>CM033280.1:0-1200000 GCA_019343175.1 Oedothorax gibbosus | reverse complement strand
TAATTAATATATATATAAATAATATATTATATAAATATTATAATAATATATTTATAATATAAATATATATTATAATATAATATTATATTATATATTTTATATTATAAATATATATATATATTTTTATTAATTAATATATATAATATTTATTATATAATATATATATTATTATTATATTATAATATCGTCCTTACATTTTAAAATCGAGCAGTGGTTAAGCGAATTTGAAGTGCCGCAAAAATTGCTGAAACTTGTTTGAAAAACTTCTTAATATTTTTCATGGATTAAAAAAAAAAGGTGTTTATCTTAAAATTTCAAAAAAAAATTAGTAATTAGTAAATTATAGTTAATTATAAATATAGTTAAAATTAGTTATTTAATAAATTATAGGTATAGTATCAGGGTGTCTCTGGAAAATGATGCGTATAAAATATCGTAAAAATTGGAAGGAAAAATTGTCGCATGTGAAAATCTAATTGAATTACCATTGCTACTTCTGCCATCCGGTAGTACCAACGGACATGAGCAAGCGCTGTGCTGAAACGAGTCTATAAATCCCTTCCTTCGAATTACGAGGTTGCTTGAACTTGAGAAAAGGTCTTGGTTGGTTGAATCAACGTCGCGCTACAGCAACACAAGGGCTGTAGAAGTATCTCGGATTTCTGCCACGATCACAGAACTGAAAACCGCTTAGTTTTAACACTTATCGCCGTAAAGTGTATAGTTGGCTGGCGCCAAATTCGGCCAAGACTGAAAAGAAGCTGTACGCTTATCGCGCTCTCGATTTCGTGGCCCCAGCTTGTATAGTGGTTAGAATGTCTGACATTCTGGCTCCTATTTCGGTTGGGAATGCTCGGGCTCTGTCCCGAGCATTACCATAGGTTTACCCCACCTTGCCCTCGTGGAAAAGTGGGTAGAAAGGAGTAAGTAGCTCCTGGGACGCTGGGACTCCCTCCTTTCCCGATCACCCCCGCCCCGGGGGTGATCGGACTCAAATTTACCAGAACATTCAATTTTAGCCCCCCTTTAAAAAAGTATAGAAATAATATCAGGGTGTCCCCTTAAAAAAATTGCGCATAAAATTTCGTAAAAATTTATATAGAATTGTTTTATATTGGGTTTGCAAAAACGATTTTTTAATTAGAAGAAAAAACAATTATGAACTTATGTTTGCAAACTCGACATAATATCAATTCCTTCCAATTTTTACGAAATTTTCTACGCATTATTTTAAAGGGACACCCTGATATTATTTCTATACTTATTATACTTACTTATAATTTATTTAATTTTTAAATTGAATTGATTACATTTAATAAATGCATTTTTAAACTTAATTGTTTAAATTTAATCCACTCAATTTTAAATTTTTAGATAAAAAATCGTAAATTTAGTACAAATTAAAAGGAATTGATGTATGTTGGTTTTGTGGGGAAAAATAATTTAATTTTTAATTTAAAAAATATAAACAAAATTTTGTTGCACCCCCCCCCCCCCCCCAATATACATCAATTCCTTTTAATTTTTCTAAAATTGTATACACATTTAAGACGGAAACCCTCAGATTTCTTTTAAAATTCATGAAAATATTACTTTGAAATTTATATGCATAAATCGAAAATTCGAAATAATTCCTAGAATAATTTGTTTCAATATGCTATGTATCTAGTAATTCGTAAATAAAATATTTATAATAAATCTATGTAATCGGGGTTTTTAATATACATTTGATGAAATCAATTTTTAAAGGAGAACTTTATAAAAGTACTTACCCTCTCCATAGCTTGAAGCACGAACAGCTTTGATGCGTCCCTAATGCAATACGAACGAAGGTAGATGGCAGCACCAACATCAAACGATAGTGCAGCTGGAAGACGATAGATGACAGCACTTCATCAAACAGTCAATAGTGCAACTGGATGAAGATAGATGGCAGCTCTAACATCAAACTATTGTACAACTGGGAAACGCTAGATGGCAGCATCAAACTAGTGCAACTGGAGGAAGACAGATGGCACCATCTGCAATTGAAAATAACTAAATGAATTAAACCCAACTTGCTAAAAATAGTTTTTCCTCATTACTGTTTCTTTATTCCTTACTTGACAAAAAGCGTTGGGGACAAAAAGCGCTGATTATTTTTAGGGATGTGTCAGACATCGTATATATATTAATATTATTGGTGAACAAAGCATTTCGAAATTTTTTAAAACCATTTCGAAAAGTTCGTAAAATGCACATTAAAATTATTTTTCAATTAATGGATAGTTGCATAGTAAAATATAAAACCATAAAAATCATTTTTTTTTCAATCATGTTTTTTCAATCACGAAAAGTAAACAGATGAAAATAGCCCGTTTTGAGGGCGATACTTTGGAATAAAAATTCACGCTTAAATTAATTATATAACTTTTACATTTCTTTATGCTCTGTAAAAGTTTTTTATTTATTTTAGCTGAAAAAATTATGCAAAACAAAATGTTAAAGTTTCAACCGAAGTGCAGATCAAGCTCTCAAATTACCGTATTTTTCACTAAAATTACTGAATAAAATATTAAAATTTTTTAGCATTACTTCTTATATAAAATGAATCACGTCTAAAACAGTTTTTTTTTAAATTAATTTATTCTCGGGGAAAAATCGTTTTTATCTAGTAAAAGTTTGGGTCTCATGGGGGAGGCTATTTCCCCCCCTCCCCTCCATACATCCGCCACTGTTTCGTAGTACTACTTCCCGTGGCGTTTGTTGTTAAACTATCTAGCCATAAAATTGTGCAAATTGTTTCCTCTATTTTTATTTTCAATTTTTCCAAACAAAATAACAAATAAAACACGAGTTATGAAAATTTAAGGATGATTTCATCTTCGAATAGTCAATCATTGAAGTAAATCTTTCCAAGCTCAGGACCCGAGTTACCCATAAGGCCCGGGCCTTTTGCCTCCAAAATTTAGGGGCCACCAAATTTTAGTTTCCATTATGCCAAATGCTGCAGACCACCAAAATTTCAGTAAATTTTACAATTTTCTGAAACCCCACTTTGTTTTTTAACTCAGATTGATTGATAACTTGATTTTGACTCAGAATTGACCTAATGTGATTGGATTTGATAGATGTTATAAGGAAGCCAATAAACTGGTATCAAAATATATGATTCATCGATCCACTTTCCTATGCCTATAGTCCGAGATTTTCTAGATCAAACTAGGTCGGGCTAAATGATGTAACAAAAATAAGGAATTTAGCCATCTGTAGTTTAGGTATTAGAATGGGTAATTTAAGAGGGACTGTCAGTCCCGCAGAGCTAATGCATTTGATTTGAAATCACAACTTTTGTAAAAGAATTGCTTTGCCATGTTATCCCATTTTCACCAGTTATGGGAACTATCATAACATCAATTTGAAACAAAATTGGAAAGACAATAACATCTGGTTATATAATTATTAATTCATAAAGTTTTAAAATAGTGGCGCCATCTGCTGTATATTTTTGGCATTTTAAAACTTCAAAAATATATAATTAAATAACTAGATAACATTTTCGTTTCAAATTTGTTTCATTTCGATGTTTTGTTGATTCCCATACCTGGGAAAAAAGGGCAAACATGGCAAAGCAATACTTCTGCAGAATGTGTGATTCCAAAACTAATGCATTAGCTCTATGGGACTGACAGTCCCTCTTAAATAGTCTCCGATAATTTTTTTAAATAGTTTTTCAAACAAAAACCGAAATAAAATATGATTAATGATGATTTTATAGTCGAAAAGTTGATCGTTGAACTAAATCTGGTCAGGCTAAATGAAATTTTACACCCATAAGGAATTCAGCAATATGTACTTTTGGTGGCGGCATTGCACGGGGAGCCCCTCTCTTTCTTTGGACGAAGTTTAAGTTGGGTCCGGTCAGTGCCGGATTTCTGCCTAGGCCTACAAGGCCCGGGCCTAGGGGCCCAGTCAGGAAGAAGGCCCTTAAAAAGATAAAATCGCCAAAAACATCGCCTAAAAAAATTGAAAATCGCCAAACTCCGAAAACCTAACGTAGGAGAAAACAGACGCAACTCACTCTCAGTAATGGGCATAGAGTCAGAAATAATGCAGTCAATTGACTATGATCACGTCACGTTCTTTTGCACCGAAGAAAGTTCGCTGCGTGTGATTTTATAAATATTATAGAATAACTATTGTAACATTCTGATGTTTATAAAAGTCGATTCAAAATTTTATGTTCCGTACTAGTGTATTTGAAGAGCTTAGTGGAAGAACGTGCTAAGTGACAAAAAGGTGAAAACGAGAAAATAAGCTTTGTAATTTTTCGATTGCACTCAGATCTGTTGAAAATGGTACTTGCAAACCTTAAAAAATATGCTTAACTTTAGGTTTATGAAAAAATAATTTGTTATCTTTAAAGGAGGGAATAGCATGCTTATTGACACAAAATCTCAATTTTTCAAAATGTCACTTAGCACGTTCTTCCACTAAGCTCTTCATTTAATTTGCTGAATTTCCAAAATAGCTTCGAGATGGTGGGGGGCCCCAAATGTCAAGTGCATAGGGGCCCTGGCTCTTTAAATCCGGCACTGGGTCCGGTAACGGGATTCGAACCCTTCCACTTCCTTATGAATCGAAAGACGATGGATGAATTTGATGCAAAACCGTACACAAAACACAATTGAAGAGCTTATTGGAAGAACGTGCTAAGTGACATTAAAGTGGACACAAGAAACTGAGCTTTTAAGTTTTTCGTTTGCACTCAGATACGTTAAAAACGGCACTATCAAAATGTTGATAACACACTTAACTTAAAGTTTATAAAAAAGGGGGAATCTTGTTATCTTTAAAGGAGGGAGTAACATGTTCATTAACACAAAAATCTTTTTTTTTTTAAATGTCACTTAGTACGTTCTTCCTGTAATCTCTTCAATAATCATGCAACTACTAGATATAAATTTTTCGATAAAGAATATTTACATTCTTACGAAAATAATTAACTATAATAAAGAAAAAAAGACTTACTTTTTATTAAGCATTTCCGCATCAAACGTGGCCCGGACACTCCCCCCTGTTGTTGTAAACATTCGAGCTTCCATGTAAACATTAAATCATTTCATTTCATGGGCCCAAGGTTAACCTTGTACTAGAGCTAACCACAAATCAGGAACACAGCACCTATTTCTTTCTTAAGAAAAGAACAACAACCTGATTTAGCAAGTTGAGTTGAATTCATCGCACTAGAGCTACATCAGGGCTATTTTCGTAATTTTGAACCACAGTAAAGTACGAATCGACACCAGAGTAGGCACCTGATGCACATTTTAGGTTTAGTTTGAATTATCGTCGCACTAGAGCTGCACGAGTGCTATTGGCGTCGTATTTTAGAACCACAGCAAATTTTAGGAGCGACATCGTACTGTACGCAACGTCAGGACTTAACGTGCACTCCCTCTACACGGAATATTATTCGTCGAGATTTTTAACTCGTTTGTAGGTCGGCAGTTACTTTGGGAATACAGAACTTGGCACCTTTCGCAAGCAAGGTACAAGAGCCTAACCGAGTCCCCTGATTTAGTATAAACGTAGCTTTTGGTACATATCTCTTCCGATTTGTGTGCTTGATCAGAGACCCGCTTATAAACCTTCATCCAGTAAGACAGACAGAATTTTTTTTACTGACACACAGAGAGAAAGTACACCCAGGGCGAAGGCGGGAATCGAACCCACACCCGGTACAATGCGCAGACTATTTGCGTAATGTGCTGCGATCAATATATATTATATATAATATATATTATAATTATATAATATATAAATATAATGAAACTAAAGTGTAATATTAAAAAAGTACTTTTTTTTCTAATCAGAAAATAACATTCCTCTTTATTTTTTATAATACATATATATTTATAACAATAAATTAAATTTTCATTGATTGTAGTCTTCAAAATTTATCCACATTCATTTTCTATAAATGTACAATACATACATATTTAATAAACACCAAGATGTTTCTTAAAAAAAATAGCTTTTAAAAAAGAAGTTATATATTTTAACCATGTAGTAAAATTATTATAAACAATCTACAAAATTCATGTTGCAATAGGCTGTCTTTTGGCTTAAGAATTTCATTTCCTTTAAATTGGCATGCCCTCTTTTATTTGATAACTTTTTCTAATAACTTTTAATCTGTACTTATTCAGAAAAAAATACATATTTATATGTGTAGGATTACATTTTTTTTCTCTTCTAAATTTACTGTTGTTACACATAATCCTCTAAAATTTCAATTAGTATAAGAGTATACCTGCATTTTACAAAAAGTTTCGTGCAGCCATATTTACAAATTTGGAAATGGAACTCTTGCAACATCAGAAATACCAGAGGAATCTCTAAAATACCACAAGAGTAGGCCAAAAAAATTTATCCAATAAAAAAGTACTGAATAATAAGTTCTTTTGTAAAATTTAAATAAAATATATACCTTCCAGGTTTCCATACGATTTTCCAGTACCATAGTAAAAAACAGGCAATAGTCCCAATAGAAGGATTTGTTAATTTTGTTTTAAAGTAACAAGCTCTCCAATAGGTCATCAACTAGACAAGTCATGAAAATTCCAGAAAGGATTTCAACACACATATTTGGTTATAGAAACCAGCACTAGAACTCATGTGTATATCATAGTTTGTGATTTTCCGGTTAACCATAACCGTTCACTACTAACAGTCGAATTTATTACTTTCACCAAAAGCAAGCAGCCATTAATCCTTCTATCAAAAACTTGGGCCTCTGATACAGATAAATCGAATTATTCCAGCCAAAAATGTTTACATGAACACATTAGCTTTTCACATTATTTGATCACAGTAGTCAAGTTTTAAATTTGAATGTGCATTTCCTGTTCTTTTTTGTATATAAGGACTTACATTAAACTCTTTTAAAGCTCGTTATGTTTCAGGAGGAAAACAAGCAATAGCAATAGAATTCAATCAAAAATTAACAGACATCAAAACTATAAAACTACAATTTTGACATCACAATCATTTTACTACTACAGTCCCTGGACAAATTATTAGACGCACTGTACTTTTTTTAGTACTGATGAAAACATACCAAAGAATGCCATATCATTAAAAAAGATGTTGATATATGTATTAAGTATAGCAGATAGTATTTTCTATTTAATAGCTTAAGTTTAGGAACACAAATGTCCTTCTAAAGGTATTTTGTTCATCATTGATTGATACATGAAATCTTGCAGTGCGTCTAATAATTTGTCCAGGGACTGTATAATCACTTTAAAAAGCCCTTGCCAGCATAGGCTATTTCATCTTTAGTTTTATGCTGCTTTATATTTGCTCTGAACTTTATCAAAATTAAGGTAAAAGGTTGAATATTTTTTTAAAAAAAGATATTTTTCGGATAATTCAAAAGACAATTCTTTTTGTATGTGCTATACACAATTTTAAAATAATCACTTATCACAGTTGAATAGATTAAAAGAATATTTTCTTAAGCTTCTGTGCTCTAGTATTAAAAATGCTTTTTTAATAGCTAACAATAAAAGATAGGCTTTTTTTTACCTCCCAATATTGATTTTAAAATATTAAATAAATAATTTTAAAAGAATCACTTATCACTGTTGAATAGATGAAAAGAATATTTTCTTAAGCTTCTGTGCTCTAGTATTAAAAATGCTTCTTTAATAGCTAACAATAAAATATAGGCTTTTTTTTACTTCCCAATTGATTGACTTCCCAATGATTTTAAAATATCAAAATTTAAAAAAAATGTCTCTTAAGTCGTTATAACAGTTTTGAAATGCAAGGAATAGGTAAAACACTGACTATGAACAGTGATAGAGAATAAGGGAAACTGTTAAATAGTAAATGACCGTGTGATTCCTAATTTGAGGTGCAGGGCACTTTTCAAGTTGAGTAACACCCCCAAAATCAAATTCAAGTAATTTCCAGGTGTTGCATAACCACATTTATTTTTTGGCAACCTTAATCTTAAAACATGTAGATATGCATGCCACAGTGTCATTTAAAATTTTCCGTTTTTTGGATTGGTGTTCAAGGACGTCCGACATAACTATTTATTACTCAAAAGTAGAATCAACACAATTTTGGCATTTGTCGCCGGACCCTTCACTAGAAATTCACCAAAAAAATGCCTAAACACTCACACTAATTGGCCAAAATTAAATACACACTTACGACACTCAATCGTCCACCATACTCACGTTCACGTAACCCCCCTCTGTTTTCTGACCAAGCATCTCTTTATTTGGTTCCTCCAAGTCAACAGCCACATCGCCATTTGGCGTTTTGATATGTTGCTGGCCAACTTTCCGCGGTTTCATCTCCGGGGTGTTGCAAGCAGAAGCCTCAGAACAACTAACCTCTTCGGCGAGAATCGTGTCCAGGTCCTGAATCGCTTCGGTGATCCGAAGCTGGATCGAATCGGAAGTTTCGCTCGATGGATTGTCAAGGCTCGGCGGCTCAGAGAAATCATCATTTAGAAATAGGCGGGATGGCTCAGAGTTTTTTGGGTCGTCGCCAAACGTTGAAGATTCACACACACTCGGACCTGACTTGTTCACATTGGAAGCTTGCTCGGGCAACTTATTGAGCCGATTGACGTCGGAAGCTCCTCGTTCAGAAAACTTATCAAGCTGCTGGTAACTGGTATCGAAAGTGGATGGCTCATACAGATTGCCACTCTGAAAAGGGAAGGGTTTTGTACATTTCTCAGCAGAAGAATTTAAAGGTGATGGCTCGTCATGCTGATTCTTGACAAATTCCGAGGGACTGCTTCGATGGTCTCTGACTACAGAAATGTCAGCAGCAGTTGAAGCCACGCCATTCTTGAAGTCTGGTTCTGACATACTGCTAGACATGGAGGGTTCAGATGTGGATGGTTCCGAAGAGTCGTCGTAACGATGATCGCCGGCAGGAATATTGCTAAACATGGATGGCTCTGAAGGTTCCTCACTATACCCTATTTTAAGGTTAATAAAGGAATAGATTAAAGTTATGTTCATTTCAATGCATTCAAACACTAAATAAAGTTAGTATCATAATGTAACTTTTAATTATAAAATTTACAAAAATGTACTGTACATTGGGGTATAATTGACTCAAAGATAAAACATCTAAATTTATAGTTGCACTTTGTTTAGCTTTGCTGTGATGTGTTTTGTTTACTCAAATCCGGGTTAAGAGGTGACATTGAATGCAAGAACTTTTTCAACCTTTTTATACGATCTAAATCAATACAATTACAGTTAATTATATATCCTATAAGGCAGTGGTTCTCAACCTTTTGTAGGTAACGACCCGCCACAAAATAACTTCGCGACCCTCCGTCCTACATGTACTGTACTCTTTATTAGCTATATTTGGTTAATTGTTTTTTTATTTGAATCCCCCCAACCAATTAAATTAACAATAGTATCAATACCATTAATAACTAATAACCAATGTGTTTCATAACAGATAGCACCACTAAATGGCATATCATATATAAAGACCTGTATAACTATAAACTGCAGGGTGGCCGCCTAACTGGTATACCTTAATTGACGTTGTTCTTAGTAAATTGCGACAATTATGGAATTTAAAAAGAAATCAGCCCTCATCTTCAAGGGAAACCAGTGAGAAAACTAAAAAAGTTACGTAGATTCGTACTTAAAATTCGGTTTTACACTGCTCGGAAATCACCTACAGTGTGTATTGTGCTCAGATGTTTGCTGCAGAAAACATGAAGCCTTCAAAATTGATGCGCCACCTTGAAACCCATTCAAATCGATGAGTCTACAGACGTGTCAAATTGTGCACAATTCTTGTGTTTTATACGGTTGGAGTCGGATGGACAAGAAGAAATTTTGTTTTGCAAATCTTTGCCGGACCACACAACCGGAGAATGTTTGTTTAAGTCTTTTATGGAAGATTTCAAATAGATTGGGAAAAGTGCATAGCAACATGCAGTGATGGTGCTTAACAGGTGTTCAAAGTGGTTTAGTCAAAAGGTTAAGAGATTATGCCAAGGTGCATTGCTTTTTACATCGACAAGCCCTTGCCACCAAGAAAATGTCTGCTGAACTTCATCAAGTCGTTATGGAAGCTGTAAAAATAGTCGTTTATTAAAAGCAGACCTTTATAGTGTCACGTCTGTTTGAAAAACTTTGCAATGAATCGGGCGCCATACATAAAGCGCTGCTGTTACAGACAGAGGTAAGATGGCTGTCCCGTGGGAAAGTTTTGAACAGGTTATTTGAGCAGCGACCTGAAATGCTGATATTTTTACAAGATGCTAAACCAGAATTGGCCGGATTTTTTAGCTCCCCAACTTGGTTTTTTCAAGTTGCATACTTAGCAGACATATTTATGCACCTAAATGAGCTAAATACAGAGCTACAAGGACAAAAAATAACTCTGTAATAAAAGCCCAAGACAAAATTAATGGATTCTTAAAGAAACTAAATGTTTATGCTGCTAAAGTTAAGAAATCTAATTTTGAAAACTTCCCTTTGTGTTATGAATTTAAAAGTTCCGAAATAGGCGCAGAAGAGGAGATTGACTACGATTCCATGTCTGATTTGATATCAACTCATATAACTGAAATTAGTAACCAAATCCTAAGCTACATTCCATTTGAAGAAAATGTTGGTTGTCAGTGGATACTTAATACTTTTAATGAAAATGCAGTGGACAAAGGAGAAATTTTATCGCAACTCCATGATAAATTGATGGAACTTTCAGCAGCAGCATTTTAAAACTGGAGTTCGCAAGTGAAGAAATTTATAAATTTTGGTTGTCGAGAAGACGTGAATACCCTGGTTTGGTGTCTGAAGTTTTAAGGAGTATCATACCTTTTGCCAGGTCCTATCTTTGCGAACTTGGCTTCTCGACCATGTTAAACTTAAAAACTAAATCAAGAAATCGTTTAGACCTGGAAAATGACTTGATTATGTGTGACAAGAATAGAACCAGACATTCAAAAAATTTTTAATCAAAACAAGCACAAGTTTCTCACTAGCTTGTTGCAACGTAAACATACTAGAATTAAAATTATGTATTAATAACATAAAAAAGTTGAAATGTAAATTAACCAAGATATAAAGTAAAATATGTGCTGACTTTTTTTTTTCTTCAACTCTAGTTGTCAAATTTATTGTATAAAGCGTTATTTAAATATATATTTTTTAAAAAACTTTTTGCAACCCCCCCTAGGAACTCTTCGCGACCCACCCACCGGTTGAGAACCACTGCTATAAGGTAACTTCAATAGCTTTAAAACTAAAAAAGTTCTATGGCAGTTACCTTTTGTGCAAGTTGCATTTCCTTGAAAACCTTATTATGGCATGGAACTGGTGTACCCAATTTGTAGTCTATAGCTGTTTTAGCGCGAGGTGTAGAATGGTTTTAAATTGACAGACCCATGTTCAAAACTCACTTTTTTAAAATCAGCACCCTCCAAAATGTGTAGAAAACCCCCTATCACAATACTTTCATTACCTTATATTTCATATTGGGTAATTGAAAGCAAAATGATTAAATAATTAAACTCAATTTTATTATTAAAGAAAATAATTCTATGATAGTGTTGAGAAACAAGTAGGTTTGCAACAGAATCTGTCACTTAATCCGCTTCCACACAACAGTTGCGTTTAACAGGTAAAAAGGCGACAAACACAGCATTGATATTCTATATTAAACATTTACATGATAAAATTTGGTAAGTCATTTATTTTATTTCGAAAATTCAATAATTATTACTTATCGTTTGCAAAAATTAATTTATATTTCAAAGAATAAATATGTAATATTCCTCGCTTTTAAATAGAAAGAAAAAATTTCACACAAAGAATCTCGTAGTGAAATATATTTGACGTCATTTAAAACTGATCAATGTCGCAAAAATATATTTATTTTAATTTACTGTCTAAAAGAATTAAAGTTTCTCGAGCGATTGTAGTGAATGGCAATGGTGATTAAATTCTAATAAAAATGGCTTTGTATGCTTTTTAAATGAGCATTAAATTTTGCAGTTTTTTAAATAATTGAAGTACTTTGAATTCTTTTCTGAAATTTTCAATGTATTCTAATTTCGATGCGCTGAATTTTTCGACGTATCGCACTTGTCCGTAGCATTTGCAGTTAGGGCTATGAAAGTGGGTGACGGACAGACGGAGTGAACGCTTACAATACCTTCCACTTTTTACGTTATAAACGTAGTGTGGAAGCTGACACTGACCATTGACTGCGTCTGTGTCTCCCATCACGGTAGAGGAGGGCAGATCTTCGACACTCCCGTGCAGGTTAAGGAGACTGGGAGACATGTCTGCTGCCAGATCCCCCAGGGAGATGGAACCCCCGGATGGAGACTTGTCTCCGTCAAAGTCGCTGGAGTACGAGCCTCTGTGCAGGAAAGAAACCAAGTGTTTTTGAGAATGAAAATATAAATATGCTTATGTATTTTTGTTAAGGGAAAACCATGTATTTTTCCCGCTCACAAGCAATATGCAGATTCTTTAAATTTATTCTTCACACCGTCATCAGCTGCGAGATTCGCCTTGTGATGTAACGGGGTGATCGCATCTGCTATACCTTGTCTATCTAGAATGCGAGCCTCTAAAGCATTTTCCTTCCCCATCCCCGCATGGGTTTTCTTACGGGAACTGCTCGGATTGTTATCCCCCACCTATACTTAGGTTTAGAAAAGCAAAGCTTCCCCCCGTTTCCTAGAAAACCAAGCGAAGGGATGGGGGAAGAAAGTCTTTTCGAGGCTCGCATAGTAAATAGACAGACTATAGTAGTCGTTGATGAGTGTGACATAATTTCGACGCGAGGGCGTTTCTGCTCTAGCGGGGCTTAAATACTCTTCATTTTTCACTCGGATCATTTTTGTGAAGAGATCTTTGAAACCTTTTTTGGACCATCCTCTTTTAAAATTAATTGCTCTTTGAATTACGCTGAATCTCAACTGCCCTGTCTGTCATATATATCTATCTAGTCATATTTACATTTAATTATATTTTCAATAAAGTTTACGTTGCTGAAAGAAAAAACTGTTTCATTTCTTCAACTCTGCTTACATTCAAGCTAATAATTTTGGAAGGTTAGGATTAAAATTTAACAATAAATTATTTAAAAGAAATTCTTTTGCTGGTTTAATTCCTTCAGAAATAAGGTTTGACAAAACTCAGCAAAGTTGCTGGAGTATGAACCTCTGTGCATAGAAAGACCATAGGTTTTTCCAGGTTGACAATAGAAAATGTTAACAATCACGGATGTAGTTTGTAAGGTTTAAAAGTTATAATAAAATATTCAAAGAAAAATTGGTTTGCTTGTTTATTTGTGTCAGAAATAGGCTTTTTACAACTCATCAGAGACACTGGTTTAATTTTTTTGCAGCTCTTTATCATTGGAAATGTCACTTTCAAAGTGAAAAGTGAAGAAAACTTCAATGTCACTGACACTTTACACACTACAATATTAGATTTTCAGATTGCATTAAAACTAAGGTACTAACTGAACTGAAATATTGCTATTTTATATTGCGTTTGTTTGCTAAATACTCTGTTTTGACGGTGATTGTTTAAAATTGAGTTAAATACTAGCTAAAAAAAGTACCCTTACATATTACTAAAGTAGTACTAAAATAAACTGAAGTTGATATTTAGCTATGTCTATTGTATACTAATTTAAATTTATCCAATCAACATGATCATGTTCACAAATACAGATAATTTTAATAAATGCTTAGGTCAAAAAAAAAAAAGGCTACGATCACAGGTCTTGAGTTAAATGAAAAGCAATGAACAAAGCTGTTTCTACTTCAACACAACTTGATAAGCATATTCATTTTTCATGATCACCCAGTCCCTGGACAAATTATTAGACGAGATGTCATGTATCCATCAACGATGAACAAAACACCTTTAGAAGGACATTTGTGTTCCCAAACTTCAGCTATTCAATAGAAAATACTATCTGCTATACTTAATATCGACATCTTTTTGAATGCAATCTTTGGTATGTTTTCATCCCTACTAAAACAAATACAGTGCGTCCAATAATTCGTCCAGGGACTGTATCAGCTGTATCCAGAAAGGGGAACAATTGCTAGCAACTAAATTCACAAAATATCAAATCCAGATCATATTATGCCTCAATGTAATTGGAACTTTTGTAAAATTAGTCATTTTTGAGCAAAACAAGCCTCATATTATACTCATATAGCATCATAGCTCACTCGCATATCATATTACTTGGACAGTTACTTTTATGAGATCAACTTAAATGAATCTGAACACCATTGGAAGAAAGAAATTTCTAACAGGACTCATTTGTCCTGGTTAAAATTTCAAAGCTGTACGTCGATTTCATAGTTACTAAACCCATGTGGGTTGGACATACAAATTTGTGTTAAACACTTTAGACCAGGGGTTCCCAACCGGTGGTAGTGGTACGCGGGAAAATTTCAGGTGGCGAGCGATGTGAGCAATATGATGCTAATAATAGCTTCCGTACGCATGAGCACGCAAACATATTACTCATTCTTTAAACATTAGCATTATTGTAAAGAGAAATCTTTCATTAACTTCTGGATCGGATGTAAAAATAAGTACCCTTTTATCTTCCGGCAAGCTCTGCTATTTTTGATGTCATTTGTTACGAGTTACTTGTGTAAGTATTAATCGTAAGTAAGTAATTAGTAAGTAAGTATTGAAGAATAAGTATTGAAAAGGACTTAAGAGGGAAGATAAGTCCCATTACTCCCATTGTTGATATTTTAATCACAGGCAACAAAGACTATAAAATTATATTTTGTATGATGATTAATTTTTTGCTGAGTTTGTACTATTTTTTTTATTTGTATGTTTTTAGACTTATGGGTAATAAATTAAACTGTAAATTAATACCATTTTACTTTTTATTTATCCTTTATTGTAAGCAGGTTATAAATAAACAAATATATAACCATTAACTATAATGTTTTCTCAGGAATTTAATTCAAAAAGCCTTTGGACACCTTTAGAAGAGTAAATATAATACGTTTATTAAAATATTTAGGTCTGGTGGTACGCCAACATTTCTCCAAAAGTCAAGTGGTACGCAGATGCAAAAAGGCTGGGTACACCTGCTTTAGACTAAACAAAGAATAACATTGCCTTCATACATATTTATCACAGTACACTTCTAAAAAAATAATTAGTTTATCCATAATAAGCAAAGAAACCTCACCCCGTGAAGTCACTCTCAAATTTCAAAGGCAAATTAGCGGGCGGTCGTCTGGCCAAATTGTGGTTGGTTGTCATGGGCGGTTGTAGTGCGTTCCAGCGCGACTCGAAGGCAGAAGACGACTCCGAATCTCTGTTGTCGTACAGGTAGCACAGGAGGGAGAATATCTTCTGGATGGAGGGTCGCATGGAGGGGGGGAGCCAGCACAGCTGCATGATCTTGTAGCTGCAGGAAGTTAAGCTAGGTGTAAGTACAACATTGGAGAAATAATCACAAAGCTAAGTACCAAATTTTTTTTTACTCGGAAATAAACCTTACATTTTTTTTACAATGAATGTTTGTCACGTCACTACTTTGTTACGTCACTTGAAGACATGTCAGATTTATGCAACATTTCTAAACTATCAGAATGGATAGACAATATAGTGTTTGCTGCTTGAACTTTGGGTAAGTACAAATTCATGTAAAATATATGTATAATATATGTATAATATATTTAACATAGATAATGAATGTTAATGATTTAAACACATATAATTAAAAAAACACAAAGTTCAAGAGACTGAAAAAGTATTTCGTTACAATAAATGTTTGTTAAAAAGATATCAGTTAAATAAAAAGATAAAACTCATTTTACGAGACTGCATTGCATACTTTTGTTAAAAATAACAATTACCTTTTTTTCACATCTTTTTATAGCTTAACAATATACCTGACATTAAAAATATCTTAGAAAAAAAATATCATTAACTGTTTCATCATAACACAATTAATAATTTTGTTTGAACATTATTCTTTAAACATTTAATATCCCTAGAGCACTGAGCTTTATAACATTCTTAGGGAGATTTATTTTATATTTTCACAGTGGTACTCTACTATACCATTAAATATTTTTATGAATTTCCTTTCCAAACAAATTTTCCCTCATGTTAAGAGGGACTGGCAGTCAAATAGAGCTAATGCATTCGTTTTGGAATCACAACTTCCGCAGAAGTATTGCTTTGCCATGTTTAGCCCTTTTTCCCCAGGTATGGGAATCAACATAACTTCGAAATTAAACAAATTTGAAGAGAAAATGTTATCTTGTTGTTTAATTATATATATTTGAAATTTTAAAATGCCAAAAATATACAGCAGATGGCGACTCTGTTTTAAAACTTTATCAATTAATAATTAAATAACCGGATGTTATTTTCTTTTCAATTTTGTTATACATTGATGTTATGACGATTCCCATACCTGGTGAAAATGGAATAACATGGCAAAGCAATTCTTTTGCAAAAGTTGTGATTTCAGAACTAATGCATCAGCTCTATGGGACTGACAGTCCCTCGTAATATAGACTAAGAACACAAATACAGTCAAACTCAGTTCCTTGTTTTTAACGCGTTTATAAAGCCGTCCCTTGAACTGCTCCTTAATGTCATAACGACCTGCTCAAAATAGCAATTTTTAAGAAACTCCTCAGTTAGAACTCTCACGATAGACTTGGATAGGACATTCAAAATGCCTTCTTGGAGAAAATATTCTTTTTAAAAAATCGTTTCCCCTACATACATTATACATTCACCAAACAATGCAAAACAACCCCAAATTTGAAATTTATTTTTGGTTAGGTTATATTTGAATTGTCACACTAGAGCTACACGAGAGCTATGAATTTATTTCAACTTATTCGGCATATGTAATATATGATATATGTAATATATGTCATATACACGATTGTACACCAGCGCCCTCTAGCGCCTACCTATGGTAACTCTGCCCCAACCGCTATTTTTGTCATTAGGAGCGGTGTGAGGGTAACGAGAGGATGTAATTCTTTGTCAGCTTTACTAAATTAAATTGATCTTCAACAAATTGAGTTGCTTTCTTCTTAACTGCCCCTACGCCCTCCTAAACATGGGGGCTCGACAACTGCCTCTCGTCATCGCGAAAATCATCGATATTTAAAATTTTTTCTTAATTTTTCAAAACCAAAGTGTTCCCGGAGGTCAAAAGCTAAATCCTATTACGAACCGGGTTCACACAAATCTACGAACTTTCAGTCTCACGAGGTCAAACCATATCCTCTTACGAATTAGAATGAAAACCTATTTACGAACTTTTTGAACAAAATTTCTACGAACTTTACGACAACAAACAGAAACTACTAAGAGCTGCAACATCACCACGCCACGTGAGTTCCTCTTCAGCCGTCAAGCAGAAGTCGACTCTACATCACCCACATCAACTACGAGAAAAGGAGGCCAACACCACGCCTGTATCTACGACGACAGCGGACTGCGGTACTACCACATCAACTACGAGAAAAAAAGAGGCCAACACCACGCCTAAATCCACAACGACAGCGGAGCTTCACTTCGAGCTACAACAAACAACATAGCAACGAACCAACACATCGCACGCACTGGTCAATTCAACGAACGAAACAAAAACTACAGGTAGGATCAATCTTTATTATTACGAAGATGTATAAGCATTCGAAAAAGGAAGACCTCGTAAAGGTTGCTAAAGAACTTGGCGAATTGGTGCCGGAAAGCGCAACAATAATAACAATAAAAGAACTCATAGAGAAAAATAAAACGTTTATAGATGACCCAGAGTTCGTACAAAATTTAATAACTACAACAGTAGAAGATAGAAAAACACGAGAACAAAACGAAAACAGTAAATTAGAAATTGAGAAAAACAAACTAGAGGTCGAAAGAATTAAATTAACACGAGTTGAAAAAGAATTAGAATTAGCTACAATCAGAAATACTTCGACGGAAAACCAAACACGTGTAGGAAACGAAAGTAGGGCCAATGAAACACCAACACCTAGCATCGAAACATTAATGAAAAGCGTTAAAACTTTAAGCATGCCTGTCCCATCGAAACCGGAAAATTTCAATCTATTTTTTAATTCATTGGAAAGAGCTTTCATAACAAAGGAAGTCCCAAAATCAATGCAATCAGAAATTTTGATTAATATCCTTGGTGAAAAAGCCAATAGCATACTACTATACATACCGGAAAACGAACTACAAAATTACGAACAAGTAAAAGCGACCGTCTTACGCGAATTTCAACCATCGGCAGTAGAATGTTTACTAAAATTTCGTAGAAGCCAACGGATGCCGAATGAAACGCACCTTCAATTCAGTTCGCGATTAATATCAAGTTTCGAGTATTACATTAAGCTACGCGGTGCTACAACTTTCGAAACACTGTGTCAATTAATGGTAAGCGACAAGCTGTTCAGTACGCTTGACTGCGAAACCCAAACACATGTATCCATAAGACAGGGTGAAAACTGGTTTAAACCGACCGAATTAGCGAAAGAATGTGATGTATACTTTAATTCTAAACGAAAGCCCTTTAATGAAACCCATTCCCGCCCAACATCGTTCGAAAACAACGGACAGCATCAATATAGTAATCGACCAACGTACAATAATTACGACAACACATATCAACAATCGCCAAACAACAATCATCCAAATCACTACGAATCGTCATACCTTCCAAGGACACAACGAAACCAAAACAATCATCAAAATCACTACGAATCGTCATACCTTCCAAGAACACAACGAAACCAAAACAATCATATGACCCAACATGAAGAAACCGAAGAATTCGCCAATGTGTCACTCATCACAACTACCACAACATACCAAAACAATCCACACTTCAATAAATTACAACATGATTATATTTATCTCCACGATAAGAAAATTAAAACGTTCATAGATTCTGGCACTAATATAGTTTGTGTAAAATCCCTCTATTTACCGCCCGACATCAGTTACGAAGGAACAATCACTCTAAAAGACGCCTTTGGAAAAACGCAACGAGCAAAACTAGCAAAAAAACAATTGACTTGTCCCAAAAATCAGAAAAGAGTTATAGTGAATGCTGCCGTGTGTGAAAAATTAAATGCAAATCTAATCATTCCACCCAATGTCTATAACACTCTCTTAACACCTACACTTACCACACAAAAACCCAATGGAAAACCGAAACCTGTCATCCATCAATCAACCGAATCTACTTCTTACCGAAACCATCCCTCGTGCATTGGAAATTTGCCAAGATCCCAGACCCGCGATCAAAATACAGAAAGAAGAACCGCGCTTTTCTCCTCCGCGAAAGAAGAACGATTGCAAAACGCAGAACCAAGATTTTCCCTTTCAAACAAACCAAGCAACGCTCTACTTGCGCGAAATGAAGGACCGTCCCTCGACTGACCGAACAGATGTTGCATTACGAGACGCTAAGAAGACAGTTGTCCAACAACATGTGCACTCAGTTTTCGATGATACTTGAACTTAGACATTTTATTTTACGAACTTTCTGCAGACCAGAACTTTTTATTTTTCCTACTTGTGCAAGAAACTATTCGCACGGACTTAATTTTTTTTTCCTTGTCTTAGTTGTTAAAGTGTTCAATGTTTAAAGTGTTTTCTTTATAATTTTCAGAAGAAATGTTTACAGTGTCTCATTTGTTTATGTCAATTTTTATAATTATTTTCAGAAGCAATTTTCTTAAGAGTATTATTTTGTATAAGTTGTCAAAGTTTAAATTTTTATTATGTTGCATGTTTTATTTAGCTAGCATGTTTTTATTTTATTTCATAGCAATTTGTCGAGACGACAAACGTCAAAATGGCCGAGTGTCATATACACGATTGTACACCAGCGCCCTCTAGCGCCTACCTATGGTAACTCTGCCCCAACCGCTATTTTTGTAATTAGGAGCGGTGTGAGGGTAACGAGAGGATGTAATTCTTTGTCAGCTTTACTAAATTAAATTGATCTTCAACAAATTGAGTTGCTTTCTTCTTAACTGCCCCTACGCCCTCCTAAACATATATAATATGATTAATAATATGAGTGCATAATATGTTTTATATGATTTCCTAACCTTAATATGCAGCCTTGTTTATAACGTCATACTATTGAGCTAGAAGAGAAACTGGTGAGGTGTCAGCAAGCCGAAAACCCACTCACACCCTTTTGAGTGAACAGGGCAGAAAAGGACTCTTTTCCCTACACTTGTATGCAATGCTTGTATGAGACCCCTCTATCATATTGACTTGGGCTCCTAAATATATTTTAACATTTTTAGTTCGAAAGAAATTAACTTTCTTTAACTTTAAATTCCAACTTTTTTAAGAAATAACCATGTGGATCACTAAGAACCAGCGAAGACGAACCCAATAGCGAAATAGGCAAGTTTCTATGTTTTCTGCCCGGTTCGTTTCTGCTGCAGTGCCGTGTATTCCTCCGCGTTTCGTTATTGAACCGGCTCGTTTGCTGCCCTGTTCAGTGAATCACACACCTCACTCCACGTTTCTTCTAGCTCAATGCGTCATACACACTGTGGTCCCTTGAATAACACTATAACTGGGTTACAAAGCATATATAGAATATAAATCAAAATGTATTTTTAAAAAATGAAAGGGCCTCACATCATGTCGTTGTGAGCACAGGGTGTTTTGGGCTGCTCCAGTCTCAAAGATCCTTCCACCAGCACACGCTGAATGACGTCATTGTCACTCGACTCGACGTAAGGAAGCTTTCCAAACTCCAGTAGTTCCCACAGTAAAATGCCGAAAGACCTAAAAACACCAACAACAAAAATTAAAAACTAGTTATAAATACATCAAATGATAATTCAAGAGTTTTGTTGGTAGGTATGTTTGTTATTTTGCTGGTATCATAAATGGTGCATTTAAGCCTTTGAATGAGTAGCTGTCCTTTATTGAGAGCTTATTTTATCAGAGTTTAGTTTAGTTTGAATTATCGTCGTACTAGAGCTACACGAGGGCTATTGGCGACGGGCGTCGTATTTTAGAACCACAGTCAAGTGACGAGCCGACACCTGAGTAGGCACCCAACACAACTGTTAAGGGGGATATCGTACGCAGCGTTAGGACTTTGAAGGGTATTTAACGTGTACTCCCTCTAACACTTGGTATTCATCGGACGGGGTATTATTCGTCGGGCCATTTATAGGAAGGCAGTTATTTTGGTGATGCCCGGACCCGAACCTGGGACCTTTTGCATGTTAGGCGAATGCCTAAGCGACTAGGCTCCCCAGCCCCTCATTTGATCAGAAATCCTCTTCACTCCCCAAAAAAAACCCGGCATATATATTCTTCATATAAACATATTTAATTTTAAACAATTATATATTTAAAAGTTTGCTTTGAAAGGAATTTTGAGGAAAAAATAATCATTCACATCTCGAGAGGACCCTGTTAATTGAGTAGATTTTGAAGTTTGGAGCAGTAAAAATACACATCTTTTGTGTGCTATGAATAAAAGCTGTCATTTTTTTTATTGTATTTAATAGCCTATTCTAGCATTTGTTTGAATGCAAAATGTTGAACATTTAATACTGAAAAAAAATTCCTGCACTATCTGCCTGCCCTAATTGCTTGTCTTTTTTTCAAACAATTCATAAATCAGCTGCTTTAGTATTGGGAAAGTTAAACATTCTAGTTTATAATAGAAAAGTTAGTATTAAGAAAAACTGTCAAATGAAGGTGTCTGCAAATGTCCATGAATGTGTACCTCCTCTAAAGTGAAGAGGTTAAATCAGAAACATATCTAAAATTATATTTAGGATCAACAAAATCTGTCCATTCTTTTGAAGTGATAGCCAACTAAATGCAAATGAATATACAAAAGAACTTAATTCCCAATGACATCATCTAAACCATTACAATTTCTATATATTTTATATTAGCCCATTGATAAAACAAAATGTACCAAATATTGGCCTCTCTCGTGATGTCCCTTGCTTCCACAACACTGTCTGTGCACATCAGTGTCTCAGGTCCACACCACCGAATAGGGAACGCCACGTCACCAAGGATGTAGAAATCACTCTGGAAAACAAGACTCATTAAACAAGAGTGATGAAGGCAAGATAGTGATTTGGGTGTAAAAAAACATTGTATTTAAAATACCAGAATATCAAAATAAAATATTTAAATAACATTGTTATTTAGTTACTTAAAACTTTTTACACAAATCTCACTGCTTTTAGGATATGTAATGACACTTGAATATTGATTAAACTTTTTTGAAGGCATAGATTCTATTTAAATTTCTATATTTCATACTAAAACTAAACTCCTCGGCGCAGCAGCCCATTAGTGGGACAAGGCCTGCCATGCCCATTTCAGCTTTCGTGACCTAGGGGTCTGGGGTGCTAGGCATATGTCCCAGTAAGGTGGTCAACCTCACGCAGAACCCCCCAGTGTTTAGTTCCCAAGTATGCGTGGTACCCATTTTATCAACCCACTTAAGGGATGAAAGGATGGGCCAACCTCGCCCAATCCGGGATTCGATCCCCGGACCTGCGTCTAAGCAATGCGAAGCACTACCACCAAGCCACTGGGCCTCCCTATATTTCATACACATTAATAGAATTCAAAAATTATACTGCCATATAAAATAATTCTACTTAAATGAGTCAAACTTCAATGAATTCCAATTCAAATTTAACCTGAATTATTAACACGTAGCAAAATTTAAAACCTTTTCTAAAATAAAATATCAAATTAAAAATTAAGCACTATTAGAGCATGTGTTCATGGAAACCCTGAACATATAATACATTTATTAAATTACCAAAAAAAAAATAATAATTTGAACTTGGTTTAATATATATGGCTTTAAAACAATAAGAATCATACTGAAGGAGAAGCGAGAAATGTACCTTATGCAAGTGCACAGCAGTGCCATAATCGCCCAGTTTCACAACACTGTCCGAAGTAACTAGGCAACTGTGAGCCGCAACATCCCTTTCAAAGATGATAAAACACATTTCATAATTAGTATAACATCATTCGCATTAATGTTAATAAGTTATAAAGTAAAAATTATTATTATGGCAACAGAAGTGTCGGGGGTACATTTAGGATGGTTAGTCAATACAAAATGAATTACTGTTATTTTATTTCAATAATTGAAGTATGCATAATCAAAAATAGTTCCCAATATCGGGAATATCAAACTAAAGATTTTTTTCATTGCTTTTGAAAGGAAGAAAGATTATTTAGAGATTGTATTTGAAGCGGAAGACTATTAAAAAACTTTGGGGCAAGATAAGTAAAATTTTTACAGAAAATATTCTTTTTAGGTTTAGGAATGATGCAAATATTATTAAGTCTTCTTGGGTTCATACAAATCTGCTTATGGCACACATCAGGATTATTACAAATATATAAACAAACTTTAAGGAAATAAATGTAGCGAATTGGTAGAATATTTAACAATTTATAATTTTCAATGCTCACATTTGCGTTTAATAAAAATTCAACAAATTTATTTTGAATGTTTATAATTCTTTTGAGGTTTGTTACATAATCCCCGCCCCAGGCAAAGGATTCCATAATTAAACAAAGGGTGGACAAAAGTGTTGTAAAGTAATAACATAAAATCATGGTTTATTTTATTTCTCAAATAATAAAGCTAATAGCTTATAGAAGAACATCAATAAAAAAATCTTTCTAAAATAATTTTCTTTTGAATTTTTAGAAACCAGTGTAGGTGCTACAAAACAGAAAAAAAACTAGCTAGAAAAAAAATAAAACAAGCAATTAAAGCTGC
Organism: Oedothorax gibbosus; assembly: GCA_019343175.1. Lineage (NCBI taxonomy): Eukaryota > Metazoa > Arthropoda > Arachnida > Araneae > Linyphiidae > Oedothorax > Oedothorax gibbosus. Next base: position 1,176,144 of record CM033280.1, on the reverse strand, counting down.
ACTTTTGGATTTTTATTTGTTTTACAAACTGAATTCAAGACTGTGGGTGTAAATTGAAATAAAAATATTTTAATAAGTTTTTTAGTTTAAAATCATTTTTTATTTATTATATAATAAAATGTTATATATTAAAGATACAATAATTAATAATTATATTCAATTCTTTCTGCGATGTATTATGAAAATTATATTTTATACAATGTTTAAAATTCGTTGGTGAGCAATGGAGAATAAAAAAACTGTAAATGTATAATTTAAAAGAAAAAAACCTTACATGTGTACAAAACCATGCTCATGCATATACTGCAATGCTGAAGCAATATCACAGGCCATCCGCAGCAACATTCCGTTCCTCAAAAGGACTTCGGGGGACTTTCGTTGCTCTATCAGGTAAGACTTGAGATCCTTAAAAAAAGATAAATACCATGAAGACAATTTTTAAAATATAACAAAATTATTACGTCAAATGAGAGACATTTTTGGATTTTTACGTGGGCTTATCAAAGTCTCTCAGAGGATTACAGTCCCTGGACAAATTATTAGACGCACTGTATTTGTTTTAGTAATGATGAAAACATACCAAAGAATGCCATATCATTCAAAAAGATGTCGATATATGTCAGGCTCAATTGCGTCACGGCACTAAAAAAAAATGTGCAATAGTTTTCAACTTGTGTACGTTTGCCCAATTGAATCGCAAACTCGCGAAAATCGCAATCCGGATCAAGTCTCGGACTCCGTGTCAAGCGCGAACTACGTATCCAAAGTCGCGAATTCGCGTCGAATCTGAACTACGGCGATCGGAAGTCGCTAACTAAGCGTCCAACGTTGCGAACTACAGCGATTCGAATCAATTTCATGACTTTTGATCGTTTTTGCTAATTCATGACTTTTCATGACAATACAGTCCAAATCATGACTTTTCTATGCGCGAACCTGCATTTGTCATTGTTAGAAGTTTTTAACTTGTATTCATTATATGTTCACTAATATTTATTGTGCACCTAACTATATAGTGCCCTAATTAAAGACTTGGCACTGGCACTGCATAAAGTTAATTCGAGCCTGAATAGTTAGTAAGCAATAGATTTTCTATTCAAGCTAGTTAGGAACACAATGCTTCTAAAGGTATTTTGTCATCGTGATTATACAGAATCTGCAGTGTCTAATATTTGTCCGGACGTAGTTGCATATCATGACACTAGCGCTATACAGGGCAACAGAAAATTTAGAACACAGTCAAGTAATGCATCGAGTAGGCACCCGACACAACTTTTAAGGGCAACATTGCATACAGTGTTAGGACTTTGAACCTTATTTAGTGTGCACTCACATGATACATGGTATTTTGTTCGATTTTTTGGCTGCACAGGTCCTTTATAGGTCGGCAGTTATTTTGGTTTAGTTTAGTTTGAATTATCGTCGCACTATAGCTACACAAGGGCTATTGGGGACGGGCGTCGGATTTTAGAACCACAGTCAAGTGACGAGCCGACACCCGAGTTGGCACCCAACACAACCGTTAAGGGCGACATCGTACGCGCAGTTATTTTGGCAATACTCAGGCCAGAACCTGGTACCTTTTACATGCCATTCAAGCTCTTTACCGACTGGGCTGCCCAGCCCCTCACTTTAGCAATAACTCGGTACTTTTACATTTCACAAGTGCAGGGGATAGAGTCACCAAACGAAATATTTCCGATGGTAACCTTCCGAACGACCTGGAAATTGGCAAAATGCGTGTTTGTTTTTCCTGCTTAAATTTTAAATAAAATATGTGTTGAAAAAAAAAACTAATTAGTTTTATTTTTGAAGAGATGATCTTAAAATAATTCCCAAATGGAAAAAATTTCATTATAAATAAAATGTTATAGTTTAAGGTTATTGCAAGAAAGACTCAAGCACAAAATATGGAAAAAGCTGGGTCTAACGCTTAGAGGGTTAACTGTGCATACTGTGTTGTTGCCCGAACTTATTCCGTTTATCACCAAAGATTTGCGTCATTGAAACGGAAAAATACACAAGACTCTATAAACATGATGCTTTACTAATTTTTACAATTTCATTTAATTATTTATTTTTATACTTTGTATGTGCTGGGACCTTGAAATTGCATACAATTTACCCACAATAATTAGCTTAAATGTCATTAAAACTGCTTTTAAATGAACAACAAAAGAGTATTTTATAACAATTAAATATATTTAAACATTTAAATGGTTTGTTTTTATTTTTAAAATGTCAGTTTTTTTTAATAAAATGTGTTAAAAAAAACTCATGGGAAAAAAAAGCAAAGAATAAATAGACAAAAAAAAACTGTATATATAACATCTTCAAAAAACTTTATCCTAATCTTACTATATCACAGTGCTCCATGATGAGTAAAAAGGGATGAACTTCTAAACATCGGTGCATTAAACCCAATAAATGAGGATGTTTCAAATCTCTGAAAAAAAAATAGTAACATTAAAAAGATATTCAAAGAAAACCAGTTAAAATACATAGTAAAAATGCAAGCTAAAACATATTAAAATTAGCTTAAAATGTTGAATGTGTCTACATGATTTGAAGTTATTAGAATTTTTTTTAAGTCCATGCCCAAGAATTGTTTGAATTGAATTTAAAGTAGATTTTGATTCATTTGTGGGTAGCGAGAAACACTATTTTTAACTTGGTAGATCTTAATCTTATACTTCCAGGAAAAATAACAATTATTCTATAGTCTTTGTAGTAACGTACTGCAATTGAATATATAACAATTTACTATCCCTAAATCCTTCCCTCACCTGCAGAATCGAGTCTCCTGCAGGTACTGCATGAGTTCCTGCGAGGTACCAGCCACCCCATTTAAATAGTGCTCCAACTAACCCTAACATAATTGACGGATGATAGTCTTTCCTGCAAGGTTCCCCTCACCCTACTGAACAGTGACCCAACTACTAGTAATGTACTGCATTTCGACACATTGAAGAATAATTTAAAATTAGAAATAAAACCTTGTGTCCCCAGCAGAAACGTGTCTCCTGCATATACTGCATGAATTACTGCGAGGTGGCGTCCACCATTAGTGACCCAACCAACCCTAATGTACTCCATCTGCACAAAGTAAATGTTTAGCAATCCTTAGTTTACTTGAAGATCTAAGGTAAACAAAAGATAATATCTCCTGCATGAGTTCCTGCACGGTTCTGTCCACCTTATTAAATAGCGACCCAGGCCCAACTACCAGCCATACACTGCATTTGGACAAATCGTAGCACAATTTACCAATAAATCTAAACCCTTCACCCACCTGCAGAACCGTGTCTCCTGCAGTTACTGCATGAGTTCCCTGCGGGGTGGCATCCACCCTAAAGATCTTCACTACCACCCTCTTCTCCTCCCCCTTCAAGAGGGCCATATCAAGTACTACTGCTTGGCCATACCAAGTGGGCACCACCTCACGCACATACTGGAGCTGGTCACGGGGGAAATGTACAGCATACATGGCCAGTCTCATTAAACAGTGTCCTCATCAACTATAAAATACTGCATCTGCATATTTTCAAGCAGGACCATGTCTCTTTCATGAACTGTATAAGTTCATGTGAGGTATCTTCCCCCCTTTTTAAGTAAGCGTAATAACAATCCTTTGTTTAACTTGCAGACCTAAGGCAAAAGAAGGACGATAGTATCTTCTGCATAAGGTCCTGCGAGGTTTCATCCACATTATTAAATAGTGAGGCAACTACAAGAAATGTACTGCCTTTGGAGATATTGCAGAGTAACTTTAAACCTAAATCCTTCCCACACCTGCAGAATCGTGCCTCCTGTAGGTACTGCACGAGTTCCTGCGAGGCGGCGTCTACCAAATTAAGTATTGACCCAACTACCAGTAACGTACTGCATCTGGACTCATTAAAGAATAATTTACTACTTCAGTTAAACTCTTTCACTCACCTGCAGAATCTAGTTTCTTGCAGGTACTGCATGAGTTCCTGTGAGGTGGCGTCTACCAAATTAAGTATTGACCCAACTACCAGTAACGTACTGCATCTGGACTCCATTAAAGAATATTTACTACTTCAGTTAAACTCCTTCACTCACCTGCAGAATCTAGTTTCTTGCAGGTACTGCATGAGTTCCTGTGAGGTGGCGTCCACCCTGAGGATCTTAACCACCACCCTCTTTTTCTCTCCTTTTAGCAAGGCTTCCCCCTCTACTGCTTGCCCATACCACGTGGGCCCAACTTCCCGTACATACTGGAGCTGGTCACGGGGGAAATTGACAGCATACTCATCTGGAAGAATAGATAATAGTGATAAATGATATTTTATTTATAAAATAGTTCAAATAAGTTTCTGGTTTTGTTTGTTTACTTAACTTCATACTTTTTTAGCAAAATTTTTAAGCAAAGCGTTCAAGTTTTTAAGGAAAGCCCTGTTGCTCAACAATTGAGTTTTATATAACAGTTTCATGTTTATTAACTAAAGAGGTGAAATTTATACAGATTAAAAATCTTTTAAATACTTGTTGTAGTGCCTTACTTTTTGTAGTTTCTTTAAAACTCTAAGTTGGCAACAACTGTAGTTTAATATAGCAAGGTTGTTCAAAACAAAGTCTCAAAACACCCCTATTTTCTTAGTTGAAATATTCAAACTGTAATTTAGGAAATAAAGAGAGAAGAGATTTGTTTCAACCTATTAGAAATCAACTTCCCAATAGCAACAACCCAAAAAAACTCCACTACAGATATTATAAAACATTTAAAATCCTCAATATTAAATGTTCCAACTGTTGATGCACAAATACAACAATGAAAAAACCTGCAAACTGCCAAGAAGACCTCTTACCAAACCAATCCTGCAGCGACACTTTCTCACATGACCCCGTAAATCTAGCGGGCCTTACATTCTCAGCCGTCGTCCCGGCAATACGGCTCCTGATTTCGGGAAGAGGCTCAAACACAACTTCGTCTGGACTTATACCGGTCGGAAACTGGATTATCCCGGAAGGAGGTGGGAAAAGGGTGAATTCAGTGGCACCATCTAGGGGCGGGGATGAGGCTGGCTGGGGGGCGTCTGTAAACTGGTAGTGGTGTCGCCTTGTAAGCTGAAAGGAGAATAGGTTACTGAAGTAATTGTAGGGACAATAGTTAAAAGTTATTCATTCCTTAAGAGGTTATGTAAGGTATAGGTATTCATTACCATAAAACTTTGGGCTTTTTACCTTCTGACTGTGACAAACTTAAAACTATTGCATGCTATCTGCTATTCTCACAGCAATACACATGATTTTTAAACTGTTTGGGAAAAAATAGCATGTGTTATGAAAATATAAAACCTACGTTATTCCTTCTTTAATTTTCGGAAAAATTGCGATTTTACAATCAGCGCAGTTCCTGGATATTACCATTGCTAGAGATTCAGGATTTTAGGACATTTGATTTTTTACAATTTTAGGACAACAGGCGAGTCTTTACAAATCCGTAAGATTTGTGCATTTAAGATAAATATTTTCAGCCAATAATTGGAAACCACTATAAAAAAATCAATATTGACATTTTGAAAAAAAATGAGATTGACCGAGATATTGTGATAATTGTGTCATCCTGTGACTAAACTTCCTTTAAAATCGTAAAAATAAAAGCGATCATTTAATTTTGAAATCTAGAAGGTTCTTACTTTCTTCCATTGATTCCTGCACCACATGCATCCTAGAAAAGCTACAACGATGCTTGTCACAGCAACAACGCTGGCAGCAATCAGGATTACAGAAGGATCCACACCACCTGGAATGTGAAACATGTGTGAACCATGTAAATAAAAATCTGCACAAATCCTCAAAAAAATGAAGAGAACAATTTTAATACAATACTAATAACATGGAAGAAAAATGTAGATTGGGGGTTCTTTAAAGTATATTTGGAAAACTTTAACACAGCTATGATATAACGGTTAGTCTGTTCATTGGCGACAATGAGTGAGCTCGAAAATTTAACTTAGGGTTGCTAAACCTAGAGAGTTGTATGAATTAAGAAGTAGCAATGATTGCCACTTTTATGCATTTTTGTTGCTTAGCAATGTAGCATAAACCGCCAAATCGAGACCAGCCATTAACATTATATCCAGTGTGTAAAATAAGCGCTATCGCATCGCAAAACGCGACACCAAAATGAAAACTTCCGATAGCGATTTAGCTTTGTATCGCATTTAGTTGAGTGTTTTTGCAAACGATTCGAAGTCAGATTGCTTCAGTTCAGTTGTCTAAGTCATGGAGCTCTATCTCAATTCGAATCCGTTGGCCGCTTTTCGTTCGGGCAGGAAAACATCTCAACTCCATACCAGACTGGAAGTGAGTAGCGAAAAGTGTAAACAAACCGCCAATAATCGCGCCAGAACAGAAAGATTTAGCGAGATTTCCAATTCGTTATTATTTGTGTTGCGAAAATCAACGAAAGTAAAATATGGCGGTTCAGTTACGAACTGTTAAAAACTGGATCACGTCGTTGGATGAGTGTGGCTGAAGTACGAATCTAACGGGAACCTTGTTACTAAAATAATGTGCGCTTTATGTGCAAAGCACGTAGATAACTTAAAATGAAAAAAAAATTCAACGCATCGCTAATCAACGGAATTAGCGGTGCGCCGATAAAGATGGACAATATTCAAAAGTGCTATGCATTAATTAAAAATTGCTACACACAAATACTTTGGTGTAGCAGAACTGCTATACACACAAAAAAAAGTATTTTACATGTTTATTTAATCATAGCTGTTCCAAATTTCCCTTAAAGTAGCTGAATAAATTTGAAATATTTAGAATGTCTCTTGGCTCCTAGCATTTTGAATTGTCCATAGCTTATCACACATGGAAATATTGCTTGATTTTAAGGGGAAGGGGGGGGGGGGAATACCTGCTGGCAAAGATGAATTACTTCCTTATTTTTTGGCAATTTTACAACCTTTTTAACTACTGGGAGGGGATCTCGTAGAAGGAAAGCAAAGATATCATTCCCCTGCAGCTACATTTGGTTAAGCTTCAACCATAAGGCAAACGAAACAGCTATGATATAATGGCTAGTCTATTCATTCTTAATTTGCGACACGTTGCTAAGCAACCAAAATGTCCAAATGTGGTAAACATTACAGTTCAGATTTCATTCCATTCATACCATTAATCGGAATAGCAACGATATATTTAATTTTCAAGCTTCCAAAAGTCCTCAATTAACAGACTGGCCATTACATCATAGCTGTACCAGACAAACATAGTACATTTCTGCAGCATCAACAAACTACACATTCGACAAGATCTGAATATTGACGTTTAACTCTTAACTTGGGTACAGTTATAATGTTATTGCCTGTCTGTTTATTGGCAAGTTTGAAAATCAATGAGTAGGGTTGATATGCTCATCAAGTTGCATGAAATATGATATGGAACGTTTACCACATTTGGCCAATTATGTTGCTTAACACAAATCGCCAAATTAGGACCGCCTTTTATATCATCGCCGTTCCTTAACTTACAAACTTTTACAAAACAATCAGCGGTTTAAGGAGAGAAAACATTGTGATTAAATCCTAGTTTCGGTATACGGTGACTTTTTTTCGGAACGTTGGCGACAAAAAAAAAGGCGATAAATAATTCCAATCCGGAAACAGTTGTTTGACTTCGCGGTTTCCGAGTAGCATCGTCTAATCACGCGTCGCTACGTGATGTTTTCTCGCCAACAAGTTTGGCGAGAAACAAAAAGTCGCTGTATACCAAAACTAGGAATTAACCAACATTGTCAATAAAAGATTTTCACAAATACTAAACTTGGAAACACAGTAGTTAAAAGTAAAAATGACCGACAATATCAATTATTTTGAATTTGAATGTTATTTGCAAATTTTCAACTTTTTTTTAAGCCGGAAACGAATTTTAATTCAATGAATGATTCGGATGGATACGTAAATGAAACAGGACCACCGAACCGACAACTTTTAAAATAATTAAAATAATTACAGTGATTACAATTTGCCGTTTTGATTGCGAAACCCGTGTATTTCCATACACACTTTAATAACACTACGCATTTCATCTTAATATAAATATTAACAGAAAATGGAATCGAATTGATCATAGGAATAAGCGAAAAAATATCAATAACAAAATACCTTCTTGGACAGTCATTTTCAAAGTTTAAAATGCAAACCAGAGATTGCGATATTTCGTGTTAAGCGATCCATTTTCCTTGGAGTTGACATTCAGGGCACTCAATGGGAAAATTCAGAGAATGAATACCAGAATTTGAGAGAGATATTATAACATTTTCAAATTTAATTATTTTATTCATTTTAGCTAATATTTAGAATAGAATGGGCGTATTTTATTTGATGTTGTTAAATGTGTCACACAACAACATTATCGAGTGTTGCCATATTTAAAACGTTCATTAAAAGTTTATTATAAAAGTTTGGTTTGGTTGAAGTAACATCACAGACAGTAAAGCCAATTGAGAGTTATTGACGACAGTCCGCATGCTAATGAACTGTGGTCAAGTAACAAAATAGCCACCAGAGTTTGGTTGCATCTCTGAACTACACAAAGGCTATGGGAATGTTTCAGGTCTTGAATAGCGAAAGAAGTGCTGAATTAGTGAATTAAAATACTTTCTCGAGCCTCGATTGGTGAATCAATGTCACATGAGAACAGAGCACTAATCGGCGAACCGATCAATGGAAACAAAGCAATAAAAACTGGAAGGCACAACGTCACCTGAAATAAGCCAATTGATGACAGAAATGATAATTTTCAACCACGGTTAAGTGTCAAAGCTACTCAAGCCATTGAGCTAGAAGGGAAACTGGAGTGAGGTGTGTGATTCACTGAACAGGGCAGCAAACGAGCCGGTTCAATAACGAAACGCGGAGGAATACACGGCACTACAGCAGAAACGAACCCGGGCAGAAAACCAAGAAACTTGCCTGTTTCGCTATTGGGTTCGTCTTCGCTGGTTCTTAGTTAGTAATCCACATGGTTATTTCTTAAAAAAGTTGCAATTTAAAGTTAAAGAAAGTTAATTTCTTTCGAACTAAAAATGTTAAGATACATTAGGAGCCAAGTCAATATGTAGAGGGATCTCATACAAGCATTGCATACAAGTGTAGGAAAATAGTCTATTTTGCCCTGTTCGCTCAAAAGGGTTGTGAGTGGTTCGGCTCAATGACACTCACTCCAGTTCCCTTCTAGCTCAATGACTCAAGCGGGAGCAGCTGAGCTTCACGAGAACAAATGACGACCCCAGTGAGAGAGGTTAGGTTTTGTTGAAAATTGTCACACTAGAGCTACACGAGGGCTATTGGCGACGAGCGTCATAATTTTGAACCACAGTAAGTGACGAGCAGACACCTCGCCAAAAAAAAATATTTGTTGAGAGTAATTCAAATTACTATATAAATAATATAATATTTTAAATATGTTTTCTTAGTACCGGTCGAAGCGGGTATCTTGGTATGAAGGGTAACTTGGTCCACGCGTCGAAAAAGATTTGTCTTAATTTCTTATAAAATGAACCATTGAAAATTGTTTACAATTTGGAAAGTTGGAAAATTGCCTTTCATTTCACGTAAAAATTATTCTAATTTTGGCAAACTACAAATGACATTTGTACTTTACGAGCATTTAATGACAAAAATCTATTTCTCCTCGTCTGGAAACACTAAAAAATATTGAAAATGCTAGTAAAACACTCTTATTTACTATTCTTTTATTTATGGATGAATAAACATTGTTATCTAAGTTGAATACTTTATGCTAATTTAATTTTGGTCACCAGGAAACTTTGCGATAATGCGGGTAACTTTGTCCAAGATGAGATTTCTTTATGACTTGCACTTCAAAAATCTATGTACAAGTGTAACTGCTAATATTTTTGAAGAAGTCTTATTTTTATTATTCATTTTGAGATGATATTAAAAAAAAACAAACGTATTTGGCCTTCCACAAATTTGAGAAGAAGCGCCAGACTTCACATCAATCTATTCGGTAATTTCAGAGGCCTTAATTTCGAAATAGTTATTTTTCTTTAAAAAAAGTTGCAATTAATGTTAAAGATATAGTTAATTTGCTTTGAATAAAAATGTTATAAAATACATTTAAGATCCGAGTCAATATGGTTAGAGGTATTCATACAATGTATTGCATAATATTGTTAGGTTAAACATAGTCTTTCTGCCCTGTTCGCTCAAAATGTGTGTATTTAAAAAGGGTTTTGGCTCATTGAATTCACTACCATTTCCCTTCTGCTCAATGACTCAAGGAAGTTGAGCTTATCGAGTAACTAAATGTGACCCAGTCGAGATAATGTGTAGTTTTTTAATAATATTTGTCACATAAGCTACACAGCTATTGCGAGAGGATCTTATAATTTTGAAAGTAAATATGACAGCATTAGACACCTCGCCAAAAAAAAATATTTGTTGAAGAGTAATTTTCAAATTTACTATATAAATAATAATAATATTCTTAAATATGTTTTCTTTAGTACCGTCGAAGCGGGTATCTTCGGCTATGAAGGGTAACTTTGGTCCACGCGTCGGAAAAAGATTTGTTTCTTAATTTCTCTTAGTAAAATGATCCCATTGTAAATTGTTTTACATTTTTGGAAAGTTGGAAAAATTGCCTTTCATTTCACGTTAAAAAAAATTTATTCTAATTTTGGCAATACTACAAATGACATTTGTACTTTTACGAGCATTTAATGACAAAAATCTATTTCTTCCTCGTCTGGAACACCTAAAAAAATATTGAAAATAGCTAAGTAAAACACTCTATACTATTCTTTTATTTATGGGAATGAATATACACCATTTGTTTCAATCTAAGTTGAATACTTTTTATGCTATATTTAATTATTGGTCACCAGGAAACTTTTGCCGTTGAATGCGGGTAACTTTGGTCCAAGATGTGTATTAGTATTTCTTTATGGAACTTTGCACTTTCAAAAATCTATGTAAAAGTGTATTCTGCTTAACTATTTTTGAAGAAGTCTTATTTTTATTACTATCTATTTTTGAGATGATATAAAAAAAAACGAAACGATTTTAACCCTTAAAAAAGATAAAGATAGAATGCAAGAAACGTACAACATTCTAAATTGCTATGTCGAAATGTAAACATTTTCAAATTCTTAATTTCGAATATATTATTTTTTCCTTTTATAATAAAATCGTTTGCTTTTTATAAAGATATTTGTTGTTAAATCTTGCTTCTAGATATAAGTTATTCCCTCATTAAAATTGAAGTTTATTTTTTTTTTAAGCGGCAGTCAATACTGGTTTTCATAGTGTAATGTCATTCTACGATGCAGTGCAATGTATATGTTAGGTTATATACCATTTTTAATAACTATGTATCCTAAAACTTTGTTATTTTTATAATTAAACATTTTAATATTGCTATTTAATTCGATAACACAGCCTTTAAGGATGCTAAAAAGTATGTTTCTTATGTATTTCATGCTTGGACCAAAGTTACCCGATCGGATCCTAATCGTGTTCTAATTTTTTTTAAATAACACTAATTTTTTATTAATTTATAAAATTTAACAAAAATGCTTGGAAATTATTTCTGAAAGTACAATACTTAGAATGCATAATGATTTTTAAGTGTTTAAATCGCTTTTGTAGTTTAATTTGTCTTCTTTTGTAAAAAAAACTATATGCTTCTGGACCTAAGTTACCCTCACTGACGGTAGTTTAGTTTCTTTAGACTCGAATATCTCTCTTGCGCGACCTGCGGATCGAATTTGATAAGTAATGGATGGAGTGACGGATGACAGTTTTTTCTCCCATTCATATTTTGGCGGCATTCCGTTGGCGATATTTATGTCCGTCGCATCAGACACAAGCCGCCAATGTTTTCTTTTCTTTTCTCGCAAAAGTGATGAAGAATCGAAGGGAGACAATTTTTTCTCACGCGCGAAAGGAAACAAGTTCGAAAATGAAAGGAGCCTTGAAATAGAGTAAGTTATATAGATATTTCTTTTTTTTTTTTAAATAAAAAATGCGTGCGAATAACTTGTTTGGATTATGAAAGCGTCCAAAAAGAACAATTCAAAGTGACATTTATAGCGCTGGATAATGCAACATAAATGTAAATAAAAATGCCCTCATTTCTTGCGCTGAAAAAAAGAATTTTTCCTCATGAAATATTGAAATACATAATTTGGAAGATGACATTTCGACTCTATCTCAAAATGGACTTGTCCATTTACTATTTAATTGTCGGTTTCACCTTCGCATCTCAGAAAAGCATCGAATTCGACCTTCTATTCATTAAAAGGATAAAAATTTAAACTCTTTAAAGAGTTGAGACTAGGCCTGGGGAGCCCAGTCAGTAAGGCCCTTGCCTAGCATAGGTCCCAGGTTCCGGCCCGGGAATTGCAAAAATAATGCAGGCTTATAAACAGTCTATTTATAGCCGAAGTAGAGAGAGTGCACGTTAAATGCGTTCCGCAGTGCGATTCCGCGCACGCGTAAAATTGCGTTGGGTGTCTGCTCGGATGTCGGCTCGTTTCGTCACTGTGGTTCTAAATTATGACGCTCGTTGCCAATAGCCCTCGTGTAGCTCTAGTGCGATGATTTTTCAACTCAACTCAAAGATTTGAGACTCGTAGAAATTATAATGAAGATAAAAATACAATACACTATTCGAAAGCTCTTGAACTGGAGATACAAAACAAAGCAAAGCACTTACTACGATTGGAAGATTAAAATATCAATAAAGAGAAAGAGATGACAAAAGTTCAAGATAAACACGTGCAAGTCATGATGGCCCCTGGCAATTCCCTCTCATTTCTGTTTCCTTGCTACTGCATATAAAGAAATTGCATTTTAATCTGTTTCGAATGCTTCATAAATGACACCTAACTATGGAAGAGTCTTCAAACCTTAATATTTTTTATTGTTAATGTATTTTCTGATCTAATCTTTTTCCTTACGTTACTCAAATATTTAATATAAATATGTCTAGCAATTTTTTGCCGAGTTCTGATCTCATACATTCCTTATTAAATATAATAAAATAATAATAATAACAAAAAATAATAACACCAACAGTAACAATTATACTAACAGTAATTATAATATCCTACAGAATAGCGTTACCTGTTCTATTAATTGTTTTCTCAGCACACCCACTGCTTAAACAGTACAACGAGTTTTACAGGAAATTTTTCGATGAATGTTGAAGATTGGTTTGATATAGCGTTGGAATAAGGCCGCACTATAGGGCTACACGATTTATAATGAATATAGCCGTAAGACATATGTTAAGAGGGACTATCAGTCCCATATAGCTAATGCATTAGTTTTGAAATCACAACTTTTGCAAAATAATTGCTTTGCCATGTTATCCCATTTTCACCAGGTATGGGAATCATCATAACACAAATTTAAAACAAATTGAAAATATAGCATCCGGTTATTTATTTATTAACTGATAAAGTTTTAAAATAGTGTCGCCATCTGCTGTATATTTTTAGCATTTTAAAACTTCAAATATATATAATTAAATAACTAGATAACATTATCGTTTCAAATTTGTTTCATTTCAATGTTATGTTGATTCCCATACCTGGGGAAAAAGGGCTAACATGGCAAAGCAATACTTCTGCGGAAGTTGTGATTTCAAAACTAATGCATTAGCTCTGTGAGACTAACATCTTAATGAAAACTTTTTGGCATTTCCCTGGATCATGCACTGAGAGTAATGAAATACTTGCAGCAGTGGAAGTAAAGTGTTAAAAAAACCTATATTGATAACAAATAAAGGAATTTTTGGATAAAACAAATACAACATTAAAATAGTGCTAGTGTAGCGTCGAGGGCAAATATCAGACTTTTGAAACAGTGGCCTTTTCTCAAAATGTATTTATTCATTTTATATTCATACTGTGGATACACCTCAACAGCTTAGTTTAGTTTGAATTATCGTCGCACTAGAGCCTACACGAGGGCTATTGGCGACGGGTGTCGTATTTTAGAACCACAGTCAAGTGACGAGCCGACACCTGAGTAGGCACCCAACGCCACCATTAAGGACGACATCGTATGCAGCGTTAGGACTTTGAAGGATATTTAACGTGCACTCCCGCCACACGGTTTATTATTCGTCGGGCATTTTTGGCTGCACGGGCCGTTTATAGGTCGGCAGTTATTTTGGCGATCCCCGGAACCGAACCTGGGACCTTCCGCATGCTAGGCGGATGCCTCAACAGCTTAAATTCTCAGTCTATCTCATGCAGATTTTTAGATAAATTACACACATAAAGAGTTGGTTAAACTAAAGTTTATCATGAGTTTTATGGATATTTGTTTCGTATTTTTCTTTCTAACTTCACAACTTTTAGTTTGAAGGCAAAAATATGGAGTTCGCAAAATCTCGATTGATAAATGCTAAACTGTCATGTAAGTGATAACCATGTGTTTATGAAAGCTCTAAAATACTTCACTGATAATTTTTTTTAAAAAAGCTTATAAGTCAACAAGGTTTTATATTAGATATTTTTTTAATCTTAAGATATCTCATTTTCAACACTCTAAAAGAATGTTAGCAACTAAACTATTGAAGCAATAAAAGTTGTGTTATTTTTGCTTGAGAGCACGTGCAGAGAGAGATCTCAGAGCTTACTATTTTCCAACTGTTTAATTTAATTTTTTTTGTTTTATTAAACAAAAACTGTGGGTGTGAAACAACACACGACTTTCAATTACAACTCAATAATAGACATTTAATACGCTAGTTTCAGCCGTTGGTTCTGAAAGTGCAATTTTTTAAAAAAAAATTATGCTCACGTCCGATTGCAATATTAACTCGTGTTCCAAGTTTAAAGTCAGTAACTATCAATGTTTTTCAGCAATGGGGTTGTTTCACGGAGGATCTGGCAATAGCTCTGAGGTTTTGTTTTCATGTCTCTCAAATTACTTTTGTTGATATTCGGAATTGAGTTTTCTAAGAATAAGTTATTTTAGTTGTTATTTTTTTAAATTACAACTTCTTGCTGTGCTGTTGGTTGTTTAATTCATTTATCAAGGAAAACTTGCATTGAAAGAAGTTGGAATTTTAAAAAAATCAACAACTATAATATTCTCTTCGCAAACTCACTCCCGAATACCAAAACAACAGTAATTCGAGAGACATGAAAACAAAACCGCAGAGCTATTGCCAGATCCTCCGTGAAACAACCCCATACTTTTAAAATCGAAAAAGTTCCAAAGTATCCGCCCATTGTGCATGCGCGATTTTCTCGAAAATTGGAAATCTCGGTATTTGAAAAACCGGTTTTTCTATAAAACTGCCATCCCTAACGTGTTCTAATTTGGTTGGCGGCGAGCATAGTAGGAACTCATGAACCAAATTCCTGAGCGGCACCACGCAATGTAATGTCATTACGCCATTGAACGATAACGGATATAATGTGCACCAACCTGCTCTACATATATAGTACATTTTTAGTAGGATATTAATTAGCTGTATATATTTGTTATGTACTAAGCTCAGACTTATCCTCAAACATATGTAATCTCGAGCCAATGCGTGGGAGTTGGAATAGCATGTGGAAAAACAAGGGGGGCGTTCGAAGAAGGGAGAAAATCTTAGAAAGCGCCATGTGGCTTTCATCAAACACTCTCTCTTTTTATAGAGCACCGAATATCTTACACTAAGAAAAGGTTTTGTTTTGACTGAATACACGTATCACTAAGAACTACACGAGCAAGGGCTAAAGAGGAACATATTGGATGTATTGGAAACAAGAAAGGTTAATTTGTAATGGAAAAAGAAACAAAAATTCTTAATATATCATTTTATTTTATAGTTTGTTGCATTTCATACTCTTTACGGTATTATATAAGGTATCGTATAGTTGAATAGGCTGGGGTTAGGTTAGTTTGAATTATCGTCGCACTAGAGCTACACGATGCCGCCCTTCACGGTTGCGTTGGGTGCCTACTCAGGTGTCGGCTCGTCACTTGACTGTGGTTCTAAATACGACACCCGTCGCCAATAGCCCTATTGGCGACGGGTGTCGTATTTTAGAACCACAGTCAAGTGACGAGCCGACACCTGAGTAGGCACCCAACGCAACCGTGAAGGGCGACATCGTACGCAGCGTTAGGACTTTGAAGGATATTTAACGTGCACTCCCGCCACACGGGGAATTATTCGTCGGACATTTTTGGCTGCCGGGGCCGTTTATAGGTCGGCAGTTATTTTGGCGATGCCCGGACCCGAACCTGGGACCTTCCGCATGCAAGGCGAGGGCTCCCCAGCCCCCTGAATAGGCTAGGGAGCCGAGCCAAAATGCCAATCATGCTTTCAAAATAAGATGATTTCCGCCAGGTTAAACGGGGTACGTGTCCAGGGCCCCTACTTTAATGGGGCCCCCAAAATTGCTTAAATAACAATTATATCGAGCGAAAAAATGCAAAGAATATACTCATGAACATAATACATGAATTGAACCAAGGGCCATTCATTTTTAAATTAATTATTAAATCCATTGTTATTTTTATAAATTGGTTATGTGAATAAAAGTTATGAATGTATTTTAAATATATAATTTGACATGATTCGACAATATAATAGGTATCTGATGTCATATCTTATGTACGTAATAAAAAATATAAAAAATGTAGTAAAATATGCAATGCATATGTGTTAAAGGTTATTTATTTGTACACATTTAAAATAAAAATCCCATTCATAGATTTATTAATGTATGCTGTGTGGGCCCCCAAACTTGCTTGGGCCCCAAAAGTTGTAAGTTGGGCCCTGCATCTTACCATCGGAATACCGCATCAGAATTTCGCCTAATGGAGTTAAGTTAATTTTTTTTGCATTTTTTCATAAAAACATGATTTTGTTATGTAAGATTTTTCGGACATTTTACTTTTTAAATTGTTCCCGCTTTTATGACTCACCCGGCCCATCTGTGTGTTTGGATAATATAACGCAGTATAGATAATAGCGTGATTTCGTTCCGGTCGCGAAGAGCTTAAACACACACTCGGAACACATTTGAGGTTGTTATTATCTCACATTGCCAGGGGAACGGAGGACAAACGAACGAGATTTATTACTTTCTGTGGTTCAAGTATTTATTGCAGCGAACCTTTTTTTTTCTTTCGCGTGTTCGTTATTAAACCTCATATAATAAAACTCCTTCCTTTTCACCGATACAAAGTTGCTTTTTGATCGTAATTTATTATTGAATGAAATGTTATTGATTTTTTTTTATTGTTAAAAAATTAATGTCCCCTATATCGATTGGATGAGTTTAGTTTAGTTTGAATTATCGTCGCACTAGAGCTACACGAGGGCTATTGGCGACGGGCGTCGTATTTTAGAACCACAGTCAAGTGACGAGCCGACACCTGATCGATTGGATGAGTGTCGTTACTAAATAGGTTATAATTTTCTACGGTCTTGGTTTGTTTGGGTTAAATTATTGTCGCACTAGAGCTACACGATGGTCATTGGCGACGGGCTTCATAATTTGGAACCACAGTCAAGTGCCGGGCCGACACCTCACTAGGCACCCAACGCGACTATTAAGGGCGGCATCGTACTCAACGTCGGGACTTTGGAGCATATTTAACGTGCACTCCCAGGGTATTACTCGTCGGACTTTTTGGCTGAACTGTTTCGTTATTGTAGGCGTGGTCTTTCCGATTGTCTATTGATTTGGATCATTGTTTAGTTTAGTTTGAATTATCGTCGCACTAGAGCTACACGAGGGCTATTGGCGACGGGCGTCGTATTTTAGAACCACTATCAAGTGACGAGCCGACACTTGAGTAGGCACCCAACGCAACCGTTAAAGGCGACATCGTACGCAGCGTTAGAACTTTGAAGGATGTTTAACGTGCACTTCCTCCACACGGGGTATTATTCGTCGGACATTTTTGGCTGCACGGTCCGTTTATAGGTCGGCAGTTATTTGGGCGATGCCCGGACCCGAATCTGGGACCTTCCGCATGCTAGGCGAATGCCTAACCGACTGGGCTCCCCAACCCATTGGATCATTGTAGTTTTACTGCCAATGACCAAGAATGAAATGGCTAATAAAAGTGATAAAATTGACTCTCCCAGAGCAAAGCATCGGTGAGCGGTCTATGTGACCCACCTTGCATCGTACACGCGGGGATGACCAATGCAGATGGACTCGCGGGTAGTCTGTCCCTTGCAGATCAAATCCACGCAAATCATTTACCACTCTATTAACTATTACTTTTGTAATGGAATCCTCACGGTTAAACGCTTACAAGAACTTTAAGATTTAAATATTAATTTCTGTTAAGGCATTTCGATGAAAAAGATATTACAAGAATCCACTACAGAAACGAAGGTATGATAGATACTTTGACGCAAAGTGTTTAGAAAGTTATTTACGCAACAAGTGCGTGGATGTAAACTTTCTTTCCCGTCTTTCTACGGTAACTAGTACTTAAACCACATGTTAAAATATTATTACTTCTTCGGCTACTGTTTCAGTGAAACCGCGTAAAACATTTTTTTTACGGTTTCCCGGCAGTCTCCAATTTGGTCCCTGTCCAATCCGTTGTGTCGCCGGATCGATGCGGACCTGGACGACCGGACCAAAAAAACGAGCACATTCCAATTTAAGAGCTGTTGATTTGTGTTTCAGTTCTTATTAACCACGTACTAGTCCTATAATTTTTCTGGGTAATGGGTCATTTCATCGTTTCCGGCTGTCTATTTCTAGCCTCCGACTTCTAGGAGCTTTAATACAGCCAATTATGCCTCGTAACTTAGAACCGCGGTCAAGGGACGAGGTCGACACCTAAGCTGGCACCCAACTGCACTTCGAGAGACATTATACGCTAACGCCTTCGGGACTTTGGACTCCACTGATTTAAGCCACGTCTCTCCCAGTGTACTCGGGTAACCCCGTCATTGAGTCGATTTTATTTTATTTTTGCCAACAAATATCCGTCTATAGGATGTGGCCGAGTTTAGAACACGGGACCCTTCGTATGAGGCTGATGTTCTGACGACTGGACTACGGAGCCCCATCAACCACATTTAATGGTCCAATCATTTTTCTGTTATGCGGGCTCTAGTTGAGTTGAGGTGAACTATCGTCGCACAGGAGCTACACGAGGACTACGTCGTAATTATAAACCCCAGTCAAGTGACGAGCTGAAACCTCAGTAGGCATGCAACGCAACTTTCAAGGGAGACATCGTCGGGACTTTGAACCTATTCGTTGGACTTTGTATATGCTGGCTCTAGTGTCGATGGATACTTGCGTTTTCCTGTCAACTTACCAGGTTGTTGAAGTTCTGTTTCCTGATTGTTGCTTTTGGGGAATAGATTTGAGTTTAATAATTAAATAAATTAATACTGTAAAAAAAGTCATTTGGATTAAGAACAGTTTAACATATATTACGTCTAAAAGGCGTCATCGAGTCGTGTTGTTATGGTAACTAGTTATTCTTTTAGATGTCTTTATTATAAAACTTACGAAGCATTGTATTATCCAAAAAAGGCTAAGAGTAGAATTTGAGTCGCACAGGGCATCTCATCCATCTGCTAAAAGCAGCTTTGCAAAAGTCACCTACATTCTAGTCGAATCCATTAAGACATTCAATAAGTGTTGTAGTTATTTTTAAGCTTCCACGCTACGTTTATAACGTAAAAAGTAAGTGGAAGGTATTATAATCGTTCAGTCCATCTGTCTGTCCGCCACCCACTTTCATAGCCCAAACTACAAATACTACGGACAAGTGTGATACGTCAAAAAATTCAGCGCATCGAAATTTGAATACATTGAAAATTTTAGAAAAGAATTCCAATTCGAAGTACTTCAATTATTTAAAAAACTGCAAAATTAAATGTTCATTTAAAAAGCATAGGAAGCCATTTTTATTAGAATTAAATCACCATTGCCATTCGCAACAATCCCTCGAGAAACTTTAATTCTTTTAGACAATAAATTAAAATAAATTTATTTTTGCGACATCGATCCGTTTGGAATGACGTCAAATATGTGTTGATGTCAAATGTTTTGGTTCTTTTTTAGAGAGATGAATATTAAATATTTATTTTGAAATATAAATTAATTTTTGCAAACGATAATAATTATTGAATAAATAATTAGTGATTTTTTAAATTAAAATAAATGAAACTAGCCAAATTTAGCTCGTAAATGTTTAGAATAGAATTAATATTGTGTTTGGCGACTTTTTCCCGTTGCACACAGTGTTGTGTGGAAGCTGGCTGAGTGACAGATTCTGTTACAAACCTTCTTGTTTAATTTAAGGTAAAACTGCTTTTCAAAAGAAAACCGACTAAAAATAACAAGTCGATTTTTACCTTACGATCTCTCGAGTCAATCTCGGTAATTGAAACTTTTTTTCCCTTCCCGTCCGCGCGTGTCTAATAACAGAAGTGACCACAAAGGAGCGATGCAAATGCATATAATATGGGGTGCCCCCAAAAAAATATACGCGCGCAACTTGTCGAAGCTGTGGACTCAGAGCGACAGTGGCCATGTTTTGGTTCAATTGGATATATGATGTGTTTTTTTTTATGCTACATGAAGGCTAATGGACGACTAGAACGGCCACGCCTACAGTGATGTCACAGTCACGTCAAACGTTGCCACAAATTAACCACGACCCTGGGCAACTACTTCGTCTGAACTAGAACGGTTCCTCCTACAGTGACGTGACGTCAAGCATTGTCTCCCCCCCCCAAGAAAAAAAAAGCCACGCTTCACCCCGTTCGAATCGTCCGTTAGTCAAAGACCTATTGATTCTTGGAGCCAATTACGAACGACTATAAACATCTATGCTGCCGTGGGCAGGTAAACTGCAGTAACTTCCACAATGACTTGGACCATTGTTCCAAGCACTCAATTACTGTAACCAATTAAGAAAACATACTAGAAAAAAAGTTATTTCAGATCAAAAGTGGTACAACTCATTGTGCGATTACTGCAGTTTACCTGCTCACGGCAGTATGTGGGGTTGAAGTGGAATTTGAAGCCCTCTATTTTGAAATCTAGAGCCAGCGTAGCAGTCCGTTTCGCAGTCAGTATTTGAAGATTCCGAGTTAGGTGAAACAACAGGGTTCAAAAGGAAAGACACCGTTCAACAAGTCCCAAAATGGACAACTGAAACGGCCATGCCTACAGTTACGTCAAGCAATATATATTTTTCCTCAAACAAGTCATGCTTCTGCTTCTTCCACGGCCAACTTCAATAACAAGGCCAGAGAAGCTCTCCTAAACATGAGCGTTGACGGAAATTTTGACGTCACTGTTCCGAGTGCCGAAGATCGAGAAACTAGTTCGGACGCAATGGGAACCCTAAAAATGGGGTCGGCCGTGAACGAGTGGTTCCGAACAGGTTGTCTCCATCCTCGGAACAACGTCACTTGGAACTATGACGTCAAAATTTCCGCCCCGAGCTTGTTTGGGAAAGCTTCTTCGGCCTTAGTAGTTGAGTAGGCCGTGTTTCACCTCGATCGAATCGTCTGATAGTCAGAGTCCTACTGATTCTTGAAGCCGATTACGAAAGGCAACGAATATCTATGCAGGCAGTATCCGAAGCCTCAGATGTTGAAACCTTAGAGCGTACTCTTCGACAGTCACTATTTGTAATTGGATTCCGAGTTAGGTTTAGTTTGAATTATCGTCGCACTAGAGCTATACGAGGGCTAGATTCCGAGTTAGGTAAAACAACAGGATAAGGGAACAGCAAGACACCGAGTTTCAACAAGATACAAAATGGATGAGTGGAAAGGCCAACATTTTCAACGCAATTCTACCAAAAGCGGTTAGGTTAGGGTTAGTTTAATTATCATCGCACTAGAGCAACACGTGAGCTATTAGCGACGGGCTTCGTCATTCAGAAGCACAGTCGCCGACTTCGAGTAGGCACCCAACGCAACCGTTATCGTACGCAGCGTTGGGACTTAATTGGAGCCTATTTAACGTGTACTCCCTCAACACGGATTCACCGGACATTGTTTGGCTGCACGGGCCGTTTATAGCTCGGTAGTTATTTGGGCGATGACCGGACCAGAACCTGGAACCATCCGCATGCAAGGCGAACGCCCAGGGCTGGATTTACCAATAGGCCCGGGCCTAGGGGCGCACCATGATGAGGGGCGCAAAATTATTCCGCACTTTTAATCTGTCAGAAAATTTCCATAAAATGTTATAGACTACAATACATGTCTCTCTACGAATAAAAGTCCCATTCGCCTTCCTCGTATAGGTGACGCTGGACGGGCGAATCTTTCGCTTGGCTGTCAGTGTGTATCTACAGCGCGTTATTTATTTAATTTGTTATTTATTTCATTTAATTAATTTTACTTCACGATGAATTAGAATAAAATACAAATTATCTTCACAAAGACCTTTCTGAGGTCAAATTTCTCCCTCCTTTACGATGGTGCGAAGAGGGGGCGGCAAAAAACCACGGGCCTAGGGGCGCAAAAAATCTAAATCCGGCCCTGCGAACGCCTTAACCGACTGGGCTCCCCAACCAGCTCCCCCTACCTGGACTCAGGTCCCTTTTCCTGTGCGCTCGAAAGTTTAATATTCGGAGAGTGGCGGCCGTGCGTGCGTGTGTCAGGTGGATTAAAACACGACGGACCGTGACTTTCCAAACGGGGGACTCATTCTGCTGATGGCTGTGTTGGGATCACACAAGACGGGATGGACCAAGTATAGGTTAGTCGAATCGAATTCGCATTGCAACTCTTCATTTCAATGTGTCGATTTTGTATTTGTTGTCATTTTTCATATTAGCTGGGTTTTTTTTATTGTGATTAACAGTTGTCGCATATAAATTTTCTGGTGCAATTGGTAAGCTACATTTGTAAATTATCTGTATTTCTATTACTTTATTCATTTACTACCTGGGAGAATTTCCATTTTTTTTCAATTTTTTTATGAACATGAATAATGTATACAAAATCCTCACTTTTTGTTTATGACGGTCACTAATAAAGCAGGAACGATAACTGGAGATAGAAAAACTGCTTTGTATAGCAATAGAAATAACTGCGACAGCTAAAAGTTAAATATTTCAAGCAGTCATATTATTTAATTTACTTTTATACTAATTTACCATTTTATTCATACAGTTTCTTCTCTTCCTTTTACAGATTATAAATGAAGATGATAGTCGAAACCCACAAACTTCTTGAGTTACAAGAACTCCCAATTCATGACCGGCCTACTCTGGAAGCCTTAAAGTCCAATCTTTGAACCGAAACACCAACTTACGCTAAAGCATTCTTCAAGAGACTGCAATCATGACAGTACAGTGAAAATTCCCGAACTAGATAGGAACTACGCTCCTATGTTTCCCCCTAAATGTTTTAGAAGTAAGAGGCGTGTAAATGCTCGTGTAATCCACGACTGAATCTCTCACATCAATCACATGAATGAAATTACCAACATACCACGAACCGACGCCCCGTTTAGCCTATTCTTCATTAATTTGGTTTGAACCACCCTGTTTCGCTCGGAACAAAATGAAAGAGAAGAAAATATACCTCCACCCAGCAGGGCTACTTTGGACTGCAACCTGCTAATGAAACTAGTCCTCTCAAACTGTGAAAATAGGGTGGATTTATTACTTTTTAATCTCCATGTAATATTTCAAATCACAAAAACAAATTCAAACCGATCCGCCAGATGTAAAAGTTTTAAAAAAGAGCACGTCACGCCCATCTCTTTTGTCCTCTTTTATAAACTTTTGATCACACTTCAGTCAAGAATCTTCTCATTTTGGCATATCACATAAAACCGAAATTATTGGAGATGGACTCAGACATTTGAAGTACATGTTAAATATGTTGAAATAAGTCATGAAATAAGGCTACACCTGCAAATCCTCTTATATATTTAATTTCTCCACCACATTCTATAATTTTAAAAAATCATATTACGACACGGCCATACTTGATGGGATTTTTGCCCACTAAGACATCTACCAGTAACAAGAATCCTACAACAATGCTACCTATTGTTTCACTCCGCCCACATCAACCGAAACTCCTCCCATTGTATCTCGTGGCAGTGTCACAGCAATAATGACACTCCTACACTCGATGAGATTCCTCCCCTTCAGAGTTTTCCACCAGTCACAAGGATTCTAATCCATGCCACGCCCCACTCCACTCCGCCCACTGCTCACCAAGCTCCTCCCCTTCTGTCTGGTGGTCGCCCTCCTCCTGGTGGCTTTCATGTCTTTCCATCTGGTGTCCGGCACTTGGAGGCGGGTCCTGGAGTCCCGGACCACGGTCGGGACCCGGATCCGGCAGCTGAACGCCGTGGCCGACAACTTATCCCGGATCCTCATGGCCACCGAGACAGAGTCGGCGCTGCTCAACAGAGACGTGGGGAGGTGAGCAGAGCCTCTTTTTAGTTTTTACTTGAATTGACTCCTTAACGACTACTTTGTGAATAAAATCAACACTCTTAGATTAACTTAGGCAGAAAGCTAATTTTCGAATGGCAAATTATCTTGCCAATTATCGTTAATGATTTAATAGCGAGAGCTACAGTTTCCATTTGCCACAAGTCCGTCGTTCCAATTTCAGATTGAACAAGGTATTCTTTCAACCATTCAGTGGATAAAAAATTAGGACCAAGCTTGGTTACTAAGCCAAGTGTCATGAAAATCTAACCGAAACATCTGTTTTAGAGAAGAACTAATATCGCTGTTTCCAGTCTCGTGACCTGAAATGGGCACATGAAGCTTTGGTCCTCCATAGACAGAATTTTATGACTTTGTAGTCATAAAATTCTGAAGTGTGGATTTATTTGCTTTGCGCTAAAACAAAGATGGAACTTCTGGGTAAGGTTGAAATATCACCGAACTAGAGCTACACGGGGTATTATCGACGGGCGTCGTAATTTAGAACCAGTCAAGTGACAAACCGACACCTAAGTAGACGCCCAACGAAACTTTTAGGCGCGTCATCGGGACTTTAAGCATATTTAAATTGCACTTCCCTTCACACGGGGTATTACCAGTCGGACTATTTTAGCTGAGCACAGACCGATAGGTCGGCAGTTATTTCGGCAATGCACGGGCCCGAACCTGGGACATCTCGCATGCTGGGCAATCGCCTTAACCGACTTGGGCTCCCCTGCCCACAGACAGAACCTCTGGAGGTGCCTCCCGTGACAAAACGCCTTCTTTAACTCACTTGGCCATGCCGACCCCGGCGCAATGTGGTTGGTTAGGTTAGTTTGAAGTATCTTCGCACTAGAGCTACACGGGCGTCGTAATTTAGGACCAGTTAGGTGACGAGCCGACACCTGTATGTGGTTGGAATAACGTAGCACTAGAGCTACACATGAGCAACCGTTCTCAAGATCCAAGGTCGAAATGGTATCTAAAGGTAAAGCACGTGTCAGTATGACTTTCAATGTATTTACAACAAAGAAAGTTTCATAAAAACATTGAAACCGAAGATATTATAATTTCCAAAACAGTGAATGGCCGTTTATGCTAGTATGTATGTGGGAAATTATACTAAATTAACGCTTACCTTCTATTTTTTTTTTACAGATTCTTGAAGATCGTCGAGAAGCAAGTCGGGGAGATGAAGGCGGCGAAAGAACAACAGTCATCAAGCAGGAAACAAACGCTTCCATCTTCACGTTTCTGATTACCTATTTATTGACAATTTCATAGATTTAACACACCATTTGCCTCAGAACAGAACCTTGGACCATACGATTACTATATACAGCACCGAGTTTTACCACTTAATGTTCCTGGTTGACTTTCGCCGTTGTCGTAACTCTTAGGTAATAGTAATACAATGGACAATTCGAACGGGCTGATCGTTGAGTTTGTGGGAAGGAAGACAAAATGCTTGACGTATTTGTTGCGTCACTGTATTCGTGACCGTTCTAGTTTAGACGAACTAGCTGCCGGGTGGTTTGTTTGTGGGCTTCAAGACAACGGTTGACGTAACTGTCGGCGTGGCTGATCCATTTGATAAGGGACTTTGGTCACTGACTCCGGGATAGATGTTTTCCACGAGCACCTTACTGTTGGATTCAAAGACTTCTGACCAAACATTGCTGACTACCCATTAAAATGGGCTTGTTTCAGGTGACAATTTATCCCAGCTTTCATTCCTTGTTTTCATTCGATCGGTGTTCTGCTTCCACGTAACATTGATTCACCGATCAAGAGTTGAAAAAGAATTTCTCTTTTATTTTCAGCATTTCTGTTGCCACTGAACACCTGAAACATGTCCATTAAAAATCAATGTATACTTGTAAAATTATAAGAGCTATTTGAGAAAAATAGATATGCTTAGGGCAATAGGCTTTCAAAACCAGAAACCGTTGCTTTTTTTTTTTTTAAATCAGTGGCACAGGTATCAGATCGTTTTTTAGTATTTTTTTTTCCCTGAACCATATTGCCGATTTTGCAAGATTGAATTGAGTGTTGAATATTTTGTCATCACACTAGAGCTGTGTGTACTATGTACTAGTAGCAATTTGGTTTGATTGAATCAATGCAACAGATGTTAGACTGGTTGAATTAACGTAGCATTAGAGTTATGCGAGTGCAACTGGGGACGAGAAGGTCTTATCTAACCAAACAAATAAAGATTTTAAATTTCCCAAACAATTTTATAAGAATTTTAAATACAGAAATAAGACGTCAAACATTGTTAAAAACAAACTTTATTGCTTTAAGTTAATTTGCAGTTTAACATTGGAAGCCCTGTAATATTATATACAAAAGCAATATTACATGAAATAAAACAAAATAATTATCTATACAATAAGGCTCCATTTTTTAAAAAAAAGTTAATTTCATACATCAAAGAAATACAAGTCCTGAGTTTATGGAATTCAAAATATGCTAAATTATTAACACTTTTTTTCATAGTTAAACATACTTATTCCCGAAAGTGTATGATTATACATGTGCTTCTTTACAAATAATAAAAAACTCACTCATTTTATACATATATACTTAAGAACAAAATATCATATGATGAAACTAATGCTGAAATTATATTTACAAAATTACAATTTATAACAAATTACCAGAACTATTAATGCTGTATTTTAAAAGTGCATTATTTTTAGCTTTGATGTGCATTTATTTGTAATATAAAAAAAACTAGTTTACAAATTGCACTTTTTGTAAGTTCATAACAAGATATTGCTGCAATGCATAATAAAAAAAAACTGGGAACATTCAAGTAAATAATTTTAATAAAATTAATAAATCAGATTTTTTAAAAATTCTTTGTTCAATTTCGTTCATATTATGCATAAAAACTTTATGTATAGATTAAATATACTTTAATAAAATTCAGTTATACACTGGCGATTAGATTTCGAGACAAAAAAAAACCACCATAACATTTAACTCAAGTAAATGACAGGTGTTTTATATTAAACTTTGAAACGTGTCTTAGAGGACATATATTACACATACGTAGACATTTAAATGCATCACCTTTTTAAAATCTAGTTATACACACTAAAAACAGCTGCCGAAGTTGAGTGCACTTATTATCATGAGAAAACAGCTGATGTGGAAATGAATATAACGTTGCAATATATATTTATCAACACTAAACATCATATAGACTCTAAATACCACATTGCTTTGGAAACAAATATTCGTTGTAGCTACTTGCATGAAATGCAACATTCCTAGCGTGCTGTATATATGGTGCTGCATATGTGGAAGCAGTACTTTGCTAAAACATTCTAACCAGTGCCACCTAGATTAAAAGGCCCATGTGACATCAGAGTTCTATCTTCATGAAAACTAAGAACATTTTGAGGACCAAACTAATATCACAATCATGCACAAATTAAACATATTGCATGGATGTAGCTCCTTTGATATTCAACATGTTACAGTACACCGTAAAATTGTTCAAATTACAAATTATTCATTACTAATATTTCATTAATTTAACCTAGGACACAGTACCTCAAAAACGGCAAAAATTGCGATGTTTTTTATTTGCTAACATTAAAGTTTGGAATCTTCTTAATAAGTCTAATCAAGTTTCAAAAGTGTAGCTATATTTTAAAAAAAGTTATTCCACTTTTTATGCGGAAAGGTAGGATAAAAATGCAAACGAATGAAAACTTTAAACATGTTTTTCTCAGTGTTCATTTTTCCTTGATGACAAGGTTTTCAAAACGCTAAGGCTTTTTTAATTATTTATAAAAGTCTAAGGAATTTTGTATGCAGTCTGTCAAATATGTTGACATTAAGAATAGGTATCAAAATTGTTTACAAAAGTAATACTTTTTTTTTATAAAAAAATACTATACTAAAGTCGAAATTTTCCAAATATGCTAAAAAAAATTTGGGATTTTCTAGATGAATATTTTTTTATGAAACAACTACTGAAGATAAATCAAATTTGGATACCAATTCTTATATAAAACAGTTTAAAGTACATGAGGAAAAAAATTGGGTTAAAATATTTGTATTAAATAAGGCTTAGCATTTTAAAAAAGTACAAAAAAATTATTTTTAAATAACTTAAAAATTAAAATATTTTTTAAACTTTTTTTGTCATTTATTGTTTTTAAATAAAGGTTGAACTAATAAAACACCAATTTTATAGTACATACGTCAAAATTAAAAAAAATTGAAAGTGGTACCGTGTCCCCTTTTAAGATTGAACTGGCAATTTTTTTACTGCAAGAATTTTAATAGATGTCAATAGTAGGAACAGGAACTTAACATTTTCAACATGACCAGTATTTTTAAAGATTCTTAAAAGCTAAGTCAATATAAGAAGTAGTTTATTTAAACCATATGGATTTTGTAGGAGACTGATTTCGAAGATTTGATTGATACATGGACCTTTACTTTAAGGAGCTTTGATTCAATAGCTTTTCAAAGATAATAAAATCTGAGCAAAATGGCAGTCATATGATTGCTCATCGATATCATTTATACTTAGCAGAATTAAAATAGTAACTTAAAAAAAAAAAAGAGAATTAAAAGAAAAGAGCATGTAAAATTTTATTCAATGAACTAGAAAAATAAAAAATTATTAAAAAAACAATGTTAATTACTATTAGTGACTCTACTAAATTAAAATAAACACCAAATCACAATGTAATTTTTGATAAAATTTTCCTAATATTTAAAAAAATACTTTTGAGTTTTTTGAGTAGTTCAGAAGACAGGAATGAAGAATTCATTGACAGTTTTATAAACTTGAGTGAAGTATACGACATTTGGTTCTACACATATCTAACTCTTACCTGCATAGTTTTAACAAATACTTATTTACTATAACAAAATGCAAATTCGGAGAAATGCGAAAAGTAAATATAAAAAAGACATTTGGAATAACAGACAAGTATGCATGATACATAAATGTGTGATAAATTTCAGATAGGTTTTAAATTCATTTATATAAATTATACAAAAATTATGCAAAAGTACAAAACATTCTGGATTAATTTTTACAATAGCATGAAATGAATTCAACAGAATTTTTTTTAATAAAAGAAAATATTCTTAGTAGAAAATTTCTACAACATTGATGACAGTCTGATTGTCAATGAGAGGATCTATATAAGAAGGCGACTTGTGTTTAGTGCAGGATTGCCACTCTCGAGAAACTCAGACACTTTTTCTTTAAAAGTTAGTTATGCCAGAAAATACACATAATTTTAAAGCAACTTTGTCTTGCATTCAACTTGCTCAGATTAAAAGGACTTCAAAATGCCCTAACCAATTTATATATATTTTTATTTTATTCATTTTTAAAAGAATTTATATACATTTAGAATATATCTTGAAGGATTTCAAATTGCTTGAATGAATTCAAATTATTCTGCCTTTCCTATTGTTAAGAAGAATTTAAAATATTCCTTCTGCAAGGACTAAACAAATTCTAAAACAATCTTAAAAGGATCTAGCAATTCCGAAACAAATTTGAAGCTTTGATGTTAAAGCACGAGTTCTCACAAAGCAAATTTCAATTACACAGCCAGCGATATCCAAAACAGAACTTTGCCCACGGAATATCACGATTTTTTAGTAAATTTAAAAAGCGTTTTCATTTTAAATATTGTCAGTTTAAAATTTATAACGAAAATTATCGAAAAAATGTTAGTACTTGCAAGAAATCACAGGTTCGAATATGTTCTATGTTAGTAAAAATAATCTGTATAGACATTTTTGAGAAACACCTAGATTTGAAGTTTAGAAATAGCCCAATAAATGAACAAAGAAACGTATGTTACCTAAAAAAACAAACAATGCTTATTGTTTTTGAAAATGCAAGTATTTTAATATAATTTCACTGACTTTCCTATATTTCTAGACAGAAGCAACCCTGGTAGAGTGATAAAGGCTATGATATAAAAATCTAATATGTGGATCCATAAAATTTACTCTATGTACAGAGTCACATTAAAAAAGTATTAGAAAACAGTATTTTTTTATCAATTAGCAGTTCATACTTATCTTTTTCTGCATTTACTCAGAGACGATTTAGTAAACAGTCCAATTAACAGGCTGAAAAATCCATTGGGGTGGGTCAGTAAGTACAGAAAAGGAGGCCTTTGAGAGACCCTTCCTTCTAGCTTAATATCATGATTTTTTTTTACCAAACTTTCGTTACTAGGGTTGTGATGCCACATCGTAATAAGTTTGTTGCGATTATTTTGGGGTGGGTAGCTTTTCCATTTTTTTTCCTATCAATGGGTGAAACCTTGCTACGGAATCGTGGTACACCAAAATAGAACTAAGGTGGGTTCCTGTTAGCTGTGAAACACTTTTTAATCAAGTTCAAAATATAGAATTTCATTATTTGAAAGTCTTAATAGCTTTTGGTGAATGCAAAAAGAGTTGGAAGGGGTGGATGTGGGACGCGATGCCGGGACCCTAGCTCGATGAGGCTCACTTCGTTGGGCAACCTTGCCACAGCTTGCAACTAGTTTAGTAAAGAAAATAAGATTTCAACTGTTCTTAACACCCACAGGATATTTAAAATTTTCTGTCACAACCGTAAAAAATACATAAAAAGTCTTACTCTTCCGTGATCCACGAAGCGGGACCCACTGTGGCTCGGGCTCGATGAGGCTCACTTCGTTGAGCAGCCTCGCCACAAGTTTAGTAAAGAAAGCTATGGTTTCAACTTACAAGCCCCATGTTTCAACTTACCCCCCCCCCTACAGTTTTGAAGGCCCACAGGATATTTCAGCTTTAAATCTGTTCAACAACATTCGTAAAAAATACATACAAAAAAGTCCTACTCTTCCGTGACCCACGAAGCCGGGACCCACTGCGGCTCGCGCTCGATGAGGCTCACTTCGTTGAGCAGCCTCGCGAGTGTCTTGTCCGTGTCCACGTTGACCAGTGCGAGGTCGAAGAGGTGTCCGAAGCACTCCTCGGTCGATCGGGCTCGCTCGATGATCTCGCGCAGCTCGGAGTCACGCACGTTGGGCTCACCGTTGCGCAGGCAGTTAGCTCGCAGCTTGTCCAGGGAAGGGGGCGCCACAAACACCACGTAGGGGAGCAGGTCAGACTTCTTCAGGATGTGCAGGGACTGGAATTGAGGAAGTTGAAGATAAGGTTTGGTAGAATATATGAAACACTATTTAACTTGACATAATAATTTCTCGGCTTATACAGCTAGTATAAGCCGAGTATATACCGGCTCGGTATATACGGCAAGTCCTTTTTACCTGTGGGTGCAGGTTGAGCACGCATGTCTTGCCCGAGCGTATGACACTGCGTATGGCCTCTAGGGACGTCCCGTAGTAGCTCTTCTGGTACTCCCCATGCTCCACAAATTTCCCGGCCGCAATGTCTGCTTCGAATTGTACCCGGCTGATGAAGAAGTAGTCCACGCCGTTCACCTCAGAGTCCTTCTTGGGGCGGCTGGTGTCTGAGGGGGAAAGAAAGAAGTTTTTTTTAACCCTCTGAGGGATAAGCAAATTGGCTGAAGTGCAAACAACTTGTTTTCACGGCATGAGATTTAAATTAAAATTTTTAACTGAAAATTTAATTGTTTAATTTTTACAAAAAATATATATCTTTAGTAGAGGGTTGGCTCATCCATGCTTTAAATTTTAAAAATTTGATAAAATTATTAAATTTGGAATTTTTTAAAAAAATTACGTGTATTGCAGGAAAATCTGACAGCCAGGTGGCGGGTTTACAGTCCCTGGACAAATTATTAGACGCACTGTATTTTTTTGAGTAATGATGAAAACATACCAAAGAATGCCATATCATTAAAAAAGCAACTTTTAGGGGCAACATCATACGCTGCCTCAGGACTTCGGATCATAATTAAAGTAAAAGTGTACTCCCCTACATTCCTTTTTGGGTTGGCTGGTGTCTAGGAGGAAAGCGAGAGGAGTTGCTTAAAATGGCAATCAGCTGTTAATGTGGAATGAATCGAGTCTTGATGCAGAGAGGGTCACACAGGTGGCTAACTTAATAATTTTTAATCCTACTTAAAAGGTATAATTTATACTTTGGGTGAAAACATGACTTGGCCATATTCTCCAACAGAAAATAAACTTCATAAATTCAAAGGAAAATAAATTAAATATCCCCTTTGACTAATTCATGCTCATAAAAATCAAGTAGTCTTGTATACATATTAACCAATAATTTTTTTAAGTGACACTGCAATTTAAAAATATAAAACTAAAAGGGAATAAAATGACAAGCAAAAAAGTAAAAGGGGAACAAATGACAAGCAGAGTACGCCTCACAGATGTAAACTATGGGTTCTATACTCTACTACTCAGTATTAACTTTTATTGTATTTTCTAACACATAAATGTTCAATAAACGGATTGATTGACTCCCATTAAATATGGCCCAACTTTTAAAGAAAAATAAAACAATCTTTGGGTCAATATTGCAATTTTCTATTTGCAGTTTTAAAGTTAATCCCCAAAGCACTAGATCAAATGATGGTTTTTAAATCCCTAATTTCCATAAGAATATCTTTTGCAAACATTTCTTTTACCTCGCTCCTAAATTAATTATACAATAGTCCTTCCCATCGATTTAATAAATATTAATAATTATGCTACCTTTAAACGTACACTTTTCAATCTTCTGATCAATATCGACAACTTAGATCTTTATTTCTCACTTTATTGAAGCTAATAATTTATTTTTCTCCTTTTGTTATGCAGCTTATTGCCAAGCTTTTCTGTATATTTTTTTAAGCAGTTTGCTGTTGCATTATTTATTATTTTTCATCATTTCTTTATGTTATTTGTGTGTGTGGTCTGTTCAAATTATATAAAAAAAATTCTATCTCGCCTACATGGGATTCCATGTTTCCCCTTGGCGTTCGTTTGATTTAATTTTTTTTTTATAATAAAATTTATTATTATTATATATTAGGAAAATGATAAATTTGCATCCTGACCGATTATTTAAAATTAATTTTAAAAAATTGCCTCTCAAACTATTTTTCTTACTTAGTAATGACTGTTTTGCTTTAAATCCTCATCAAATCAACACATTTTGTGTTTATCTCTTACTGGGAAAAATATTAAGTTTTCAAAAATCAGATCGGAAACGTGTCGCAAATAAAGATGTTTATTTTTCAAAGCTATCTTATTCACTTTATATTATCATAACAAATACATTATAAAATGAAAACTACTTTATACTACAGGGTGGTAACAAAATCCTTAAATAAAAGTTCCCTGATATTTCCATGATTTCCCTGATACTTTCATAAAAAAATTCCCTGATTCTACAATTACTTTTTAGTTTAGTTTAGTTTGAATTATCGCCATACTAGAGCTACACGAGGGCTATTGGCGACAGGCGTCGTAATTTAAGAACCACAGTCAAGGGACGAGCCGACACCTGAGTAGCACCCAATGCAACCGTTAAGGGCGACATTGTACACAGTGTTGGGACTTTGGAGCATATTTGACGTTTGATAATAATTAACAGTTTTTTGCTTCCGCAATGATAGGAAGAGAGTTGAGTTTACTTTCGTAGCTCTGGTTCAGGCCAATCGAACTAACCAGAATATTTTCTTTTGATCAAGAAGTGTCCGCTAGTATAGTGATTGCAAGAACAACCTAAACCTACTGTTTACATAATCCAAAATGGAAAAATTCCCTAATATTTAGCAAAATTTGAAAAATTCCTTGAGAATTCCCTGATATTTCCAGAATTAAAAAGTTCCATGAGAATTCTCTGATTTCCAGGTTCTGTTACCACCCTGTACTATATAAAACTACTTTACTATATAAAAATTTTAAATATAAATACTACTACTTTATTTGATTTCTTTTAGCAATATTATGCATAATTTTTATAAAAATTTACCCAACGTACGCAAAATAGTCGAGTAGCTCGGATCAGTAACACACTCTTAAAAAATAGAAATATATAATATTGTATATCAATGATAGTTTTTGCGGATGTGAGGAACTCAACAAGGTTGCCACTCTGACATTACGAGAAATAAATTTTAAAAATCACTTTTTTTTATAAATAAGTCAGATAGGCAAGATTTAGAAATTTATTTCATTTGTTACTGGAATACGATTCAGTTATCAATATTTTGTAAAAATGTGTGTAAGACATTACAGCATATATATTTTAACTATATTTTGAAGTTCTAATTGATTTTTGTTATTATAATTTAATTTCGTTGTCCCCGATCTTTAACCCTTTAAAACAGTGGTTCCCAACCTGGGGGTGATCGCCCCCAAATGGGTGATTTGTGTTATCAAGGGGGCAAAAAATACTTGAGGAGCGATCAGGGGGCAATGGGTATTCAAAGGGGGAAAATTAAAATAATGTTGTACCTTTGTACAGTAAATCCATTCTCCAACCATAACCAAACCAGCCAATTTTTACTTTCAACTCCCTTAAATTTTCTAGAAACCAGTAAAAAATTATCTTAGTTTGTTTTGTTTTTCTATTTTATTTAAAAGTGACCGGATAAAGCTTCTTTGGTTGTTTTTATAAACGGTAGTAAGTGTTAGAAAACTCTTTTATAGCTTTAAATCAAATTATGATTAGACATAACATGAAAACTAAAAGGGGGCGATAGATGTTAATCCACCTAAAGAACGAGGCGATGGTCCAGAAAAGGTTGGGAACCACTACTTTAAATGTATTAGAAGACGCCTGAATCCATTTTGAGCATCGGTTTGGTGTCTTGCAGTACTCAATTGTTAATGCCTCATCGCACCTGTAAATTGGCACTTTTCATATTATTGGTACCTTTACACACCCTTCAAAATGGAGCGAAAAGATGACAAACTTACGTGGCACTGCGGCAGCGAATCGGTTGGTATCCTCCATGAGCTTCTGCCTGAGCTCGTGCCTGCCCACCTTCTGGGGGCCGATCAGCACCAGGGGGCGCTTGTGGTGGGCCCGGGGGTAGTACAGACGAACCTCCTCGTACGTCAGAACCTGGTCAGGGTCCACATCTAGGGAGATCAGATTTTGGTCATAAAAGTTGGATTTTTTTAATGGTCTAAATACAAGGATGGTATGAATGACAGAGAGCTAAGTTATTTTAATATAGCTTTCCCAAAAGAAAACAAGTAGGTTTGTAACAGAATCTGTCACTTAAGCCGTTTCCACACAACAGTTGTGTTTAACAGGTAAAAAGGCAACAAACACAGCATTGATATTCTATATTAAACATTTACATGCTAAATTTGGCTGGTTTCATTTTAATTCGAAAATTCAATAATTATTACTTATAGTTTACAAAAATTAATTTATATTTCAAACAATAAATATGTAATATTCTTTGCTTAATAGAATGAAAACATTTCATATCAACGTACAAAGAATCTCGTAGTGAAATATATTTAACGTCATTTATTGTCTAAAAGAATTAAAGTTTCTCGAGCGATTTTTTCTAATGTCAATGGTTGGTAATTTAATTCTAATAAAAATGGCTTCCTATGCTTTTTAAATGAGCATTCAATTTTGCAGTGTTTTAAATAATTGAAGTACTTTGAATTTGAATTCTTTACTGAAAATTTCAATGTATTCTAATTTCGATGCACTGAATTTTTTGACATATCGCACTTGCCCGTAGCATTTGTAGTTTGGGCTATGAAAGTGGGTGACAGACCGACGGACAGATAGACTGAACGATTATAATACCTTCTACTTTTTACGTTATAAACGTAGTGTGGAAGCTAAAAGGTATTGATAATTACACTAAAACAGAACTTTCTTTGCAGTAAGTAGTATGTTCATTTCATGCATGCAATGTTAATATCTGTCCTGACCTCCTATGTGTGCGTGCTCGGATTTTGTGGCATAAAAGTAGGATAGAGCCAATCAAATGACAAAAATTCGAATATGCAAGTTACAGGGATTGAAGATTTTTGAAAACTTAGGCGTAACAGAATCCACTTTTACATCCCTGTGTTTATTTTTCACACTCGTAGAGACATCTCACAGAGAAATTAAAGTTATAAAAATTAAAGTAATAATGGTTAAGTAATTAAGGTAAATAAAATAAAAATCTTAAGTTCCACATCTTTCAGATCTTATCTCCCTTGATCCCCTCTATTGAGATTGCCGAGAAATTATCCTTGCACCGCTTTGAGTTTAACGCTAGGACGTTCCTCTCATGAGTTTACTAATTCATAGCAGAAATTCACACGTGCTATAATTATGTCTATAATTATCTATAATCTATAAATTTATTGTTCATGGACATGATCAAAAAATCCGTTTCAAAATCAATGCCTTGTTTTAAAAAATTATCGAATATATTAACAGTAATTAACCTAAAAATTATACACAGTGGGAGATGGGGGGATCATATTTTGGTGGGGAAAAGTTGGATTTTTTATGGTCTAAATCAAGGATGGTGTGAGAGATGGAGCGAATTCGTTTTATAAATTTCAAGGAATGCCCTCCACATAATGGCCATATCTATATATCATACGTACATACATTTTTTATAATATGATAGGAAAGATATGGTTCAGCCATAAATTAGTGTATCATAGGAAATTAATTCATAATAATTTAAGGTAAAGTATTGGAAATGCAGCTTTGAGGATAATTGAAATCCATCAATAACAGTATTATATCAAGAATAATTCTTTTATGAATATTAATGTCCTCACCCTCATTATAATTGACATTATACATCTTTTTCTTTTTCCTCCTGTGATGTCTCTTTGCACATAAAAATTTTCCTAGAGTAAAAATAAAAACATTGCTAATTACTGAGTGCAAAATAGGAGCAGAATATTCATATTTTTTTGTACATAGTAGAAATGAAGCAATATGGAATTATTATAAATTTATTGGTTAAGAAGGGGAAAATGAGTTATTAACAAGCTTTTTGGTCGAATTAAAGTTGCACTAAAGCTACATAAAGGCTATTGGCGACAGGCTTCTATTTCGAACTGCGGCCAAGTGATAAGTTTCTTAACAAGTTTTAAAAAATGCATAACCCTTCTTAGGGCTACAAGCAATTTTCAGTTTATAAAGCTTTACATATGACATAAAATAATCTTGGAGTTTTGAAATCTTAGTACAGCAGATAACTTTTTCATAATGACCTACAAAACTAGAATTCTTAACGAACCTTTTTTCGATTTTCTTTCCCTTATATCACCGATCACTTGCCGTTTCATCATTTCCCTTCTGAAAAACGAAAGAAAGAGTAAAAAATAAGTTTTATAACATAAGACTCTAAACTTGTCTGAGCTATTGAGATCACTTTTAAAACAATATATAAAACAAACAAAGCTCAAAACATTTGACTGTTGGAAAATTAATAAAATGATGCCGAACAATTTGGAACCTTGATTAAAAGTCAAGGTGTTTGTAAAGAGGGATTATTAAAGGTGTTAAGAAAATGCTTATAAGATATGTGCATAAAATAAAACAATGTTGACACAAATACTTTTGTGTAGGACATTTTTCGCAGTTTCTTCAGTACACTAATGTGTGTACTATCTGGTCACTGCGCTCTCAATTGACACTCCAGCACCTCTGTCCGAGCTCTCTGTAGGGCATGTCAACAGATTAAGGAAAGTTCTCTGTGAATATGACAACTATACTGTGCAGAGTACCATTGTATCAATGCCTGGAAGGTTGATAATATTACTAATCTGGGAAATACTAAGGTTCATTTCAGCAATCGGCCTGCTTCAAGGTTAAACAATGGGGTCTAGACCAGTCTGCAGGTAAACTGCAGTAATCGCAACAATGGGTTGTACCATTTTTTTGTAATCTGAAATAAAAAAAATCCAATTATGTTTTCTTAATTGTTAGACTAATTGAGTGCTTGCAACAATGGTCCAAGTTAACAATGGTGGAAGTTACTGCAGTTCACCTGCCCACGGCAGCCATGATGGGCCACCCCACTCAAGTCACTATTCTGAAGAAGCAAGATCTCCGCTCTGGGAAACATGTCAATTTCTACACAATAAAACAATTAGCACCCACAATTGTTTGTTTTCTTTACGTATTTTGCACAAAGTTGCGGATATTCTCTGAACATTATAAGGTATGGGTCAACCAATACGAGTATAGTAAAGTGGCCATGCTCTTACTGGTGTTGGAAGCTCCTGGAGGGTATGAGGCCCGCCAGCATCTGCTCTTCTTCGC
Organism: Oedothorax gibbosus; assembly: GCA_019343175.1. Lineage (NCBI taxonomy): Eukaryota > Metazoa > Arthropoda > Arachnida > Araneae > Linyphiidae > Oedothorax > Oedothorax gibbosus. The sequence continues at coordinate 1,137,493 of CM033280.1, read as the reverse complement.
CTTCCCTGTATGCCTGCCACCAGTTGGGATCAGAGGTGTTGAGGACATGCAGGACATCCCCCTTCTGGAAAGACATCCCGAGCTCGCGGCATGGCAGGTAGGGGTCATCCTCAGGCTCATAGTCAAAGTAGGCTTTCAGGTGGGTCTGCCAAGAGGAAGATGGGTATTATTACTTAGGATTATTATTAATAAATGCAAAACCAAGCTCGTGTCATTTCAGATGTCCAGAGTGAGAGAAACAGAAAATATTATACTTGGGCTACATAATTACTTATTTTGATTAACCTATAGTCCTTCCGATTACATCCCAAGCTTTAAAAGCATTTTCTTCATCTTCTCCCACATGTGGTTGTCGAGGAAACAGCATGAGCATCGCTGTTTCTGCTTTTTTCCCACCCTACTTGGCTTCCGAAAGCAATTGCGATTAACCTCACAGCAGAGCCTCAAATAAGGTATTTTTAGAACAGCAATAGTAAGGGCAGAAAGCGCTTTTGACGCTTGCATTGTAATCAGAAGAACTATAAGTAATGCCATCTAGGTATTAGTATGGTCATATGATAGGGGGAGGAAATAAAAATTTAGCTAACTTGACCGATTGTGATACTTCAACAATATGAATAAGCAGAGTCGGTTTTTAAAAAAAATTAAGTGTATGTTTAGTAAGAGAAAACTGACAGAAGATGTGACAAAGGAAAAAAAATCTGTAATATACAGTCCCTGGACAAATTATTAGACGCACTGTGACCCAATGCCCTTTCTCAGCATTGGAAAAGTTTTATAAGTTGAAAATGGCATCACTTCTTTCCTTTCAGTCAGCCAACCACATGGTGAAAAAATCCAACTGAATCATTGTGTATATGTTTAGCTATACGAAGAATAGAAACACTCAAAATCTTGCAGTGCGTCTAATAATTTGTCCATGGACTATATCTCATTTAAATAAAAGTTTCTGTTAATGCAAACTAAATATAAAAAAATAATCTTTTCATACAGCCTCCTTAATATAGAGTAATCAAATCCTGTTTATTTTTAATATATGCAATTTACCCATACAATTTTTTTTAAAACTGATCGAACTATTCCAGCTTATGTGAATAATTTTTTATGCCCAGCTTAAAATATTTTAAGAGCTTTGTTCAAAACTAGGGATGCACCGAATATTCGGTATTCGGCCACTTTAGCCGAATATTAGGTTTGGCCGAACAGCTTAACTATTCGGCCGAATAGTGATATTTAAAAATTTCCAAATTTCTTCAAGTTATCTCTTATAAAACGTCCAAAAATTCCTAAACAGGACTTGTTTTCTTTTATAATAGACTCAAATGCTTAACTTTTAGTTATTTATAATGTTAAATCAAGCTTTACTCAAGTTATATTAAATAAAACATGTATTTAAGTTGACAGTTACAATGAGTGGGCTTTAAAAAAAAAACAATTACTATATATATCACAATTGTAATTTTTTCACTAAAAGATTAAAAAAATTAATTTTAATTGTATAATAAAATTGTAAGCCATGGTTTTATTATTTTTTTTCCGATTTTCATTCTACACAGGATCCATCTACTTCTGTTTTTGTTTTCATACTTCCGTTTTCGTGTTGTGATTTTACCAATTTACACATTCTATAAGGCTTGTTTTAATAACAAACAAGTACTACTTTCATTTAAGCCGAATATTCGGCTTAAACTTTGGCCGAATATTCGTTATTCGGCCAAATTTGGGGTATTCGGTGCATCCCTATTCAAAACCAACACCAGAGTAGGAGCTACTAACTACCAGTTCTTTTGATGGCGGCTTTGGTGAGTCAAATTGCGTGGGCACTATCAGGAAAGTTAAGGTGCCAGACATAGATGCCTGCAAAAGAAAAAAAATTAATCATTCAAGTACATTATTTTTTGACAGGAGAACTTAAAATACATTTTAATATAATAGAAAAGCAGCATTTAGAATCAAGGAAACTAAAGCTATGGTTCTAACTCCTTTTATATCTACTTAAAATGTTTAACTAATCAAGTTCCTACTTTTAGACATTTGATTACCTTAATAAGTTAAATACTGCTAATTCACTATAAATTTTTTTTGATTAAAACTCTAAATTTGGGCAACTAAATACTTTTTACACAAAAATGTTAGAAAATAAACAATCATAATAATTTACCCTCCGAGCGTTAGACCCGGCATTTTATGGAACCCCGTATTTTATGCTTATACATATATTTAATATATTAAATTTCATAATTAATAAATATTTAGTTATTAGTTTCTCATTTGGCAATGCTTTTAAGATCATATATTGAAATCTAAACAAAACTTATTCTGATTAATAAAGGAATTCCGATACTTGAAATAAATTTTATTTAAAATTTATGAAGGGATAACTGTACATATTTGTCATTTGAAAGGTTAAATAAATGTTATCTTTTATTTAATAACTACGAACAGACACTATGTTATAATTAGATTAATTGATAAATCAAAAGTAAAAATAATAAAATTAGTTATTTTTACCACCACTTACCATGATATCACAAACATCATTCACTGATTTCCCTCTAAGCTCCAAACCGTTCACTTCCAAGATTTCGTCACCTTCGTGTAGCAGACCTGGGAAATAATGGATTTTTTAATATGGTTTTAGATAACAATCCAAAAAGAAAATATGAACGGACTCAATTTTCTTTTGAGTCAAAGGATTTTTTTTCTAATTTAAGAATTATACTACTTAATGTGGATTACTTAATAAAGATGAGATAATGTCAGAATGGCAGACAACAACACAATACCCTAAGGCTGTGTCCTGACTACGACATCAAATGCCACAAATGCAACAAAACTTGGCGACTTGGCAGAGTCAGCCACATGCTATTGCATCCCTTGGCGCCTTTGGCGGTCGCCAAGTTTTGTTGCATTTGTGGCATTTGATGTCGTAGTCAGGACACAGCCTAAGAAAGGTTTCAGTCAAGGATACAAACAGGTTAAATTGTGAATACACTTGGTTAAACATAAGCTTGTGACGTCATATCACATTTAATATCTTAAGTTTATAACCTAGTATTGTTTATTATAATCAGTAATAGTGAACGAAATTTTTTATTTGGTCTACTAAGTAGAAAATAACTAACTTATGTTTTTTTAAAAAGACAATATCAAATAATTATGCATTAAAATCCCCATGTTTACTAAAACTATTAAATAGAAAACATACAAATTAAGATCTTACCACTTTTCTCTGCAATTCCACCCTTGATGATACGACCAACAATGACTGCTTCCCCATCATTTTTTACAGTAGCACCCTAGAATAAAGAACATTTTAATTACAAATTGGATTATGGTTTTCTTTATTAATCTGAGAACATAAATCGGCAAGTGACACATTTTGTCCTACTTGCTACAATTATTAAACGGTTTTGGACACAATTAAAACAGTTTTTTAGCCTCTTGAAAAAAGAAACATAATTTCGAGAAAATAAACACGATTCTTAGAGCTTTGAGTGTCGAAAAAGAAGGAAAGTGTTCTGTTCACCAACTATTTAAATGCAATTGAAACAGTTATTATTTGCTTTTAATCACAAGTCAGTGATTTCTTGAAACAAATATATTGTTTAGAGTAATCACTGATTAGTAATTAGATGAAAACTAAGTTGCAGGTGCTTTTTGATAAGGTTAATTCTAAGCTTGTTAATCTAAAGTCTTAGTTGCAAAAGACCTTTCGGCTGGTCGAAAACTTTAGATTACCAAAAGAAGTTGACCGGCTTTGAATAGATTTAATTAAATATATTCAAATAATTATATTAATATATAATTATTTCAGCGACAATTGATTGTGAGTCTTCGAGATTACAATCAAAAGCTGCAGTTGTAATTGAAGAGCTTAATGGAAGAATGTTCTAAGTGACAAAAAGGTGATAACAAGAATTTTTTTTTCCTCACTTAGATCCATCAAAAGCTGTACCATTGCAAACACAAAAAATATACTTAAAGTTTATGAAAAGGAGAAACTAGTTACTTCAAAAGCAGAGAATAACATTTTCATTGCCACATAAATTTTAATTTCTCCAAAAACATCACATAGCACATTAGAGTTTATAAGCAATTGTTACTTTAACCTGTTAAAAACTAAATAAAGCATCTACAAAGGAAACAACATAGATATCATTATTTGTTAATAAAAATTTGTGCCAACAACTAAACTATTTGCACCAATAATCTACGTTGTTTTTTTCATGAATACTCTTGTGTTTCATGCACAAAATAGAAGATATTTTCTAAATAAACAAGCCGTCATTTCAAACTACCCACCAATGGTTCTGTAGTCTTGTCGATCCGCACAATCTTGATGCTGTCCTCCGCATACTGGGACAGCCTGGCCAGCAATTCCTCTTCTTCAGAGACGTCTGGAGTGGCCTGGCTGGCAGCCACCCTGTCATGGCTCAGCATCAGGCCTTCGAAGGCTCTCGACTCCAAAAGGCCGAGAAGCTCGGTGGCGGCGGGAGAGGGAGATTCATGCAAGGAATCCACAACCTAGAGGAAAGATAGTATAAGTTCATGTTTCAGTTCCCTGTTAGTTGGTTGCTAAGGTTAGGTTGAATTATCATTGCACTAGAGCTACACGAAGGCTATTGGCGACAATCATCGTAATTTAGAACAACGGTCAAGTGACAAGCCAACAGCTGAATAAGTATCCAACGTAACTTTAAAGGGCAACATCAGCATATATTCAATGCACACTCCCTCACTGGGTATTATTCGTCTGACTTTTTGGCTGCACAGACTGTTTGTAGGTCGGCAGTTATTTTGCTAGTGCCCAGACTTGAGCCTGGGACCTTTCGCGTGCAAGGCAAGCACCTTACCGACTGGGTTCCCAACCACTGAATGTCCCCGTTACACTGCTCAATGCATTAAAATTCACTAGAGATATAAATACTGTAACACCATTTATTTAACAGGAGTAGATCCCCCAAGTAACAAGGCTGCGACTCTCAGGTAGGATACTATTCTGTATGAATCATGCGCTTAATGAGCTGAGCAATACATTTTAGTAAATACTCCATCCTCAAAACAGTTAAAGTTATAAAAACAGAGAGGTTTGCATTTTTGATACTTGTTAGACACAAAACTTTTGATTTAAGTTTCTAATGCAAGCCTGAAAATTGGTGATTTTAAGCTCTTCACAAGGCACAACCTTAATTTTCCAGGTGTTGTATCACTAAGCATTTGCATGTTTGAAATAATATAAAATATTTAATTGAAGAATAATTTTCAAAATTGGATCACCATCCATTAACTGGAAAATCAATTTAGGGGAGACAGAAGACTTTGACCTTGACGATGATATTTTCATCAACACCTTCACTACATGGACGTACCCATGGCACATCCTCAATTCGATCATCAACAACCCAGACATACACCGTGTATGTCGTCCACTCTCCAGTAAACAGCTACAACTTTTCTAGCCTGGTCTAAAGTCTCTTACTCAAGATGTTAAGCCGGTGATTGAAAGGGTTAAGTAACAGCCAGTCCCAACTCACTTCTGTTGAGAGCACCTGTGCGTCCAAAGCCATAGATATCATAATTAAAGTATTAGATTGGCTGATCACGTGACCTCCAATGCTAACGACGGGACCCGCATGGAGGCTTTTTAAGAGGGCATAATGGCCAGTGTTGCTGCCACTTTAAGGAGAAAAATACTACGAAAAAATACCATTTAATTCTAAAATTACAAAAAAAATACTAGAAAAGGTTTTAAAGTCACTAAAAAGATACCAAAATTCAGCTCTTATTTTTACGATATTTTTTTGTAATTTTAGAATAATTCTAAAATTAAGTTAAAAGTTTAGTTATAAAGTTTAAAGAGTATATTAGTATTTTAGAATAATTCTAAAATTACAAAAATAATATCGTAAAAATACGAGCTGCATTTTGGTATCTTTTTAGTGACTAAATCCTTTTCTAGTATTTTTTTTGTAATTTTAGAATTAAATGGTATTTTTTCTCCTTAAAGTGGCAGCAACACTGGCCATTATGCCCTCTTAAAAAGCCTCCATGCGCGTCTCGTCGTTAGCATTGGAGGTCACGTGATCAGCCAATCTAATACTTTAATTATGATATCGATGGTCCGAGCACACAGGATTGGGCATGCACCTGAAGCAGCACGGTTCCTGCAACCGGTTGTGAAGCTGGAGCAGGGTCTGGAATGTAGGGTTGAGAAGCATTTTCTCTACGCTCAACACACTCCTCACAATTTGTGTTAGAGAGGGAGGACTCGACGCCCCGAAATATATATAAGGATATTTAAAACCTCCTTCTGTTTTTTTTCACCAGGTCCTCAATATGTTGCTTACTGGTAATTTTTGGGTCCAGATAGTAGCCAAGGTACTCGAGGTGTTTAACGTTTCTTAGTTGCGGACCAAAAAATCTGATAATTTGTTGGTAGTTATACGTGTGCTTATTAGTTGTGTAACAGCTAACTTCAGATTTGCTAGGGTTGAAATTGATCTTGCGACTATTCACAAATAGCTCAAAACTTTGCAAAGATTTATTAATGCAGGTCTTCCTATGTGGGATGCCAGTACCGGAGTGTCAAATAATAATGTCGTCTGCAAAAAATCCCAGTCTGCATTTCCGAGAAATCCTCGATTCCATATCTGCCAAATAAAGATAAACAAGTATCGGGCTTAGAACTGAGCCCTGTGGCACACCATGTCCCATACCAAAACACTGAAGAGGATTGGTTAAACTTGACCGTAGTTCTCGTTTGTAAAAAAATCAATACAGCCGGAAAAATGTGGTTTGGAAAATAAATTTTTCCCATTGTATTAACACAGAGGTACTTTGGTTTGGAGATACATGATCATTCAGTTTCATTTGCTTTTAACTAACAGTCAAACTCACTTCTGCCGAGAGCAACTGTGCGTCCGAGCACACCGGGTTGGGCATGCACTTGAAGCAGCACCGTTCCTGCACCCGGTTGTGGAGCTGGAGCAGGGTCTGGAATGTGGGGCTGAGAAGGAGTTTCTCCACACTCAACACACTCTCCTCGCAGTTGGTATTGGAAAGGGAAGACTCGACACGTCGAAGGAGCGACAGCAGCTCGGAGGAATCTGATCAAAGAAAGAAATATTGGATGGTTAGTGATAGCTTTATATGGGTGTAGAGATAACATAATCACTGTAACTATTAAACCCCCTAAACACCAAGAGAGGGCACTGTTGTTTCACCCACAAAATCATCATCATAACTGTAAATCCCCCATAATAATTACATTACACTTCTGAGGAGAATGTGAGCAGAGAAAGACCTCTGTTCTCAACCAGCCGACTAGAGCCATAATAAATAGAATCATTCCTTCAAAGTTGTTGTCAATGTCATGAATTTACATCTACAAAAATTATATCAAAATAGGTGCAGGAACAATAATTATTCATTTTTAATTTTTTCATTTATTTTTATCTTGAAATTTAAAATATATAAATTTCCAGGAATAGGCTACATTTATCTAGGACAAGAAAACAATCTCAACCATCACTTTTTTTTAATGAGAAAGTAGGAAGGGGTTAAAAGATCAAATTAAATTTACACAGAGAATATTAGCGAAGGGCCTCACAATTTTAAACCACTGACACGTTACATCAACCGATCTCGCACTGCACCTAATGCAACCTCGTAGTAAGCCTGGCCTTGTGCAGGCCAGGGCCTATACCACACCCCAGCAATAATATGTGCACCCATAAAGAAAAGTTCATAATCTATATATATAAAAGAAAGTCGTGTTAGTTACACTATTTATAACTCAAGAACGGCTGAACTGATTTGGCTGAAAATTGGTGGGGAGGTAGCTTAGAACCAGGAGAAGGACATGATATTTTTATTCGAACCCAAACGGCTGTAGGAATGCAAAACGCTAGCCGATTTCTCATATGAATAACATTGTAAGATTAGAATTTATACTTTTTATTTCAATTTAAAGAAATTTCAGCGCGAAATTTCTCACAACGAAAATTATTATTAAGAAGAAAAAGAGAGCATGTGGGTTTAATTTTCTGGATTGTTATTTGAATATCAGGCCTTCAAACTCCTGGAAGGGCCTGGATAAAATCAACCCCTCATATCAGAATGGGAGGAGATTATAATATCCAGATGGAGTGGACCAGTGGAGAGGGGATCAATTGGTATAAAATAAAAGTTTACATAAAACTCTACTAATTAGGGTTATTAAGGATACACCCGTGCAACACCGGGTTTATAAAGCCAGTTTAATTCTAGATGAAAAAAAATTCCATCAAACATCAATGACAAATGTTAACCATTAGAATTACTAGCAATAAAAACAGGTATTAAATTGTGATTCTTTTGAACCAAGGGTGTTGACACATTCAAATAATATAATTTTTCCTTAAGGTTTTTAAAATCCCAGTTACGATTTTATTATTCTATTAATTAGAAGTTACAATTATAAAATTGCATGCTTTTGTCTAAAGTCTTTTCAGAACGCAAATGATTTTTTTAAAAAAAAAAGAAGAAATGTAACATTTTAAAGAGGAGTTGCTGAGCATAAACGAGCAGGGGGCAGAGCTTTTTATTTCTAAAAAAAACTTTTTGGCTTAGTCATGTTCAATAATCAACCAAAACAACTCCAACCCTTTCTTTCACTAACAGAAGAAATTCGCACCCGAAATAAAACCGCTTTTGATTGGTTGTTTGGACATTGCACTAGTGCACACGATGTGCAGAGAAAATGTTATTAAATTTAAGCCAGTTATTTAAAACATTTTCAAAAACTCAAAAATCCTAAAGATGTTTTTAATCGTTTGAATCGGACCTTTCCTGTAGTAAAAAAAAGTACAAACATTTAAAATGCTAATGAGAGTAATTAAGACTTATCCAAGTTCTTTTATCTGAACATCAGTCAACTTGTTTGACCAGAAATCGAAAGCTTTCCAGTCCGTCAACCAAGGCTATCTAGACGACCTTGCCAAGTCTTTATTGTTTATAGACAATAACTGATTATTTGAAGGAGCTATGTCTTCACAAATGATTGCCAATTTTGCTAACTATTATAATGGGTAATTGGGAAGCCCATAAAGTAACATTTCCGGAGAATTGCCTGGTAATTTCCCCCAATGCCGCACCCTTCCGCGATCTAGTGCGACTTTATTCAACGTAAGCATACTATTCAGATGCAAGGGATTTCGAACATTTTTTTTAATGGTAGTAAATATCCATTAGCGCATATAAACTTAACTAGGGTGGCCAGACGTACTGCATTTCGCAGAACAGACTATTTTATTATTCAACTATCTATTTATAAAAATTCTGCAAATAAGTGTGCCGTTTAATTTGTCGAAAGTTTTTTCAAACAAAAACAACGTAAAAGAAAAGGATTTATGAAAATTTATTGATGATTTCTTAGTCTAAACGTTAATCACTGAAACAAATCTGGTCAGGCTAAACTTAACGATCTACTAGATAAAACGTCAAAATCACAAGTTACGCATTTAGATAGTTATAAATAAACGAAATCAAACAACACACACACTTACAACCAGCAAACAATCAAACTCTTCAACCACAAAAACTGTTCGTATCTTCTTCTTCTGAGACCTCATTAGACACGCAAGGTGGATGATGCCCAAAACCATTCGAAACAATTACAGCTGGAATTCTTCTTTCAAGTCACGCAAAACAGATCCAATAAAAATACCTAGAACGATCGATCACAAACAAAGAGCTGAGTAACACATGGAGTGGTCTCCAAACACAATGTGCTGCTCTTGGGACGAAAAGAAAGATTGGCCAAGTCGAAGGAATTGGATCTAATTGACACAAATAGGCCCTATTAACGGCAGCGGAAAAGAGAGTAACATGGTCGTTAGCTCTTCTATTTTAATGTGTATGAGAAAGTGCGAAAATGGGCTATTGGAAGTAACTCAATGTCAGTGATCAGGAATAATTAGGATTTAGTAGTAGTAATCATTCAGTTTGTGTGGTTTTTCTTGAATCAACATCGCACGAGAGCTATGCGAACGACATTAACTACCCTCTCTACTTTTTCAAGCTGTCGAGAAACCTCGACAGATCCGCATTGCGAAGAATTCGGGCTATTGACGGTCGCTCAGTTTCAGTGATTACGAACTTAATGGCTACCTAGTAATTTTTCACTATTATCAGTTTAATCGTAGGTCCAAAAACGTCGATTCGTGACATTTAGATCATCTTTAAAGAAAATATCCGATGACAAATACTAAAATAATTTTGAATTAAGATAAAGTAATGTGCCCAATAACTGAGATAACATTGGAAGATAAATTAAAAGGCAGAAATGTGAGTTACGGACAGCATTGCGAGCACCAGTGTCAGTTTTGTCCATTTTCTAACCGAATAATAACGTGTTTTTTTTTTATAAATCTCAGTTAAACCAACTGAGATGGATGGATTCGAATCCCACTTTAAACCAGAGTTAGAGCAGGCTCTTCCAATTTGAGATTAGATGTGGCTACAGAACAGAATCTGCAAAGGTATCTTCTGTAGTCCGACGCCAACATTTTTTGGGAACATAGTAACATTAAAAACACAGCAAGTACAGACAAAACACAACAAGTCTCAAATAGGTAGTGGATAGTGTTGTCCTTGTCCTCTTTATCTTAAACCTAGATTTGACTATCTAGTTGCAGGGCATCTCTTGCGAAAGGGCTCAGAGAACCTTTACTTGAGGTTGAGCTTTTGATGGACCCTCGCAAGTATAAACTTTTCCTCTTTGGTGAGAATCACTGTTTATCTTTTAACCTTTGCGTACGAAAACCTAAATTTTTTATTGCTCATGCAAGACTGTTTCTGTATTATTTATCTATAAAACTCAAGTTCCCTGAAAAATTAGTTTCCCTTTGACCATGCTTTGCTAATTTGAAAATTAGGTAAGGCAATTTTCGAGGAGCATAGTCACATTAGGAACATTTACAGTACAACTTAATCAGCTATTTCTGTTCACACCCAGAGGTAGTGGACGAAGTGCCAGTCTCTATCCCGAACCCAGAGTTGTCCACCCTATCCTCCTTAGGGGTGTCTTTTTGAGTCAGAACTTGCAACTTTTTAGAGCTTCTCTTGGATGAACAGAGGAATTTATCCTCTTTAGGGTGCAATGTATGAGGATTTAATCCCCCCTCACTCACACAGACCAGAATCTACTTGGAAACTGAGTATTGATATCATGAAGATTTCTGTATCCCTTCCAAATCGTATATGGCCATTCGGTTTAAAAAACTTCTTTTGTTAGAAAGGTATGATACAAAAGAGACCTAATTATTTTTTTGCTTTGTCTATACGCTTTTCTATAGGTCCGTCCTATTATCTGTTTTAACTCCCTTTAGTCTTTTTTATTTTTAGAAAGGCAGGAAATCAGATACTACCTATTTTTTCTGTATCTGTGTAATAATAATTTCAATGAGTATTAAAGTAACAGGAAAGTAGGCCGTTCTAGTTATTCGTTTGTAAGCATGATCTATTTCTAAGATTCAAAGAAGAGCCACTTCTCTGGGGCAAGATGCTTCAACCAACCAAGCTATTCCAGCAGTTAATTGTAAATTACAGGGACATCAGGAACAAAGGGTTACATCTCACCGTAAAGCCTGGTATGTTCCTTCTGTTCATTTACAATGGCCATGGATTCAGTATCTGCCTGGTCCTCTACCCTGAACTCTGAGGTGTCAACGCCATCGCAGGAGGTTACCTGTGTCAGGGCTCTCAGTTTCTTGGAGCTTACAGATATGAAAGCAGAAGCTCGTTTTTAAAGAGCGAGAGCAATTCTAAATGATGAGACTGACACCTGTGTCAGCACTCCATGCTACACTTTATATTGACATATTACCCAGCAGCGAGCAGAAGGCACCAAAACCTATTCAATGTGCCCAAGTCCCCATGTACATGCCAGCATTTATTGGTAAGATTTTTTTTGTCAGCACGATTGGCGAGATTTTTTTCAACCCCATTTATAGAATTCCACAAAAATGACAGGCATGGTATTTCTAAGGGACATGATGCTTTAACCCACCAAGCCATTGCAGCACTACATTATTAGTAATCAAAAACATAGCTCACTGTATAGCATGGTAAGTTATTTCTGTTCACTTGCAGTGGCTGTGGACTCAGTGTCTGCCTCGTCCTCTATCCTGAAACCAGAGTTGTCTACGCCATCGCAGGTTGCCTGTGTTAGAGCTCGCAGTTTCTTAGATCCTTGCAGGGAGGAACGCAGAAACTCTTTCTATATAAGCGAGGGCTATTGGAGGCCAGCCTCATAATATTGGGCATTCTCTGGGGCATGGTGCTTTAAATTCCACAGAAATTCAAGAACAAAGGGTTACATCTCACCGTATAGCCTGGTAAGCTCTTTCTGTTCACTTGCAGTGGCCGTGGACACAGTGTCTGCCTCGTCCTCTATCCTGAAACCAGAGTTGTCTACGCCATCGCAGGTTGCCTGTGTTAGAGCTCGCAGTTTCTTAGATCCTCACAGGGAGGAACGCAGAAACTCTTTCTATATAAGCGAGGGCTATTGGAGGCCAGCCTCATAATATTGGGCATTCTCTGGGGCATGGTGCTTTAAATTCCCCAGAAATTCAAGAACAAAGGGTTACATCTCACCGTATAGCCTGGTAAGCTCTTTCTGTTCACTTGCAGTGGCCGTGGACGCAGTGTCTGCCTCGTCCTCTATCCTGAAACCAGAGTTGTCTACGCCATCGCAGGTTGCCTGTGTTAGAGCTCGCAGTTTCTTAGATCCTCGCAGGGAGGAACGCAGAAACTCTTTCTATATAAGCGAGGGCTATTGGAGGCCAGCCTCATAATATTGGGCATTCTCTGGGGCATGGTGCTTTAAATTCCCCAAAAATTCAAGAACAAAGGGTTACATCTCACCGTACAGCCTGGTAAGCTCTTTCTGTTCACTTGCAGTGGCCGTGGACGCAGTGTCTGCCTCGTCCTCTATCCTGAAACCAGAGTTGTCTACGCCATCGCAGGTTGCCTGTGTTAGAGCTCGCAGTTTCTTAGACCCTCGCAAGGAAGATCGGAGGAATTCTTCCTCTTTGGATTGGCGTTCACCTTCCTCCTTGCGACGACGCAGGCTGTCCTGAAATGGGAGAAAAATATATCATGTATCAAATGTAATCAATTGTCTGTTTAAAGTGTTCCAAATTGACCAGTCATTTCAAAAGGGACTTGCCATTCAAAATGACTGGAGCATTTTGGAACACCCTATGCATACTGTTTAGTTTACTGTTTGAAATTGCACAATAAGATAACTTATTTTTGTTAGGGTTAGTTTAAATTATCGCTGCGTTAGAGCTATTGACGACGGGCGGCGACATTTAGAACCACAGTCAAGTGATGAGCCAACACCTGAGTAAGCACCCAACGCAGCCGTTAAAGGCGACAACGTACACAGCGTTGGGTCTTTGGAGCATATTTAACATGCACGCCCTCGACACTTCCTACTTATTTTTGTAATCTTAAAATATTTAATCAAGCATAATTAATTTTTCCGACATCAAATATATATTTGGCAAGGACAATCCAATATAAAGTTGCCATACCAAGGATGGTTTTTTGGGGGGTCATTTGTACTATTTGCTATGCTTTCTATAAATCAGAAAGAAAGAAAACGGCTCTAGAATTAACATAGGATTCAGTCTTGATTTAACTACTGCAGGAACCCTATTACAGCATTACAATCTTTTTACGTAGCACATGTTTTTAGGCAAAATTCAAATCTAATATTGTGAGAGGAAACTTCTTAAGATGTTGTTTGTGTAGAACAGCGAGCAAAAGCTATACTTGTTTAAAATTGAGAAAACAACAGTGGTTCAATGACAAAGTTCCTTACCTGGTACTTCTTGATTCTGTGCAGCTGTCCCAGATCCACCAGTTTCTCTTCTGGCTGGTTGGAATCCCTCACTAGTTCCGAGATTCGAGGTGTGGGCGGGGTCCTTCTCTCCTCTTCCACATTGTTCCCATCCTGAAAGAAGGTTTTGGTTGAAATAACATCTCACTAGAACCAACAGATGGGCTACGACATGTTTGGCAAATTTGAATAGTGGTCAAATGACAGGGCAGGCCCTCACCAACATTATAGTAACACTGTCAGACATGACATAGCCCCATGACAGATTTAACATGTAGACTTCTCCATCCTATTAATAGATTACACAGCTACAAAATTCAACAATTTTGCTGTTAAATTATTTAGCTGTATAATATATAGGATGGCCTATTAATAGGATAGCAAAGTTGAAGACCGTAGATGATTTCATGCTTTTAGAATATCTAGGTCTGAAGGCTGGAGTAGGTCTAATAACTGGACTACACAGACCCCAAACTAGACTTTAATAAGGAAACGAGAGAAAGCAAAGCCTACATGATCAGATTTTGGGTGTTGAAAAAGTTAACAAAATTGCAAAAGGTTAGGGTCGTTGCTTAGTAACGGGAAAATCCTAATTACTTTAAGTGAATTAGGAAAACCATTTACTGCAAATCAGTTAAAGATCAATTATAGTCCCATATGATAGTACTAAGCAAAACAAAAGAAAACATTTTGCTCATAACTTCTAATTATGAAATTATGTAAAACAAAATTAATTCCTTTTTTAAAAAATGCTAGTTAATTAGTTGAATTAATCATCTAGAAGTTAGTACAAAACTTATTTTTTTTGTCATAAACTATTTAAAAATATCCTTTCAAATCAATTAGTATTTTTAATCATTTTAAGCTATGATGATGAAAGATGACATAAAAAGGGTTATTCCTACTTGTTTTATACATATTTTTTTTATCTCACCTGTGATGAGACTGATCTCACATGATGGTGGTTGTTATTCCCGTTTCCCTCCGAGCTGAAGTGGTAGAGGCCGTTCTTCTTGAGGCTTGAGGTTTCCGGGGTGCGAGGGGGCTTCTTACGAGGGGGAGGGTATCTGAAAGGTACGCCCACAATTAGTACACTAAAGGGTCATTAACACTCAATTGCTGTCTTTGTATCTATGAGCTTAATCAAGATTTGAGTGGGATTAACATTGCACCAGAACTACACAAGGCTACTACTGCGAAGGACATTGTAATTTAGAACCACAGTCAAGAGACAAGCCAACACCTGAGTAGGCTTCCAACCTAATTTTTAAGGGCGACTTTGTTTGCAGCGTTGGGACACTAGAGCATATTATATGCGCTCCCTCTACACAAGGTATTAGTCAGGGATTGGAGTAACGCGTTACTTGTAACAGTTACTTTTTTTAGGTAACGTCGGGTAACGCCGTTACATTTTTCAGAAAGTAACTGTAACTTAGTTACATTTAGCGGTAACGAAGTAACGAAAAATTGCGTTACTTTTCCGTTACTTTCCGAAGGCTGTCTGATGCTTATTTATAAATTCCACTCCTAAGAGAGAAGGGAACATTTCGCATTCCCGAAATCTGAGCTTTTCTTGGGAGGGAAAAGGCAAACTAGCATTGTCCACTTTGGCTGCTAACGGCAGCCAGAGTTGTGAAATTGTTTCGTTAATAATGATTTTCTTTGAAAAATGGTAAGATGGCTAAATTACAATTTTTCTAATAACTTGAAATTTCAAAAAGTAACTGTGAATCGTTACTTTTCGTACTAAGTAACTGTAACGTGTTACTTTTCATATTAAGTAACTGTAACGGTAACAGAGTTACTTTTTTTATTAAGTAACTGTAACAGAGTTACTTTTTTAAAGTAACTTTCCAATCCCTGGTATTAATCATTGGACTTTTTTTGGCTGCAGTTATTTTGGCCGGATTATACTAGGTTGGCAATGCGTCCCGAATCTGGGACCTTTTGAATGTAAAACAAGTGCCTTACTGAATGGGGCTCACCAGCTTAAACAAGAGATCATTGGTCCCAAATAAGTTCCCTATTATGACTTCCCTATGCTTAGTACAGGGCTTTCTTTGTAATATAGATGGCATTGGCAAGCTTACAATAGACCCCCGCAGAAGCACCCTTTCTGTGGTGCAAGCCATGTGTGTTAAAAAGCACTTTAATTATCACTACAACTTTTAACACTAAATGAAAAAAAATTAGCGGAATTGTTGAATTTACACTAACGGCAACTAACCAATGTAACCTGTTTAAATTAATGTGCTTTAAAATTTAAAAAGCTTTTTAACTTGTGCCTCCAAAAGTCTTCAGTTAGATCCTGAATGGAATTTATAGATGGACTTATCCAAAAATGGTATGGGAAATTGGAGGACTTTGTGACTTTGATGAACTTTAACATGCATCATTCACCATTAGCATACATGGGGGTCTTCGGCTGGCAGGGCTTAAACTCCCAACTCAAGGGATGTCAGTCCAACACTACCAACCAGGCTATCCCGGTTCCTATGCCTATTAAAGGTCTCTCTTTGTGATCTGGGTGGCATTGACAAACTCAAAATAACACTCACCTCGGCGTTGTCTTGGTGACGGCCACGAACGTGTCCGGTACGTCGACCGCCCTCTCCCGATGCCTGGGCGACTGAACCAGGGAGGACATCGAAGGGTTGTTGTTGTTCAGCGCAGGGTCCTTCATGGCATCACTCACCATCTCCTGGGGTTCTAAAGAACATATAATGTTTAGAAATCATAGTTCAAAAATTTTACCTTAGAATATCTCTTATCCTAATCAACTTAGTTTAAAAATATTTTTTAATTCATAGTTAAAAATTCTTTGAATATTAAATTAACTTTTTATTGTAAAAAGCAGTTCTGTTCAGGTGCTATAATGAAGCGTTCATAAGGAAAAAGTTGGTTTTATCAAATATGGATGTTCATTTTGTTTTCGACGTACTCAGGGCCGGATTTAAAGATTTGCCGCTTGTAGGCTACGATCAGTTTGTCACCCGATATAGTTTTCTTTACTTTTTTTTTCTTTCTACATATTAGAATCATTTATGTACCTTTACACTCTAAAGCGAAATATTAGGCGAATTTTTGAAACTGATCTACTATTTTTCTTTCAACTTCCAAATCAGGGGGAGAGCGTGTGCAATTGCCCTCGCAGCTACCATGTTTACTACTAAATATTAGTACTATATATACGTTTACGATTTTCGCATTAATGCATATTATTTGTTTTCTTTCTTAAAAATATTAGCATCTTTATAATAATTTTTTATGCCGAATGCCGCTTTAATTGGTCGTAAAACTTGCCGCCCCAAAAGACTTGCCGCTCTAGGCTACAGCCTACTTAGCCTATTTAGAAATTCGGCCCCGGACGTACTTCAAGTGATAATCCTTCCCTCTTTGGAAATGATTTCCTTTCTTTCCCCATTCTGGTTTGGGGACTTACTGTACTGTTATAGCAGACCATCAGGTATTGGGGGATTACTTTACGTACCGATTACTGTTTTTAGGAATCAGACGGAGGCCAAAAATGTGAAACTTTGCCAAACTCCACGCCAGGACTGGGAATTGAAATCGAGGGGAAAATAATAATTTGGACAGAACCCGAAAGAGGTTGAGCTAAAAGGTGTTTTGAGGAACGTAAACTGTGTAATAATTTTTGAAAAAAGAAAATTGCATGGATAGCAGGAGACCAAGCTGAGTGCAGCGAAGGACAATCCTACCTTCTTTCTGAATACGCAAGTCAGAGGAGCTCTTCTTCCTGTCGAGGCTCGAAGCTGTTTCGCCGTTGTTGTTGTTGGCAGGGGGGTGTTGGGGGGTCAGGGGGGACGACTGTGTCATGTCCGAAGGGGCCGGCCTTGCCTCTTCTTCGGGGGGCTGACCACCCACGGAGATCAAGAAGGTGTCGCGTACTATCACATGGCCAACTGAAACACAAGAGAAAGGCAGCTGTTATAGAGGGCTCTTGCTTGGTCATTGTGATTTAGGGTTAATTACCTAAGTATTAGAAGAAGTAATAAAGTCTAAAGTGGAAATGTATCATGCATTTATATTCAAATAGATTTATGAATTCAGAGGTATAGCCTGAAATTGTTTGGTGGGGGGATAAGAAATTTTATTTTAGAAACTTTAGACAATGTTATATAAGAAAGAGTAGATAATTTTAAGATTTTTTTAAGGAGGAGGAATATTCATCTACACACTCCCTTGGTTCAATCGTATTCACTTAAACTAAAACTTCATAATTTGTAGTACTTTATAAATCATAATTTACAAATCTGAGCAGTTGGCCACATGGGTTATGTGTTTGGTTCTAGAACTCTTTCTTTATTAGAAAATAGGCTGTATCCACCAATAAAACAACTAATCAGTTCTTACCTACCCCCCACCTGTATCTCAATTGACTCCCCCCCCCCCCCAAAAAAAAAGTCTGCAAGAAAAGGATGGTGCCACAGATACATCGCTAAAACAAAGTAACGATGGCGCCCAGAGACACACGTCGACGGTACGTCGTCAGATGTAAGTAGAAAAAAGCGACATCTATATGGATGGTGATATGTTAACCAAATATTGATGTACGAATAGGCAAAATAAACAAGTATCTTTTTTGACATACGTACATTATTCAAATCAATTTACGCAACTATACTCTATACTGGGAAAATTATTACCAATTAAAAATCTTTCCCAAGTTAAGAGTGATGTCACCAAGTTAAACTCTTATTTCGACTTTCACAACATATAAAAACGGGCACATGAGGTCAAGCAACTTCGAATGAAATAGAAACCGCGTACGCGTAAGTCCAAAACCACAACTTAATTCACACGGCACTTGATACTTCCCGACACAGAAAGCAGGTGCAAATTCCACTTCGGTGTCAGACGCAACATTTCGCAGCTGCGGACAGAAATCGTAAACTGTTCCAAACATCGCAACGAACGTGAAAGGAACTGAATATCACGGAATGTAAATCGCGTAACAAATCAAATATATCACTCATCTATCAACTACAAGATATTCTCTTTTTTTTACTTAACCTCTTCAAGTACGAGAGATAAAGTTGTATTCGTTACAGAATCGTATATGGCAACTTGAGTTATTTATGGTATGGTGGATTATATTTCAGCTTTTTCATTAAAAAAAACCCATCAAAATATACCTACGTTTTAATTCTAGCTTCATAAATTCATGTATGCAGAAATGACTTAATTTCTGAAAATTCTTAACCCTTTACTGGATGATTACCTTTACTGGTCTCACCAAATAATGGGGAAACGCGAAATTTGGTTCAACGTCTCACCAAAAGTTTGTCGCACCAATATTTCGTGAAATGTAGTACCAAATTTTGGTTGCAGCTAAATGGGAACCAATATTTGGTCGAACCAAATTTTTAACAGTGTATAGGATTTAATATCGTCAATGTGGTCTCTTAAAAAACTATTAAAATAAATCTCCGTTATTTCTTAGCCTCGCTTATTTCACCGAAAAGTACCTGCATGTAGCCAGGGCAAAGAGAAACACTGGTTTAAGGCATTTTACAGGCGAACTGTTTTTACAGAAAATCAATGCACGGTGAAAGACATATCAAAGAAATATCAATTTTACTAGTTTCGTAAACAGAATTTTTCAGTTAATTCGTTACTTGTAGCAGCGATTGACATTTCAGACTAATTGTATGCAATAAATATTGCATGAAAAGCAAACCCATTGCTTTAACTGTCTAAATATAGGCGTGTGCCACATATGG
The DNA here is from genome assembly GCA_019343175.1 of Oedothorax gibbosus. NCBI lineage: Eukaryota > Metazoa > Arthropoda > Arachnida > Araneae > Linyphiidae > Oedothorax > Oedothorax gibbosus. The sequence continues at coordinate 1,117,858 of CM033280.1, read as the reverse complement.
CGTACTTGTGCAAAGAAGGAATAAACTTTTCAAAGACGCAAGTAAAAGTTTAAATATGTAGTTTGTGATTCCAAATTTTAAAAATGGGAGCATGGCACAACTAATACCCAACTGTCAGATAGTGTAAATAGGAACCTTGGCATGTGTGTACAGTGTAAATAGGAACGTAGACAGGCAAGAACGTGTAAGAAAGATATTGCCTCAAATTTGACGCATAACATCAATATGCCCTGGCAAAACCTACATGCTTATATAAACCTACATGCTAGATATAAAACAGACGGCTAAATTTAGTATTTTAACTTTCTAAAACCATATAACTAAGTAAAAAAAAAATAGTTTCAACGTTCAAAGACCACTCTGCAACGTTCTGAGTTGCCTGGACAAAGTAACAAACAAACCAAACAATCTCTAAATAAAGATGAGTCATATCCAAATCATTTTTATTCTTCAATTCCATAGCTTTCCCTCGCAGGCAAGAAAGGAAAGTGAAGAAATCTTTACGCTTGAGAAAGTAGGACCCAAGAAGAAACCTTCGAATCAATTGAAGGACAACCACTGAAGAGAGGAAACCCTCTTATGCGCTTCGCAACGCATGCAAATTCCACACAAAACTGTTACGACATTCCACGAACAGTTCGGAATAAAGAAGCATTGATTATACCTGTAAATATTTTTGGATGCATTGGCGATAACTACGTCACCTTACCGAGGTTCAAAATAACACAGGCGATTGTTGGCTGTTTATGTCTAGGGTGACCAAGGCGTACTGCTTTTCGCAGCATAGTTTAGTTTTTTAGTTTGTTATTCTACTATCTAGCTATAAAAATTGTGCAAACAGTCTCCGTTTAACTTTCATTTGTTTTTTTTTCAAACGATAAAGTAAATAAAATATGATTTATGAAAATATAATGACGATTTCATAGTCGAAGTTAATCACTAAAACAAATCTGGCTAGACTGCCCTTGGTCACAACGTTCCGTGAAGGGTCAGAAAAATACAAGGTGACAGTTTAAAAAGAGGCCCCATAACCCTCCCATACAATATCATTTCCCTTTCGACAACCAATAAACGTTAGGATAATATATTGTATTGGCTTAAGCACAATTTAAAGGGGTATAACAATAAAAAAAACGAATCCCTAAAGTTTCAGTTGATTTTAAAGCAACTCCGTCGTGATGCTAATAAACTTTCCAAAGAGCTCAGTGCATTTCATAACATGACTCTCGATTTACCTATTAGCGTAGGGGTCAGCGAAAGGGGTCAAAAAAATCTTGAATCGAAAACAGAGTCACTACCGAAAATAGTCATCTTAAAAGTCATTAAATCCACAATCGTAAAAAAATACCTCAAATGAGTAGGAGGAAGGGTCTAAGGGATCATCAGCAAAATCTGAAAGGCTAAGAGCATTTAGAGAACCCACCTCGTTAAACAGAAAATCTTTTTTTGACGTTCAGGATATAGCTATTCAATGACGGGATGCAAGAGTTGAGTTGAATTATCGTCGCACTAGAGCTGCCATTGGCAACGGGCGTCATCATTTAAAAACAGTCAAGTGATTAGTCGACACCTGAGGCATGATGAAAAACGAAGATGCTAAATTTATTTCCAATCAGGGGGAGAAAAACAAATGTTATTAATTTTATTGACATAATTTATTTTAATAAAAAAATACGTAATAGCCCTCGTTTTCGGTGCATTTCTGCAAAAGCACTATTCAATGGAAATGCAGTATACAATTTGAATTTCCGCCCGAATTTGACACCCGAAATTCTCAATTTATAATAAGTTTTTATGCCAATTTTTCAAACTCCCTCAAATGCAAGAAGTGTTGGGTTGAAATGAAGATTGTGAAAGACATCGCATATGCAGTGCAACTATATACACTGCTCAAAACAAATTAGGGGAGCACTTTGCGTAATTTTGTTTACCCTTTCAGTTTCAACTTCTTAATTTGTATTATAAAAATCTAAAATTTGTGAAATAGATTCACTATGCATCCAGAATGAAATGGTAAAAAACAGGGGGGGGGACAATCTTAATTTTTAACTAAAATTTAAAGGGGGAAATATGGGAATCGTAACTTTTGAATAAATTATAACAATAATTTTTTTAAAACTTAATATGTAATAAAAAGGTAAAATCAATTTTTAAACATTTAAGAATGCAAGCGTGAAGAATTTAGGGTCCATTTATTTCATAAAATGTTTTGGGAGTGAATTTTATTTTACCATGTTTTTCATATTTTCATTTAAAACAAACGTTATTCAGTTCTTCAAAAGACATGATTCATCCATCTAACAATAAATAAGTTTGAGTTCAATTTAAAAATCAATCAGAAAAAAAAATCAACTTAATCAGAAGAAAAAAAATCAGAAGCTGATACCAAATGGAATCGTTGGGGGTGAAAGGGTTTAAACCATGCGTTCCCCTAATTGTTTTGAGCAGTGTATATGTGTAAAAAATTTTTTTGGGGGGAGAAGGGGGGGGGGGATTCAAACCAATCACATTTAATGAGATATTGATATAAGTAAAACAAATGATTAATAAAGTGATTGACACCTTATTTTTTGCTTTTAACAGTGTGAAATGACTACAATACAGGTCCCTCGGGGAGGGGGGGGGGGGGGACCTGTTTTTATTTTGGTGCATTCTTTACATTTAGACTCAGACAGCAAACTGCTGTTGCTTAAAAAAATAATAAACCTAAACACGCCAGGCACGACAAACTCGCAGCAACTGGTCAAACAAACAATAAATAGCCCACTTAGCAGCATTGCGGAGGGCAAGTGGGACAGACAAAAAGATAGGAATCACAAGAATGGAATGTGGGACAGGGGGAGAGCATTGTTCGACGTCGCACCTTTCGAAGTGGAACTTTTTTTTTTCTATCTTTCTGTCAAGTCACTATCTATAACAACGCTAAGCGCACCTGTAAACGATGACAAAAATGGCAGAAACTACGGTAAAAAGATTTTTAAGGGAAAACAATTCAAACTTTTATCTCTTTCACTCGCTATTCGTCAATTCACTGCCGGCTGTTTGTAAAATAACGCTAAGCGCACCTGTAACCAGTAAACTATGACGATATAAAGTAAAAATGCGTTCGTCTAATATTTAATTCCACAATTCTTCGGGTCATATTTGTAGAAAAGAAATTTGTTAATAGTTCATCTATTTAAATGTAACCATTTGAAAGTTTAACCGCTTAAATTAGAAAAGTTTTAGAGATAAAAACAAATTCCCGCAACAATATGTCCTGGTAATTTACTTTAAAAACGTAGAACAAAGGTTCTTTAAGTTGAGTCCAGTTGAATCATCGACGCACTAAAGCTACACGAGGGCTATTGGCGTCGTCATTTAGAGACACAGTCAAATGACGAGTCGACACCTGAGTAGGCTACCAAAGCAACTTTTGAAGGCGACATCGTACGCGGGAGTCGAGACTTTGGAGCATATGTAACGTGTACACCCTTTATATGGGGTACTATACAGTCCCTGGACAAATTATTAGACGCACTGTATTTTTTTTAGTAATGTTATGTTTCTTAAGAGTTTTTATGCAATAATGGTATATTTAAACTACAATATTAAGGATTTTTATTTTAAAAAATTGTTGTAGACTACATATTTGTATTTATTAATGGAATAATTAATACAATAATTAAAATAATAATAATTATTAATTATTTAATTTATTTCTCATTTATGTGTGGAATCATCATCCTCAAATGCGGGAGATAGTACAGTCTTGCATTGATATAGCATGCCGCGCAGAATTAAAACTTTGATAGCAGCTAAAGGTGGCTCCACTAAATAATTGACTTTTACTAACATTCATTTCACTTTTCTTTAAAACTTAATAGACTTACGCTTTTCTAAATGAATGCTGTTTTGTTTATGTCAAATAAATCGGTAATTGATTGGATAATATAAAAAAAATCAATTTCAAATAATAAAACGGTACAATATCACCCGGTAATTAATGTTTTACATGAAATCTGGCAGTGCATCTAATAATTTGTCCAGGGACTGTAATATTCTTTTTTTGGCTTCACTGATGGTAAGTACAGCAAATATTACCGTACCGGAGCAGCCGTTGACGTGTTAAATAAGCTTCATAAAATGATTTTTAAAAAAAACCCACACGCAGCTAAAAACTATTGGGTTGCGCAAGTATGCGGTGAAATGAAGTTTCCTTTTAATAACATACAAAGAGATGCGCTTATTCATTGGCGCTTTTCATTAGGAACATGAGGCCATGACCACAACTTAAGTTCAGGGCCAGGATATTCAACAGTTTGAATAGATTACATCAACAATAATTATTACGGTAAGGCAACCGCGGATACAGATTTTGCGGTTTTTAAGTGATGTCAATCCTTAAATTTTTTGCGACAAATCATAAAATAAGACTACTTTATTTAAAATCAAAACACTCAAAATTCAAAAAACTTCATTTGAAATTATTAGTCGATCGGATTTCGGTCGAAAATGAAATCGCCAAATTGAGGCCGGCCACGATATCATAGCCGTTCCGTAAATCGGATAAGCATTCTATACTTCTACAAAACTTGATATCTTGAGAACACGACTCATTTAATGTGCACCAGTCGCGTACACAAGGACTTTATTGATGGGTGAAATTCTGTGTTCTCCTCCAGAACGTTCCGTCTCATCCTGATGATTAAGACGAGGACATCAGAACCTGCGAAAGTATTCTTAATGGTTCGGGGAAAGGTGGGAGAGTCATTCCAAAACCTGCCTTTGCTATCATTATTTCGGGTCTTGGACATAATCCCGACAGCTGAAATTCCAACAAGCCCGACAGCAAAAGTATTGATGCAAAAAAAAAAAAAAAAACTCATTACGGCATTAATTTATTAATTTGCCGGGCTTTCGACCGGAACTTCCGTATTCTGGCTCTTAGGGGTTTCGGCTGTCCGGACTTTCATAAGAAAAACTTTATTCCTTTCTTTTGGACTAACTTGATAAAACCTTTTGTCGATACGAAATGTTTACTTCTGTCGTCATTGAAGTGTTTCTCTTCAAATCGCGTGAGTCGTCACGGAAGAACGGGCATCGGATAATCAAGAGGAGAGACATCGGAATTCCGAGACTGTCATTTTCAGACATTCTTCTGCCGACAACACTGGATATCGATGGCTCTATTAGAGTAGGCAGAGTCGTGACAACCCGCGTTCTACAGTCATCAGCTTGGTGAGCGCGAGTTTAGAGGGCATAAAATTGGCACTAGATTGTCTCAGGCGAGTAGGTTTCCTTCCATCACACGGGGTCGGATATTTTTGGCTGTACTGGCGGTTTATAGGTCGGAAGTCATTTAGGCGATGCCCGGACCCGAACGTGGGACATTTCGCATGCAAGGCGAACGCCTTAACCGACTGTGCTCCCCAGCCCCCTTGTCTCGTGCGAAAGCGTACGCCAACATTAAAAATAAGACGCATGTTTCTGCGAAATATTTTGTGACTCCAGCCAATATAATAGTAGAGATATTGAAATATAGTACTTAAGAAAGGATTCCTGCTGGGACTTCCAGCACCTTGACGTAAGCAACATCCGAAATATTATTAAAATAATCACGTGAAATGTTAATCACGGATTTTTGAGGCCAGTGGTAGATCAAGAGGTAACCCAATGTAACCTTTAGCAGGGCCTGATCGAGAAAAACAAGACTGTTGGGTGTCTCTTTACGGAAAATGTTGCCTATGACCATCCGTTATGATAGTGCCAGTTGGTCGGTGTGTCAATTTTTTTAAAACTATTTTATCTGCTTCCTTATAATAACAATCAAATTAATATTATTAAGCCTATATCTAAGTTAAATTCAAGCTAAAACCAAAAGAAGGCCTCAACATTTTTCAAATAGACTGACATTTTAGAAGACATGCACCACATTTTTCATATAAATTAAACTAAAATTGAGGGACCCTACGCATGAGTTTAACGCACCTTTTAGCAACATACATCAGGCCCTGTCTAATAGCATCCAGATGACGGAGTGGATGCTATTCCTTTCCCTCTGCACGGTCTGTCAAAAATGGCTTGGTTGCTGTATCGTCTGACCGTCAGACGATACAGCAAACAAGCCATTTTTGAGATTAAATAACAGGGTGGTAACAAAATCATAGAAAAAAAAAGTTCCCTATTATTTCCATGATTTCCCTGATACTTTCACAAAAAATTCCCTGATTTCACTAATTACCTAGAAAATATACAATACTACACATAATTCAATGCAGCACAGGAAATTTAATCCAGACATCGCGGGACTTAAGATTTTCCGGATTTTGGGTTAACCTACCTAACTTTTCCGAAAATCTGAATAAGAACCACGTGATCAGAGAATCATGTTATAACATGATTCGTGAGAGATATTCATCCTTCCTCCAAGATTGGTCCTTCAGGCAAATCGGACCAACCAGAATATTTCCTTTTGATCAAGTGTCCGTTAGTAGTGATCACAAGTACAACCTAAACCTGCTGTTTAAGTAATCCAAAATGGAAAAAAAAATTCCCTGATATTTGAAAAGCTCCCTGAGAATTCCGATATTTCCAGAATTAAAAAGTTCCCTGATTTCCAGGTTCTGTTACCACCCTGAATAAATGCTGAGTAAAGTTGCTTTCACATAGTGACAACGCATGAAAACTACCGTTGCCTACAGCAAGTGCATTTAAAGGATAATAAAAACACGGGAAGTTCTATCAATAGATTGGAAACGCGGCAACAGGTTTCCCCTAGACAGCTAATTGTTCGGAAACACTCTTTTTCGTGTTATAAATGTTTAGATCTCATTTGACCCAATTTTATATCCGATGAAAAACAGCAACTAGGAGTTAAGCGACATCTCGATGGGATTTAGCAGAAGAATTGTAGGGATTTCCCTTCCGTAACTAGTTTCAAAAATATATTTGAAACATTTTTAAAAACTTTTTTGGCATCAGAATGCACTAACGGTGACACGGTAAATGAATACTCAATGAAGCGACCCTACGTTAGTTCAGTTTGAATGATCGTCGCACTAGAGCTACACGAGGGCTATTGGCGACGGGCATCGTATTTTAGAACCACAGTCAAGTGACGAGCCGACACCTGAGTTGGCACCCAACGCAAACGTTAAGGGCGGCATCGTACGCAGCGTTGGGACTTTGGAGCGTATTTTAAGTTTTAACGTGCACTCCCTCTACACGGGGTATTATTCGTCGGACATTTTTGGATGCACGGGCCGTTGCGACCCTACGTTAAAAATAAAAATCCTTTATCTGAACACGGAAATGCTGAGTTTTTAGTTTCAAAATAAAAGCACCTTAAAAATTTAGTCTAAAAAATTCTGAATGCCACTTAACTCCTGTTTCTTTTAATAACCTAAATATATCTATACAGGTGGTTCTGTTGGAATAGCGTCTAACTAGAGCTACAGTTCAATAAATCTCCGACTTGAATTGAATTATCGTCTCACTAGAGCTACACGAGTGCTATTGACGACGGGCGTCATACATTTGAACCAACTGTCACGTGACGAGCCTTTGACTGAAGAAACTTTCTGGAAATAGGAACATGAAAAGATGTCTATTTTTAAAAATAAATGAATATATAACCTGTTGCACACAAAAACCTGAATTTTGAAAACTCTTGTCGAAGTCGGCGCAATGACAGGAGAAATTCCGAAAAATAGAAGTGCGCACTTGGTCAAAGTTAAGGATCCTTTCAGGGCATACGTGAAAGTATTTCTAGGATATTCAAATCCAGAGCACGTCAGAGAGTTCATTCTAAAAAATTTACGGGTTTTAGAGCGAAAGAGGCTGACTCCACAAACTTTGACTTAGTTGGGACTTGCCTATATGCTTACGATATATACAAAATAGACTGGGATTTCAGAATTCTGATACCACCATAGATATCATAGTTAAAGTATTAGATTGGTAGATCACGTGACTTCCAATGCTAACGACGGGACGCGCATGGAGGCCAAAATAAGAGGGCAAAATGGCCAGTGTTGTCATTACTTTAAGGAGAAAAATAGTACGAAGAAATACCATTTATTCTAAAATTACAAAAAAATATCGTAAAAATACTAGCTGCATTTTGGAATCTTTTTAGTGACCATAAATCTTTTTCTAGTATTTTTTGTAATTTTAAAATTAAATGGTATTTTTTCGTAGTATTTGTCTCCTTAAAGTGGCAGCAACACTAGCCATTTTGCCCTCTTAAAAGACCTCCATGCGCTTCCCGTCGTTAGCATTGGAGGTCACGTGATCTGCAAATCTAATACTTATCTATTGGTTCCACCCAGAATTGAAAATCGAGTCATATTGAGTTGGTCTTTTCTAATCTTGACCCTTTTTTGAAACGACAAAACTTTATAAAGTAATAGTGCGAGTAAACTTTGACTAAACAAAACTAACAGAAGAAGGTATTCAAATTTCAAACCAAAGCACGCACAGAGTGTTCTGGAAAACAAATCCTTCTTTATAAAAACTTGAGAACGTTTCTGGAATAGAATAGTTTAAGTGAACTTTTGGCACTGTGTAAGAGAGCCTAAAAGATCAGCGATCCGACGTACTCGGATATTAAAATTTAAAAAAATATTTTGTTTACAGTGGTGAACCAAGACTGAATTGTGTCTCACTTCAAATACAATATCAAGACAAAACCAAAGTATAACAAACAATTGCCAACTTTAAAATTGATTTAACAAACCGTTGTATTAACTTTTTTCTCCCTTTAATACAACTCTTAACAACATTCCAGTTTTTTTTCAGGGTTGTTAAAAACCCGGATTTTTTTCATGGAACAACCCACTTGGGTTTTTTTTCAGGGTTTTAGGGTTTTTTTTTCAGGGTTTTGTGATTTATTTAGGAAAGTTTTAATTATTTATCTATACATTACAATTTTTGAAACTAACTGCACATCTTGAGGGAGATAATCAGGAATGATGTAATTTAAATTCGAACACTTAAAAAATAATTGCATATAGTTGTTAGATAAATGTAAAATTAGAATTTTAAAAAATGTATTTGTTATATTTAATTGTTAAATAATTTGTAAAAATTTAAATTTGTAAATGCATTTTAAATATTGAAGGTACAAAAATGTAAAAAATATATTAATAATACTAAAATATTAATTAAAAATGATATGAAATGTATATTTTTTTAATGTTAAAAAAGTTTTTACTTTTAATTTTCAGTGAAGGCAATTTTAAGTTCCATTGCCCACTTGGGTTTTTTCAAGTGTTTTTTTTTAAAAAACCAACCCGGGTTTTTTCGGGTCGGGTAAAATCGTAACAACCCTGGTTTTTTTTTAAAAATTAGGTGTTGTTTAATAAAAAGCGCCACTGTTTTGACAAAATAAAATGTTATTAAAATGGGAAATGCATAATGTATTTGAAATCCTGATGATTATATTTTCTTAGTGATACCCCTTCCAAACTAAAAATTAAAGCTAATTTTACATGTGTCCAAATCTAATTGAAACGAAATGCAGAACACTATTCAGTAATGTCATTACTAAAAAGGAAACATGAAATTTCAAGACCACTTCATTGAGCATGAAAACGTCTTAGAAGGGCTTACATGCATGGCAGGGGCTCAGCACACCATGCAAAATCGAGAAAGACTTTCTTGCAGAAAAAATGTCCTAAATAGCATGCTAATACAGCAAGTTTCTTTCGCAAATATATTTAAGTTGTGAATTTAATTATTAAAAACTAGGTTAAATAAAAAAGTCTTCAGCAAATAGATTCTTAATTTGGCAATTAACTTAATGAGGTATAACTAGGCTCAATAGGCAAATAAAATTAAATGCTACGAAAACATCTGTTTGAAGTTTATGTACTTTTCTTTAGTTTAGTTTGAATTATCGTTGCACTAGAGCTACACAAGGGCTATTGGCGACGTATTTTAGAACCACTCAAGTGACAAGCCGACACCTGAGTGGGCAGGCACCCAACGCAATCGTTAAGGGCGACATCGCACGCAGCGTTAGGACTTTGAAGGATATTTAATGTGCAGTCACTCCCTCTACACAGGGTATTATTCGTCGGATATTTTGGCTGCACGGGACGTTTATAGGTCGGCAGTTATTTTGGCGATGCCCGGACCCGGGACCTTCTGCATGCTAGGCGAATGCCTAACCGTCTGGTCTCCCTAGCCCCAGTACTTTTCTTTAAATAGTCTTATTAAATTTCCAACATGACTCTTAGTATTAAATATTGGATCTAAACCTCAAATTATATTTAATTAAAAATATAAATGATGATTAATTACAAATAAAATTATTTATGGTAAGGGAAATAACACATTTCATAAACAATTGATGTCCATTGTGAATACTATGAAGGATGAAATTTCCAAAATAATAAAATAACAGATTTATAGTTAAATATTACTTAAATGGGTGGGATTTACACTTTTGCTTTCTAGTAAAATTAGTAGGAGTATATATGGTATATTACAAAGGCATGTTCATTATTTATTATTATTTAACTGTAAAATGAAAGTGGAGTGTCTTATTTTTTTACTTTTGAATATTTTTTTTAGGCCAAAAGCATACAGAAGAATTTGACTTCAAAGATAAGAATTTCAATTCAACATCAATTTTCTAAGAAAATCACCTGCACTGTTTTGATTGCGTCGAATTAAATTTTGTTCTTCTTTCAACTTAAATTTTCTAAAATATAAAGTTATACTAATAGTTATACAGTCCCTGGACAAATTATTAGACGCACTGCAAGATTTCATGTAAAATATTAATTACTGGGTGATATTGTACCGTTTTATTATTTTAAATTGATTTGTTTTTTATTTTTATATTATCCAATCAATGACCGATTTATTTGACATAAATAAAACAGCATTCATTTAGAAAAGCATAAGTTTATGAAGTTTGAAAGAAAAGTGAAATGAATGTTAGTAAGAGTCAATATTTAGTTGAGCCACCTTTAGCCGCTATCAACGCTTTAATTCTGGGCGGCATGCTATCAATGCAAGACTGTATTGTCTCCTGCATTTGAGGATGATGATTCCACACATAAATAATCTTTTCTAGGAGCTGATACAGGTTTGTACTTGTTTACGTTCATGTATCACTTTGTCAACACAGTGTTGCCATATATGTTAAAAATAAATACAAATACGACAATCCTTTTAAATAAAAATCAATAATATTGTAGTTTAAATATACCATTATTGCATAAAAACTCTTAAGAAACAAAATTACTAAAAAAAAAGTGCATCTAATAATTTGTCCAGGGACTGTAAAACTTTAAAACTGATCTGTTGCAAAAGAAATTATAAACTAAGGTTCTGAAAAGTATCAAGATTTTTTAGAGAGAGAATGGCGAGATGGACAAATTACTGTCTTATCTACTATCAATTAAAACTCATATTTTCAAGTTTAAACGTGAATAAATATAAATTATAAGATATGTAAGAAAAAAATCATAAACTATATTACATAATTAACTTTAATAATCTTTATATATATGGATAATTTTTTTAAATCCAAAATGTAATAATAGTATATTTAATTTACTTAGTAGTATGTATATCTATTTTTATTTTGAAAATTCAAGTTTACATCAGTCTTCAAAAACAATGTTAAATAAAATTTGAATACTGATATGCCGGCCTTTGAAGATTACAATTTGGTTTAAAACTTGGACTAAAAATTTAAGAAATGTTCGGCATCACTTTCGGGTTAGGTTGAAATATTGTCGCACTGGAGCTACATGAGGAATATTGGCAACAGGAAACTTGAGGCTTTCTAAAGACACTTTTACAACTGATAAGTCAGTATTAGCAACATTTTTAATAAATATCTGCATTTTTTGTTTTTATTTTAAAGTACATCAGTTTTTTTAATCAAAGTTAGATGATTTAAGTAAAATTAGGTTTTTAAGTGTTTTATACTTTTATGTGTGTGGAGCGTTTTTAGGAATTGTTAAAAAAAAGTAAAGGACTCTTCAAAGATAGAACCCATATCGGTATTTTCTGAGTATATCAACATAACATGGAAGACATCTTAAAACCGTATTATGTGTTTGTTGACACTGATTGTAACACCTGTCGTTATCATTGGCACAGGATTGTTACCATAGCAACGCGTGACAGACAATAAAATTATAAATTACCAAAGGTCAAAATGGATATCGTAGGCTAGCAATAACTAAATATTATTTAAAAGTTTAACATTTTCTAAACTACCGCGTAACAATGCGACAATGACACAAAACCTATAGTTTCAACTCGGGAACAACACAATCTTAACAACAATCTTAAACACCACAAAACGGTCAGTCAACACCAAAAGTTTACTTTAACTGCAATATGAATAATAAGCGTATTTTAATAACTGTATATCTATATTAAAAAAAATAAACGATTTATGAAACGATTGAACAACGTTGACGTAGTTTTCAAATTCAAACTATTAACATACTGTCAGTTCACTGCCACTGCCTAAAAAAATATATATTTAGAACTTTAACTTATTTAAAAGGAAGTTTGTCTAATAACACTTGACAAACTTTACAATATAGAAACAAACTGTCAAATCGTGCGAGTGCCTATTTTGGCTATTTAAAAACAACGAACAAGCAATATCTGTGATTAACTAGACGTTTATTTACATTTTAAACGAGATAGATCATATTTTAAAAACACCTCAAAGCATCATTAAATAATTTGAGAACTTTTTAATGTAATATAAACACAAAATAATTACTACGAAAATGCCGAAACGGGTCGACTTACCAATCAGCAACAGAAATGTAACAGGTAGCAGCTACAAAGTATCCAAAAAGGCGGCCACACAAGGTATCGTGTCCGGACAAAAACACGGAAAGTAATTTTGAAATATCCAAAGGTGAAAACTTTCACTTATACCACAGAGAGTTTTTAGAATCGAAAAATAAAGGACTAAAACGTTGTACAAGTTAAGTGAAAACTTAGATTTCACTCCAATGAGTTGACATTGCTTAGCAGAGTTTTCAAAAATGTGCGTTAAAAGGTAAGGGAAAAAAAATTGCTCGTCGTTCAAAATGACCGACACGCCGTAAAATGTAGGGTTGCTACTAAAATAACAAAAAGTTGTGTTGGTAAGTGGTCGCCAAGATGAGAGCAACAGGTCGCCAATTTCAGGAAAACAGGTTGCAACTTTTTTTCACCTGCGTATGCAATGTCTGATAAATTGGATAAATCTCTTCATTTTTTTTTCATGAATGAACTTTAGTTGGTTTTGAGTTAATAATTGAAAATAAGCACAAAACCAGTCTGAATTATGTATTTTTTTTAGCAGGGTTTTATTTTAAGGAGGGCTGGGTTCTCCAAACCATTTTGATAATTTTATATTTTTGAACTAAACGCGTTTTATTTAAATCTTTTAATATAGCAAGTAGAAGGATTACCCCCCCCCCCCCATTTATCACATTTACTTCATTCATCTTCTTCATTTCTTTTTCATTCTTTTCTGAGGGGGGGGGGGGGGGGGAAGATAAGTGGAAAATTATAAACAAAGGAATCTCCGTTATGAAATTGGTATCAATTTAAAATGGCATTAATAAGAAAATTTCTTAAAAGTGCTTGTTCCGCCAAAATAATTTTGATACACTTATCAGATTATTATTCACTTTAAAATAACTTTTTTAATAAAATAAACAGTTTATTTAAATGGATAACAAATAATATAATGTAATTTTATTGTTTTAATTTAAAAAAACCATTTTTACTAACTAATTTATATTTTTATTAACTAATTCAAACTAAATTTTTTTTATAAACTAATTAAAACTTATTTAATAAATGACCGATAGTGGGGTCTAATTAGGATGTTTTCCAAATAAAATTTAATCGATTTACAGAATATGATGGTAAATAAAAAAAAGTAGAAAAAAAAGCAAAAGTCTGATTTAGTGGATGTAAAATTTTATAAAGAAAAGGGATACTAATGCCGAATCTAAAAAATCTAAACATCTTCAGCCAACTATTTGGCCAGGGTCAATTTGCCCATTTTCCCCAAAATCTCCTTTTACAAACAGGATATCATAATTGTTGTTTTAATTTTCATCAAAATAAAAATAATAACTTCTACTTTATTAAAAAAAAAAAAAAGAAATATATGATAATGCTCAAGTACGTCGTTCTCAACAACCCCCAAAAAATTCTATTTCAACTAGAGAAAAAAAATTGCAACTATTTCCTGTTGCCAAACTAGGCGATGAAAAGATGCTTCTGGTGTCCGTGTTGTCGCACTTGTTTCACAGCGGCAGCCTACCTTTCGCAATAGGAATGTTAGAGGAGTCGATTTCTGCCAGAAGAGAGGGGGAGGGGAGGGAGATTTCCGAGCGAGTAGTAAACAATACTAGTCCAACAGCCTACGATCAACCATTTTTGTTCCAGAAACCATTAAAAAACTTCGGGTGATTCGAAAACTTCGGGATTAAAAAACTTCAAATGTTTTGCTGTTTTTGGATGAAAAAAAACCCTGAAAAGTAATAAAATAGTTTTTTTTGTGGTAGTTGTAGATATTTTAGATAGCAATAATAGAGCAAATCAAATATTATATATAAACAATAAGAGGAAATGTTATTTTCCCGTTATTTTGTTATTTAATTTATGCATAAAAATATCGTCAAATTTTTTATTTATTCCCGTTTGACATTGTCATTGTCAAGGAATAGTTTTAAAAATGCTTTTTGAAAAAATTATTTTTGTAAACTTATTTTAAAAGTTATGCTGTCAATGGAACAATAATAATACAATAAGAGGATTGTACTATTTATATAACAATTAATTATAAATAATAGGAATAACTTTTAAAAAACATGCAAATTAAAAAAATATTTAAATTTAAAATAAATAATGCGAAGATTTATTGTGTAAAAAAATGTTTCTGTGAAGAGATGATGAAATGCCGCAATTAAAATTGTTTGCAGTTGAGAAAAATGTTAAACTTTTGTTATTCTTTGGACACATTAAATTAAAATAATAAAAATTTGTTTGTGGCGACATCTATCAGTTACAAAATTCTTAAATTATTTTTTAATACTATTTATATTAATTTAAAAGGTTAATTTAATGATCCAAATAATAATGTTCTTTTTTATAATTATGTTTTTTTAGGTTCCATATTACTTTAAAGGACAGATGGGCTCGATCAACCGCCATTATTAAGAAAAAGATTATTAAGAAATAATAACTTTTTAATCCTAAAAAAATCTCTTTTGGAATAAATTTGTTCATTGTCTTTTTTTTTTAATTGAGTGACAATTTCTGTTATACAAACCTACTTGTTTTTTTTGTCATATTGCAAGAATAAACACAAATGAAATGAAATACAATTTAAAGTTTAAAAAAAAAACTAGAAAAACTAAATTACTGAAACTAAACTACTAAAGTTACAGAAATTTTTTTTCCAATAGTTCATTTTTTTTAATGTTAGGTGTTATATAATTCATTGTATGCCATTAAACTTATAAAATTATTATAATACAAGGTGGCAATTCATTTAAACTTTTCAAAATTTCCAGGACTCCATATTTAAATTAAATTCCACTGATAGTGGCTAGGGCTGAAAATGTAAAATTCCAAATCACAATCGTGTTTTAAATAAATTTAGAAAATAATTTTTTATCCCAAAAAGTAATGCTAAATGCGATAGCTTAGTGGAAGAACGCTCTAAGTGACAAAAAGGTGAAAAGGAAAAAATGACCTTTAAAGTTTTTCATTTGCACTTAGATACGTTAAAAACGGCACTTACAAAATTTAAAAAATATACTTAACTCAAAATTTATGAAAACTGTTATTCTGGTTATTTTTAAAGGGCCAATCACATGTCCATTGACATAAAAATCTCAATTTTTTCAAAAATGTCACTTAGCACGTTCTTCCACTAAGCTCTTCAATTGCTCTAAAAAGCGTTGCGAATAAATTTGCAAAATAATTTTGGATCCCAAAAAAAGTAATGCTAAATGCGAAGGTTTCGTGTGGAATTGTTTGGAACGGAAACACCAGGGTATTTTCTAAGGAACAATATATACAAAAATCTTTTTTTGTTATTCCCATAGGGGGTCACTTGTTTAAAACTCGAAAATTGGTTTTGGCGACATCCGGGTGTTTTGAACGTGCTCAGAATATTCGTGGAAGGCAGAAGGAGCTGATGGGATTGGAATGGTGGACTTTGTTTAGAACATTTTGTTCCAAATAAAGTAGTCAGAAAAAAGTGATACGAGGGCTACGGGATTCACAAGTTTGAACAGCGGTCAAGTGACGAGGCTCTGGCCTTTTCCCCATCCTGACAAGATCCTTAACAAAGTACTATATTAATTTGTTTAAACATCTCATTTCACATTTTTTTAGAGGCTGGGGAGCCCAGTCGGCTAAGGGGTTCACCTTGTATGCGGAAGGTCCCAGGTTCGGATCCAGGCATCGCTAAAATAACTGCCGACCTGTAAAAGGCCCGTGCAGCCACAAAATGTTAGACAAAAAATGTCCCGTATAGAGGGAGTGCACGTTATACGCTCCCAAGTCCTCGTACGATGTCGCTCTTAAAACATTCGTTGGTTGCCTACTCAGGTGTCGGCTCGTCACTTGACTGTGGTTCTAAATGACGCGCCCGTCGACAATGGCCCTCGTATAGCTCTAATGCGATGATAATTGAATCTAACCTCCCTCTAGTCGAAGTATAGTAGTTCGCTTTTTAGCCAACTTTTCTTTTTTTAATTCGAAAGAATTAAAAAAATGAAAAAGTAGGTATTGACATGCGGTCGATGTCCGTCTGTCCGTCTGTCCGTACCCCCCTTCCAAAATCGGTTCTAATCATCGGATCTTAAAAATTCTTTTTTTGTTAGAAAGCTATAACCTCAGATACCCAACTTTCATACTTTTTGTCCGTCTGTCTGTACGTCCGGACGGACATAAATCTACTATCTGTCGGCGAATTTCCCATTGAATTAGCATTGAAATTCAATTTTGAGTCATTTAAATCACTGTAGGTATTGAATGCGGTTGATGTCCAACTGTCTGTCTGTCCATCTGTCTGTCTGTCTGTCCATCTGTCTGTCTGTTCGTATGTCTGTCCGTCTGTCTGTCCGCCTGTCTGTCCGTTTGTCTGTGTGTCTGTACCCCCCCTTCCAAAATCGTTCTAATCATCGGATCTTAAAAATTCTTTTTTTGTTAGAAAGCTATGACCTCAGATACCCAACTTTCATACTTTTTGTCCGTCTGTCTGAACGTCCGGACGGAACATAAATCTACTATTTGTCGGCGAATTTCCCATTGAATTAGCATTGAAATTCAATTTTGAGTCATTTAAATCACTGTAGGTATTGAAATGCGGTTGATGTAAATCTGTCTGTCTGTTCGTATGTCTGTCTGTCTTTCCGTCTGTCTGTCTGTCCGTCCGTACCCCCCTTCCATAATCGGTTCTATCCATCGGATCTTAAATTCTTTTGTTAGAAAGGCACTTAATTGACCATAGATTACCAACTTTCATACTTTTTTGTCCGTCTGTCTGTAAGGCATCACTGACCGGACATAAAAATCTATCTTTCGAGAAAATTCCATTGCAATCGTCATTGAAATTTCAATTGTTAGGTTCGATATTTGCAAATCACTTTGCCCAAAAGTCAACAAGGTTCGTGGGAATTGAAGAAACTAGGGTTATTTTTAAAACATATTGATAGCAAAATCTTTATTTTCATGAATCATTGTTTTGGGAATGTGAACGTCATAAAATTGTGGAGGCACAAATTTTGAATTCTTTGTTTGATTTATTCATTAATTATCTACAAAAGTTAGACGGGCTACGGATCACTTTGACATGCGGTCAATGAGTTTAGTTTCTTAATTTAACAATTTCTATATATTTTTAAATGCAGTGTCGAGTAGTTCATTACTTTTTTATTAATGGAGCAATCGGCTTAATTATCTTCGAATCACAAATAATCAGGAACAGCTATAAATAATGACTGTAATTTGCGCAAAGAATATTAGAAAATATTGATTTGCTTATAGAGAGTAGTTAAATTATAGCGTCAGTGCTGTGTTCGATGTTTTTTCTAATGTGTATAAACATCGTGTTGCCTACTACGGTTGTTGATGATCATTTACTGTTTCTGAAACCTAGTTTTTCCCGATTAGAACTTCGTATAGTATCTTAAGTACAGGAAAAGTTGAAGCTATTTAGTCATTTAGTGACTTCTTGTTTTTATTTATTTAGGCGCGATATTCCCCACAATTCATAACCATTCCATTAATTCATAACCGGATTTAATCCTCCAATGAAATTGTTTTTCTAATGAACCCATTACTTCATTCACAAACTTTAGCCAATGGGATCGTTTCACGTCGCGGAGGGCAACAGCTCCAACGGTTTGTTTTCATTTGTTGTCTGGCATTACTTTTGTTTTGATATTCGAAAATGAGTTTTCTAAGAATATTTTACTTATTATTAAATATTTTAAATGCCAATTTCTTAATGTGCTGCTGGTTGTTCAAAACGTTTGTGAAGGAAAGCTTGCATAGAAAGAAAAGTTTTTTTTCATCTATGTCGGTAAATTTTGTGAGTGAAAACCGAAGCAACCCATGAAATCGCAGTACTTAGGAAAATGAAAACAAGAGCGTTACATCATCTGAAACATTCCCATTAGGGAAATCTGAAATGTTTTGTTCAAAATGTGTTCTCGGAATTTAAAGTTGACGAGTATAGAAATGTCTGTCATTGCAGATAAAAAACGTCCAAATAACACGAAATGGGATATCTGCATATCCCATTTCGCTTTTATTGCACATTGTGAGCGAAGGGTCATTCTGTTAAACGGATGTGCATTCCGATGCTGGCATTGAACTTCAACAAATATATGCTGCTATTTTTATTTAATACGAATGCACATTCCACTTTCACAATGGCGCACGTTTTAGGTTCACCATGATGTCGCTTTTAGCTTGGCGGCGATTACCATCTAACGAGAAACAGTAGATATTTGTAACAGTAACTATTATCTATTCCAAACACTATTTATGTAGCTTTGAAAGAATAGCTTGAATGGCATTTTGATTTAGCTAGTTCAAATTAAAACTTTTAAACGCCAAAATTAACCGTTTTCAGTAAATTCCTTTCGAAGGGGTTCCGGACACAATCCCGAAAGGCCATAAACCCGACAGGGACGAAATCCCGAATGGTTCGAAATCCCGACAAGGACGAAATCCCGAAAATAGATTTTTTGTCCATTTCTCGATTTTTTTTAAATATTAGAGATTATTGTGTGTGTGAGAGTGAAATGAGTGAGTGAAGTGAGTGAGTGAAATGAGTGAGTGAAGTGAGTGAGTGAAATGAGTGAGTGAAATGAGTGAGTGAAATGAGTGAGTGAGTGAAATGAGTGAGTGAAGTGAGTGAGTGAAATGAGTGAGTGAAATGAGTGAGTGAGTGAAATGAGTGAGTGAAGTGAGTGAGTGAAATGATATATAATATTGAATAAAAATCTAATTTTCTTTTAAATGTAGAAATTTTTTTTAGTTACCAATATTTTAAATATACTTCTTATTAAATTTTATTAAACGAAATTTCTGATATGGCCTTGCCTGATTTTTTACTTAAATATGGCGTATATCCCACTTGTTTTTAAATCTGATGGTTCGTTATAGTAAAGGGGGTGACGGACAGACAGACGAACATATAGCCTTAAAAGCTTCCACTTTTACGTTAAAAAAGTAGCTAAAAGGGATCTGAATAAGAGCATCCTTCCTTATCATCTTGTGCTAGAGATGATAGACTTGGAAGTAAAAAATGAAAACTTCCCAATCTCTCGAGCATTGATCGAAGCAATCACCTCTCTTCAAACTTCGGCCTTATATCTCAGAGTTAAGAAGATGGATTTGCTGAAGGGCAATATAAAAACCGGTTTGCCAAGTGGAGCCATCTATCTCCTTTTAAGTAAGCCCAAATAATAGCTCCCCTATTTGGCTCGATTCTAAAGTGGAGTTAGAAGAAAGACATTGAGCTAGTTGCCATTGAGCTAGAAGAAAGGTGGAGAAAGAAAGGTGTGTGATTCACTGAACAGGGCAGCAAACGAGCCGTCCCCAAAACGAAACATGGCACTGCAGCAGAAACGAACCGGGCAGAAAACCTAGAAACTTGCCTATTTCGCTATTGGGTTCGACTTCGCTGGTTCTTAAATCTTAGTTAGTAATCCACATGGTTATTTCTTAAAAAAGTTGGAATTTAAAGTTAAAGAAAGTTAATTCTTTCGAACTAAAAATTTTAAAATACATTTAGGAGCCCAAGTCAATAGGATAGAGGGGTCTCATACAAGCATTGCATACATAAAGTGTAGGGAAAATAGTCCTTTTCTGCCCGGTTCGCTCAAAAGGGTGTGAGTGGGTCGATCATTATTTTCGGCTCGCTAACACTTCACTTCAGTTTTCCTTCTTGCTCAACGGTATAGACATTATTACATCGACTTGGTGATTTCGAACTCTCTTCTAAAACAATAATTACAAAATACTTATATTTTTCTCACTTGTGTGAAGGGAATCTTGGATAAATTCAGATCTACAGCCTACAACGGCGCAAAAAGTAATTTTTCGATTTTTAATCAACGTATTTTAAAGAATAAAATGGTACGTGTTACATTTTTTATAGTTTTCTTTCTTTTCTTTTCCTATCCCCAAAGTCCAGCGGAGCTAGACAAGGTCCATGAGTCCAAAAACCTCAAGGATGTCCAGGACCATTTTTATAGTTTTAGTTTAGTTTAGTTTGAATTATCGCCGCACTAGAGCTACACGAGGGCTATTGGCGACGGGCGTCGTATTTTAGAACCACAGTCAAGTGACAAACCGACACCTGAGTAGGCACACAACGCAACAGTTAAGGGCAACATCGTAAGCAGCGTTAGGACTTTGAAGGATATTTAACGTTCACTCCCGCCAAACGGGGTATTATTCGTCGGACATTTTTGGCTGCACGGGCCGTTTATAGGTCGGCAGTTATTTTGGCGATGCGCGGACCGGAACCTGGGACCTTTCGCATGCTAGGCGAATGCCTAACCGACTGGGCTCCCCCAGCCCCCACATTTTTTTAATAGTTTTTTTTTATTACGTTGGGTGAGCTGTTTGTGTGGGCTTACTAGGGTTACTTGGCGACTTTCTGAGGGCTTCACTTTTTTTCTCGCCAAGCATCTCCATCTTCTTCTTTCTGTCTCAGACACTCCAGATATTTTTTACGACTTTATAGGCGCCCCCTGGCTTGTTCGAGATTGTGGAGCTGTTGAATATTTCAGGAGGGAAGCACTTTTCAAACACCACTTTGGGGGATATGAGGTTTATAGACTTAGGTCCTGGTAGCGTAGAGATTAGATAATGATTTCTGTAAACATATAAGGTTTGCCATGACGAAACAACGTTAAAAATGGACATTTTAAGGGTGTAGATATTTCGGGATTTTAAAACTAAAAGAAAAAAAAGCTACATTTATATTTTCAATGAAAAAATATTTTTTTTTATCCAATCTGTCTCATTTAACTCTTTTAAACCCTAAAAAAACATGTGAACGCGTCCTCTCCCGTGTCTGTTACTCATTAGATTGTGAAGTACGACATTGAAATTTACTGAAAATCCAGGACCTTTGCAATTTGTAGTAACTGTTCATATTAAGGGGAAATGGGCGCGCTGGACCGCGAGTCTCCAAAGTAAAGTGCCTCAGTGTTAATCCAATGGCGAAAAAACTATTTTCTCTGCACATTTCTCCGGCTGTATTGAATATTTTACAAGCGGTTTTTTTTAAATAATAAATGTAGATAACTTACAGGTCTCTATCTTCCCACTTTTTGAAATGGCTTCGAATATTTAGTGTAAAATTATTTATAGAAAATTAAAAAAAAATATTCGAACCCATTTCAAAAAGTGGGAAGGTCGGGACCTGTAAGTCAGCTACGTTTATCACATGAAAAAACCCGCTTGTAAAAATAGTCAATACAACCAGTGAAATGTGGCAGAGAATTTTTTCTCTCCTTAGGATTAACACTGATGCACTTTGCTTTGTAGACCCCCGGTCCAGCGCCTACTCCCCCTTAAGCATGCTTCGCCTATCGCCTGATCACATCCTTGAATGACTGGATTTCTCCAAGCGGGATTTAACTGATGACCTTTTTATGGCGTTCGATGACTTGAAGGTGTACGACATCATGGACCTGGTTTAGGACCTCTGAGCAGATTGGCTAAAGTGTAAACTTAGTTTCACTGCCTCAATATAAAATTTAAAAAAAAATTTAATTGAAAATTTCTTTTAACTTTTTCAAATTATAATTCTGTGGCAGATGATTATACAGTCCCTGGACAAATTATTAGACGCACTGTTTTTGTTTTTTTTAGTACTGATGAAAACATACCAAAGAATGCCATATCATTAAAAAAGATGTCGATATATGTATTAAGTATAGCAGATAGTATTTTCTATTTAATAGCTTAAGTTTATGAACACAAATGTCCTTCTAAAGGTATTTTGTTCATCATTGATTGATACATGAAATCTTGCAGTGCGTCTAATAATTTGTCCAGGGACTGTAGATGATTCCTCCCAAGTTCAAATTTTTAAATTTAGTAAAATTATAAAAGTTATACATTTTTGAAAACTGTGTGGGTTGCTGGACCGTCAGGTGACGGGTATATACGTCTGTATTCCTCTAGCACTGCTGGCCTGGGCATGCAACAATAACAACGCGCGAACGCAGGTGGTGGTGGTGTCCCTGCGTTCCAGTGGTGCTCACCTTTCTCCCTGCACTTGTCGGGCTTGATCCGCAGGCAGAGGGTGCGCGAGTGGACGCACCTCTGCAGGAAGTGGCGCACCTCGCGCACGGTCCAGCTCTCCAGCAGCCGACCGTTCACCTCCCAGATCTCGTCCGACCCCGACTCCCCTTCGAACCGACCCGACGGACACCCTAAAACACAAATAGAAACTATCACACACAATATCCTGCGTGATATCATTTTATGTGGGTTCCCACATTAATACACAGCACCCTGTGAAATGCCATTTTATAGG
The DNA here is from genome assembly GCA_019343175.1 of Oedothorax gibbosus. Lineage (NCBI taxonomy): Eukaryota > Metazoa > Arthropoda > Arachnida > Araneae > Linyphiidae > Oedothorax > Oedothorax gibbosus. The sequence goes on along the minus strand of CM033280.1, from coordinate 1,094,802 downwards.
TGAGGTTTCAATTTCAAAAGGTGATCGTAATATACATTCTGTAATGCCAGCCCCTCTCCGGAGCATATCCTGGACTGCCTGGGTCTAGGTTTAGAACTTAGAAGCAGGGCCGGATTTCTAAATAGGCTAAGTAGGCTGTAGCCTAGAGCGGCGAATTTTTTGGGGCGGCAAATTTTATGACCAATTAAAGCGATATTGGGTATTAAAAAAATTCTTTTAAAGATTCTAATATTTCTAAAATAGAAAACAAATAATTTACATTACTAATTAAACCGTAAAAGTATATATAAGACTAATATTTAGTAGCAAACATGGCTGTTGCGAGGGCAGTTGCACTCTCTCCCCTCCGCATTTGGAAGTTGAAAGAATAATTGTAATGCAAAAAATTCGCCTATTATTTCGCTTTCGATTTAGAGTGTAAAGTTACATACAAGATGATTCTAATATGTAAACAGAAAAAAATAGTCAAGAAACCTTTATCTAGGATATCTTACAACGGAAGAAGGGGAAGGGAAAACACCATTCAGACGTCGACAAAAAAAAAGCACAAATAAATTCAATTCTATAGCCTACAGGCGGCAAATCTTTAAATTCGGCCCTGCTTAGAAGACCTTAAATCATCTCCCCTTCTTGTTATTGACTTAGCATAGAGTACATGAACCACATCTAGCTGTTGCAAGGTCATGAAGGAACAACAACAACAATATATTCTGTGTAAAATACATTGTGTGACTAATTACTACAACAACATTACTAGTAAAACCTATTCGGTCACGAACGATTGTACTTTTCAGGTTACGAAAAGGTTTCTCTTGCCGAACAGTCGACATCCCGAACCGGACAGATAGTGTGACGTCACATAGAGAGCTTCTGTAGCCTTATTAGTTGAGTCGGCCGTATCGCACTTATACCCAGATTCTCGTCTTCAATGCGATAGGTCATGTTATGATTTAATCATTTTCAGATGAGATTACACTCTTAAAACAAACGAGCGGTTTTAACTCAGTCTGAGTTAATTTCCACTCCTTTCCGTGCCGAAAATGCACTTCTCCTATAGGAGTGAATTTCACTCTTTTTCGGAGTGGGTAAACGAAATAAAAGAAACAATCTGCGTCCTACACTCTTAAAACGAGCGGTTTTAACTCAGTCTGAGTTAATTTCCACTCCTTTCCGTGCCGAAAATGCACTTCTCCTATAGGAGTGAATTTCACTCTTTTTCGGAGTGGGTAAACGAAATAAAAGAAAACAATCTGCGTCCTACACTCTTAAAACGAGCGGTTTTAACTCAGTCTGAGTTATTTTCCACTCCTTTCCGTGCCGAAAATGCACTTCTCCTATAGGAGTGAATTTCACTCTTTTTCGGAGTGGGTAAACGAAATAAAAGAAAGCAATCTGCGTCCTACACTCTTAAAACGAGCGGTTTTAACTCAGTCTGAGTTAATTTCCACTCCTTTCCGTGCCGAAAATGCACTTCTCCTATAGGAGTGAATTTCACTCTTTTTCGGAGTGGGTAAACGAAATAAAAGAAAACAATCTGCGTCCTACACTCTTAAAACGAGCGGTTTTAACTCAGTCTGAGTTATTTTCCACTCCTTTCCGTGCCGAAAATGCACTTCTCCTATAGGAGTGAATTTCACTCTTTTTCGGAGTGGGTAAACGAAATAAAAGAAAACAATCTGCGTCCTACACTCTTAAAACGAGCGGTTTTAACTCAGTCTGAGTTAATTTCCACTCCTTTCCGTGCCGAAAATGCACTTCTCCTATAGGAGTGAATTTCACTCTTTTTCGGAGTGGGTAAACGAAATAAAAGAAAACAATCTGCGTCCTACACTCTTAAAACGAGCGGTTTTAACTCAGTCTGAGTTAATTTCCACTCCTTTTCGGTGCCGAAAATGCACTTCTCCTATAGGAGTGAATTTCACTCTTTTGTTTTAAGAGTGTACTTGAGCTTAATGAGTCTAGCGTATGTGCTGCAAAATTGCCATGACTTGAAAACATTTATTTTGGCAATTATTTTGACATTTTAGCAATGCCGAACATGGGACCTTTCGCAAGCAAGACAAGTGCCTTACCGACTGGGCTCTCCAGCCCCTCTTCCAGAGCCTGAGTTTCTAGATGGTTAATCAACCATAGATATCATAGTTAAAGTATTAGATTGGCAGATCACGTGACCTCCAATGCTAACGACGGGACGCGCATGGATGCCAAATAAGAGGGCAAAATGGCCAGTGTTGCTGCCACTTTAAGGAGAAAAATACTACGAAAAAATACCATTTAATTCTAAAATTTTTAAAAAATATCGTAAAAATACTAGCTGCATTTTGGAATCTTTTTAGTGACTTTAAATCCTTTTCTAGTATTTTTGTTTTTGTAATTTTAGAATTAGATGGTATTTTTTCTTAGTATTTTTCTCCTTAAAGTGGCAGCAACACTGGCCATTTTGCCCTCTTATTTGGCATCCATGCGCGTCCCGTCGTTAGCATTGGAGGTCACGTGATCTGCCAATCTAATACTTTAACTATGATGTATCTATATGTAATCAACTCAAGACTCATGATTTTCGAGTGACTTAGAGACGGTTAGAGTTGTTGCCATCCATTATCTCATGTATGAAGTAAACCATTAAAACCAATTTCAAATTGTTTTATTGGGATATTCGTTGTTTATAAACAAATCAAAGGCCAACAAACTTTGAACAGACATTTTTTTTTTTTTTTTTTTGCTTATAGAAAGTTCATTGAGTAGTGGGGTGATGATGAAAACGCGATAAATCTATTTTAGTGTCACTGAATATGACCTTTTCCTTGTAAACAGTAAATGGAGTAGGTTGAATAATTACAGATCCGAGATGACAGTAAAATATAATCTACTGGTCCAAATGCTGTGAAATGTGACAGGAGAAAACCATTGAGCAATGGTGTTGAAATAATTTAACCGATTTAGAAATTAAATACAATTAAAAAAATCCCTTGATTCCTTGTACTCGTGGCATCAAATATCAGGAAAACAATTTCAATGGAATGGATCCGAGGTTAGGTTAACGGTAGATTTTAGCTTCCACTCTACGTTTATAACGTAAAAAGTGGAAGGTTTTATAATCGTTCAGTCCGTCTGTCTGTCCGTCACCCACTTTCATAGCCCAAACTACAAATCTACGGACAAGTGTGATACGTCAAAAAATTCAGCGCGTCGAAATTAGAAGACATTGAAAATTACAGAAAAGAATTCGTATTCGAAGTACTTTAATTATTTAAAAAACTGCAAAATTTAATGCTCATTTAAAAAACATAGGAAGCTATTTTTATTAGAATTAAATCACCATTGCCATCGCAACAATCGCTCGAGAAACTTTAATTCTTTTAGACAATAAATTAAAATAAATTTATTTTTGCGACATCGATCAGTTTGAAATGACATCAAATATATTTCACTACGAGATTCTTCGTATGTTGATATGAAATGTTTTCATTCTATTTAAAAGCGAGGAATATTACATATTTATTCTTTGAAATATAAATTAATTTTTGCAAACGATAAGTAATAATTATTGAATTTTCGAAATAAAATAAATGAAACTAGCCAGATTTAGCGTGTAAATGTTTAATATAGAATTAATGCTGTGTTTGACACCTTTTTACCTGTTAAACACAACAGTTGTGTGGAAGCGGGTTAAGTGACAGATTCTGTTACAAACCTACTTTTTGATTTCATTTTAATGCTCCATCGTTTCATTACAATATATTATTCCATTTCTCTACACCCTTAATAAAATTTCGAGCACTCCACGAGTCCAACTGTCTAATAATTCATTATTCTAGTAAAAAGTTTTCAAATGACAATAAACTAGGATTTGTGAAGAAAAGTTTTAGTATACGTAACTATGTAAAGAATGTTATTTTTAGGGGATAAAAACTTTTTCTACTCAAAAGTTATGTTTTACTTTGGTTTAGTTTAGTTTGAATTGAAGAGCTTAGTGGAAGAACGTGCTAAGTGACATTTTTGAAAAAATTGAGATTTTTATATAAATGGACATATCAATAGCTTCTTTACCGATAACAAGTTTCCCTTTTTCATAAAGTATATTCATTTAGTATATTTTTTACTGTTTGCAAATGCCGTTTTCAACAGATCTGAGTACAAACTAAAAACTTTGAAGCTCATTTTCTCGTTTTCACCTTTTTGTCACTTAGCACGTTCTTCCACTAAGCTCTTCAATTATCGTCGCACTAAAAAGTTATCTTTACTATAACAGCGAGTGAAAATATCATTAATTTTAAGAACGAACAGAACTAAAACTATTACTCCACCCCCCCCCATATTTTTTTAAGTAAAAAGTCGAAAACTTCATCTTTTAATCTCCTATCTCATCTTCATCAGCGTTTGGAGCGCAAGACAGAACTTTGTTAAACTTTCCACAAGTTTGACGTTTTCGAGTTAAAACTCTAGTTTAAAGAGATCCCAAAACGGTTTTCGTTAAACTGCACTCCAGAGTATGGCTGCATCTTTTAAGAATAAAAGTTTTTGCAAGATAAAGCAAAGTCTGACGTGCAGTAAAATAAAAAAAAAACTTTCTTTCAGGAAAAGCCAGAAAGATGGAAATCTCAAGAGCATTGTGGGAAGGGGAGCGTTTGATTCTCCTTTTTCTTTTAGAAGGATATTTTTCTACGACGACTTTCTGTTGGCAACACCTGCGTTATTAATACTTTGGTTTTTAAAAAGAACCTAAGAGTAAAAACATGCTAGGTTAATTCTGCGAAATTAACAGCGAATTCTGCGAAATTACGGGGGGTTGGCGAGTTATTACTTTAAAAAGTAATACAATGTCATTTTTTTTAAGTAGTATATCTTTAATAATATTTATTACTTAAAAAAGTAATACAACTTAAAATGTTAGAATAATTTATGACAAAACTATTTTAAAATCTTCGGATACCGCTCACACCCTTAAAAATTCAGCGAGTAGTAACTGAGAAAAAATTGAAAGGTAGAACACCAAATGCTTCTGCATAACATCACGGGGGGGGGGGGGGGGGGGGGGGGACTGCCTTATTTAACACCTTCAACGAACGCTGCGTAAATTAAAAAAGTCAATTTAACAAAAAGCAATGCAATTAGTTTACATACGAACGATTCGCGTATTAAGGGTCATTCACAGGTGATGCGGAAATGTGTGCATAGTGTGTTGAATGCGACTTCACCTTTTGAAATGGTGATATCTCAGAAATAGTGATTCGTAAGAATAAATGAATATAGGATTAATGAAGTAAGTTAAAAATTTTAAATAATTTCTCTCTCTCTCTGTTCAAAAATAATAAATTTTCTTAAAATGTTCGATTTTATCTTTAGAATTTAAGTATGGGAATTTGCTAGTTGTGGGTGTGGGGTAGGGGGATATAATCATAAACAATTTTTAGTGACTTTTTGCGACAAGTTTAAATGTGTGTTTATGCCTTGAAGAGTAACACGATTTTCTCCAATGTCAACCTTTTGAAAATGATCGTTAAAAATGCATATTTTTCTTTCTATTGCATTATGATACTTTTTACCAAAAGAGTAGAAAAGTGCTTTAAAAATATAAAAAAGTAGTATAATACTAAGGCTACAATGGCAAAGTAAAAATGGCAAAGTATTCAACACCGACTTTCGACTATACGCATCAACTTGCGGCCAGCAGTTTTTCCATTAGAAATTATCTTTCCAAAAGCCATTCGAGCTCGCTTTATTAGCACAGCTCTTTCCTATACGTGTTTCCTTTTTCGTGTTGAATATACATATAAGTGCAGTGAACTACCGGTATATCTCACCACAAATAATTTCCCGTTTCCTGCAGTACCCATTGTGGTGATCTTCTATACAGAAAACACTCAGAAAAGTCAGAAATAGCACGCTTTCACTTCCACAACACGCTGAGGCTAATCAAACAGCCGAACTTCCGGAAAAAAACGTAACAGAGCACGTGCGGATATATATAAAATGACATGGGACATGAAAGTGTGGTCGATTTGGCTGCGCGCTAGAGCTGCAAGCCAGAATATGACAACCGACATTTTAATGACGTTTTTAGCTTCCACACTACGTTTATAACGTAAAAAGTGGAAGGTTTTATAATCGTGCAGTCCGTCTGTCCGTCACCCACTTTCACAGAAAGAACCACAAGTCCCATAGACAAGTGGGATACGTCATTTTGAAGCAAAAAATCAGATTAGGCTACATTCCAAATTTCATTAAAAATTTAAATTAGAAGTTTATTTAAAATTTAAATAACTAAAAATTTAATCTACATTGAAATAACATGCAAATTCCATTTTTATTCAGTATTTTCACTGTTGCCATTTCGTTAAACGTACGAGAAACTTTATTTAAAAAAAAATAATAATTTTGAAAGAATATTTATTTATGTGATATATAATTCAGTTTGGATTGTTGTAATATCACAATAGAGTTCTTTTGATGGTTCATTATATATGTATGAAGAAAGATGCATAGAGAATTCTAACTTGGCATAAAAAAATATGCAAAGTTTCGGTTTTATTTTTAAAGCATCAATTGTACTAATTATATATTTTTTGAACTGTAAATTAATTTAACAAACTATACATAAGTGAATTTTCGAAAGAAATGTAAATGAGAAATTTTGGCGACACAAAAATATTTATTAAAAAAGATTACATCATTATTCTTCTAACTTCAAACAAGTTTAGCAAACGATAAAGTCTAATTATTAAATCTGAGAAAGAAGATTAATGAAATTAGTTAATTTTGGCGTTTAAAAGTTTGAATTACAAATAGCTAAAGGACCTTTTGTAATTAGAATTAAATCACCATTGCCATTCGCAACAATCGCCAGAGAAACTTAATTCTTTTAGACAATAAATTAAAATACATTTATTTTTGCGACATCGATCAGTTTGAAATAACGTCAAATATATTTCACTACGAGATTCTTTGTATGTTGATATGAAATATTTTCATTCTATTTAAAAGCGAGGAATATTACATATTTATTCTTTGAAATATAAATTAATTTTTGCAAATGATAGGTAATAATTATTGAATTTTCGAAATAAAATAAATAAAACTAGCCAAATTTAGCATGTAAATGTTTAATATAGAATTAATGCTGTGTTTGGCGCCTTTTTACCTGTTTAACACAACTTTTGTGTGGAAGCGGGTTAAGTGACAGATTCTGTTACAAAATACTTGTTATGGAATGTTGAACAAATGGAGACCTGTATAATGTGTCCTGATTTTTACAATTTACAAAACATTTTTCTTTGTGTTTTTCATTTAATTATCTGGAAAAATTAACCCTTAGATATGTAAAATCGATACTAAACATTTCAATCAATTCGCTTAATTCCATGCAAAATTATCCTTAGTTATGTGTAAAAAGTGATTATTACTACAACTTTTAACATTAAATGAAAAAAATTAGTGTAATAGCTGATGTACACTTTATTAAAACCAAATAATGTGACTTTAAGTATTTAATTTGAAAAAAAATCGAAATTTAAAAAGCTTTTAATCTACTCTTAAATTGTGACTTACACTACAGTTACATGGAATTAGCTAATTATTTTACAAAAAGTAAATTTTTTTTGTGAAAATTGCATTTTTCTAAATATTTTTTGTTTTTTTTATACGGGTGCATACAACTAACAAATACACACATTTTACTGGGTAATTACCAAACAAGATTCTAAATTTAATTTTTTCGATCCACCCCATATTCTACAGCATTGTTGAACACGATTAAGGCGGTTTAGCTAGCAAGAACCTTGCTTCGTACCAAGCACCAAATACTGAATATAAATACTACTATAATTAAATCTTAAAAGGCATAGTATTTTATGCCAAATTAAGCTTCCAGAACTGATATAAGCTCCCAGCTCCATTGAAAAAACTAAAAATGAAGCAGAAACAAGTTAACTACCTCTCGAAACATAATCGATTCTGGCAAAGTGGAATTTTACCTGTAGACTTCCTCGCATGGAGGAAAGAGTAATACGAAGATGGTGCCCTGGAAAAAAATCAATGCAAAATAGGGGGGTTGCCAAATGGAGCCACGGATTGCTTCTTGAATAGGCCCAAATTGAAGTGACTCAATATCGACTTGTACAGATGTCGCGATAACTCCTCAGTATGGCGAATGCTCTTTTTCAAAGCAACGCGCAGTTTAGTAGACTGATCCAAGCTAACGACCATGATGAGCCGACCCGGCGGCGCAACGGTTAGGGAGCTAGCCTTTGGAGCCTCTGGGTCCGGGTTCGAATCCCGGTTAGGCATGGATGTTTGTGTTTGTCGAGTATATGCGGAGAACGTGCTCGTTAAATCTGTTGGGTCCGAAAGTCCTGTGGTCGGTCATTTCGCAGTTTACCACGGGTACAGGTCCCTGGAGACTATTTCCCTCCCCTTCCGAGACATGTCTAAATTGTGGAGGAGGCGATAGATGGCAGCATCTGTCTTGTATGTCGTGTCCGTCCATCTTCTAAATAGCTGCCTGTCAGATCGCGCGAGAGAAAGCTTTGTGTAGGGACCTTTCCTTTCGCCAGAGGCGGTAACTACGTATTACTGATTTGAGTTTCTTTGTATGTGTTTTATTCAAATCCAAGTGAGAATATCGCGACGGGAATAAAGAGAAAATTAGTAGTGAAGTTATATACTTAGTTGATTTTAATCTATATTTAGATGGTGGGTTATTGCTGCATCCCTGGCTGCAAAGAACGTGGAGGGAATGGTGTGTCGCTACATGAAATTCCTTCAAATTTAGAAATGAGGAATATGTGGTTGAAAGTAATTTCACGTGATAATTGGACACCAAATGATTCATCAAATTATTCACGAGTTTGCAGCCGTCATTTTAATTCAGATGACTTTAAACCAGGATTGTCAAGAAGGTGTCTCATCAAATCGGCTGTACCATCGATTTTCCTTCATATCCCCCTTATATGCAGTCAAAAACAACTACCCGTTCCAGTGCAGCAATTAAAAAGAGGGAAGACAGTTCAATAAAGTCACAAAACTATAATAAAAATGATGCCCTGGCCAATATAACGTCACAAAACTATAATGAAATTGATGCTTTGACCTCTGAAGAAATAAATAAAATAGAAACGCCAAACATATCTAACAATAAAGCAATTCAAGTTGATTCTTTTAAGACTAAACAAAATGCAGATTTCCATAATTTACAAGTAAAATATAATAAATGTTTAAATAAAATGCAAGAAATGCAAGAGAAAATTGATGCATATCAGACAAAATTAAATGTATTTGAAGAAAATAAACATATTAAATGTGTCCTAAAAATTGTTAAAAGTGCCGAAGAAGAGAAAGAGTTGCCAGCTGTATTTCTTTTAGACTTAATTAGTAATTTCCATAAGAAAAAGCCTGTTTTTAGTGATTCTTCAATTCGTTTTTCCCTTTTATGGAGGGCAAACTCCCCAAAAGGATATGAGTTTGCACGGAAAAATTTAATGTTTAAACTTCCAGGGAGAACAACTTTGCGTTCATACATGGGGTCGTCAGACATGGATGTTGGGTTTAACTCTTTAGTGCAAGAACGTATAAAGTTAGAAGTCAGCCTATTGAAAGAGCCACGAGAAAAGTATTGCTCCCTAATAATCGATGAAATGTCAATCCAAGAAAGACTTTTTTATGACAAAAAGAATGATAGATACACGGGTTTTGTTGACATGGGACAAGAAAACAAAGTTTTACAGAAGAACAAGCTCCTGTTATGCAACAGATTGCTCTGTTTTGTTGCATGTGGCTTATCGACGCCTTATAAAATTCCAGCGGCCCATTTCTTCACAAAACAGCTAACAGGCCAGCAATTATTTAACTTAGTGATATCTGTTCTGAAAAGTTTAGAAAATTGTGGAGTTAAGGTTCTCAGATTGGTCACAGACAACTTAAGTGTAAACACTAATATGTTTAAATGCTTAGGAAATGGAAAATTAAAACCTGTAGTGCCACACCCTTTAGACAACAAGACATTTATTTCTTAGTTTTGACTACTGTCACCTAATCAAGAACATTAGGAATCAATTTCTTAAGCATTCTTTTGGTAAGCACATTAAAGAGTTGTATGAGATCCAAAGAGTAAGAACAACCTGATCAAACCCGTAAGGTGTTTGACCCGAAAACACATTTATCCGAACAATTTTGAAAAAATGAATGTGAAAAGAGCAATCGACATTTTTCCCTGACGTGTTGGCAGCTTTAAAATTTCTGCAGGTGAATGCAGGACGTATTGCCCCTCAACACTTTAAGTATGCTAGTGATACAATAGACTGCATTGAAATTATATATAAATGGTTTCAACTACATAATATAATAGGATTTAAACATCTTCCTCTGCGAGATTGCAGTTTGCAACCATTCGTATCCGAATCCGATGACAGATTAAAATGGCTTGAAGAGGATTTTTTATTTTATATTCAAACTTTACAAGTGTCATTCTGTCCCACTTTTTTTACAAATGAAACATTTGAAGCCCTAATTATGACAACAACCTCAACAGTTGCTGCTGTAAAGCACCTGATCAACGAATGCAATTTTAAATTTGTACTTACCCGAAAATTTTCAAGTGATCCGGTAGAGGCACTATTTGGAGCGTTGCGACAGGCAAGTGGTTGTCATTATCAAATGGATGCATTGTCGGCAGAGCACGCTTTGAAAAAAATTACACAAACTGGCATTGTTGTTTCAACAATGGATGCCAATAACCGAGCTGAAGTTGACTCTTCTCGTATAAGCCTATTAAACCGGAAAAAATCAAAAAGGGAGCCAATTTTTTCTGAGCATGTATTCAATGAAAACGGTAAAGCTGTTTTGAGCATCCTTCAGAAGACCAAAAAAAATGCAAAGATGCCAGTAACGGTTCTAAACGCATCAATTGCTTTAGTTGGTGGCTACATTGTCAGAACAATTGCTGAACGAGTGGACTGTCAATCCTGTTTGCAACTGGTTCAACGACAACCTAACAAAGACCAAATTTCTCAATTGATACAATATCAAGATGTCGGTGGCCTAAAGTATCCAACAGATTCTCTAATATCAATTTTATGTACTTTACAAAGATTCGTAGAATTGACTATAGATAATGTGGTAAAAACAAAGAACATTCTTGAAAATATGAAAAATGTAGCATTTCCTTACTTGCTCAATTGTCCAGCATTACATTGTGACCAATTTCTTACACATAATGACCATGTTAAAATTTTGTCAGAAGTAATTTTAGATAAGTATTTGAGACCAATATTAACTAACTATGCTATAAATTTTACTGATTTAAAAATTAAGGATAAGAAACTTAAAAAGAAACCTCTATCTAGAAAGATTTTAACTGTGTAAATTCAAAGTTTACTCAGTACAGCTATAATTTCAAAACCATTGATATCTTTTATATACTTTTTTACTTTATAAAACTATGATGTTCCAATAAATTACATGAATGTCGATATGTAAATATATTTTAGAGTTATTTTCTCTGTTGGTAAAAAAAAATAACTAAATAAAAATAATTGTTTAGAAATGTATGGTAATACATATCTTTGGTTAACTAGACAAATATGTCTCAACATTTTGAAATTTATTGTCTTTAAGATAATTGCTTTGTAGTATTACTTCATAATAAAACTAATTTATTTAGTTTTTAAATAGTTAGAATTTTTTTTTGCAATATATTCTCAAAAATTAACACATAACACTTTTGAAAGTGTTAATGAACATTAAATATTTTAATCTATCGTTTTTTGTAATCAATATTTAGTGTATAATGTGTAAATTGTATATTTTATTCTTAAACGTAGAAAAATATTTTGGATACGTTAAGTATGTAATATTTCAAAAATTCTGGGTTTAATTAAACTCTAGTTAAATCATACCATTGACAAAAATTCTATATTTATAATACAACAAAAAACAAACATACTTCAGCTAACTTTAAAAGCAAAAAAAGTTATACAATATTTTTTTATCTAACAGTAGAGTATTTTTTTTAATATATCAATCATTGTGTTTGTGAAACAGTTTTTAAAGCAACTCAATTCTTAAATAATGAAATATAATATTAATTATAAAAATAAACCAAACCCGTTTTATTTAAATTTTTGTTTATAAATACTTCTAGTATATACCAGCTTAAGTATAAACCTCCCCGGATATTTTAAATATTAAACTGGGCCATGTTTAAGCTTAAAACAACGCAAAGAACAGCACATCCTAATTGAAATCAAAGCGAATCCCAGTATCTGTATGTAGCGCCTCTACTGGGGAAAAGGGGAATTTTTCTTGAAACGGGATAAAGTAACCCCACCCAGAGGCCCAAGGCTTAAGCGCACTAACGTGGCCCCGGGTCTCGACGAAGGTTTATAAGCGGGTCTTTGAACCAAGCACACAAGCCTGAAAACCAATCTACTAATCAACCAACGACCATGATGAGCGAGAGTAATAAATTCGGACGTTTCTAATTTGGAAATCATTGTGAAATGTATGATAATTGTTTGGCTGGCTATTGGATTGTCGGCTTTACTAGGTAGGTAGGTATTTTCCGGTTTGTGTGCTTGATTAGAGACGCACTCATAAACCTTCGTCAAGACAGACACAGACAGAATTTTTACTGACACAGAGAGAGAAAGTACACCCAGGGCGAAGACGAGAATCGAACCTGGTATCCGTTACAGTGCGCAGACTATTAGCGTATGGCTGTGATCAAACCCACTAGGCCGCCCGGGCCCCGCTTCACTTTTTTTTTCACTCCAAGCATCTCCATTTCCTCTCGAGCTTCCCTGAAGATCCCCCTCTTTTGTTGCCTAAGTATGAAGAGAAGCTCTTGAGAAAAACGCTCACGAGAGCGAAAAAGACTTGAAGAATCTCGCGATACTTGAGATATTTCCATTGTGCATTTTTCTTATATCTCTATTCTTGCGAAGATATTATTGATTAAAAAGAAAGTAACAGTAAACTTTCTGCGTTTTGAATACAGTAACGTTGCACTAGAGCTACATGAGGGCGAAATGACATTTCTAGGGAACAGTTTTTATGTAATCATTTAGGGTTGTACGAGTACTTGTGTGTGTGTGGGTGGGGGGGGGGGGGATTAACGTATCTATGAAAGCTGTACAATGGTTATTGGGATCAGACTTTGCAAGTTTGAACCGCAGTCAAGTGACGAGGTCGGCTCCAGGGTGAGCTCCTGCTAGCAACATACTAGTACGCGGTGTCAAGGGTGTAAACATCGACATATTTAACGTGCACCAGTCATACATAAGCGTCGTTATTCAATGGTGCTTATTATTTTTTTGTTCAAAATAATCAGTTTATAGAGTGGCTAAGAAAGCATGAGGTGTCGGGTTGAGTTTAGTCGAATTATGGTTGTACTTTGGCTATACTAACGTCGTAATTTCGAACTACAGTAAAGTGACGAATTGACACCTGAGTAGGCAACCAACGCACCTTTTAAGGGCGACATTATACGCGGCGTCGGGAGTATATTTAAAACGAGCGTTCCCTCTACACGGGGTATTATTAGTCTATAACGTTTAGGCTGCCCAGACTTTTTATAAGTAGGCAGCTAAGCCGACCTAAAATGCCCGGACCTGGAACCTTTCGCATGCCACCTAACATGCTCGATAACTACCTAAGGTGAAACAGACTGCAGGTGATCCCATTCTGTATTATTCACCCCGCAAAAAGTCAGGCAACGAATTGTAGCTCCCGTGCACCTTTCATATAAACCGACCCAAAACTAATCTCGCCCTGTGGCAAAACTTTTTGACCCCCTTTTGCGTTGGATCAATACCCATTAAGGCTCTCTCGGGAATATATAATTCCTCGCAGATTTCGGGAAAGGTGCGCTGAAACGCGAAATCAATAGGGAAAAGCGGGAAAACAGGAAAAAAAAATATGACGAACTTCCAAGCAAATTAAATCGCGACGAAAACTAGTTTGACGATAACGACTTGTGATTAAAACGTCGGTCGTCGGAGTTCCTTCCGCTTTTTTTTTCGGGGGTGGCGTATTTTAGTTAAATGGAAAAGATAGCTCATGAAATTAACTTCCCTCCATTTGTTGGTGGTCCGCGATTGGAATGGCGACGTAAAAGCCGGAGTTATTGGACGTGTAATGGATTCCGATTAGCATTTTATGTTTTGAATTTAGTTATTTAAATGAGGTAATTAAAGCGGTTTTTAACGTCAAAAAGGTTTTTAGATGGTAAAAGTCGACGGATGCATTACATTAATTGCAATAATTGAACAAATGACCGATAATGAATAATATTGAACAATGAACGAATAATTATTGCGATTAATTTTAAAAAGGTAATGTGAGTCTTAAAATCTTTCAAACGTTCCAGATATAGAGCATTGTAAGATTTCGTAAAACCAAAATATGGTAGGAGGCCTGTGATCTCAGTCGGTTAAGGTGTACGCCTTGCGGTTCTTGTCCGGGCATCGCCAAAATAACTGCCGACCAATAAATGAAAAAAGTTTAATAAATAATACCCCAGGCGAGGGAGTGTACGTTAAGAGGGATTGTCAGTCCCATCGAGCTAATGCATTAGTTTGGTAATCACAACTTTCGCAGAGAAGTATTGCTTTGCCATGTTAGCCCTTTTTCCCCAGGTAGGGGAATCATCATAACATCGAAATGAAACAAATTTGAAACGAAAATGTTATTTAGTTATTCAATTATATATTTTTGAAGTTGTAAAATGCCCCAAAATATACAGCAGATGGCGAGACCATTTTAAAACTTTATCAATTAATAATTAAATAACCAGATGTTATTTTCTTTTCAATTTTGTCTTAAATTGATGTTATGATGATTCCCTTACCTGGTGAAAATGGGACAACATGGCAAACCAATACTTCTGCGGAAGTTGTGATTTCAAAACTAATCCATTAGCTCTATGGGACTAACACAGTCCCTCTTAAACATTCTTCAAAGTTCCTAAGCTGCGTACGATGTTAAAAGTTAGGTTGGGTGACTACTCAGGTGTCGGCTCGTTACTTGGCTGTGGTTCTAAATTATGATGACGCCAGTCCACAATAGTCCTCGTGTAGCTCTAGTGCGACGATGATTTAAACGAATCTAACCAACATGTGGTAGTAAAAAGACGTCTATTGAAGGGCTAATGCTTACAAGGGATCAGATATGTATGTTGATGGTTGGTTGGTAGACATATTTTCAGGCTTGTGTGCTTGGTCACAGAGACGCGCTTATAAACCATCGTCAAGAAGGACGGACACGACATACACACACATATAAGACAGATGCTGCCATCTATCGCCACCTCCACAATTTAGACATGTCCCTGAAGGGGAGGGAAATAGTCTCCAGGGACCGGACCCGTGGGAAACTGCGTAATGACCGCCCACAGGACTTTCGGAACCAACAGATTTAACGAGCACGTACTCCGCATATACTTGACAAACACAAACATTCATGCCTTACCGAGATTTGAACCCTAACCCAGAGGCTCCAAAGGCTAGCTCCTTAACCGTTGCGCCATTTTTTATCGATAAATAATAATTTTTTTCGAAAGAAAATTTAAAGAAAGTATTTTTTGGGGGGCTTTCAAAAGTTTTAATTTGAACTGGATGCTGAGTTTGGCGATTCATTTTCTACTCCTTTTTTACTTATTTTTTTCATTTTTATTTATTATAATTTTTTTTTAATTAAAAGAAGAAAAGTAAGCTAAAAATGTAATCGCCGAAGCAAATTTTGTCAGGCTAATTTTAATGGATTATTTAAATGGCAAACGCTGATGAACTTTCCTCCCTATATTATAGTAATTAAAAGAATAATTAAAAAGTCATTATTCGAACTAGAAACTGGCATCTTGCAGACTCATTTTATGGATGGACGAATTTTTATGAAATGATTTAGATGCTATTCATTGAGACAGTTGACCTCCTTTAGAAGTTTATATTTTTAAAATCAAATACAGTTTGTTTAATAGTTTGCGGGGGAAATGTTTTTATGCATAACCTCAATGAAAAAAACCTCTCCTAAACCAACAAAAAAAATTGAAGTTTTAAAAATATTTTCTTTGAACATAAAGTCATAGTAATTCCAGGAAGTGATTAATATCCAGGGCTAGATATAAGAGAATGCTGCCTATAGGTTGAGGGTCTCAGTCACTCGCCCCCCCCCCCCTAGTTTACTTTCTCATAATACATTTGCGTTATACAAAGATAAAGAGAGATAAAAGAGGATAAAGAGACATATGCAGAGAGAGAGAGTTCGCTTGATCTTTAGCCTGCTTTTCTTTTTTTTTATTCGAAAGAATTTTTAAAAAAATGAAAAAGTAGTTATTGACATGCAGTCGATGTCCGTCTGTCTGTCCGTAGCCCCCTTCCAAAATCGGTTTTATCATTCGGATCTTAAAAATTCTTTTTTTTGTTAGAAAGCTATGACCTCAGAGACTCAACTTCCATACTTTTTGTCCGCCTGTCTGTACGTCCGGACGGACATAAATCTATCTGCCGGTGAATTTCCCATTGAATTAGCACTGAAATTCAATTTTGAGTCATTTAAATCACTGTTGCCAAATCAACAATGGCACGAGAAACTTTATTTAAAAATATTTAAAGCAAAATAATTTTTTCATGAATCATTTTGAAATGACGTCATAAAATGTAACACAATGTGATTCTTTAATTGTTGTTTACCAAGAAAGCGGCAAGTCATATTTTTGCATACAATTCTGCTTAGTTTTAATTTACATTTATTTTTTTTAATGCAGTTTGGAGCAGTTCATTATTTTTGTTATTAATAAATATTTAATTATTCTTCGAACTACAAATAAATCGAGCAGACGATAAATAATATTAAGTTATTTGTGAAAGAATATTAAGGAAATTAGTTGATTTTGGCTTTTAGAAGTTTAAATTATAGCTGGATGCTGTGTTTAGCGATTTTTTTCTAATGTGGTGTAAATCTAGTGTAGAAACGATTGTTGATGATATTTAGTGTTATAAACCTAGTTGTTTCCCGATTAGAATTTCAGTAAGTATTTAAGTAACAGGAAAGTTGGCTATTTTAGTTCTTTAAGAACTTATTGTTTTTAAACATACAGTGTTCATGTAGTTTAGAATAAACTCTATTTAGACTCCCCTTTATCACAATTTGCCGCTCTCAACTGCCGCCTATCTAGAAATACAGCCCAGATAATATGCCGCTAATGTGTGACCCATTTATTCCAACTCCCAGTCCCCGCCAACACATACGAATCATTTATTTTACGACAGAAACGTACGGACCGAAATTGCCTTTGCTAATGAAGTCTTAATGTGACGACGCAAACTGAGCAAAAGGGATTCCGAGAAAAGGGTAAAATAGGAGCCGACACCCAACGCAGCGTAGTACAGACTTTAAATGCGGCATCTGTATATTAAACCAAGAGATTTAGCGTGAACCAGTCACGTATACACGGCTTTCTAGAGGTGAATCGGATGACTAGATATTGAATAAATAATAGTTTGCATAATGCATTAGATAATGGAATGAATCGGAAACTGGGTAATATTGTTCAATCCATTATCTAATATTATCCCATGCATTATCTAGTAAAGATCTAATCCATTATCTAACTATACCTCTGGAAAGTCGTGTATATGGGACTGGTGCACGTTAAATCTGTCATGGTCTAATCTAGAGATGCCATGTTTGATGTCGCTGCGTTGGGTACAGGTTTATGTTAAACTCTCGTCACTTGATTACGATTAGAAAAAAAAACCGAGATCTGTCACAAAAATAATCGCTCGTGTAGCTCTAGTGCGACATGATATATTTTAAGGTGTCGATCAAAATCTTAAGAAATCTCACAGGGGAAGGACTCAAAAAATAGTTAAAACTGCCTCACGTAATATATGGACATCCCCTTAGTATATATTTATTGTAGAGAAAATTTGATCCAAAGGATGGTACAGCTGGGTGAAAAACACGCTCCACCCCTCGCTACTCGGCTGCTATTGATCAGGGGATTTTGTAACAGGTGTCATTTTTCAGGAATTAGTGTAAGAAATTGATTACTGGCAACAAAAATTGTATAAGGGGTCGTCTACATATTAAAATGAGTATCAACTTTGAAAAATCCGATGGCAACACCCATTTTTTTTACATATAAATGTTCAACACCTTCAAATTACCCCAGGTATAAAAAATAATTATTTATTTTGCATTATTTGTTGAGATATTAAAGAATTACATTTGAACGCGTTTAGGGTTAAATATCTAAATCAAAAAAGGTAATATTTAGGTTGTGTCTTTACAAAACGACAAGCTAACAAAAGGGTTAACATAATCTCGCCATCGGATGCTAGAATTAAAATGTATTCACTAATATTGTGATTTTTTGGGATTTTTTTTTTTTTAAATTCTGGATTTTAAAATGCAGAAATAAAATAAAGACTAGAAGAGGAAACGTTTTAATTTTAAAGTCATAGATACGATTATTTATATCGAACAGATATTTAAATGCAATTTGTTACAATCAGATTGACAAACATGTTTATTACTTTACATTTTATTCAAATTTTTATTTCATTCATATTGCTACAAAGAGTTTATTTAAAATTCGGCGCACTTTATCGGTAATATAAACCACATATTACAAAACGAGGGTTACGACCTTGACACGATATTTATGGAAAGCAAAATAAAATTACGCAGAATGATTTGGCAATGATTTTTAACCAAAGCAGTGGGCACTAATCATTTTAAATAATCAATGTAGTAACAATGAAATATACTAAAAACCGAATTCAATAATATTTAATGGTATTTAATTTTTATATTAAACGCACTTTTTGAAATTGCATTGGACACAACATACATTCAAACACATAGTAATCGATATAATTTAATGTTAATTATACGAACAAAATACATTGTATGCATTTGAAACAAGAAAAGTTTTTAGACATTTGACAGACATCAATAATTTGAATAAACATTTACCAATAGAAGCTTTTCAACCACCAAACGATAATGCGAATTAGGATCAAATTTGCCAAGTAATTTTTTACATGGTCCCTAAAACTCGATTTTTTTTTTAGTTTTTTGCAATAACTCGTTAAATAATTGTTGAATTAAAAAATTCGGGATTTTGATTCTACTTCATCGATTTATGTAAAAAAAAAATTGGGGTTGCTATTCACGTTTTAATTTGTATTATTTAAATTTAACTATAATATATAAAAAATGAAAAATTAATGAAAAAACTTATATGAATTTTTTCCCCCGTTTTTGACGATTAAGAAGTAGATAATGAAATTTTTTTTTTTAAAATTCATTTTATTTGGAGAGGCATGAATAAAAGTTTTTGAAACTTTTTTAACATTATGGACGTTCAACTTTAAATGCAAAACAAAACAAATAATGCAAATTAATTAATTTTGTCTTGGATTTAGGGTATTTTAAAAGAGATAAACATTTTAATATAGAAAAAATGGGTGTTGCTATTGCAATTTTCAAAGTTGGTACTCATTTTAATATGTAGACGACCCCTTATACAATTTTTGTTGCCAGTAATCAAGTCCTTACGCTGTTTCCTGAAAAATGACACCTTTCACAAAATCACACCACACAAAAAGCCGAAAAAACAAAGGGTGGGGCGATCCCCCCCTCCCCCTCCCCCCCAAGCTGTACTGTAAGTTTATGACACAAACTCATGAACTGACATCGCCTTGCATGCGGAAGGTCCCAGGTTCGGGTCCTGGCATCGCCGATCTATAAACGGCTCGTGCAGCCAAAAATATCCGACGAATAATACCCCGTGTAGAGGGAGTGCACGTTAAATATGCTCCAAAGACCCGACGCTGCGTACGACATCGCACTTAAAGGTAGCGTTGGGTGCCTATTCGGATGTCGGCTCGTCACCTGACTGTGGTTCTAAATTATGACGACCTTCGCCAATAGCCCTCATGCAGCTCTAGTGCGACGATAATTCAAACTAAACTAAACATGAACTGACATATGATACAAGATATGGAAATGAGAAAGCACTTTTTCAAACATGGATGAAAACTTATTCGGCAAGTAGTTTGTTTGTGCAGCTGCGTAAAAAAACAGCTCCACCCATTATTTCTTGGTTGCTATAGGTTAAGAGGAACTGTCAGTCCTATAGAGCCAATGAATTTTGAAATCACAACTTTTGCAAAAGAATTGCTTTGCCATGTTATCCCAATTTTACCAGGTATGGGAATCATCATAACATCGATTTAAAACAAAAGTGAAAAAAAAACCTCCAGTTATTTAATTATTAATTGATAAAGTTTTAAAATAGTGTCGCCATCTGCTGTATATTTTTTGCATTTTAAAATTTCACAAATATATAATTAAATAACTAGAAAAAATTTTCGTTTGAAAAAAAAAAATTTGCTTCATTTCTATGTTATGTTTATTCCCATACCTGGGGGAAAAAGGGCTAACATGGCAAAGCAATACTTCTGCGGAAGTTGCGATTCCGAAACTAATGCATTAGTTCTATGGGACTGACAATCCCTCTTAAAAGTGTTCGAGAGAGATATAATTTTTCCAAGAGAAAAATTGTACAGTTGGTTTTCGGTATTTTCAACTTGTCCCCACTTCCCCGCTCATAGGTGGCGAAAAAGGATTGTTAACTCGTCAATAAAAGCCGCAACGCTGTTACTAAAACTCAATTTCGTTTTGCAATAACTCGCCAAATGATGGATGACATAAAATTTGAGATTTAGGTTTATTTTGACACACTGAATAGTATTAATATTTTTTTTTTTTAAAAATGGGAGGCTTCTATTCGTGATTTTTTAAATTCAAATTGTTTTTTTTTCAAGAAGATGCATTTTTTTAATGAAATAAAATCAAGCTAATTATATTAAGAACAGTAAGAAAGTAAATAATAAAAAACAGAATTGACCAAAAGTATGAAAAACACTTCTTTTATCAATAATATGCATAAATTTTTATAAAAATTTACCCATAATACGCAATAAGACGCAAAATATGCATGTCAGATCAGTAATATCAACTTCCGAAACGAGTTCTGGCCTGAAAACGTCCTTTGTGTGGAAAAGAACTACGTCTTTGAATCGTCTCCGTAGACTGTTTACAAAGTTCCATGCTGCAACTTCGTGTCGGTGGAAAAACAAGAAGAATATTTAATTTTTTTTAAATACGAGCACGTTTGAGTGCTTAAAATATAAAACGCACCCTAAAATATTAGAAATACATAATATATAATATATATATTTTTTTTTCAAATGATAGTTTTCGTGGACGTGAAGAAGGAAACGTGGTTTTCAGTTTTACAATATACAAGAAATATTTTTTTTTATATAGAAATCAATTTTATAACTTAGTCATATCGGTAACGTTTAGAAAATTTTGTTTTGTTACCGAGAATACGGTTTCGTTATCAATAGTTCGTAAACATGTGCTGGAAACGTTATAGCATATTATTTTTACTACATTTTTAAGTTTTAATAGATGTTTGATCATATATAATTTAAATTTCGTCGTCAAAATCTGTCTGTAAATTGGCACTTTTCATAATATTGACCCGTATACTCTTAAAACAAACGAGCGGTTTTAACTCAGTCTGAGTTAATTTCCACTCCTTTCCGTGCCGAAAATGCACTTCCCCTATAGGAGTGGATTTCACTATTTTTGCGGAGTGGGTAAAAGAAATAAAATAAAACAATCTACGTACTACACTCTTAAAACGAGCGGTTTTTAACTCAGTCTGAGTTAATTTCCACTCCTTTCCGGTATCTTCCCCTATAGGAGTGGATTTCACTATTTTGCTTTAAGAGTGTACCTCAATAGTTAAAATAGCTCTGATACGACTGACTCACTGAAGAGAAATTTACAGGCATTGGACTTAAGATACGTAATTGAAAGAGGAATTGTGTACACTTTTCAACAAAACTATAGGCAAGTGGTCTAGTGATTTATGATAAGGATAGCTAGGGTGACCAGACTTACTGCATTTCGTAGTAACTATTTAGTTATAATCATTGAGCAAAGTCTCCCTTTATAGTTTTTTTTAAAATTAAAAACAATGTCAATAACATATGAATCATAAATATGTAATGAAGATTTCTTAGTCGATAAGTTAATCACTGAAAAAAATCTGGTCAAGCTAAAGAAAAACTAGCATCTATCTTTGCAAAACAAGCATCGCTAGTTGGGACACTTTACCGATCTGACTTTTGAATATTTCAAAACATTTCCCAGTAAGAAATAAACACAAAATTGGATGATTTTATTAAAGCAAAACAGTCGATACTAAGTAAGAAGAATAGTTGAAGATGCTATCTCTCTATATTAAAAAAAAGTAAGCTCTTTTAAAGTGTTAGCAGCCATAACAGGATTAAATATTGATGTTACAAGTCCAAACTTTTTCTGGAAGATGTGTCTCCCTTAGCCTCGATGCCTTTTTTTTCAATTTTCCAATTAGTTTTTTTAATTAAAAATAAAAATTAGTCTCTCTATGATAAAGTATAGGCTTTTAAAACGTTCCTAGGGGCGCAGCCCCTAGTTTTTAAAATAATAATAAGAATAATAAAAAATCAGTTTTGACGCAAATTGACCATTTTCATAATATTGAACCGTACACATTTTAGTAATGCATGTCAAAAATAGTTAGAGTGTTTAATTGGAAGAGGAATTATGTACACTTTTCAACAAAACTACAGGTAAGTGGTTTTAGTTGTAACTTGTTGAAAAAGATAACTAGGGTGACGAGACGTACTGCATTTCGCAGTAACGTCTAGTTTTGTTATTCAACAAAATAGCTATAAACATTGTGCAATAAGTCTCCATTTAAGATGTTTTTATTTTTTGAAACACAAGTCAATAAAATATGAATTTTGAAAACTTAGTGATGATCTCCGATAAAGATAATCACTGAAATAAATCTGCTCAGGCTAGTCTAGCCCCAAACAAAGTCAAACAAGCACTTGAATGTTTTAGAGATAACATGTGATACGATGATACAATACCAGGGTGGCCCAAAAGTAGCCGAACAGTTAGTTGGGTATACAGTTATTTATAAAGAAACAGTTATTTTAATACAGGTTAAGTTTAGTTTGGTTGAATTATCGTAGTACTAGAGCTACAGGAGAGTTATTGGCGACAGGCATCGTAATTAAGAACCATAGTCAAAAGTGACAGCTTTATTTACATATATATATATTTACATTCTTAATACCGAAGGTGTTCAAATTGTCTACCTTCGACATTGATGCATTCCTGCAACCCCCTGGTCCCGTCCTCTGGTGACATTTGCATATTCTAGAGCATCAAACAAATAAACGGGGCCGGGATAGCCTGGTCGGTAAGGTCTAATAAACCGAAGATATCTCGAAACTAAACCAATCGAAGTCCACGAATTGCTACTCTTTGGATAAGATACGCTGTAGTACGACTTTATTTTAGCCAACCACCAAAACTAAGCACGACTATGTCAAATACCTGTTCTAAATAACCCAAAGTTCTTACCAATGGTACAACATTAACTCTGTTAGGCTACTTTTGGGCCACCCTGTACATTGAGTGTATCTCACATGTGTGAAAGGAAAAATGAGAACATACATCTGCTCAAAACAATTAGGGGAACGCATGGTTTAAACCCTTTCACCCCCAATGATCCTATTTGGTATCTTCAGCTTCCGGTTTTTTTCTCACTAAGTTGAGCTCGCACTTATGTATCGTTAGATGGAATAACCATGTCTTTTGAAGAATTAAATAATGTTTGTTTTAAGTAAATGAAAATGCGAAAAACATGGTAAAATAAAATTCACTCCCAAAATTATTTTATGAAATAAATGGACCCTAAATTCTTCACGCTTGCCTTCTTAGATGTTTAAAAATTGATTTTAACTTTTTTTTTTACAAATAAAAGTTTTGAAAAAATTATTGTAATAATTTATTCAAAAGTTATGATTCCGTTATGATTCCAATATTTTCCACCTTAAATTTTAGTTAAAAAATTAACTTTTTTATCCCTGTTTTTTTATTATTACATTCTGAATGCATAATGAATCTATTTCAAAAATTTTAGATTTCTATAATAAAAAATAAAAAGTTGGAACTGAAAGGGTAAACAAAAGTACGCAAAGTGCTCCCCTAATTATTTTGAGCAGTGTAGTATTCATTCACATCGCAAGAACGTAATTGTTTTAGCTTTGATGACAACAAGAACAATTTCAAACAAATCTGTCGATACTAAAAGATAGGGTCCCTGTCGACTCACCGAAGAGCTTGATCTTCCTGTCTGCTGCCTGCGCGACCACGATCGCGTACCCTCCTCCCCTCCTCTCCTCCCCCATCGGACATCGCTCCTCCGCATCCCTCTCGCGATCCCGATCCACCATCCACTGAGGATGGGGGAGCGGCGAGAGCAGCCGGAGAGAGAGGAAGGGTCGACTAGGAGAAGAGGGGAGAGTTGAATGCGGTCAATGGGGGTTGGGTTGCATCATAGGGGGGGGTCATTGTTAGGTTCCACACTGCGTTTATAACGTAAAAAGTGAAAGTTTTATGCACACAAAACTGCAGACCATTGCTATGAACAAGTGTGATCCGTCAAAAAATTCAGCGCAGCAAAGTTAGAAGACATTCGAAATATATCAATAATTGTGCAAAATTTAGTACGTATTTAAGAAGGTATTTTTATTGGAATAAAATCACCATTGCCACTAATTATAATCGCACAAGAAAATTATATTTTAAATAGAGATTTAAAGGGGGGGGGGGGGGATTATTTTCTTGATAAAAATGTGAATGTCGCAATATATGGAATGTCGTTATAGTATATGTCACAATGAGAGTCTTGGATTGATCGTATTATTTGTTTATAAAGAGGCACAAGACGTCCTATTTTTTTAGCTTCCACACTACGTTTTATACGTAAAAGTGCGAAGGTTTTATAATCGTTCATGTTGTCTGTCCGTCCGTCTTCTGTCTGTCACCATTTCCAGAAAGAACCAAAGTTCCACAACAGTGGGGATACGTCATTTTGAAATGTAGGCTCATGCCAAATTGTCATAAAAAATTTTAAATTAGAATTTATTTAATTTAAATTACTAAATTTTTTCTATCCTACATGAGAATAACATGCAACAATCATATTTTCACTGTTGCATCCACAAGGCCACAGCGTGTGGAAAAGTCATTTGAAACAAAAATCGTTGGTACATGCACAATCTTTCAATAAAAATTTAAACTAGAAGCTATTTCAATTTAAATAACTAAATTTAATTACATTGAAATAAATAAATTCCATTTACACATATTTTCAACTTCCTTCGTAAACGCAAAACTTGTAATAAATAAACACACTGAAAATATTTTATTTATCTATTAGTTTGGAATTGTTGTCATTCATCCTCAATAAGTTCTTTAACGTCATATAATGTATGAGAGATGATAGAGAATTCTAACTTGTGCACTAAAAAAAATGCTTAAGTTTCGCTTTATTTTAAAGCATCAATTGTACAAATGTATATATTTTTGAATGTAAATTTAATTTAAACAAACTTAATAAGTGATATTTTCGAAGAAATGTAAATAATTTGGCGACAAAATTTTTAAATAGATTACTATAATTATTTTCGAATTTAAACAATTTAGCAACGATAAGTCTTTTCAAATTGAAAAGAAATTAATGAAAATAGTTAATTTGGCGTTTAAAACTTTGAATTAACAATACTAAACGCGTTTTTTAGAATTAAATCAATTTGCCTTCGCAAGAATCGCTGAGAAACTTATTTTTTAACAATCAATTTAAAATAATTTATTTTCGACATCGATCAGTTTGAAATGACGTCAAATATATTTCACTACGGAATCCCCTTGTATGTTGATATGAAACTGTTTTCATTCTATTTAAAAGCGAGGAACTACACATTTTTTCTTTAAATTAATGATTTTTGCAACATAAGTATATATTTTTTCGAAATAAAATCAAATTGAAACTAGCCAAATATGAGCTTGTAACATGTGTAACATAGAATAATCGTTTGTTTTGCCGTTTTTACTGTTCACAACAATATGATGTGAAGCGAGTTAAGTGACAGATTCTGTTATCCTACTTGTTTTACTATTACACTTACAGTGTTCTACTTCGTACTTAACGGCGTAAAGTTATTCTGTAATCAAGGATTTTTTTTTAATATTATTATTTTCATTGTCCTAAATTACCAGATACCAGATGACTGTTGAAATGTCCTCTTGTCAAAATATATTTTTGAAACAAATTATTCTGTTGCAAAGATACTTTTCCACATCTATGAGAAGCCATACATAGAAAAATCATTTTTGCAGTTTTGCAGAATATGGTAGGTGTCGTAAAAATCAAGTTCCCGCAACTCGTTTAGGGTTGACGTTAATACAATCTATACTGAGACTAATGTTGTGTGAAGGGAGGGGGGGGGGGGGGTAGGGCTCATTTCTTTCCAAACTCTAGTGGACATTTGGCAGTAGGGGGCTGTCTGATAAAATAAAAGAAGTGTCCCCGCTGTTTGCTCAACCCTCCTCCCCCCAAAGCAAACATCTCTCGGTTGAATGTGGAAATAAACATGAAGTTTTTCTTTACCTGCTATGTAAGAAAATGATCCGTCATCTAACATCCATCGACAATACGTGCTATACGCACGTATTGTCGATGGATGTTAGATGAGTTATCTGTGCCTATAAAAAAATCCCCTTAAAGGGTTTGCCTTTATGCCAATGTATGTAAATTCCAAGAAATTATAATTTAAAAAAATAATTATAATTTTTTTCAATAATAGTCATAATTTCTTTTTAAATAATACTTATAATTTTTTGAATAACAGTTACAATTTTTTTTGAATAATAATTAATTTTTTTGAATACTTTTTTTGTTGGGTTGTAAGTATTGAGAGATATGAAAGAGCGGAAAATAAAAGATACAACTAAAAATACAAGCTCTTCAAGAACGTGCAGAATATCTTATTTTTTTTTAAAGAATTCATTTGGAAAACAATAGAAACATTACTACTATCAAACTGTTACTCCAAAAAAACGAAGCCAAATCAGCGGATCTCGAGTTTCTTATCTGGCCGCTTATGAGAATGAACGGTCATCTTAGCCTACACATGGAGTCTGTTACTTTTTTAGTTCTTGGGGAACTGTATTTCTTTTTATGGAAATCCGATATCTTGTAGCTGGCGACTTCATGATGCTTCCGTTCAACTAAGTGAAAACACAGAAAACCAAGGCCTGCTGTGCCAATTTTAGCTTTCGAGATCGAAGGAAATGTGTAGTGCACTTCGCGGTTATTCCCTAACTGTATAGCGAAAGTTTTGGTCTCATGTAGCAAAAAAAAAAATTCCACGATTAACAAAATTTGTGTAAATATAAAACTGAAATAAAAATACATCAACTTCAATTTCAGAAGTGCGACTTCAGGAGTGTTAATTACAAATTGAAAGGAAATTTAAGGAAGAAAAAGTATAAATTTCGAAAAAAGCGTGAAAACGTGGAAATTTTGAGAATTGCCTCCTTCCATGTCGCCCAGTGACTTGATTTTCAAATTACTAGGCGACAATTTTCTTTCACTGGGCGACATTAGTGTCTCCCAGTTACTATGTTAAAAAATACTCTTCTACATGGTGCCACAAAAAATGGCTCTCAATCCTAGGAAATATGCTGAGTCTGCAAAAGGCAAAAAAGCAGCCCCGTTGAGAAAAAAAGACTTTAGAGGGACTGTAAAATATTGTACCCGCAAAAAGAAATTTTTCACTCTTACTCGATTCTCAAAAGATTAAGTCCAGTTTCCTCTCCTTCTTTAAAGTCCGGTCACTTCAGCCGGAAGCGGTTTAAAATTGAATCCAAGTCCATCGGGAGAAGAATTTACTGAAAACGGATGCTTCGAGGAAAGCCTGGAACATGTTTTATCGTGTTACAATTTCCGTTTTTTATTTTTAACGGAGTAAGTTTTATCAAACGAGAAGATGTTCGGTTCTTAGAAAATGCGATTTTCTAACAAGGGATCAGTCGGGGCTTATGTTTAACATTTCTAGGTCCATTTCATATAATTTTTTTGTTCTAGGAGTTTTGATGACTTCAACAGAATTTGCAAAAAAAATATATAAATAATTATATTAACTTTATTTAGTTATTAAATTAAGATGGAATCATAAAAAATTTAAACCACTGTGATATTAAATACTAACTATACAAATAATTATTAAACAAGTAGGTTTATAACAGAAACTGTCACTTAGAACTGTTCCCACACAAAAGCCACGCGTTTATAAAACACAAAATGCAGAATTTAGTTCTTTATTTAGCTTTTAAGCGTAAGAATTAAATTAACTAATTTTCATCGAAATTTTAATAATTATTACTTATTGTTCGCTAAATTTATTTGAACTTCAAAGAATAATACCGTTTTAAAAATAAAGACAACGGGAAAAAACCTTGTTAAAAGAAATAATTAGTAACAAAACATATTTTATTCATTGATAAATTTTCAAATGTAAATGAACAATTACGTTTGAATTTTAAAGTAATAAAAAATAGGACGTCTTGTGCCTCTTTATAAACAAATAATACGATCAATCCAAGACTCTCATTGTGACATATACTATAACGACATTCCATATATTGCGACATTCACATTTTTATCAAAAAAATAATCCCCCCCCCCCTTTAAATCTCTATTTAAAATATAATTTTCTTGAGCGATTATAATGAGTGGCAATGGTGATTTTATTCCAATAAAAATACCTTCTTATGCTTCTTAAATAAGTACTAAATTTTGCACAATTATTGATATATTTCGAAAGTCTTCTAACTTTGTTGCGCTGAATTTTTTGACAGATCACACTTGTCAATAAATGGAATTTTTTTATATTTGTACAATATCAAGCCTCGACATCAATCAGTGATTGATTTAAGTTCGATTTTCTTCAAACAATCCTATATTTTAATTTTAAAAAAATATACTGCTAGTTTATCAATATATTTTTGCTATTTACGTTGTTGAATAATTCATATTAAATTAAAATTTTCTTTTTTGAGTGAAAATTTTATTTTCACGATAGCAATTTTACATCAGACAACTGTATTCCCTAGAAATGGAGAATTTCGACACGTTTCTGGTACGCAATATCGAGCCTACATCGACAGTACGTCATTGGGTATTAGTATGGTACTAGGGCAAACAGACGACATATATAATATAAGTAGGGTATTCAGATGTATTCAATTATTTTAATTTTTCAGAAAAAAATAGCACAATCTAAATAGCAAACACTACCAAAATTCTATTGATGATTTGAGTATGCAGCAAATGCAGGGCATGATATAAAGAAAAAAATATGAATATGAAATAAGAAATATAATATATGCTAATGTTTACGCAAAAAATAAAGTAAGCGGGTTCCAACATCTTCTTTTCGCAACTGTTCTCAAATTTACAAAAGAGAAAGGGAATAAAAAGTGAGAAAATCTTATTATTTTACGATTTGGAGAAATGGATTGTGGGTTGCTATTATTCTCTTTTAGCCATTGTTCAAATTCTAAACAGTGCTGGTGGCGAAATGCATTTTACTTGAGAAACATTTTTCGTTGGAATACAAAAGAGGAACGCAAAATTGATGGTTTTTAGCAATCAGAAGACGATTACTTCGAAACTCTTTCTTTGGGCAATTTAATACATCTTATTTAACTATTTGTGAATTAGTTTAGCTTGGTTGACGCATTTCAAGGATATTCGTGAGACATTGCGGAAGTAATTTTGCATGAGGGTTAATTGACGACTGAAGCGATGGCACCCAATGTAACCCAATAGATATTAGGTTCAGGAAACTCTACTATAGCCACGGCCAACTCCAATAACAAGGACAGAGAAGCTTTCCCAAACATGAGCGGAATTTTTGACGTCACTGTTCCGAGTGCCGAAGATCGAGAAACTAGTTCGGACGCATTCGGAACCCTAAAAATGTGGTCAGCCGTGAATGAGTGGTTCCGAACAGGTTTCGAGACAGGTTGTCTTCATCTTCGGAACAACGTCACTCGAACTATATGACGTCAAAATTTCCATCCCCGAGCGTGTTTGGGAGAGCTTCTTTGGCCTTAGTAGTTGAGTAGGCCGTGCTATAGCCCGTACGATTACAACTCAAGCTAGACTTCTCCCACCTGCGGTTTGGAAACGGCGTGAGCGTCGCTGTTCTAAACCTACCTTGTTTGAGGGGCTCTGCTGTGAGGTTAATCGCAACTGAAATCTAAACCTAAATAAGGTGAGGAACTGAGTCCAAACCTAAGGTGGGAAAAAAACGAAAATTGATTGTCCTTATTAACAAGAATTTAATTTCTTTGTTCCTAGCTATACTACAAGAAATAAATATATTCTTAAAGAACCTTTTTTCTCTAAAAACTATCTTAAAAATCAGCCATATTATACAATTACATACCATACAATTTATTAAACTGGTTAACAAACTCCCAATAAACAGTGATTTATTTTTTGACAACTTTACGAAATTAAAAAGAGATATTTTATCGTTAACCTTATAATTTCTTTTTTTTCTATTTTAGTTCTTCATTATAAACTCTTTGTTGGTGTGTTTTTTTTTTTCAATTTCAATGCTTGTATTTTATTCAATTTTTTAATGTTTGTATTTTATTCTAATTCAATGTTTGTTGTCTATATTTTATTCGATTTTAGTGTCTTGCCTCTGCTATGTAATTGGAAATTTTCTTTTCTGTATAGCAGTCTAATAAATAAATAAAAGAGCGCCCTTCACGCTGTTTCCTGGAAAACCAAATAAGAGGTAGGGGCTTGCATTGTAATCGTACGGACTATAATTCAACGTGAACTAGCCGCTGGTACGCAAAGCTTTTTCGTTGTGTGGATTACAGTAGAATTTCAATTATCCGAACTCCGACCACTCGAGTCACTGACTATCCAAATCGAATATTATTTAAATACATATAACGTTTTCAAATTTCACGTTTCAACGTTTCAACTTCGACTGTCAGCCCGGTTCATCTGTCACCATTCGTTCTGTTCAGTGTGTCCAATCCAATTTCCCGAATTGTTGATAATCAGAATGGGTTCCAATTTATAATGGGTTCCAATTCGAATAATTGGACACTACATTTAAATTATCTCGTATTCATTTAAATTACTTTATCTTTAAACAATTGCTATTGTAAAAAAAAGTTAAACAAGTCAATTATATAGTTCACTTTTAAAACAGATCAATTATTATTGAATCACTTTAAATCAATGAAAATGAGGTGTGTCTGTCTGCTGCTCAATTTTCTTTCGTAAGTCGTTATAGTTCTTTATAATGGACCTTTAAGTGGCAACCTTTATTTTCCCGCCAAATGAGTAAAAAAAAAGTTTATTGTTAAACATTGATTGGTTGGTTGTTGGAAAGTTATTGCGTAATAGAGCTGTATTGATTGCTGTATTGATATTGCAAATTGTATAATAATTAGAGTTACTTTTGAAAAATTAATGACACTTGGTTTAATTATAAGATATTTATAAGTAATTTTTTTTTGGTGGCAACTAATTTTGGCACATTTTTTCATTAATATTATACTTTATACTGCCGATCCGGCGGCGCAACGGTTAGGGCGCTAGCCTTTGGAGCCTCTGGGTTCGGGTTCGAATCCCGGTAAGGCATGGATGTTTGTGTTTGTCGAGTATATGCGGAGTACGTGCTCGTTAAATCTGTTGGGTCCGAAAGTCCTCCAAGTTTCCATACCAAATCAATACCTCTGAGGGTGACAAGCCAATTCTGGGGATCCTCTAGTTGACCTCTGTCTCTAAAAAATTAGATGGATCCACTTATGTGTGTGTGTGTTGTCTGTTGTGTCTGTCTTACTTGACGAAGGTTTATAAGCGGGTCTCTGACCAAGCACACAAACCTGAATATATACGTCTACCAACCAACCAATTTTATTTTTCATTAATATTTACTTAGTTAAATATATTTGGGATGCCCTTTGAAATGGGGGCACGTGCCTCGTTTGCACCTACCAGTTAATCAAGCTCTATTCCACGGGCAGAGCTCGTGTGACGTTAATTCATTTAACCAAACCGTATCCTTTCTTGGAAACTAGTTCGGTGACAGTGCTTTGGATCGGATGGAGCTGTCACACCCTTTACCCGATAAATCTCGAGGGGGCTTTGTGTCACACGTTCTCCCGGATTGGCACCGGATCTATCTTCATTTCCTCCTTATACAAGTTCCGGGATTTCTTGAGATCGATTTTCAAAGGCGAGAAAAATTCAAGGTTCGAGTTTTCTCGCAGTCGTTGAGTTTAGTTTAGTTTGAATTATCGTCCCACTAGAGCTACACGAGGTCTATTGGCGACGAGCATCGTATTTTAGAACCACAGTCAAGGTCCGTCACCCACTTTCATATCCCAAACTGCAAATGCTACGTACAAGAGTGATACGTCAAAAAATTCAGCGCATCAAAATTAGAATACATTGAAAATTTCAGAGAAGAATTCGAATTCGAAGTACTTCAATTATTTAAAAAACTGCAAAATTTAATGCTCATTTAAAAAGCATAGGAAGCCATTTTTAGCTTCCACACTACGTTTATAACGTAAAAAGTGGAAGGTTTTATAATCGTTCAGTCCGTCTGTCTGTCCGTCACCCACTTTCACAGAAAGAACCACAAGTCCCATAGACAAGTGGGATACGTCATTTTGAAGCACATAATCAGATTAGGCTACATTCCAAATTTCATTAAAAATTTTAAATAAGAAGTTTATTTAAAATTTAAATAACTGAAAATTTAATCTAAATTGAAATAACATGCAATCTATTTTATTAAATATTTCACTGTTGCATCCACAGTCCCAAACAAGTGGAATACGTCATTTAAAGCAAAATCAGATTAGCCATTCCAATTCATAAAAATTTAAATTAGAAGTCTATTAAATTTAAATACTAAATTATCTACATGAAATAACATGCAATTCATTTTATCATATTTTCACCGTTGCCATTCGTTAAGTACTAGAAACTTATATGAAATAAAATAAAATATTTATTAATGTGATACAATTCAGTTTGGATTGTTGTAATATCACAATAGAGTTCTTTTGATGGTTCATTATATATGTATGAAGAAAGATGTGCATAGAGAATTCTAACTTGGCATAAAAAAATATGCAAAGTTTCGCTTTTATTTTTAAAGCATCAATTGTACTAATTATATATTTTTTGAACTGTAAATTAATTTAACAAACTATAAATAAGTGAATTTTCGAAAGAAATGTAAATGGGAAATTAAGGCGACAAAAATATTGACTGATATTTATTAAAAAAGATTACATCATTATTCTTCTAACTTCAAATAAATTTAGAAAACGATAAAGTCAAATTATTAAATCTGAGAAAGAAGATTAATGAAAATAGTTAATTTTGGCATTTAAAACTTTGAATTACAAATAGCTAAAGGCCCTGTTTTTATTAGAATTAAATCACCTTTGCCATTCGCCACAATCGCTCGAGAAACTCTTTTACTTAGACTCTTTTACTCTTAACTTCTTTTAGACAATAAATTTAAATAAATTTATTTTTGCGAAATCGATCAGTTTGAAATGACGTCAAATATATTTCACTACGGATTCTTTGCATGTTGATATGAAATGTTTTCATTCTATTTAAAAGCGAGGAATATTACATATTTATTCTTTGAAATATTAATTAATTTTTGCAAACGATAAGTAATAATTATTGAAATTTTCGAAATAAAATAAATTAATCTAGCCAATTTTTTTATTTTTACAGCATCATTTTACTATTTATTTTTCGAACTGTAAATTAATTTAACAAACGATAAATAATAACTGAATTTTCGGAAGAAAATTAATGTAAATGGGAAATTGTGGCGACTCAAAGATATTTATTAAAAAAATGACATCATTATTCTTCGAACTTCAAACAAATTTAGCAAACGATAAAGTTAAATCTGAGAAAGCAGATCAATGAAAATCGTTAATTTTGGCGTTTAAAAATGTGAATTAAACTAAAAGCCCTGTTTGGCGAATTTCTTTCTGAGGTGTAAAAATAGTTTGTTTCCTGATGAGCACAATTGTTGTGTGGAATCGGTTTAAGTGACATATTCTGTAACAAACCTACTTGTTTTAAGAATATTACTCGAATTCGTTGATGTAACGAGAACCGATATTTTCTAAATGGAAATATTGGTTCCCGATAACCACTTGCCGTGTGTTACAAAAGTGTAGCGCGTATTTATTGGATATTAATAAATATTTAGAAACAATGAATATAAAATGATGCAAGGTATTTATTAGATTTATTCAAAGAAATTTGTTAACATCACTTGAGGATGTAGCAGATTTTTTGTACGAACGTTTTATGAATGATTACAGCAAAAGCAAAGGGTTAAAATAAAAAGCAAATATTGATCATCACACGTTTTAAGTAAGTCAAAACTAATTTAATTTACCGTATGAAAAAACGAGTTTAGATAGAAATCGTTAATAAAGGATTTCAGTTAATTAATGGAGTAATGAACTAAGTTAAGAGGAAATGGGCCGCTGGACCGCGGGTCTCCAAACTCAAGTGCCTTAGTGTAAATCCAATGGCGAAAAAACTATTTTCTTTGCCACATTTCTGCGGCTGATGTATTGAATATTTTTCAAACGTTTTTTTAAATATAAATGTAGATAACTTACAGGTCTCTATCTTCCACTTTTGAAATTGCTTCGAATATTTTGTGTAAAATTGTTTATTGCAAATTTAAAAAAAATATTCGAACCCATTTAAAAAAAGTGGGAAGGTCGGAACCTGTAAGTCAGCTACATTTATCACATAAAAAATCCGGTTGTAAAAATATTGAATACAGCCGGAGAAATGTGGCAAAGAAAATATTTTTTTCGCCATAGGATTAACACTGATGCACTTTGCTTTGGAGACCCCCGGTCCAGCGCTCATTCACCCTTAACACTCCTTTACGTGAAATTAGTCAATTTTGAAGATTTTTTTTTAGCTGATATTTGAAATCTACTGCTTCTAATGCACCAGAAAAAGGTCCGTCATTTTAGGAAGGATGCCTCATTTAAGAGGGATTGTCAGTCCCATAGAGCTAATGCATTAGTTTTGGAATCACATATTCCGCAGAAGTATTGCTTTGCCATGTTAGCCC
Source organism: Oedothorax gibbosus (assembly GCA_019343175.1). NCBI lineage: Eukaryota > Metazoa > Arthropoda > Arachnida > Araneae > Linyphiidae > Oedothorax > Oedothorax gibbosus. Next base: position 1,059,634 of record CM033280.1, on the reverse strand, counting down.
TTTTCCCCCAGGTATGGGAATCACCATAGCATCGAAATGAAACTTATTGGAAACGAAAATGTTATCTAGTTATATAATTATATATTTTTAAAGTTTTAAAATGCCACAAAATATTCAGCAGAAGGCGACACTTTTTTTAAAACTTTATCAATCAATAATTAAAAAAACGGATGTTATTTTCTTTTTAATTTTTGCTTAAAATTTATATTATGGTGATTCCCATACCTGCTGAAAATGGGATATAACATGGCAAAGCAATTCTTTTGCAAAAGTTGTGATTTCAAAATTAATTACCTCTATGGGACTGACAGTCCCTTTTAACCATAGATATCATAGTTAAAGTATTAGATTGGCCGATCACGTGACCTCCAATGCTAAAGACGGGACGCGCATGGAGACCAGAATAAGAGGGCAAAATGGCCAGTGTTGCTGCCACTTTAAGGAGAAAAATACTACGAAAAAATACCATTTAATTCTAAAATTACAAAAAAATATCGTAAAAATACTAGCTGCATTTTGGAATCTTTTTAGTGACTTTAAATCCGTTTCTAGTATTTTTTTTTTGTTGTAATTTTAGAATTAAATGGTATTTTTTCGTAGTATTTTTCTCCTTAAAGTGGCAGCAACACTGGCTATTTTGCCCCCTTATTAGGCCTCCATGCGCGTCCCGTCGTTAGCATTGGAGGTCACGCGATCTGTCAATCTAATACTTTAACTATGATATCTATGCTCTTAACCCACTGTGCCTCGCGGGCTTCCGAGCACAGCTGCCCGTCATATACCCAAGGATCGGACGGGATTTGTATCGGAATTACTCACGTCGGGAACAGGGATATAGACGGGAATCAGGCGCCAGCTGGGATTCGTATCATCTGGGATCGGAAGATCTTTACTGGGATCTGTGCCTCCGAAATTGGGATGTCTAAATGAACCATTAGTATTCCCATTGCATGTCCAAAATTATTATTGGTATCGATTTCAGTTAAACCTACGAGTAGTTGCCCTGGAAATAGCTCCTCTTGTCTCCTAAAGATTTTGGATTCGGCTCATGTGGTCAATTGGAAAATAATGAAAGCACAAAGCACACATTTCTGGCATTCAATCTGTTTACTACACTCTTAAAACAAAAGAGTGAAATCCACTCCTATAGGGGAAGTGCATTTTCGGCACCGGAAAGGAGTGGAAATTAACTCAGACTGAGTTAAAACCGCTCGTTTGTTTTAAGAGTGTACACTGCGAAAAAATACGCTGTTTTGACAGAATCGGTTTATTTTATACAAACAATGTGTGATTTTAACGCCAAAGCTGTTTTGTAACAGACAAATTGTAAAGAAAACAAAATATTACCCCCTTCTTAGCGGTAAATACAACCCCCGGTCACACTAGTGGCCAGCGGGAAAACAATACTATTACAATTCCCCTTATTAAGTTTGATTGTCAAAAGTCATCAGTCCCAGCGTCAAGCAAAACGAGAGATACGTCGCGTTAGGACAACTAAACTAAGTGGTAATGTTCGTGAATTCACGGCTGCAAAATTATAGATTTTTTTGAGACACAAATTCTTGCTTTGAAGACACAAACTGGATTCGATTTCTTAATTCCGTAAAAAAAAAAAGAGGCAGAAAACAGGACTTGTTGGCCATAGTCCAAAAACCGACACCACAGGAGGGGTTCCTCCCATTGGAATTTTACGCCTACTTTTTATTTCCCTTGCTGCATTCTTGGAGGAAAAGGGAGGGGGGGGGGATATATCGATGTAACGCCCTTTTTTACGATCTGCATTTAATTGGAAATGCAATTTTAGAAGCGTCGGAAATTGATCGTATATCATCGGGATCGCTTTTTTAAAGTTGTGTTACGATCAGCTTGGGAAGGACTTTAACCCTTTAGGCCACCGTTTTGCATGCTTGCAATATATGCACAAAAAGCATGTGTTTTTATAGAAATGTTAATGTAAGAAGTTTAAAAATTAAATATTTTTTGCCTTATTGTTACAAATACAATTTTTTTCCATTTCGATCAAATTAACTACACCTTAAAGCGGTTAATTGCCGTCTAATTTTAAACCACGTTACTAGCGAAATTTTATTATTTGATTAAAGTTTATAAAAAATTATAATTTTTTATATTTTACTAGCTTTATAAACCCGGCTTTGCACGGGTGTACCCTTAATAACGGTGATTGTTTCTTCTTTATGTAAACATTTATTTCATACCAATTGATCCCTCCTCCACTGGTCAGCACTCCATCGGTATATTATAATTTCCTCCCATTCTAATATCAGCATTAATTTTTAAAAATAGAAGTCCGATTGTATCCAGGCCCTTCTAGAAGTTAGAGGGCTTTCCCATAGGCCGTGTTAAAATTGTAAAAATAGCTATGATATAATGGCCAGTTTCTATTTGCCCTATTACACCCGAAAATGCCCAAAATATGGTAAACATTCCACTCCATATCCGACCACTTGACAGGGGGGAGCCAAGTCGGCAAAGGCGTTCGCCTCGCATGCGATAGGTCCCAGATTCAGGTCCGGGCATCGTCAAAATAACTGCCGACCTATAAACGGAAAAAATGGAGCCAAAAATGTCCGACGAATAATACCCCATGTGGTGGGAGTGCACGTTAAATATTTTTCAAAAGTCCCGACGATGCGTCCGAAGTCGCCCTTAAAAGCTGCATCGGGTGCCTACTCAGGTGTCGACTCGTCACTTGACTGTGGTTCTAAATTAAGACGCCCGTGGCCTTCGCGTATAGCTCTAGTGCGACGATAATTCAAATTTACACTAACACATACAACTGGATGGGAAAAGCTACCCTACGTTGATTTTTTTTTACTTCGCCAAAAGCCGCCAATGCCAAAAATTAATCCGCCATTATATCATAACTGTACCAAATTGACAGTTTCAGAAACATAAAGTTTGTACGCTATATGTACAAGGAATTAACGTTCCTTAGTAGTTTTTATCAGATCTAGAATAGTTATCGCCTTTAAAGTCATGTGACATTGTAGCAATATCTTCACTTCTTACCATTTATAAACATCAATTATATTAAATTAGGAAACCAAAAAAAATTTAAACCAAAAAGATTTAAATTCTATAAATAAAATGAAATAATGATATTCAAATAACAATCCTACAAATTAAACTCACGTGCTCTCACGTGTTTATACTTAATTTTCGCTCACGCTGAACGCGCTGAAATTTTTTTTCAACAAAAATTTCTTACAAAAAGAAAACTTAGTAGAAAGAGTGCTAGAAGCTAAATATACTTCTAATACTGTAATAATAAGTCCCGACATTAAAAATGTCACGTTTGGTGCCAACTCGGGTGTCGGCTCGTCACTTGACTGTGGTTCTAAAATATGATGCCCGTCGCCAATAGCTCTCGTGTAGTTTTAGTGCGATGATAATTCAAACAAACCTAACCAAAAGTTACCGCGCTAAGTTTTGCCGAAATTGTCACGACTCTCTATTTAGGTGGGGCCAATATCCAATCATAAACATTAAATTTGATTTTCATTGTGTTTCATGAAAGAAAATGCTTTAAAGTAACTTTTCTTTTAAAGCCATAAAAATATTCATTTTTTTCTCTCTAGAAGATGGGTACTCATCGAATTATGGAACATCGTGAGATAATAGTATGGTCACTACACAATGACGAAACAAAAGGTAGTACAAAATAAATGTTGTTTTTTTAAATTTTTATTTCTGTAAAAACATTGCGTTTTTTATATCGTCCAAAATGATACTCCTAGAGACTACATTTGGGTTATATTCGAATTGAAATAAAAATATATATATATAAAGGTGTGTCAGTAATAATTTTTTTTTATGTGTGTTCTGTTTTTTTTTATTAAACTTTAAACCTTTTCCTTAAATAACTGTAAAAATGGGCAAAAGCATATTTATAAAGATGGAATGCAATTTCCTTTTTATTCACTAAAATATAACAGGTGCTTGTTGAAACAATGAAAATCTAACACAAAAATGAAATAATTTAATCATAGTCTTTTGTTAAAATAGCTTCGAATAAATAATAAATATCTTTAAGGGGAAACGTCCATAAATTCCGTGACGCGATTTTGACGATTTTTTTCCCCTCCCCCTCATGGTGATATTTCGTGATATTTGGCTCACCCCCCCCTCACATTCGTGTTTTTATTTGAAAGTTTTTATTTGGACGTTTGATTAACGGAAAACTTCATATCACATACTAACTGACGTCCTATCCCAAACTAGGATAGTCTAAACAGCAGCTGCATTATCCTTGAGGGGTGGTGGGAAAGTGCTTAAAAATCACATTCGATGCACATGTTGGATGCTTTTTCTTTGAGAATTGTGAAAATACTTTGCACACGGTGTCCTTTGATCTGAATTGAAACTAATAAAGAAAAGAAACGAACGCCAGCTGAATCAATATGAACCGTTTTTTCCTAACACTTTTAAGAATGGTACGGAAAGCCACGATGAATATTATCATGTAAGATTTTGCAAATTTAAGTCCAGAAATAAATTTACTGGAATGTCACTACATTTTTTCGCAATCTTACGTTGAATTTTCGCGGGGACTTCTCATTTTCTCGTTTTCACCTTGTCACTTAACACGTTCTTCCACTTAGCACTTCAATTGCGATTAAATATATTAATACAAATTGCGATTAAATATATTTTATTCTTTACAAAGTATTGATATTGATTTGATTGATTAAATATATCAATACTTTGTAAATAATAAGTTTGAAAAAAGTATTTGAAAATTTCAAAAAGAATAAGAATACATTTTTGAGTTATATCTAACGCAATCTGATTCATGTTCCCTTCCTCACTTTTATTTTATTGGACGTGTTCCAAAGATGTTCAAGGGAATTTACGACTTCGTGTGCATTTCGATCAATAGACACGGGAAACACAAGAGCAAGAAACTTATTTTTCGCGGAGAGTATGCTGTAAAAATGTATCTTGCTTGCATTTTTTCTTCTAAGAATTTGGTAACAAAATGTGTGTCTTTTGGTAAAGGATTGCTATTTACGGTATTGCTATTTACGGTACTACTTGAAAAAGTTATTTATACTGAGAAAGCAAAGTTTTGTGTTTGCCTACTTTATGCAAATTTATTCTATTAAACGGCTTTTCACTGAGAAATTTTTCTCATAAAAATAATTTTGAGTTCAAAATTTCGGGGATTTATCATATTTTCAAGATTATTCTTTAGCCCGGCAGAAGGCGCATTGGGTATTTTATACCCCAAAGATTTTTTTCGATCCAATATCCCTGATTTTTTTTTCAAAGTTTTCCAAACCTTTAGATTTGATTGGAAAGTCACTCGATCAACTAACGTCCTAAATTTGTCTACGGCAGAGATACCCCTTAAAAAAATTCATTATTGAATTGGGTTAAGATATTGTTCGGATGCTATTTTATTAAACGGTGTGCATTCTCAACATTACATCTTTTTATTCATCATCTATAACAAAATTATTACATACAGCATCATTTAATTCTTATTTTGTTACCAATCCTATGGTTCTTCAGATGTCAAGATATTTAAAAAAACAAATGCATTGGTTAGAAGATATAAAGATAGAGTTTGGGTATTCCGTAATAAATTTTATCAGCTGCATTATCTCCCTGCCCTTGAACAAAGCGTTAATCCCCCCAAAAAAACCCGCGTAGTTCGAAATCGCGACTAAATTGTAACGTTTGTGACCATTTCAGGACATCATGTCTTATAAGCAGGGCCACGAAAACACAGAATACAGGCATAGCAGATTTAGGTTGGCCCTTGACGATTTTTTTTGTGTATGATTGCCCTTAATTGAAGAGCTTAGTGGAAGAACGTGCTAAGTGACATTTTTGAAAAAAAATGAGATTTTTGTGTCAATGAACATATTACTAACTTTTTTATCGATAACAAATTTACCCTTTTTCATAAAAATTAAATATAGTATATTTTTTACGCTTTACAAGTACCGTTTTCAACAGATCTGAGTGAAAACGAAAAACTTTAAAGCTCATGTTCTCGTTTTCACCTTTTTGTCACTTAGCACGTTCTTCCACTAAGCTCTTCAATTATAGAGCTAGCTGGCCGATATATCAAGTTTTTCTATTATCTTCCTTATTACATTGATCTGACCAATAATGTTGAGTCAATGTCAAAGTCAATCTAAAAAAAAGCGAGGCATAAAAAAAATGGTAAAATCTACTAAAATTTTAAGATGCACATCATTTAGCATAAAATAAACTGAAATTTAGGGCCCCATAAAAATGGAAGATCGGGCCCTGGCTATAAGGGTACCCTGTTTGCGACACACTGAAAACCATATATATCATAGTTAAAGTATTAGATTGGCAGATCACGTGACCTCCAATGCTAACGACGGGACGCGCATGGTGACGAGAATAAGAGGGCAAATGGGCCAGTGTTGCCACCACATTAAGGAGAAAAATACCACAAAAAATACCGTTCAAGTCTAATATTACAAAAAAAAATACTAGCAAAGCCCCCCCCCCCTTCCTGTTTCACGTTTTTTTTAAAGTCACTAAAAAAATTACAAAATTCAGCTTTTTTATGGTATTTTTTGTAATTTTTGAATTAAACGGTATTTTTTCGCAGTTTTTTTCTCCTTAATGTGGTGGCAACACTGGCCTATTTGCCCTCTTATTCTGGTCTCCATGCGCGTCCCGTCGTTAGCATTGGAGGTCACGTGATCTGCCAATCTTTAACTATGATATCCATGCTGAAATCCCAGCTGTAGACCATTTCTCGGACTGTCCGTCCTTCCCCGTGACGCAATCATAACAGATGACCACCCAACCCTTTTGACCGTGAACACTCTCCCGACTATTAATACCCAGGCCCACTTTTCTCTGCTGGTGGCGCGGACCGAACTAACTATCAGGGGCCAGAGACAAAACGTAACAAGATTACATTGTAGGAACAAATTCACAGAATTAAGGGGTTACGGTACCCAAAACATTATTTCTAGAAATAATAACATAAACTTGTAAATTATAGTGGCTTTATATAATGTTCACTCTAAATAAACATTTTCTAGCAATGAAAACAAATATTTACAAGTAGTTTCTCACTTATTTAAAAAAAGTCAGAATTTTGAACTTTTTTAAAACCCTACTCCTCTTTCAATTTTGAGAATAACTCCACCAAACTTTTATAGTTTGTTTTTAGTTCAAGAACTGAACTTTGATTTGTTCAAGAACTGTGCATGGATTTTAAAATGTGAGCTACAGTTAAAAAGTAACATGCATTTATACTGAAAGTCACACAAAAATTACAAATTATTGAATTCAACATTTTTAAAAAAAAAACAACTATACATAGTAGACCTTTATTCCATGCACAATTTTGTGCACCATTTATATAAGAACACAGGTTAAAAATTTCAAAATTCTAACTTAATTAGCAAAGAAGCATTAGGGATTAATTATTAAACGCGAAATCGAGAAAAAAGGTTGGAAGCAGACGAAATAATTCAAACTTATTGGAATGACTCCAGAAAATATTTCTACAAAAGATATCATTATGATATTTTCAGTAAATGTTCAGAAAAATATTGTAAATAATAAGAAGTAAAAACTGAAAAATCGATATTTTAACTAATTTTTGGGTACCGTATCCCCTTAAATCCAAAATGAGTTATTAATTTCAATTACCGAATATGAAGAGTAAAGGTAATGAAAACATTGCGATGGGTCGATCATCCGAAATAGAGACTACACGTTTTGGAGGGTTCTGATTTAAAAAAAACAAGTTGGTTTGTAACGGAATCTGTCACTTAACCCGCTTCCACACATCAGTTGTATTTAACAGATGAAAAAGCGCCAAACACAGCATTAATTCTATATTAAACATTGACATGCTAAATTGGGCTAGTTTCATTTAATTTATTTCGAAAATTCAATCATTATTACTTATCGTTTGCAAAAATCAATTTATATTTCAAAGAATAAATATGTACTATTTCTCGCTTTTAAATAGAATGAAAACATTTCATATCAACGCACAGAGAATCTCGTAGTGAAATATATTTGACGTCATTTCAAACTGATCGATGCCTCAAAATAAATTTATTTTAATTTATTGTCTAAAAGAATTAAAGTTTCTCCAGCGATTGTTGCGAATGGCAATGGTGATTTAATTCGAATAAAAATGGCTTCCTATGCTTTTAAATGAGCATTCAATTTTGCAGTTTTTTAAATAATTGAAGTACTTCGAATTCGAATTCTTTTCGGGAATTATCAATGTATTCTAATTTCGATGCACTGAATGTTTTTGACGTATCGCACTTGTCCGTAGCATTTGTAGTTTGGGCCATGAAAGTGGGTGACGGACGGACAGACAAAAACGGACTGAACGATTATAATACGATCCACTTTTTACGTTATAAACGTAGTGTGGAAGCTAAAATGTTTTTTTTTTATATTGGCTCGTCTGTTTGAAACCACCCTACAGCTCCGAACAAAAAAAAAAGCTACTAACTTCAAATTGAGTTTCGAATCCCTATCGGATGTCATATAAAGGTTTGCGAAAAAAATCTCGCATTCGCAAGGGGAATCATAAAATTACTTTAAAAAATACAGTGCGTCTAATAATTTGTCCAGGGACTGTAAAAGAAGATCTGAATATGGTACACGAGTTAAGAGTTCCCTTTACCTGTCAAACCTTACGTTTATGAGAAAATCTCACATGCGCAAGCTGCCGTATAACATTTTGGGATGTAGTCACTTTTCAGGCTTTTTGGAGTCTTACATTTATTTCGTTTTACCACCACAAAAGCCACAAAAATATAAAATTATTTAAAAAGTATAGCTGTAAAACGAAATAAATGTAAGACTCCAAAAAGCCTGAAAAGTGACTACATCCCAAAATGTTATACGGCAGCTTGCGCATGTGAGATTTTCTCATAAACGTAAGGTTTGACAGGTAAAGGGAACTCTTAACTCGTGTACCATATTCAGATCTTCTTTTACAGTCCCTGGACAAATTATTAGACGCACTGTATTTTTTAAAGTAATTTTATGTTTCTTAAGAGTTTTTATGCAATAATGGTATATTTAAACTACAATAGTATTGGTTTTTATTTAAAAGAATTGTTGCAAAATAATTATTTGTATTTATTTTAAGATAATTATGATTAAGATTAATTTATATTAATTATTTATTATAAGATTATTTGTGTGTGGAATCATCATCCTCCAATGCAGGAGACAGTACAATCTTGCATGGATAGCATGCCGCGCAGAATAAAAACTTTGATAGCGGCTAAAGGTGGCTCCACTAAATATTGACTTTGACTAACATTCATTTCACTTTTCTTTAAAACTTAATAAACTTATTCTTTTCTAAATGAATGCTGTTTTATTGATGTCAAATCGGTAATTGATTGGATAATATAAAAATAAAAACAAATCAATTTCAAATAATAAAACGGTACAATACCACCCGGTAATTAATATTTTACATGAAATCTTGCAGTGCATCTAATAATTTGTCCAGGGACTGTAGTTGGAGTTGTAGAGTGGATTCAGACGGACGGGCCAAACTTGAAATGCAACTATTCTCGAATCAGCACCCTCCAAAACGTGTAGAAAACGATTTCGATTGTTTTCGATCCCATCGCATTACTTTCATTACCTTACATTTCATATCAGGTAATTCAAACATTAAAAGAAATGTAGGTGTACAACAAAGAATAACATTCTTGGGTTGCAAATTCATTAGGAAACATTCTTTGATTCTCATCGACTTCAATTTCAATAAATTCTTATAAAGTGATAGCAGATTTTTAATGTAGTTTGTTTAGTTTAGTTTGAATTATCGTCGCACTAGAGCTATATGAGGGCTATTGGCGACGCGCGTCGTATTTTTAGAACCACATTTAAGTGACGAGCCGATACATGAGTAGGCACCCAGCGCAACCGTTAAGGGCGACATCGTACGCAGCGTTAGGACTTTGAAGGATATTTAACATGCACTCCCTCCACACGGGGTATTATTCGTCGGACATTTTGGCCTGCACGGGCCGTCTATAGGTCGACAGTTATTTTGACGATGCCAGGACCCGAACCTGGGACCTTTCGCATGCTAGGCGAATGCCTAACCGGCTTGCCTAACCAGCCCCCATTTCATATCAGGTAATTCAAACATTAAAAGAAATGTAGGTGTACAAATAATAACATTCTTGTGTTGCAAATTCATTAGGAAACATTCTTTGATGTTCATCGACTTCAATTTCAATAAATTCTTATAAAGTGATAGCAGATTTTTTAATGTAGTTTGTAACCACCCCCTTTCCAAGAACAAAAAAGAAAGGTAACTAGACACCAGAAAGACAATAGAGACCTCTGCAAGGTGTCCCACATTTTTACTTTTCCGTTGGCAACAACTAAAACTACTCGTGGAATCTTTTAAGAATAAAAAGCGTCGCACTTTATATATATCAGATGACGATATTTTCAGGAACGGTTCTACTGCTGGTGCGAAATTGAAATGTTGTCCTGATCAAACAATCCAAGCGAGAGAAGGAAAAAATTTTGGCGATTACGACGCCGAAAATATATCGATTGTGCTGGCGGGAAAATCGATTCGTGGAACTGTCCGAAGAAAGAATCGGAAAACTTTTTGAGTAAGTTGTCACAACGGTTCTTGTAAAAACTTTTCGTTTTAATCGGAAGTTTTAAAAGATGCATCTTTTTAGAGTAGATATAAGATTATATTCGAAACAAAAATATTATTTTTAAAAAAATCTAATCATTCCTAGATTTTACGAAAAATTTAGGATTATTCAAGGCCGTCATAAGTTAACATTGGATAAATTTTTCAGCTGAACAATTCAGTAAAAGGTTTCGAAGATCGGTTATCAGGTTACTCGGTTTATTTTTCGATAATGTTATCGTTGAAAATTCATTTTGAATTCGACATTGCGCTCCATTTATCGTTGTCACTTATTTGACATTTGTACAATAACTGTCAATTTAAAAATGAAAAGCTCAAGTGCAAAACAAGTTAAATCACTTTTTGGAAAAAATTGAGTTGGTTAGCTTTTCATACAGGCATTGTAGGAAGGGATCCACCAACATTTTGATTTGCACAAAAAAAGTTTTCACGTTTTGTCAAAAGTCACTTTTTTTTTGTGCAAATCAAAATGTTGGTGGATCCCTTCCTACAATACCTGTATGAAAAGCTAACCAATTCAATTTTTTCCAAAAAGTAATTTAACTTGTTTTGCACTTGAGCTCTTCAAATAATTATCTAATTAGACTTTTTTTCTTCTAAAAGGTTAAAATGGAATACAGCAACAGTTGTTTTTTTAAGTACACTAAATTTAAAGAGTAAGAACTAGCGAGTTAGTAGTGAGAAGGAAGTAGTAAGAAGTAGTGAGAGTAAGAACTAGTTAGTTCTTAGTTCTTCCTCTATAAATTTACTGGAGTGAGAGCCAAGGCCTACTGTGCCGAATTCCACTTACAGAGGCAATGGGGGTGCACTGCAGAAGACCTTCCGATCCGTTAGTCAGACGGATTCAAAATCCCCATTGTTTAGTTTCCAAGCTAGCTTGGCCCTCATTTTATCGACACAAGGAATGAAACGTTGGCTGAATGAACCTTTCCCAATCGCATCCATGTGGCAGCCAGCGTTAGAAATAAGATGCAAAAATTTAGGAGAGCAATTCGTGCTACTAACTAAAATTAAAATCTAGAAGCAAATGCCTATTTTCTGGAGCATTTTCGAGAAAAATATTTATGGAAAAATACTAGTTTCATATAATTGAACCGCAAACTCTTAAAATTGTGGTAGTTCAGTACCTATAGAATCACTAGAGATTCGCTATTTTAGGTGAGATGGAGTACCTAAATTTTAGGAATCACAATGTACGAGCGTGAGAGTTTCTAGATTTTACGAGGGGCTGGGGAGCCCAGTCGGTTAGGCATTCGCCTAGCATGCGGAAGGTCCCAGGTCCAGGCATCGCCAAAATAACTGCCGACCTATAAACGACCCGTGCAGTCGAAATGTCCGACGAATAATATCCCGTGTGGAGGGAGTGCACGTTAAATATCCTTCAAAGTCCTAACGCTGCGTACGATGTCGCCCTTCACGGTTGCGTTGGGTGCTTACTCAGGTGTCGGCTCGTCACTTGACTATGGTTCTAAAATACGACGCCCGTCGCCAATTGCCCTCGTGTAGCTCTAGTGCGACGATAATTCAAACTAAACTAGATTTTACGATCGTCGGAGTATCGCATTTTTGTGTATCGCCGGAGTTTTGCGATTTAAGGATAACAGTAGAAAATTGACAAATTTCATATCGTTGGATATTTGCGATTTTAAGATGATAATTTTCGGCAAGATCTATGGAAACTACTTCAAAAAGTTTATAGTGACAAAAAAAAATAGTCGCGATAACGGCGAATAAATTAATTTAAATAAAGTCGCAAAATTGTTTGGTTGCATTTTGCGACAAGCGACCGTGAATTTCGAACCCTGATGGTGACAACGGTAGCGCAAAGCGATCACTCAGCAGAGCCCATAGATATCACAGTTAAAGTATTAGATTGGCAGATCACGTGACCTCCAATGCTAACGACGGGAAGCGCATGGAGGCCAAATAAGAGGGCAAAATGGTCAGTGTTGCTGCCACTTTAAGGAGAAAAATACTACGGAAAAAAATACCATCTAATTCTAAAATTACAATGAAATATCGTAAAAATGCTAGCTGCATTTGGGAATCTTTTTAGTGACTTTAAATCCTTTTCTAGTATTTTTTTGTAATTTTAGAATAAAATGGTATTTTTTCGTAGTATTTTTCTCCTTAAAGTGGCAGCAACACTGGCCATTTTGCCCTCTTATTTGGCCTCCATGCGCGTCCCGTCGTTAGCATTGGAGGTCACGTGATCTGCCAATCTAATACTTTAACTATGATATCTATGGCAGAGCCTGGCTTATAAGGTCCAGGGCACCAGCAAACTTGAGGGAACCCCAAAAACGTACCTGCATAAAATATGTGTATTTTTTTTTTACATTTAGTGTACACTAAAAAATTATAGGAATTAGTTTGGAATACAAGCTCACCCCCCTCGAAAATTCAGTTTTTATGAATAGATTTGATGAATTTCGTTGTTTAAAACACAATTTCATGCTCAACTTTTCATAAATAATAATTATTTTTTAATCCTTCACAGTTAAAAATTGAGTTTTGGAGCAGTTTTACATGTAGCAAAAATGTCCGAACTAAATAGTATATATCACAAATATGACCAGGGGAATTGGGGGGGGGGGGGGAGTGGGGGTAAAAAAACTGTCACCAGTGGCTTAGGAGTAGTGCTTCGCATTGCCACGCCACAGGTCCGGGGATCGAATCCCGGATTGGGCGAGGTTGACCCATCCTTTCATCCCTTAAGTGGGTAGATAAGATGGGGACCAAGCATGCTTGGGAACTAAACACTGGGGGTTCCGCGTGAGGCTGGCAACCTTACCGACATATGCTTAGCACCCCAGAGCCCTAGGTCACGTAAGCTGAAATAGGCACGGCAGGCCTTGGCCCACTAATGGCCTGTTGCGCCGAGGAGGTTTTTTTTTAGATTAATGGACGCCCTCATAAACATTTAAAAATAAGGTTCGTACATTAAAATCAATACCTAATTGCGAACTTACTTTTAGTCGTTAAAATTTGTTCTTTTTTATATGAATTTGAAGTCTAAGTTGAATATATTACAGATCTCCTCATTTTTGTAGTTTGGGCTATAGCTATGACCTACTCAACTAATAAGGGACCGTCCTATAATCAAGGTTTTGTCGATTTTTTAACCCCTCCCCCATGGTGATATTTCGAGATATTTGGCTCGACCGACTAAATTCTTCATGCTTGCATTTATAAATGTTTAAAAATTGAATTTTAACTATTTTTAACAAATAAAGTTTCGAAAAGTTAGTTTTAATTTATTCATAAGGGGACGTATTACGTCACGGACAGAGGGGGGGAGGGAGGGGTATGCGCCAACGTGACGGATAGTGACATGGAGGGGGGGGGGGGGGGGGGGTTATCGCTTGCGTGACGTAACGATTCGGAAAATTTCACTTTTGCAGAGAAAATCTGTTTACATAAAATGAAGCTTTTGACTATCTTCATACGAAACACTTATTTCAGAAAGAGGATGAGGAGATTATTATGTGCCACAACGTTGGCATCATTAGTCTCTTATATTTTACAGCCCTTTTCGTAAAGGTCCTTCGTAACACGCTAAATCGCGACACTATCTTGACCAATAAGAGGACTAGCAGCTACCTGGACGAACACCAAAAGACCCAGAACTAGACAGATGTGATTAAAACTCAGACCCTCTTTTTTAGAAGACATTTAGCGAATAGCTAGTTGGTCCTTGGACTGTGAAAATGTAAACAAAATGTCGGTCTATTATTCCTATGAATAAATATTATTTAACCAAGATAACTTTTACTATTTTCTTTCCAAGTTAATTTTTAAAAAAAATTTCGAAATATGAATTTTTTAAATTTAGAAAACAAAGGGAAATATTAAAATTAATTTATTTTGAATGGGGGGGGGGGGGCTACAACGTGACGTATTTTTAGGGGGGAAGTTCGACCAAACGTGATGCAGCTTGACTTAGGGGGAGGGGTCAAAAAAGACTAAATTTTGCGTGACGTAATTTATGTACGTCCCCTAAGTCATGATTCCAAAATTTTCCCCTTAAATTTTAGTTAAAAAATTAATAATTTTTACCCTGCTTTTCACCATTTCATTCTGGATGTATAATGAGTTTTGGTTTCCACACTACGTTTATAAAGTAAAAAGGGCAAGGTATTGTAATCGTCCACTCCGTCTGTCTGTCCGTCCGTCACCCACTTTCATGGCCAAACTACAAATGCTCCAGACAAGTGTGATGCGTCAAAAAATTCACATCAAAATTAGAAGACATTGAAAATCTAATTCGAATTTTTTTCTTTCTGAGAAGTACTTTAATTATTTAAAAAAAAACCTACAAAATTTAATGCCCATTTAAAAAGCATAAGACGCCATTTTTATTAGAATTAAATGATCATTGCCAATCGCTGGAGAAACTTTATTTCGTTGAAATAATAAACTAAAAGAATTTTTTTTAGTGCAACCTAAATAAGTTTGAAATGACGTCAAATATATTTCACAAAAATAGATTCTTTGATTGTATATTGATATGAAATGTTTTTCTTGTATCTAAAAGCGAGGAATATTACATATTCATTCTTTGAAATATAAATTAATTTAGCAAACGATAAGAAATAATGATTAAAAATTTTCGAAATAAAATAAATCAAACTAGCCAAATTTAGCATGTAAATATTTGTCGGTAACATTCTGTAAATACTATATGTTGGTAGTTGCTAATGTATATGTATGCATTTATTAATGTTTAACCTTTAAAAAAACTTCAATTGAATTCCAGTTAAATTTAAATGTGTTATAGAATGGACAATTACATTACACTGCGATTAGTTTACTTTTTATAAATCGAAAAGTTATGTAAAATAAATGTTCTTCTTTTAGTAAGTGTAAAGTCCCTTTTGAAGCAGGAAGCTATATGCTTTTCCTTTACCGTCCTTTCTCTAACTGTTTAATTTTTGGAAAGTAGTTATTTTTCTTTAAATTTAATATTTTTCTTTTTCAATCAGTGCTGCCATCTAGCTAGTAAAGTAGAAATCAAGTACACCTTAAAAATAAATTAGAGAAAAAATAGTTGCAGAGATCCTTATTTTTTTGTTTGTTCCGTTTAAAAGTTAATATTTTCTTTAAAAAAATATTAAGAAATAAAAATAATGTTTTTTTTTTGCCCAAACCTCGATCCTTCAATTTTTGTAATATTTGCAATTAATCAGATATTTGAAAACTCGAAATGCATATTCCACCAATAAAATGCCATTTGTAAAATTTACATTTAAAATTAAAAATAAATTGCCAGCTCTCTAATTGAAAGAAATCAATGAATGTTATGTCTTTTTTTTATGATTTCGAGAAAAAGTAATTTCCCTTTGAAAAAAAATCCCTTCATATTGGATATAACTAGTAACGACATCTACCGGACCTGTATAACAATCCCTCTTTGCCAATTTAGCTTCCACACTTCGTTTATAACGTAAAAAGTGGAAGGTATTATAATACTTCAGTCCGTCTGTCTGTCTGTCCGTCACCCACTTTCATAGCCCAAACTACAAATGCTACGGACAAGTGTGATACGTCAAAAAATTCAGCGCATCGAAATTATGTGAAAATTTCAGAAAAGAATTCGAATTCGAAGTACTTCAATTATATAAAAAAAAATGCAAAATTGAATGCTCATTTAATAAGCATAAATAATACAATAGATTAAATAATAGACAATAAATTAAAATTAATTTATTTTTGTGTCATCGGTCAGTTTGAAATGATGTCAAATATATTTTACTACGAGATTCTTTGTACGTTGATATGAAATATTTTCATTCTATTTAAAAGCGAGGAATATCATACATATTTACTCTTTGAAATATAAATTATTTTTTTGCAAACGATAAGTAATAATTATTGAATTTTCGAAATAAAATAAATGAAACTAGCCAAATTTAGCATGTAAATGTTTAATATAGAATATTAATGCTGTGTTTGTCGCCTTTTTACCTGTTAAACACAACTGTTGTGTGGAAGCGGGTTAAGTGACAGATTCTGTTACAAACCTACTTGTTTTTATGTGGAATGAGTTGGTAAAGAATTGCATAAATGTTTTTTTAATAGTTGTTAATTTTTTAGTTATTTTTTAATAAATAACTAAATCGACGTAAAATTGCATATTTATGGGTTGATATGAAAAAAATGGTCAATTTGTGTCCCAGCCGATTGTTTTAACCCGTTCACTCCCAATGATTCCTTTTAGTTTAGTTAGTTTGAATTATCGTCGCAGTAGAGCTACACGAGGGCTATTGGCGACGGGCGTCGTATTTTAGAGCCACAGTCAAGGGACGAGCCGACACCTGAGTAGGCACCCAACGCAACCGTGAAGGGCGACATCGTAAGCATCGTTAGGACTTTGAAGGATATTTAACGTGCACTCCCTCCACACAGGGTATTATTCGTCGGATATTTTGGCTGCACGGGCCGTTTATAGGTCGGCAGTTATTTTGGCGATGCCCGGACCCGAACCTGGGACCTTCCGCATGCTAGGCGAATGCCTAACCGACTGGACCCCCTAGCCCCATAATTCCTTTTAGAATCATCAAACTAGCGATTTTTTTTCTCACTAAGTTAAACTCGTACTTATTTAAAATTAATTTTATAAAATTTAGCATTCATTTTTCTATAAAAATATATTTTCCTTTTTGTATCGTTAATTGGAAGAATCATGTCTTTTGAAGAATTAAATAATGTTTGCTGTAGCAACTAAATGAAAATATAAAAACATGGTAAAAATAAAAATCACTCTGGAATATTTTTAATAAATAAATTTGCCCTAAAATCTTCATGCTAGCATTTTAAAACGTTTAAAAAATTTATTTTTTTAAACTATTTTTAACAAATAAAGTTTATAAAAATTATTGTTAGAATTCATTCAAAAGTTATGATTCCGGAAATGGAAGTACGAAGTTTGAGTAGGAAGGGGTTCCAAATGAAACTTATTTTGTCAAAGTAATAACGGTAGGGGGGGGGGGGGGGGTCCCCAGAGCCTGATTTCTGGCAGGGCAAACGGGGCACGTGCCCAGGGTTCCCACTTCAAGAGGGCCCCCAACTTTTCTTAAAAGAATAGTATTGGGGGAAAATAGTTGCCTAAAAAAAATAATAATAAACATAATACAATTGAACCAAGTACAGTTAATTTTTTATACGCAAGCCACTTTTTTTTTTATTCCTTGTTAATTTTATAAATTAACTGCCTCAGCCACGTGATCAAGTGAATAAAAATTATGTGTGTAGATAAAATGATTTGACACATAGGTTTCTGATGTCATATCTAATGTATGTATTAAAAAAAAATTGTATGTAAAAAAGCAATGCTTACAATGCATACTTAATATAATAAAGGTTATTTGTTCGTACAATTTTAAAATGAAAAAAAAAATCATTTTCATGGACAGATCAATGTATGTTGCGGGGGCCCCCAAACAGGCTTGTGCCCTGGGCCCCAAAAGTTGTAAGTCGGGCCCTGGGGGTCCCTTGATCCCCCCCCCGCGTCTGTGTCGATAATTCAACTCTACTCTTGGGAACAAATGGACGAAACGAGCGTCGAAAGGTGATTCGGCGGCGTCCATCATGTTCTGACGCGTCCCGAAATAACTTTTCGGACATCTGAGGAAATGAAGGCCGCGTCGCTTTTACAAGACTCCAATCACTCATTTTTTATAACAATTTCCTTTCAATGGCCATTTTTTTTGGGTTGTTGCTACCTCTAGACTACATAGGTCAATGGCAGTGGTGGACATAATCGGGTATATTGCCTAAAAAAATACGTTTAACAAAAAATCCTACAAGGGAACAAATTCAAGGTAGAATCGTCGCATTGCTTTTATATATAGGGTTCATTCAAGACAGTTCGTGCTACGTGAAAGTTTGATCACTCATTTTTAGCCTACTTTTCTTTTTTTTTTAATTCGATAGAATTAAATTTTTTTTAAAAAAGTAGGTATTAACATGCTGTCGATGTCCGTCTGTCTGTTTGTCTGTCCCCCTTCAAAAATCAGTTCTATACATCTGATCTTAAAAATTCTTTTTTTGTCAGAAAGCTATGACCTCAGAGACCCAACTTTCATACTTTTTGTCCGCCTGTGTGTACGTCCGGACGGACATAAATTTACTATCTGTCGGTGAATTTCCCATTGAATTAGCATTGGAATTCAATTTGGAGTCATTTAAATCACTGTTTCCAAATCACAATGACATGAGAAACTTTATTTAAAAATATTTGAAGCAAAATTATTTTTTTATGAATCAGTAAGGAATGACGTCATACAATGTAGCACAATGTGATTCTTTGATTGTTGATTAATTGTTTAGCAAGAAAGCGGCAAGGCATATTTTATGCGTACAATTATGCTTAGTTTTAATTTACATTTCGTATTTTTTTAATGCAGTTTGGAGTGGTTTCATTACTTTTGTTATTAATAAAAATTTAATTATTCTTCGAACTACAAATAAATCGAGCAGACGATAAATATAAAGTTATTTGCGAATGAATATTAAGGAAAATAGTTGATTTTGGCTTTTAGAAGTTTAAATAATAGCTGGATGCTGTGTTTAGCAATTTTTTTCTAATGTGTGTAAATCTAGCGTAGAAACGATTGTTGCTGATATTTACTATTGTGAACCTAGTTGTTTCCTGATTAGAATTTCAGTAAGTATTTAAGTAACAGGAAAGTAGGCTATTTTAGTTCTTTAAGAACATCTTGTTTGTATCAATTTCCTTTCAATAATAATTTTTAGTTGGTGCTACCTTTAGACGACAGAGTTCAATGGCAGTGGTTGGAGGATTCTAATGAAAATAATTGGATACTGCTTATAAAAGGTTTATAAAAAAAAATCGTAGAGGCCTTTCGAAAAAAAATCAAGGTATTTGAGCTGAATTAACGTCGCACTAGAGCTACAGGAGGGCTATTGGCGACGGACGTCATAATTTAGAGACACAGGCAAGTGACGAGCCGACACCTAAGTAGGCCCCCAACGCAACTTTTAAGGGCGACATCGTAGGCAACATTGGGACTTTGAAACATATTTAACGTGCACTCCCTCTACACGGGGGTATTATTCGTCGGACAGTTTTTGGCTGCGCGGTCCATTTATAGGTCGGCAGTTATTTTGGCGATGCCCGGACCCGAACCTGGTACCTTCCACATGCAAGGCCTTAACCGACAGAGCTCCCCAGTCCCAGGGGGATTCTTGTGAAACTAATCGGGTACTGCCTATAAAAAGTTTATCAAAAAATCCTTTTGGAAAAAAAAGCTCAATGTCTCATTGCTTCAAAGGGGCGTAAATTAAAGACAATTTGGCTTGCTTCAGATTACGTAACTTTAAAAAAAATTTTCATTGTTGTTTTTCGGTGAAATCATTGGTTGCTTCGGTTTCAATGCGCGGTCTTTTCGTCTGCTATGTTCAATTTTAGTTAAGTTAGTTTGAATTATCGTCGCACTAGAGCTACAAGAGGGCTATTGGCGACGGGCGTCATAATGTACTATTTGAAAATAGTTAATTTTGGCTTTTAAAAGTTTGAATTACAACTAGCTAAAGGCCCTGTTTGGCGAATTTCTTTCTGAGGTGTATAAATAGTTTGTTTCCTGTTGAGCACAAATGTTGTGTGGAAGCGATTTAAGTGACATATTGACTGTAACAAACCTACTTGTTTTGTTAGGGTTTTACGGTTATTTATTAACCGAAACAAAAGTTTCAGCAAGACTAAAAATGAATAATATACCGCTGGAAAGTCCTTGCAGTTATACCGTCCTTGCAGTTTTTGTTTTGCTTTAGTTTAGCCCGTATTTTTAAGTGGTTTTGAAATGTTAACTGTCACACAAAATAAAAAAAAATGAGCATTTTATTTGTGATTTTTTAAAACTAATACCTGTATAGGATACACAAAACACTTTTTTGAAAAAAAAAACATTAAGAATTAAAAATTAAGCATTTTTAGAAGAATAGAAGAATTTGTTTTGCTAGTGTCGGAAAAAATGCTATATAATTCGTAACAATTTAATTTGTAATGATGGGGTTTTCTAACCCTAAACATAAAAGTAATATATAACGCTAGAAAGAAATGGAATAGGGCAAATTCAAAATATTACCCCAAGTTCTAAAAGATTGAAAATAGATCATCCTAGTACAATTTTCAAAAAACGTCTCATTTTCTCCACGAGAAATTACACAAAAATGCGTTCAAACATAAAGTTCATACATAATGCATTTAAAGATATCTTTTTTTTAGCAGATCGGTTGCCGATTACATTTATAAAGTCAGATTAAATGCTGATACACACAAAAAGGTTCATTGCTACCATAGATATCATAGTTAAAGTATTAGATTGGCAGATCACGTGACCTCCAATGCTAACGACGGGACGCACATGGAGGCCAAAATAAGAGGGCAAAATGGCCAGTGTTGCTGCCACTTTAAGGAGAAAAATATAATTATATAATATAATTATACTATAATTATACATAACATTTATTATACTATACACATAATTCTAAAATTACAAAAAAAATATAAGAAAAGGATTTAAAGTCACTAAAAAGATTCCAAAATGCAGCTAGTATTTTTACGATATTTTTTTGTAATTTTAGAATTAAGTGGTATTTTTTCGTAGTATTTTTCTCATTAAAGTGGCAGCACCACTGGCCATTTTGCCCCC
Organism: Oedothorax gibbosus; assembly: GCA_019343175.1. Lineage (NCBI taxonomy): Eukaryota > Metazoa > Arthropoda > Arachnida > Araneae > Linyphiidae > Oedothorax > Oedothorax gibbosus. Next base: position 1,038,262 of record CM033280.1, on the reverse strand, counting down.
TTATTTGGCCTCCATGCGCGTCCCGTCGTTAGCATTGGAGGTCACGTGATCTGCCAATCTGATACTTTAACTATGATGTCTATGGATTAAATGCTAATGCACACAAAAAGGTTCATTGCTACCAATAAATGTCTACATTACTATTACCGCATACCAATACCATAATTTTACGTGTCCAACGTAATTCCCGTTTCTGTACTTTTATTATGGGTTAGGCTGATACTGTTAGTTTGGGCTTGAAATGCTTCCTTAAAACCTTTCTTATACGATAAGACTATTTTTGGCTCGAACAATAAAGGTTATTTGCGGAGAACACAGACATGGGATTTTAATTTTCTTAAAACATCGGTTGCTCGTGTAATATTCACATCAGAGATACGGACACATCAGAGATAGAGCCAGGGTGATATAAGTATTGAAATTTTGACATTCTGTTTAGTATCAATTTGCTTGCGGATTAGTTAATTTTTGTTTACCAAACATCTCTCTTTTAAACGGCACTATTAGTGACAGTTAGGTTAGGTTAGTTTGAATTATCGTCGTACTAGAGCTACACGAGGGCTATTGGCGACGGGCGTCGTATTTTAGAACCACAATTAAGTGACGAGCCAACACCTGAGTAGGCACCCAACGCAACCGTTAAGGGCGACATCTTACGCAGTGTTAGGACTTGGAAGGATATTTAACGTGCACTCCCTCCACATTATTATTTGTCGGACATTTGTGGCTGCCCGGGCCGTTTATAGGTCGGCAGTTATTTTGGCGATGCCCGGACCCGAACCTGGGACCTTCCGCATGCTAGGCGAATGCCTAACCGACTGGGCTCCTCAGCCCCACAGTTAAAACAAAACTTTCATGCACTTTTGTCTTATAGGAATGTATTTTATTTGTTTAATCGTTCGGTGAAACCCAATATACGTATTTTTTTTTAAATAAGTTTTTTTTAATAAATTTGACATAAAAAATATTTTAAAGATACGAATATTTTTAAGAAAGAAAACAAATAATTTACCATTAATGTGTAAACCGTAAACGTATATATAGTACTAATATTTCGTAGCAAACATGGTCGGTGCGAGGGCAATTGCACCCCCTCCTCCCAAATTTCGAAGTTGAAAGAAAAATGTTAGAACAGTTTAAAAAATTCGCCTATTTCGCTTCCGATTTAGTGTGTAAAGGTACATAGATGATTCTAATATATGTATCTGTTTTAAACAGCACATATACCACCCTATTTTGCAGCTAACCAGCTACTTTTCCGCGAAGGGGGAGAATTAACATTGTAACAGGGGCGGCAAATCTTTAAATCCGGCCCTGCACGGGCCACCTTTCGCATGCAAGGCGAACACCTTACCGACTGTTCTACCCTCGGGAAAAAGGACTTAAACCAGCGTGCCTTCGAAGAAAAATTGGCATCAAAGAAAATAAGTTATCTGCTCGTGTAAAAGCCGTTTTCCTTGATCCATTCTGTTGCCATAACAACATAAGCTGGTTCATCAGGAAATTGCGTTTTCCCGCGGAGCGAAAATAGTTTTCTCCGTAACTAGGCGCCATTACTAGCGCCGTTACAGAAATGGGCGAATATTTCGCGGCTGAATTTCAAGCAATTACACGAATGCGCTAAATCACACGAATATCAACATGAGTAATTAGGTAATGAACTTAGTTTGAAAACGCATGCAATGTTGGGGCGGTTCGTTGAATCCCAGCTCAACAAACACGTAGTATGTGGTTAATATTTTCAGGTTTAGTTTATTACATTGTTAGTAATTCAGCAAGAGAAATATTGATTGTTCTGTTGAATTGAAGCCCAGTGGCTTAGTGCTTGGGCTTCGCATTGCCATGCCACAGGTCCTGGGATCGAGTCCTTTCATCCCTTTAGTGGGTCGATTAAATTAGGATCACACCCGCTTGGGAACTAAAACCTCATAGATATAGGAAGATGAGCAGATATGCCCCTAGTTGAAAAGGTGATGCCACTTTTCCACCAGAATCCCATAAGGCAGTTCGCAAACCAAAACTTCCCGCCCGCCCATGGCGTGCCATAAGCCACCAGATGGCACCATGAGATAAATTTGGAATAATAAAAAATATATTAAATATTAACTAGTTAGAACTTTTTGCCAGTTTTGCTAGCATAAGTTTATCACTGGATATGTTTTGATAATTTTTGGTAGATGCGAGATATTTATTCACAAAAGAAGCATTTCAAATATGCAATTTTTATTGCATGTAACTCTTCGGCAAAAGCAGATTTTTGCCAACCAGTATCCCGTAAGGCATTGCGAAAACGGCGAAAAGCGGCTTCATCACACAATCGCGGGATTTGTATTGCGCTGTACGGGGATTGCGCAATCGATGGGCATATCTGCTACTCTTCTTATATCTATGTAAAAACTGGATATTCCGCTTGAGGCTAACCACCTAACCGGGACAGATGCCTAGCAACCCCAGAGCCCTTGGGTCACTTAAGTTGAAATGGGCACGGCAGGCCTTGGCACACCAACGGCCTGTTGCTCCGAGGAGTTTAGTGTAGTCTGTTGAATTACCTTTGCACAAACGCTGTACACTTTTTAGTGTTTGTTGACAAAGATTTACAAAAGCAATATGGAACAGTTCTAAGAAAACTTACAAACCTTAAAACCCTCTGAGGAATAATAATAACGTATAAACCCATCACCTGACCGTCAGGTTTCCAGTAAAAACACATTTTTAAAAAAAATATGTAAATTAAAAAAAATTAAAATTTAAAGATGAAGGAGCCATTTGTATACAGTCCCTGGACAAATTATTAGACGCACTGAAAGATTTCATGTAAAATATTAATTACTTAGTAATATTGTACCTACATATTTGTATAAATACAAATATGTAGTCTACAACAATTCTTTTAAATAAAAATCAATAATATTGTAGTTTAAATATACCATTATTGCATAAAAACTCTTAAGAAACTTAAAATTACTAAAAAAAAATACAGTGCGTCAAATAATTTGTCCAGGGACTTGTATATTTAAATTTTTTAAAAATAAATTTTCAGTTAAAAATTTTAATACAAATCTCATGCAGTTTACATTTCACACAATGTGCTTATTCCTCAGAGGAGAGGATTAAAACTTGCTAAATGCAAACAAGTAGGTTTGTAACAGAATCTGTCACTTTACCCGCCTCCACACAACAGTTATGTTTAACAGGTAAAAAGGTGCCAAACACAGCATTAATATTCTATATTTACATGCTAAATTTGGCTAGTTTCATTTATTTTATTTCAAAAATTCAATAATTATTACTTACCGTTTGCAAAAAAATCATTTATATTTCAAAGAATAAATATGTAATATTCCTCGCTTTTAAATAGAATGAAAATATTTCATACAAACATACAAAGAATCTCGTAATGAAATATATTTGACGTCATTTCAAACTGATCGATGTCGCAAAAATAAATTTATTTTAATTTATTGTCTAAAAGAATTAAAGTTTCTCGAGCGATTGTTTCGAAGGTTGTCTACTTGTCCGTAGCATTTGTAGTTTGGGCTATGAAAGTGGGTGGCAGACGGACGGACTGAACGATTATAATACCTTCCACTTTTTACGTTATAAACGTAGTGTGGAAGCTATAAAAATAGGAATGCGTCAAATACTGCTTTATGTTCCTGGATCATTCTCGGGGAAAATTTCTGGTCAATGCTGTTCTCATCACTTATGTTGTATGATCAAAATCTTATTTTGCTTATTTAATTGATTTTTATTATCTACAATTCTAAATTCTAAACTAGCAATAAATATACATATTTTTTAAAAAAAAAAACTAATTTGCATAAAATAAGTGAGTGACTAGGAATTATCCCGAAAATGGGGCCCAGGAGTCATACTTATGAGTGTATTACTGATAAATATTTTATATTGTCGGCATTTCGAACCTATCGGGTTTTGTCACTGCCAACATCAAAAACAAGGCCAGAGAAGCTCTCCCAAACATGAGCGTAGACGGAAATTTTGACGTCACTGTTCCCAGTGCCGAAGATCGAGAAACTAGTTCGGACGCATTCGGAACCCTAAAAATGTGGTCAGCCGTGAACGAGTGGTTCCGAACAGGTTTCGAGACAGGTTGTCTTCATCTTCGGAATAACGTCACTCGGAACTATGACGTCAAAATTTCCGTCCCCGAGCTTGTTTGGGAAAGCTTCTTCGGCTTTAGTGGTTGAGTAGGCCGTGGTGTATTACTGATAAAAAAAATACTTTATTTTGACGGCATCACAGTAATGCTTACTCCGTACCGTAATTAGTAACCCTAGCTTCGATATATTTTGTAATAATTTGAACGTGAATTTTGGACCAGTATTTATCTTAAAATTAGTCAGAGATTGCCCCATATCTGGGGTAATTTCTGGTCACACTGAATATAATGATTTAAATTATAAGCAGTTGTGCTGATAATTGTTTTCTAAGACATTATATTGTGCTTCGTACCGAAATCGGTAATTCTTAGTTTCGATAAATTGTGTAATAATTGAATTTTGATTTTGACCCGAAATTCCCTCGAGTTACCCTAACTTTTAAAAATTCATAAATAAATTTAAAACAGTAAAATTATATTATAGCAAACGTTAAGTTATGATTTCTCTATAAATAAAGTCATAGTTCGAGCATTTCATTGGCAAAATATTTTTTGATAAATATGGAAATAAAAATGGACACATTAGAGATAGCCCAGTCTTCTACACTCTTAAAACGAGCGGTTTTAACTCGGACTGAGTTAATTTCAACTCCTTTCCGGGGTCGAAAATGCATTTCCCCTATAGGAGTGGATTTCACTCTTTTGTTTTAAGAGTGTAACTTTAGAATTTAGCAATTTTTTTGTATGGATTTATTTCAATTATGTAAATAATTGATTAATGTTAATATACGTGTGGTCGGTTTGCCTTCTTGAAAAAGTCGACACATTGTTACTCTCTAAAGTGGACCTTCATATTTAAACAAAATAAAAAAAATAATATTTTATAATCTTGTAAAAAGACTCTTTTATCAATTTCAAAACGAAAGGTCGAATTCATTGTTGTCCCCCTCAAAACTGACAACCTTGAACCAAAACTCCTGAAGGCCGCTTTTCTAATTCAATACTAAAATCACATCTTTCCGAACATTGACGTGTCAATAACAGTCAGAAAATCCATTGGAAAGGTATTTTTCTCCCCCATTTCTAATCATAGGAGGGTATTTTAAGTCCCACCGAAACGAGAGATGGTCAAGAAAATCGAAAATATGACACGCAATGGTTATGTTGGCTACGTTGCGTTTGAAATACACGCGAACGACGACCCGAAGCAGGGCCTGATCTTTCATAAGGCTCGTTAGACCCCGGCTTTAAAAAAAAGAACTCTAAACTCCACGGCGCAACAGCCCATTACTGGGCCAAGGCCTGCCGTGCCCATTTCAGCTTTCGTGACCTAGGGCTCTGGGGTGCTAGGCATATGTCCCGGTAAGATGGTCAGCCTCACGCGGAACCCCCAGTGTTAGACCCGGGCCTAGGGTCCCCAAATTTAGGGGCAATTAAATTTCAATTTCTTTTGTGAAGAATATTGTGGGATTCCAAACCTTAAGTTAATTTTTAAATTTTTTGAAGTATCACTTCGTTTTTAGCTAGACTTTATGACATAGACATTAACCTAATACTATTGGACCGATTGATGTTATAAGAAACTGATAAAATAGTAGAAAACATATGATACATCAGCCAACTGGCGCCATCATTACCCGCGATCATACGCAAACTTTTCCGTAAATATAGATCCCCACAATTTATTGTGAATACAGTCTGTGTTTTCCTAGATCAGGCCTTGACCCTAGACAGGGGGCCTATTCAACTTTAAGGCCACAGGAGCTCTTCGTTACAACACGCTATCCGTCCTATTCGTATTGTCGGCTTTTCCAAAGGCAAAGTACGCCATACATTCGCGCACGGTCTACTATACTTTTCAGATTCCGAATAGCTTGCGTTCCTCACTTTTGGAACAACTCGTTCAGGGCGGATAGTGTCATGTCACACAGATCTTCTTTGGCCTTTTCAGTTGAGTCGACGGTACCCATTGAGCTAGAAGGAAAACTGGAGTGAGGTGTGTGATTCACTGAAAAGGGCAGCAAACGAGCCGGTCCAATTCCGAAACTCGGAGGAATACACAGTACTGCAGCAGAAACGAACCGGGCAGAAAACATAGAAACTTGCCTATTTCGCGATTGGGTTCGTCTACGCTGGTTCTTAGTTAGTAATCCACATGGTTATTTCTTAAAAAAGTTGGAATTTAAAGTTAAAGAAAGTTAATTCTTTCGAACTAAAAATTTTACAATACATTTAGGAGCCCAAGTCAATATGATAGAGGGGTCTCATACAAGCATTGCATACAAGTGTAGGGAAAATAGTCCTTTTTTGTCCGGTTCGCTCAAAAGGGTGTGAGTGGGTTTTCGGCTCGCTGACACCTCACTCCAGTTTCCCTGCTATAGCTCAATGACGGTACCTTAGAAATTTCATATCAAAGTGAAGACCACTTAATATACACAAGTGGGCAACGTTTGCATGAAATGGACGTTGAATCACGTTTAGTTTAGTTTGAATTGCACTACATCTACACGAGGGCTGTCGGGCGTCGTTATTTAGAACCAGAGTCAAGTGACGAGCCGACACCTGAGTAGGCACCCAACGCAACTGTTAAGGGCGACATCGTACTCGGAGTTGGGACTTTGAAGCATATTTAACGTGCCCTCCCACTAACCGGGACGTTTTTGGCTGCATGGCCCATTTATAGGTCGGCAGTTATTTTGACTATGCCCGGACATGGGACTTGGACTGCATGCAAGGTGAACGCCTTAACAGACTGGACTCCAGCGACCACGACCACATTGAACCACGACCGATTTAACTTCTACCGGCTCACTCCATGCGGAGGACACAAGACGAGTACAGAACCTTTGAAGGTATCCTCCTGAGGCATGACGCCTCAACCCATACGCCAAAGCTCAATATGACAGTAACATTAATCTATAATAATAAAAGAAAGAGTCTGCCTGTCTGTGGATCGTAAAATACCTACTTATACTGCCCTCAGAAATTCGAAATTTTTAAGATAGATTCCCTTTAATACCAACATGTGCATCTGAGGCTTAGTTTTTTCATATTTGTTCCATTTTTAGAGAAAATTCGAATTTTCTGAAAAAAATACACCACTTTCGCTCAAATCCGATCATTTTTCCCCCTTTCGTGTGGCCATTCGAGAGAAGAAATTAAAATGAACACAAAAATTAATTAAAATTGAAATTGCTTTTATTTTCTTGCCATTACCTTCAGAAACTAAATTAATGATTTGAAAAATAATTGAACGTGCCAATGAGCTAATTTATTTTTTTAAAAAAACCCAGAATGGAGGTTTTGACGTGAAATAACATTGTGATACAATTATGGTTAATTTTGAATTTATCAGGAAAATCGCGATGACAGTAAGTTCATATTGAGGAAGATTTTTGTGATCTGAGGATGTGCATTTTGTAGTGATGTATTTTTATTTTGGAATTTTAATGCAATATAAGTAACGGGATTTTATTCTTTATAATGAACGGGAACAAAGGCAAAGCTTATTATCCTATAGGAAATCAAATGACACATATACTTGGATCGATTTGATATTCTTTTAGTCCGTGCGAAGAACGGGTATTCATTTGCTAGTATTGTTATAAAGTGTTCACGAAAAAGAACCCAAATATCTCTATCGCGACTCGAAACAGTAGCAGTTTTCTGCTCTCCTGTTCTTTGCTCCCTGGGGAATGCCAGGGATCGATACGTAATCGGGCCGATCAAGGCTACATCCCAGAAGGTACCCGTTCTACATAAAGAATTTTTTTCAAAGAGTTTCTTCGTTACAGTGTCTAGACAGTTAGGAATTCAGACTACTTGGAAAAGTCATTAAGGAAGTCGTAATGAATTTTGAACAATTATTTTTCCATCCATAATTATATATTTTTAATGATGCTCAATACAGTTTAAGTTTTAGTTTAATTTTTTTTAATAATTATATCTTATTATATATTTTATTATAACATTTTAGATTTTACTGCCTGCGACGCAATTCGCTTGTTTCAGGTGATGTAGTACTCTTAAGCTTTCATTCCTTTATTTCCTTTTAGTGAAACTGATATAACTGAAATATCTGAACTGATTTATGTTTACTGAAAGTATTTTGTGGAGAAAAAATATTAAATACTTCATTGCAATTCCTTAAAAAAAATGACGCTAAAAAAATCCTTTAAAACCCAAAATATCTTTTCAAATAAAAGCTTAAATAATTAATAACAGCATATAAGTTAGATTTCAACACTTTGCAGGCAAACTTTTACGAACAAATTCATGGGTGTTAAACTTGTATGCCGTATGATATAAAAAAAAGCTTTTATAAACCTTCTGAAAAATGAAGCTTACATAAAATCGTAGTAAAATCAATAATTTTGGTTAAGAAAAGCGTTTGACAAATAAATCCCCCAAATACCTTGTTTTAAAAATTCTGTTCATTTTCACGCATTCGTTCAATAAACAATCAAGTTTGTTTAAATTAGAACTGAAAAAAAAGTGAGAAATCAATATTATAATTACTAATTCTTTTTATGTTTTTTCTTAATAACTATATTCAAGAGCAATACTAACAGCTTATTTCATGAAATATTTTTAAAAAATAGTCTTCTACTTATACAAAAAATGAACTAAAAAAACAAGCTTTAAATCGGAGTACATGTTCCACGAATTACATTTTCGGCACTTTCGTATGTCCCTGAGTGGAGCTGTTTTCGAATCCCCAGGGCCAATCAAATCGCAGTTCTCTTTCCGAACGCCCAATCAAATCACGGCGAAAATGGTTAGCTATGACATATTAACTTTCGCAATGCATTTTTTTTCCTTTTCTAAAATAGGTCAAGAACGGAGGGAGTGACAATGGTTTTAAAGTGGGATAAAAGTTCAAAATAGTTGTACACAAGAATTGAATATTAATAATCTGGTCCAACCATAAATTGTGAATAATTTAAGTATAAAGAATTTCATTTCTTTTAATATTAGAAATATTAAAGGGCCGGATTTCTAAATAGGCTAAGTAGGCTGTAGCCTAGAGCGGCGAATTTTTGGGGCGGCAAATTTTACGACCTATTAAAGCGGCATTTGGTATAAAAAAAAATTAATGTAAAGATACGAATATTTTTATGAAAAAAACCCCAAATAATTTACATTAATGCGTAAACCGTAAAAGTATATATAGTACTAATATTTCGTAGCAAACATGGTCGGTGCGAGGGCAATTGCACCCCCTCCTCCCGGATTTCGAAGTTGAAAGAAAAATAGTAGAACAGTTTTAAAAAATTCGCCTATTTCGCTTTCGATTTAGTGTACAACGGTACATAGATGACTCTAATATGTGTATCTATTTTCAACAGCACATACCATCCTATTTTGCAGCTAACCAGCTACCTTTCCCCGAAGGAGGGAGAATATTGCAGCAGGGGCGGGGCAAATAAATCGTAGCCTATAGGCGGCAAATCTTTAAATCCGGCCCTGAGAAATAGTTTAATGGGAATGTTTCAGATGATGTAATGCCCTTGTTTCCTTTTTTCTGCGTACTGCGATTTCATTAGTTGCTTCGGTCCCACTCTTAAAATAACCGACATAGATGACCATAAACTTTTCTTTCTATGCAAGCTTTTTTTAAAAAAAATTGAACAACCAACAGCACAGCAAGAAATTGGCATTTAAAAATTTTATAAGTAAAATATTTTTAGAAAACGCATTTTCCAATACCAAAACAAAGGTAATTAAAGACAACAAATTAGCCGTTAGAGCTATTTCTATCCACGAGTGAAGCAACCCCATTGATGAATAAAATGAGATTAAAAGTTAACTTTTATTGTTTAAATTTAAAAAATACGCAGAGGCAACAAACATGATTTTACCACTATTCCCAACTCAAATAGTCGCTGTAAATGTTGTTTTTCCTTTATGATACTGCATCCACAGAAAAAGTGGTACCTAAGGAAATCTTATGAAATCGAGTTTCTAACACATAGTTTCTCGATTCCGAGAAACTTTTTAAAAATGCAATCTTTTAAAAATGTATTATGCCTTTAGTAATTAAAACAAACTATGATCTGATAACTATGATCTGATAATTATTGAATAAATAAAGTTTTTAAGAAGTGTAGTGAAGTAGAAATTTTTAAAAAGTGAAGTTTTCATGTGGGTTTTATTTTTTTTTAATCTGAAAAGTGAAAGTAGAAAGAAGAAAGAAAGAAAGAAGTTTAATCTGAAAGAGTTTTTTAGTACAAATTTTTAGCCTACTTTTCTTTTTTTTAATTCGAAAGAATTAAAAAAAATGAAAAAGTAGGTATTGACATGCGGTCGATGTCCGTCTGTCTGTCCGTACCTTCCGAAATCGGTTCTATCCATCGGATCTTAAAAATTCTTTTTTTTTATAGAAAGCTATGACCTCAGATACACAACTTTCATACTTTTTGTCCGTCTGTCTGTACATCCGGACGGACATAAATCTACTACCTGTCGGCGAATTTCCCATTGAATTTTTAGCATTGAAATTCAATTCTAAGTCATTTAAATCACTGTTGCCTAATCAACAATGGCATGAGAAACTTTATTTAAACATATTTGAAGCAAATGAATATTTTCATGAATCAGTTTGGAATGACGTCATAAAATGTAGCACAATTTGATTCTTTGATTGTTCATTAATTGTTTACCAAGAAAGCGGCAATACATATTTTTGCATACAATTATGCTTAGTTTTAATTTACGTTTGCTTCTTATTTTTTTAAAATGCAGTTTGAAGTAGTTTCATTACTTTTGTTATTAATAAATATTTAATTATTCTTCGAACTTCAAATAAATCGAGCAGGCGATAAATAATATTAAGTTAATTTGCGAAAGAATATTAAGGAAAATAGTTGATTTTGACTTTTAGAAGTTTAAATTATAGCTGGATGCTGTGTTTCGATTTTTTTTCTATTGTGTATAAATCTAGTGCAGAAACGGTTGTTGATGATATTTACTGTTAGAAACCTAGTTTTTTCCCGATTAGAACTCCAGTAAGTATTTAAGTAATAGGAATGTAGGCTATTTTAGTTCTTTTTGAACTTCTTGTTTTAGTAACAAATACTAATTAGGCTTAATGACAATCTGCACACCTTTGAGATATAAAACAAGTAGGTTTGTAACAGAATTTGTCACTTAACTCGCTTCCACATATTTGTGTTTAACAGGAAAAAACGCGCCAAACACAACATTAATTCTATATTTAACATTTACAAGCTAAATTTGGCTAGTTTCATTTATTTTATTTCGAAAATTCAATAATTATTACTTATCGTTTGCAAAAATCAATTTATATTTTAAAGAATAAATATGTCATATTCCTCGCTTTTAAATAGAATGAAAACATTTCATATCAACATACAAGGATTCCGTAGTGAAATATATTTGACGTCATTTCAAACTGATCGATGTCGCAAAAATAAATTTATTTTAATTTATTGTCTAAAAGAATTAAAGTTTCTCGAGCGATTGTTGCGAATGGCAAATGTGATTTAATTCTAATAAAAACAGGGCCTTTAGCTATTTGTAATTCAAAGTTTAAACGCCAAAATTAACTATTTTCATTAATCTTCTTTCTCAGATTTAATAATTAGACGCTATCGTTTGCTAAGTTTGTTTAAAGTTCGAAGAATAATTATGTAATATTTTTAATAAATATTTTTGTCGCCACAATTTCCCATTTACATTTCTTTCGAAAATTCACTTATTTATAGTTTGTTAAATTAATTTACAGTTAAAAAAATATATAATTTGTACAATTGATGCTTTAAAAATAAAAGCGAAACTTAGCATATTTTTTTATGCCAAGTTAGAATTCTCTATGCATCTTTCTTCATACATATATATAGAACCATTAAAAGAACTCTATTGTGATAATACAACAATTCAAACCGAATTATCTCACATAAATAAATATTTTTTCAAGTGTGTTTATTTTTATTTTAACAAAAGTTTCTCGTACGTTTAACGAAATGGCAACAGTGAAAATATTGAATAAAAATGGAATTTGCATGTTATTTCAATGTAGATTAAATTTTTAGTTATTTAAATTTTAAATAAGCTTCTAGTTTAAATTTTTAATGAAATTTGGCATGTAGCCAAATCTGATTTTTTGCTTCAAAATGACGTATCCCACTTGTCTGTGGGACTTGTGGATGACAACAGTGAAAATATGAATAAAAATAGAATTTGCATGTTATTTCAATGTAGATAAAAAAAATTTAGTAATTTAAATTTTAAATAAACTTCTAATTTAAATTTTTTAATGAAATTTGGAATGTAGCCTAATCTGATTTTTTGCTTTAAAATGACGTATCCCACTTGTCTGTGGGACTTGTGGTTCTTTCTGTGAAAGTGGGTGACAGACGGACAGACAGACAGACGGACTGAACGATTATAAAACCTTCCACTTTTTACGTTATAAACGTAGTGTGGAAGCTAAAATTATTTGAACAATTATTGTATGAATGGGATTTTCAATTTAAAAAATCTTAATTCTAAACAAACTATTTAATTTTGAAAATACTGCTCTATTTATAAGTTTAAAAAATAATATAGAGATTAAATAATTACATTTATTGATTTCTTTTATAGACAACTCTTTTTATTAGTTATTTAAGAATAAATCATATTTCAACTTAATTAGTATTCAAAACTTTTTTTATTAATTATTAAAGAACAAAATCATGTAAACTTTGACTGATAGAGTTATCCATGCCTAAAATTGTTTTTATAGTTTTCCTGTTGATAATGTGTGTATTTTAAAGAATTGCTTCAATGCTAATAATTAAAATTTCGGCCGGGTATGCCAACAAAACTACTAAGGTTTTTTAGGTTTTAGTTTGAATTATCGTCGCACTAGAGCTACACGAGGGCTATTGGCGACGGGCGGCATATTTTAGAACCACAATCAAGTGACGAGCCGACACCTGAGTAGGCAACCAACGCAACCATTAAGGGCGACATCGTACGCAGCGTTGGGACTTTGGAGGATATTTAACGTGCACTCCCTCTACCCGGGGTATTATTCGTCGGACATTTTGGCTGCACGGGCCGTTTATAGGTCGTCAGTTATTTTAGCGATGCCCGGACCCGAACCTGGGACCTTTCGCATGCTAGGCGGATGCCTAACCGTCTGGGCTCCCCAGCCCACTACTAATTAGGTAATAACAAAAAATCCCAAACTACTAAGGAATCCAATTTTAAACGGCTACTACTTACGAAATTGAAATAATTTGCATATAAATGCTTATTTTTCACAAACGTGTTCAGTATTTTGTTGGCGTAGTAGTGCACAATGCCTTTTACGTTTTAGACCACACTTTTCCCTTATTTGTCATTGAGCTGTAATGAAACATTTCCGTTGGCGACTTTTTTTTAAAAATTAGTCTTTCAACGCAAAACCTTGAAAGTGAAGGAATTCTTCAAAACTCCATTTCCTGCGCTGTGCGATAAGAATTCGCCCAAACTTAAGCCCAATTGTTTCAGCGCGTTTTCGTGTTTGAGTTAATATCAACTCATAAATACGACCTTTTGTATAATCTGACGCGGTAAAGAAGTTTTTCCCTCCGAATAGCGTGATTTGAATGTTTTCTTCATTGCTATACATTAGAATTGTGGGGCATATGGGTTATTTTTAAAGTATAGCTGGCTTTTACTTTTGTAGTTACAATGCCGCATTAAGAGGGACTGTCAGTCCCATAGAGCTAATGCATTAGTTTTGAAATCACAACTTTTGCAAAAGAATGGCTTTGCCATGTTATCTCATTTTCACCAGGTATGGGAATCATCCTAACAACAATTTAAAACAAAATTGAAAATAAAATAACATCCGGTTATTTAATTATTAATTCATAAAGTTTTAAAATAGTGGCGCCATCTGCTGTATATTTTTGGCATTTTAAAACTTCAAAAATATATAATTAAATAACTAGATAACATTTTCGTTTCAAATTTGTTTCATTTCGATGGTATATTGATTACCGTACCTGGAGAGAAAGGGCTAACATGGCAAATCAATCTGCGGAAGTTGCGATTCTAAAACTAATGCATTAGCTCTATGGGACTCTGACAGTCCCTCTTAATTGCGAAAGTTTTTTTTTTTTAAATTATGTTAGTTTCGTACAGTTGTGATAATTTTTTCAATTTATCAACTACAAATGACAATTAGTAAATTATAGCTTAAATTATGGATCATTACAATTTCCTTTCAAAATTGAGAAGTTACGCATTTTATAATTCATTTAATAGTCATTAGAAGAACTTTTATGGTGTTTAAAATGCAAATTGTAATAACTGTAATTGTAAAGTGGAAACTGCAAAAATGTTTGATTCGAAATGTTATTAAAATAAAGGGCAACTTTGAAAGAAGTTTTTCCCCCTTTTTTTCTCGCAAGCTTTTTTTAATAACTCCTAAATAAGTACATAAGTTTTATTTAATTATTTCTTTGGGCTAAGTACTATTATATTTTATCCTAAAGAAACGAAGTTGCTCCAAATACAGTAATAAAATAATATAAATGTAAGCTTTTGAGTTTCGATAACTGAATTAAACTAAAAAATGTATGTTATATCAAAATAACTTTTTAACAACTCGAAATATTCGTAGGTGGTAATAATGGTCGTAGATTTCTATTAACCCTCTGAGGGATACAGACGTCTGTGGAAATCAAGTTGAATAAAGTTTTAAGAAATTTAAGGGGATTGGGTAATGCAAAAGAAAAAAATATTTATTTTTTGCTTAAAATTCATGAAATTTGTTTGCAGTTCAATAACAATAATTTTAAAGACTACACAAAATTTCAAAAAATTACAAACACAATATTTTCAGAAATTTAATTTTTAGTGGAAAAATTAACGTTTTATTGGACATCTTTAAAAAGCTCCTTGCTATTCAATTTTTGTCTAATCTAGCTAATACTTTTTATACTATTTGAATACAACTTATTAAAATAGAGTATGGATTTTGCATTCGACATTTTGGTTCATGTTTAAAAAATAAAACTTGTGACGGCAAAAAAGGGAATTTTTCAACTACATGAATTACAAAAATTTCAAATAAACAATACATAATAATCAGATCTTAAAATCCATGCACAATTGTCTTTTAAACATTACAATTAATAATTACTCCAAGTTTAAAAAAATACACAAAATTTTGAATCGCAAGGGACCAATTGAACATAATAAAAATATCAAAATAAATGTACGCGCGTAAAAGGCTATGTAAGATAAGGCCCGGGACTGAATAACAGGCGAATTTCGCTTGGCGTGTTTACAAAAATTTAAACTATGATTTCAATTCTGCTCGGATTGTTTAAAGTATGGTATGCATGGAATGCTAAAAGCTATTTTTCCACCACTAAAATAAAAAAAATCAATATTTTTGAAATTTTTGCCTACCCGGTCCCCTTAATTTCTTGTTGCACTTTTAATTTTAAACTCATGCAGTGAAAACAAGTTTACACTCCAGCCATTTTGTCTATCCCTCAGATGGTAGGAATGTTTGTACAAAGTGGTTATAAAAAAACATATGCACAATAACGATGCTTTATTTTGCAGCATTATAGCAAAACTGAGGATATTTCGAACAAAGTTTTATTCTCATTAATTCCAAGAACACAAGAATCTTGACAATCCCACTTCTGAAACCAAAAGAAATACTATAATATTTCTCTTATATATTTATGGCCCCTACAATTTCACCTTAAGTTAGTCATTAACGTGCAAAGGTTTTTAATAATAAAGGTACAACCTCTTATTTTAACAGCACAGGCAGCATGACTGTGGAATACAAATTCGTATAAATTAGAATTTTGCGTGTACCCAGAAACACAAGACCGGAAAACGTAATTGTTATTTGGAAGGTTAGCTTACAAGGGCGACCGGGGGTTAGGGTTGGGTTGTAAATCCCGTCGCACAAGAACTATAGATGGGCTTTTGGCGACAGTCTAAAAAAATGAAGGAAAACCTGGTGTGTTCACCTGCTTTGTACTATAGCATAACGCATGGACAACAACGGAAAACGCGCAACTTATGGATACATACCAGGCAAGCTTTCATTCGTTCCAATTCTGCAGCCTGCTCTTGTTTCACTGAGATGGTGCTACTAATACCTGAAAAAATAAACAATAGTTAACAATCAAAGAAAGCTTGAATATAAAAAAAAACCTTATGTCTTCAATGAAAAATATACATCGAAAATGAAAACAACTATAGGTATTAACCCTCTGCAGGATAAGCAAATTGGCTTAAATGTAAACTTGTTTGCACTGCACTCCCATTTAAATAAAAAAAATTGAGGTTTTCTAATTGAGGTTTTTGGACTCATGGACCTTGTCTAGCTCTTTCTAAAGAAGGTTTTATCTTGGTTGGTAGACATATATATTCAGGTTTGTGTGCTTGGTCAGAGACCCGCTTATAAACCTTCGTCAAGTAAGACAGACACAACAGACAACACACACACATAAGTGGATCCATCTAATTTTTAGAGACAGAGGCCAACTAGAGGATCCCCAGAATTGGCTTGTCACCCCCAGAGGTATTGATTTGGTATGGGAACTTGGAGGACTTTGTGACCACGACGGATTTAACGTGCACCAGTCACCATTAGCGTACACGGGGGTCTTCGGAAGGCAGCGGGACTCGAACTCGCAACCTTAGGGATGCCAGTCCAAGACCTTACCGACCAGGCTATCCCGGCCCTTAACGCATGTTTATGCATGTCTTTATTTAATTTAGTTTTATGTGGGAAAACTGAACTATTTTAATCCATCATAGACACACATCATAGACATATTTTATCTTGCGTAATTTATAAAATATAACCTTTTCGCTCAAAAAAAGGACATTCTTAGCATTTCAGCTTATTGGCGGATGGGCATTATCGCTGCACGGGGGCTATTGGCAATGGGCGTCGTAATTAAGAACCACAGTCAAGTGACTAGCCGACACCTTAATAGGCACCCAACACTACTTTTTTTTAAGGGCAACATCGTACGCAGCGTAGGGATTTAGGAGCATATTTATAACGTGCACGGGGTATCAATCGGTGCCATTTTTGGTAAATTGTAAATGGAATCGTAATGGCTATTGGCGACAGGCAATAGTCCCAAATAATAATAAAAAAACAAATGGTGTGTTCATTGAGCTATAACATAACGCATGTTTATACATGTCTTGATTTAATTTAGTTTTATGTAGAAAAACTTAACTACCTGTTTGAGACGCCGCACATACTGGCACTTTACAAATTATCTTTCATAATTTTTTTGAAATATAATTTTTACGATTGAAAAATCGTCGCACTATAGAGCTACACGGGGGGGGGGGGGGGGGGCGACGGGCGCCAGAGAGTTTAGAACATCGGTGAAGTGAATAGCCGACCCCTGAGTAGTCACCCAACCAAACTTTTTTACGGGCGACATCGTCCGCAGGGTAGGGACTTTGGAACATATTTAATGTGCACGTTGGAATTTTCCGCTGCACAGACCGTTTATAGCTCAGCAGTAATTTTGGTAATTTAACTGAACCTGGGACAGCAATACAAGGGCCTTACCGACTGGGCTCTACAGCATAGTTAGGTTAGTTTGAATTATCGTCGCACTAGAGCCACAGTCAAGTGACGGGCCGACACCTGAGTAGGCACCCAACGCGACCGTTAAGGGCGACATCGTACGCAGCGTTGGGACTTTGAAGGATATTTAACGTGCACTCCCGCCACACGGGGTATTATTCTTCGCACATTTTTGGCTGCACGGGCCGTTTATAGGTCGGCAGTTGTTTTGGTGATGCCCGGACCCGAACCTTGGAACTTCGCATGCTAGGCGAATGCCTAACCGACTAGGCTCCCCAGCCCCCTCTTACAGCCTAGCGACAGGGCGATGGTAAGTCGTTGGTTGGATGGGGGACTGTTGGACAAGGGCATATTTGAATATCCTAATACGAAACTTATTTAATGACAAAAAATAAGTTTAAAAACCATTGTCAAAACCATTGTTCTTGTGTAAACCATTGTCTTAAAAAAATAATGTAGTTTAAAACAATTTTAAATACATTTGTAATAAATTATAACTTTTACGTTTCTAGATTTCATTTTCCTTAAATTATAAATGAAATAAGTATTATCGCAAACGATTAAACCATTAATGAGTGAATGGATAACAGAAAAATTCTTTTAACCAAACTGTTGATTACTGTTCAATGTATGTTAAAAGACATTTCTGTATTTAATGGTTTTAAAATAACAATTAAAAATGTACCGGCTTCTATTCCAAATTGTTAAAGGAAATTAAATAAGATCCTGAGCTACAATTTCCTTATCAAATTTGTATGCGGAATATATTTAGATCTACAGTCCCTGGACAAATTATTAGACGCACTGCAAGATTTCATGTAAAATATTAATTACCGGGTGATAGTGTACCGTTTTATTATTTTAAATTGATTTGTTTTTTATTTTTATATTATCCAATCAATTACCGATTTATTGGACATAAATAAAACAGCATTCATTTAGAAAAGCATAAGTTTATTAAGTTTTAAAGAAAAGTGAAATGAATGTTAGTAAAAGTCAATATTTAGTTGATAGCCGCTAGCCGCTATCAAAGTTTTAATTCTGCGCGGCATGCTATCAATGCAAGACTGTACTGTCTCCTGCATTTGAGGATGATGATTCCACACATAAATAATCTTTTCTAGGAGCTGATACAGGTTTGTACTTGTTTACGTTCATGTATCACTTTGTCAACACAGTGTTGCCATATGTTAAAAATAAATACAAATATGTAGTCTACAACAATTCTTTTAAATAAAAATCAATAATATTGTAGTAATATACCATTATTGCATAAAAACTCTTAAGAAACATAAAATTACTAAAAAAAATACAGTGCGTCTAATAATTTGTCCAGGGACTGTATGTATGATATCGGATAAAATTATTAAACTAATGTATAACAGACTCTGAGAACTACGAGCAAGTTTTAAGAGGTATTTTATAAATTAAAAGAAAAAATAGAAAGTGTTTAAATGCTTTTATTTGGTAAATAAAAATGAATCGTATGAAATAAATGTTTAATTATAACTAACATAAAAGCCCTATTCAATACTCAAAAATATAAATCAACGAAACAAACTGACACGAATCTATTTTTTATAACCTTCTTCGTCAAAAGAAGCGATACGCGCGCCAAATGCGGTCGGCGGCGGCGTCTTTTTTAACCAATGGGCGACGAGTGTCACCAAAACATTCCGACACCGGTTTTCTTGCCACTTGATTACCGATTGTAGCACGTGCCGAAACAATTTCGTAGATTGTAGAGAAGTGTTCGAATTGGGGTGTCCTCCTGGTGTATGGTGCAAGGGAGCGGGGTCAGGTAGTAGAGAGAATTGAAATATTTGTTTTCTCTTTATTTTAAATATAATTTTAGATTCTATAATTCAAAATATTTAAAGCTAAGTTTTAAAAAATAATGCATGGTTTGTTTGAAATCTTGCGAAATCGGGTGTACTGTTATAGTTTAAAATCATTTTTGTGTCATAAGAAATATTTACGTACTAAAGATTTGCTATAAAATTTTAGCCGTTTGTTTTTGTCATAAATTGGTCGGTTTTTAAAAATGATACAACTAATTCTTAATAAATTATGAAGATTGAAAAGGTTTCATTAAAATAAAATTGTTAGGAAAAGAAAATTAGTTACCTCATATATATTGGTAATGTTAAAAGAAAACTGTAAAATGTTTAGCTGACTTTATTCCAATAGATGTTGAAATATTTCTTGTATTTTTAATTACAAATTTCGTTGAAAATTAAAATTTTCAAATTACTCTAAAAGGTTTAAGAAATGATGTATTTTAGAGGAGGAAGGAAATAGTTTTCCACTTGGTAAATAAAAGGAATATAATTACAAATTTCAATTTGTAATAATGTCATTAAAAATTATATTTTAACGTTTAATAATTTAAATGTAGCCATCAATGACACATGATAAGTTTATTTCGATTCATGCCAGTTGTTTCTAAAAAAAACCTATAAAAATATCTATTTTAAAGCATATGTACTGTTAGTGCTTTATTTCTTTTCATTTATTAATTTCCGTCATAGCGGTATGTTTAAAAATCTAATATGTGTCAAAAAAAATTATTCACAATGTTTTCAAAGCTTTTTAGTATCTATAAATTGTACTGTTCAAACTAAATAGTTTGAATAACACAGTTTATATATACTGAAAATACTTTTTAAATAAAAAGAGTTGAATAAAATTCTTGAAATGGTAGTTTTTTCTGCTTTTGTTATTGATAAGAAAAGTAACTATCTAGGAAAGGGCCTAGAGCTTAAAAAAAAAGTTTTTTTTTACAAAATATTAAATTATACATGCTTTATTTACTTTATTTCTTAATTTGCATCAATGAATTTTTTTAATTCAATTTTGTCTTCAATTATTATTTTTTTTTACATTAAATAGTAACTTCAAAAGATTTCTGTAAATGTTGTTTTTCCTTTATTATTCGTTAACGACTAAAAAAATATCTAAAAGGAAAAACCGAACTTCATAATATTTAAAATGAAAATGAATTGCTAATGAATAAAATTTTAAAAAACCTAAAAATTTCGTATTTTAATGGACGCAAATTTTTCACAATTTTTAGAATATATCAAATGTTAACTATGAATAAGTAATTAAAATAATCAGCTTTTGGAATAAAAAGTTTCCAATAATAATTTTAAATTTTGTAACTTTATTTTCTAAAGGGACAAGTTCAAACAAGTTTTAGTAACCGTGAGTATTTATGTCAAAATTTAGTAAAAGATGGCAAGCTTCGCAGACGGCTTTCAATTTCTACTCAATAATAGATATTTTGTACTCTAGTTTCGGCAGTCATGTGCGATTTTTTTGTGTGTGAAACATTTATGTCCACGTCTGATGTGTAACAGGAACTCTATTTCTCATTTTGGAATCCGTAGCTTTTTCTGTTTTTCAAAACCAAACCTTTAAAACCAAAAAAATAATTTATGGCGGCTACTCTTTGCGCACGCTCGATTTTCTTAAAAATCTTATGACGTCCAACAAGCATAGGAACTCGTCTACCGCACGTTTTTCTCATCTACGAAACGTGATAAATTCTTACTAAACACAAAGTTCGTGTGCCTCCTAAACCTTCGTGCGTCTTAGTAAACAATGATTAATCAAAAAAAAATACCATTGCTCCTCCATTTTATGACGTCATTCTAAACTATATATGTAATTCATATCATAAAAAAAAACATTTTTCTACAAATATTAATATTAAAAAAAGTTGAAGTTGTGAAGTTATTTATTTCTAAATAATCTTCCTCAAATTTATTCACACATTAATTAAGTTATTAACAAATAATTAAGATATTATAAATATATATTAAGATAAGAGATTTAGATATATTAAGATAAGAGATTAAGATAAGTAATTAAGTTATTATAATTATTAAAACATTAAGTTATTCACACATAATAAATAAGGATTAATTTTTGTATTCTACAAAAACGTTACTCCTCCTAGTCTTGCACACTTTTTCCTAACATAACATGAAAGAATCCCAAATAATAAGCGGCATACATAATTAGCTTCTCCCTTTTACTAAATATCTTTCTTTATCACATACGCATGGAATATTTTATTTTCATTGTTTCTTACACTTTCTTTCTATTGTCACTACTACGGTGAAATTCGCAAAACTCGTGTATTTTAGTACTAAAATGAGTAATTCATGTGTAATCATCCTCACATTTATTTTAGTGACATAAAATAAACGTAAAGAATACTACTAAAAAGAGAAGTACTCGTGAACAATATTTCCTAAAGTACCAGAACAAAAAAATCAAGAAAAAAATGATTCATTATTTATTTATTTAGATTATTATAAAAAAGGTTAAATGAAAAGATAGTGATATGAGTAATCAACTTTTATTTTCAATTACCTAATGGTAAGTATTGCGGATGGGGGTCGAAATAAATAATTTTCAATAAATAATTTTACACAAAATATTCGAAGGAATTTCAAAAGTGGGAAGATAGAGACCTGTAAGTTATCTACATTTATTATTTAAAAAAAACCGTTTGTAAAAAATATTCAATACAGCCGGAGAAATGTGGCAGAGAAAATAGTTTTTTCACCATTGGATTAACACCGAGGCACTTGAGTTTGGAGACCCGCGATCCAGCGCGCCCATTCCCCCTTAACTCATTAACAACGATTGACCAGAAAATTTGCATTACTAGTTTGCTATTGCCATTATCAGAAAATTTGCCAGTTAGTAAAACCTGTTTAAAACTTAAAACCGGAAAGCTAAAAAATAATAATTGCGCTTGTACTTAAAAATCCTAAACACATTTTCTTAAATTACTAAACTAAAAAATATGCAAGAAAAATTATAATTGCACATAGTAGTAAATAGTCATAAAAGTAGTCTAGTTCCAACTTACTAAAAATACAGATAAATTGTACTCCGGAAAGTCGCGTGTAGAGGAGACATATATATTGGCATTGAATGCCAAACACTTAGAACCGGATGTTCCAAGGTTGGAGATTTATTTTAAATGTATTAATAAAAGTCATTTTATTTAAATTATCTATAAGTAATGCAATTAAATGAATTATCATACTTAAAACCCTAGTAACGTTTTCAAAAATAAATCTTGAACACATTTAATAAAATATTATTAAAACTTGTGCAGCTGACATAGTTATAACTCTTTAATTCTTCCTTGCTAAAAATACAGCCATAAAACTTTGTGTATTACGAAAATCGCTTGTAAAGTGGGAAAATCCGCGTTTTAGCATTCCTTGCCGGACACTTAGAACCGGACATTACAAGGCCGTAGTGATTTTTGTCTCGTCGCCAGTAAAAGCAGCACCTTTTTTTTTCATAACGCGCCCCTCATTTTATTTCAATAAAATAGTCCTTTGAAGTATTAAAATTATTTATTATTTTGAAACAACAAAATAAATTGTCATACTAGAGCGGAAGAAATAAAAACGTTCTTAAACCCAAACAAATATCATGCACACACTTACCTAAATACTATTTAAAAAAATCATTACGATTACACATAGTAAATAACTTCCTCTTTGCTAAAAATACAGTCTTGTACTCCGGAAAATAGCGTGTACAAGGGACAACCGCGTATTAGCATTCCTTGCCAGACACTTAGAACCGGACGTTACAAGGTCGTACAGATTTTTAGCCTACTTTTCTTTTTTTAATTCGAAAGAATTAAAAAAATGAAAAAGTAGGTATTGACATGCGGTCGATGTCCGTCTGTCTGTCTGTCCGTACCCCCCTTCCAAAATCGGTTCTATCCATCGGATCGTAAAAATTCTTTTTTTTGTTAGAAAGCTATGACCTCAGATACCCAACTTTCATACTTTTTGGCCGTCTGTCTGTACGTCCGGACGGACATAAATCTACTATCTTTCGGCGAATTTCCCATTGAATTAGCATTGAAATTCAATTTTGAGTCATTTAAATCACTGTTGCCAAATCAACAATGGCATGAGAAACTTTATTTATTTAAACATATTTGAAGCAAAATAATATTTTCATGAATCAGTTTGGAATGACGTCATAAAATGTAGCACAATTTGATTCTTTGATTATTCATTAATTATCTACCAAGAAAGCGGCAAGGCATACTTTTGCATGCAATTATGCTTAGTTTTAATTTACATTTCTTATTTTTTAATTCAGTTCGGAGTAGTTTCATTACTTTTGTTATTAATAAATATTAAATTATTCTTCGAACTACAAATAAATCACGAGCAGATGATAAATAATATTTAATTAATTTGCGAAAGAATATTAAGGAAAATAGTTGATTTTGGCTTTTAGAAGTTTAAATTATAGCTGGGTGCTGTGTTTCGATTTTTTTTCTAATGTGTATAAATCTAGTGTAGAAACAGCTGTTGGTGATATTTACTTTAGGAACCTAGTTTTTTTTCCCGATTAGAACTTCAGTAAGTATTTAAGTAACAGGAAAGTAGGCTATTTTAGTTCTTTATGAACTTCTTGTTTTCTTTTCGCCAGTAAAAAAAGTACACACAACCCAGATTTTTTTACCTAACGCCCCTTAATTTATTTCTATAAAATAGTCCTTTTTAAGTATTTATAATAATGCAATAAAATAAATCGTACTACTAGGGCGAAAGAAATAAAAACGTTTTTAAACAGAAAAAAAGATATTGCATTCACTAAAATACTAATTTTAAAAAAATGTAAGACACGATTCCGTTTTGGTTGCACATAGTAAATAACTCTTTCATTTCCTCTTTACTAAAAATAGAGCCAAAGTTCCTGTAATATAAACCGGAAAGTCACGTGTACAGGCACGTATAAGTATTTAGGGCCGGACACTTAAAGCCGGATATTACAAGGTCGTAGATATTTTTTTCTCCAGAGACACGCTACAAACTTTTGCCAAATAGGAAACGTTACAAATTAAAATAATATAATATAAAAAAAGTTTTCGTATTATTACTACTTAGCTGTCCTCCAAATTTTAGGTATATCTGAGACGCGAAATAAAACCATGTCGTAGTAGAGTAATAAAACAAATATCAAGGTTTTAATTGAGAAAATTTATGTATTTGGGCATTTGGTATATATCCGAAAAGATCAGTTTTTCTTTTCAAAACAAGAATACAAGAGAAACCATTTTTTGTTCATAAGTTTTCTTTTTCAATTTTTGGAGCCCAAGGTCGTGCAGCTTTCTTCTACAGAAAAGCTTTAAAAAAAATGTAAACACAAAACTAAAAAACTCGAAATTTATTATTGCACAAAATTTTCCTCCAATTGTAATACAAATACAAAATTTTTTGACCAACAACAGGCCAGAGGCCCAGCAAGGTTGGTCCAAAATAAATCTAATACTTTACCAGTTTCCAATGACTATCAAGATTCTTCTTAAAATCTTCTACTATCTTCGAATACACCACATAATCTGGTAAAGCATTCCACTCATTGACAACTATTGTAAAAATATTTTCTGACCTCCCTTCTAAAGCATGATTTATTCAATTTCTGATCATGTCATCTGGTCCGGCTATTTAAGGCAAAACCTAATCCCTCCATGTCTCCCAGTTTTATGAAAATGAATAACTGAATTAAATCACCCCTATAGCTCTCCTATTTTCCAGGGAAGTATATCTGAGAAGCGAAATAAAACTATGTCGCACTAGAGTAACAAAGCAATATCGATCATTTATGTATTTACGTCTTTGGTTTCCGAAAAGACAATTTTCTTTTCAAAACAGTTTCTTCTGAACATAATTACTAGATCAAATCTGTAGCATAATTCTGATCATAACTGTAGAGAAAACATTTTTTGTAAGTTTTGTTACCGAAGTTTTAGAGCCGTATGGAAAAAGATCATGAAGCTTTCTTCTCAAGTAAAAAAGAAAAACTTGAAGCCAGCTTCACCAAAAAGCTTGAAGCACAACAAATTAAAATGAAAGAATTCGAAATTTAATGCAGTACAATCTGTCCTTCCAATTATATGTATATGTGAAGAATATCATTAATACATAACAGTTATAAAAAATATAGATAACAAGAAGTTCTTAAAGAACTAAAATAGCCTACTTTCCTGTTACTTAAATACTTACTGAAATTCTAATCGGGAAACAACTAGGTTCAACAGTAAATATCATCAACAATCGTTTCTACACTAGATTTACACACATTAGAAAAAAAATCGCTAAACACAGCATCCAGCTATAATTTCAACTTCTAAAAGCCAAAATCAACTATTTTCATTAATATTCTTTCATAAATAACTTAATATTATTTATCGTCTGCTCGATTTATTTGTAGTTCGAAGAATAATTAAATATTTATTAATAACAAAAATAACGAAACTACCCCTAACTGCATTAAAAAAATAAATGTAAATTAAAACTAAGCTTAATCGTATGCAAAAAATATGCCTTGCCGCTTTCTTAGTAAACAATTAATGAACAATCAAAGAATCACATTGTGCTACATTTTATGTCGTCATTCCAAACTGATTCATGAAAAAATTATTTTGCTTCAAATATTTTTTCAAAAATAAAGTTTCTCATGCCATTGTTGATTTGGCAACAGTGTTTTAAATGACTCAAAATTGAATTTCAATGCTAATTCAATGCGAAATTCGCCGATAGATAGTAGATTTATGTCCGTCCGGACGTACAGACTGGCGGACAAAAAGTATGAAAGTTGGGTCTCTGAGGTTATAGCTTTCTAACAAAAAAAGAATTTTTAAGATCCGAATAATAGAACCGATTTTGGAAGGGGGGTACGGACAGACAGACGGACATCGACCGCATGTCAATACCTACTTTTTCATTTTTTAAAAATTCTTTTGGATTAAAAAAAAAGAAAAGTAGGCTAAAAACATAGATAAAAATATAAAATTAGTTAAAGTGGGAGAATTTACGTGTTTCCGAAAAGAAAAGCGTACCTTCAAGGATTTATTATTATGTGAAAAAAAATTCATGATTCTCGTACCCCTGCTACACAAATTACTCTCAAAACTCGGTGTATTCGGGGGGGAATCGCGTGTCCAAGACGTGAAGCCTGATGTTCCTTCATTTATTTTTATGTTGTAAACCTTTTGCGAACATGAAAACACGTACGAAGGACATTTTCGTGTATTTAGGACATAAAAAAAAGGATTCCCCTCTGCTGTACTTATATTAATATAAATAGTTCAAGAAATACTTCAGAAGATACCAAAATTATCTACGATATTTTGTTTGGATTGCTCAATATTTTTTTTAAAAAAAGTAAGGATTCGTTAGATACTAAGGAATTCGTTTTTATTGATTTGGTTTCATGGTTGCCATCAAGTTTTTACCATTTATTAATTAAAACTTGATTATGTGCATTTATTGCACAAAAATAACGTATTTCAATTTTAAAATAAATCATTTAAAATATTTATCGAACATTTTCGAGTCAAGTCAATGTTAAAGTCAAAATTTATTTCTTAATTTTTATATGCAATGAATGTTATTTTTTTAAATTTTAATTGTTTAATTTAAATTAAATGTTAAATTTAAATTAAATTTTCCAGTTAAAAATAGCCCATTCGGGAAGATATAAAATCAAGTTTATATAATGAAACTTTTTTATTAAATTTTTTTTTGATAATTTTGTTTTTGAAAAATTAAAATTTCGCAAGAGGTTTCTTAGCAACTGTAACTGTTTAAAACCTAGTTTATTTACTTGTTTAGTTTCCAAAAACAACTTTAAAAAAACAATTACGTAAATGAAACCATATTTTGGCGTTCGATTCGGTGCTAGGAGTTCGAATAATAAAGTTGTTGCTATTTAAATAATTTAAGTTCTAAAAATCGTCGCTTTTCTTATTATATCAACTTAAAGTTTAGGTTTAGTTTGAATTATCGTCGCACTAAACCTACACGAGGGCTATTGGCGACGGGCGTCGTATTTTAGGACCACAATCAAGTGACGAGCCGACACCTGAGTAGGCACCTAACGCAACCGTTAAGGGCGACATCGTACGCAGCGTTGGGACTTTGAAGGATATTTAACGTGCACTCCCTCTACACGGGGTATTATTCGTCGGACATTTTGGCTGCCCTTGCCGTTTATAGGTCGGCAGTTATTTTGGCGATGCCCGGACCCGAACCTGGGACCTTTCGCATGCTAGGCGGATGCCTAGCCAACTGGGCTCCCCAGCCCCTTATATCAACTTAAAAAACATCTCATACTCAAGGTACTCCCATAAATAATCAAATGCATAAATTCCTAAAATACTCCCATTCCTTAAAAAAAAACATCATTTAGATATATAACCAGCATTCAGCTCCTCCTTACATATCACACGCGCATTAGGTTGCGTGTCCGGCATTAGGTATTCAGTTCCCGGACTCCCCGAAGCCGGATTTCTCAAGGCCACGGAGATTTCCCCAACACCGAAAATCTACGCCAAAAAACGCACTGTAAAAACGAAAGCAACTCCCTGGAGGGGGTTATACTACCACCCTCGCCGACTCAAGGTTACTCTCTCTCGAAGCAATTATTACCCCCCCCCCTCCCCCAGCTGTAATATAATACATCATACGGATTATGTCTGCCCTCTACTTGACCACAGGGTTGCCATAATGAAGGGAAAGAAAGAACAGTGTGGTGTTGCCTGACTGACTTATTGTCGAAAATTGGGATAAGAATGACCCCCCCCCCCCTCAAGTTTTTAAAATATCTACGTTTCTTAAACAGGGATGCGTCCCATGTTGTTTATTATTTCATTTTGTAAACATTAAGGGGGAATGGGCGCGCTGGACCGGGGATCTCCAAACTCAAGTGCCTCAGTGTTAATCCAATAGCGAAAAAACTATTTTCCCTGCCACATTTATCCGGCTGTATTGAATATTTTTACAAACGGTTTTTTTTAAAATCATAAATGTAGATAATGTACAGGTCTCTATATTCCCACTTTTTGAAACTGCTTCGAATATTTTGTGTAAAATTATTTATTGAAAATTAAAAAAAATATTCGAACCCATTTCAAAAAGTGGGAAGGTCAGGACCTGTAAGTCAGCTACATTTATCACATAAAAAATCCGCTTGTAACAATATTTAATACAGCCGGAGAAATGTGCCAGAGAAAATATTTTTTTCGCCATAGGATTACCACTGATGCGCTTTGCTTTGGAGACCCCCGGTTTAGCGCGCACATTCCCCCTTAACAACCGTTGAGAAATCTCTGAGTAGATCGACACCCAAAACAGAACTCAGCAAATCCAAATATCGCCAATTTAAAAATGTCAAATATTGGGTAAAATCTATAGAATCGGCAGCTATATAGAGTAATATACTCTAGCCCTCTTAAAATTAGTAAAATACTGAAATTTATCAGACCGGGGTGTCTGTTATGGTGTGTATTTGTTACATTAGGGTTTATTCTGTAAACTTAAGGGATGTTGGGAAATTTAAAATTCACAAAAAATAAAATTTCGAAAACACACTTAGACTGAAGAACACTATTTTCTGATAAAAAGTGTCACATACATATCTAAATTCTATCTAGTTCTTGAAATATTGGCAAAAATATCATGGTATTTTATTTTTTTGACCAATACTCGGCTTTTACAATTGCTCTTTTATTGGTTTCATGTTTTTGGACTAGTGCGCATGATCCCTTGATGATGCAATGACAAATGACTTTGAAAAAAAATTTAGATGCCAACCATACTTATGATTTATATAAATTACAAATATACTAGGACTATTTTTTAGCTTCCACACTACGTTTATAACGTAAAAAGTGGAAGGTATTATAATCGTTCAGTCCGTCCGTCCGTCACCCACTTTCACAGAAAGAACCACAAGTCCCATAGACAAGTGGGAACGTCATTTTGAAGCAAAAAATCAGATTAGGCTACATTCCAAATTTCATTAAAAAATTTAAATTAGAAGTTTATTTAAAATTTAAATAACTAAAAAAATTTTTATCTACATTGAAATAACATGCAAATTCTATTTTTATTCATATTTTCACTGTTGCCATTTCGTTAAACGTACGAGAAAATTTATTTAAAATAAAATAATTTTTGAAAGAATATTTATTTATGCGATATAATTCAGTTTGGATTGTTGTAAAATCACAATAGAGTTCTTTTGAGGGTTTATTATATATGCATGAAGAAAGATGCATAGAGAATTCTAACTTGGCATTAAAAAAATGTAAAGTTTCGATTTTATTTTTAAAGCATTAATTGCACTAATTATATATTTTTCGAACTGTAAATTAATTTAACAAACGATAAATAAGTGAATTTTCGAAAGAAATGTAAATGGTAAATTGTGGCGACACAAAGATATTTATTAAAAAAAAATATTACATTATTATTCTTCGACAAACTTCAAACAAATTAAGCAAACGATAAAGTCTAATTATTAAATCTGAGAAAGAAGATTAATGAAAATAATTAATTTTATAGTTTAAATGTTTAATTACAACTAGCTAAAGGCTTTTTTTGCGAATTTCTTTCTGAGGTGTATAAATCGTTTGTTTCCTGTTGAGCACAAATGTTGTGTGGAAGCGGTTTAAGTGACAGATTCTGTAACAAACCTACTTGTTTAGTTAAAGCTTTATTATAAAAAGTTGCAGTAAATTTCAATTTTATTTTTGCGCATCATGAAAATGATTATTTTGGGCCAGATAACCTATTCTGTAGTCTATGTTTCCATAACATTTGTGATTGTATTTTAATCAGATATAATTTTGTATCAATCACGAACGATTTCGAATGACTACCTACAGTAACACCAGTTCAAAAAATCACTTTTTACAGCATTTGGTCTCCTTCATTTTGGTTCAATTTGATTCGAGGGTCTTTTGAAAGGTCTTTCCTTCCCGCAAATAACTGTTTTATGAACACATGAAATGAACGGGTGTTAGAAAATTACAAATCCTTGAGACAACAGTTCCCTCGGAATAACCTAAACACATCACGCCCACAAATCCCGCCAAATGCTCGCCAACCACGTACCTTGGGCGTGATTCCCGAGTTTCCTGTGATCAGGAGAAAAACCTTGACCCTATTCCGGAGGGGGCGGGAAGGGGAAGGGGGGGCGCACTTTTCCTTTTGTTTCAAGAAATTGTTCCTCACACACGCAATTTTCTAAGACACTATTTACTAATAAAGTCATACAAAAAATTCTTTTTGTTTCAAAAACTCGAAAACTTTTTTTTACGAGGCAGTTTGATAACATGTTGGCACGAAAAGGCGCGAAGGTAAAAGTTGTTCACGTTTTTCAATTATTTTTAACCGCATGTTTGTCGCAGTAATTTTATTTTTCAGAGTTTTTATGCTTAAATTAATGATCAAGGCACATGTGCGGAACATTTTCGGCATCAAAGAAACAATTATAGTTAGTTAGGAAAAATCATGTTCATCAATCTGAATTCAAAAAATATTTTTGCATGCAATTCTAGAACTAAATACATACCAGGGAAGTCTGTCGGGTTTGTCAAATGCGCCTTTGGGCAGGGCCTATAAAAAATAAAATTTTTATTATTATTAGATCCATTAATTACGCTTCATAATTAAGAGGGCTCGAATTCGAATATTTGCTACCATCATATATCCCTCTGGGTTACAGACGTATAAACCCTTCACCTGACTGGCAGGTTTTCCAACAACACACATAATTTTTTTTTAAAAATTATAAATTTATAATTTTATTAAATTTTGAAATTTAAAGCCTGGAGGAGCCATTTATAACCATCTACTACAAAAAAAATGTATCTTAAAAAATTTTAGAAATTAAATGTTCTTTTAAAAATTTTAAATCAAATCTCATGCATTTTTTTTTTTTTTTTTGTCGTGTCCATGAGAGTCGAACTCTATATGTGTCCGTGAATTTTGATAATTTCTTCTACGACTTGCTTGATGTTGTCTCCATACGGATCTAGCATAGTCGGCAGTACTCCAATCTTTCTCAGGCTGGCGCTCATAGCCGGCAGCATCTCATACATTGA
The DNA here is from genome assembly GCA_019343175.1 of Oedothorax gibbosus. Lineage (NCBI taxonomy): Eukaryota > Metazoa > Arthropoda > Arachnida > Araneae > Linyphiidae > Oedothorax > Oedothorax gibbosus. Next base: position 1,006,600 of record CM033280.1, on the reverse strand, counting down.
AAACAAGTTTAACTTTAGCCAATTTGCTTACCCCTCAGAGGGATCAATAGGGTACTTGACTGTATCGCTAAAATACCTTCCAATATTACTTAAATTATAGTTTGAACCCAAAAATAACAAACGTATATATTTTTTTGCAAAATAAATCTTTAAATAATTAATAAAAATCATTTTAAAATGTTTTTTTTCATCGGTACGTCACGTGATCACAAACACGTCGATTTGGCTGACGTCACTAGTATATATAAACAAACCAATGCGTGTTGTATTTTTGCTTGCAATTAAACTGGATTTAATCTAATTTACTGTTAAAATAAGAATTATATAGATAATGGAAAGAGGTTTTACAGAAGCGGATAGCTCAAATTTGCTTAAAGTAGATTCCAAAATGGTATTTCAAAGTTTGTTTATAGTTACTAGTGACGTCATAGATACCACGTGACAGCCACAAAGCGTTTTCGGGCGTAACTTTTCGTCCTAATTTTAAAATTCATTTTTCTCCCTTTTTATGGGGTATTTGAAAAAAAAAAGAAAAAATACGGGTCCAATATTTTTGGCATAAGAATATTTTAAGCCAATACATTTTTTTTAGTCAAATACCTTATTGCCGGTATTGGAGAGGTAGAATAACACAATGAAACTGTGACAAGAAACAGTCATTTGCATCCAAAAGTTGTGTACTTGTTTAAGCTTAACCATCTGAAGGATAAGTAATAAAGCTGAAGTGCAATCTTTTCATTGCACGATAATTTTTTAACTAAACAATTTTTTAAACTAATTTTTTAAAATTATATTTCTGTAGCGGATGATTATCACTAACTCCTCCATACTTCAAATTTTAAAATTTAGTAAAATATTGGTGCTTTTGGAATTTTACGGAAATACTATTTATATTTTGTTCTTGGCTGTTATCTTAGCCAGAAATTTTATGGATTATAACTGGTTAAAAATCATTTTTACTGTAAATTTTCTTATTTATAAAAAAGACGATAATGAGAAATGACGAATATTATATCCAATTGAAGAGTACTGGGGAAAACCCGCTTAATTTCGTAGAAAACTTTCCTCATCAGGCATCTTTGGCGATGATAGCGAGTAATCGCCTAAACTGGTGCAAGGAAACCAGTTTCTCACTTTCTTGTGCATCTTCTCTCACTGCAACCCTGAAATTGAGTTCCGCGTTTTATTCTAAAGACTGTGTTCATCATCATGTTAAGCTTTAAAAATAAAGTACGATTGATTGAAAATCACCAATTTTTCGAAAACAATTAAGAGAAATTTTAAGATTCGAAAATTACTTGAAAAGTCCTAAAAACCACGACTTTTCTACTTACCGAGATTCACGCGATGCATGATTCCGACGCTTGGACCAAGCGAAGAAGAAAGAGATAAACCGGTTTCCTGCCGCCAATGTCCGCCAAGCAGACACAATTACGGGACGACTCCTAATAAATAAAGCGGTTCTTCCCCTGTATTCAATTATTAACGACTTTATTATACTTATTTGGATAAAGTAAACGAAATAACGACCAAATTAGCATTAGTTTTACGATTTTAACTTAAAAATCAATAATACAAGTCTACCGAATTAATACAAGCCTATTGCTGAAAATGCTGCATTTAAAACATGCGCATTTACCTTTGTAACCATTTAGAAAGTTAAAATACCCATTCACTAAAGTAAGAAGGGAGAAATATTCGCCAAAACGAGCGCTCTGTCGCCGAAAGTGGCCGCCCCCATCGGTCGAGTAATTACGCGTGTGTTATGCGATCCCCAGGAGATTCCGACGTCCCTGAAACTGGCATAATGAACTCCGACCACAGGCCAAGGAGCGATGGAGGATTAATATACCGTGGACGCGGAAAAGTGGCGTAGAACCAATTTTCGGGTTAAAAATACTGAAATATTCAAAATTTTGTCAAATCTCAAATTCATCAGCAGTAGAACTGAGATAAGAGTGAAAGCGGGAAATCCCATTCCAACCACCCTACAAAAGAGATTTAAACAAGAAGTTCTTAAAGATTTTTTAAAAAAAACCTTCTTTCCTGTTACTTAAATACTTACTGAAATTATAATCGGGAAACAACTAGGTTAATAACAGTAAATATCATCAACAATCGTTTCTACACTAGATTTACACACATTAGAAAAAAAATCGCTAAACACAGCATCCAGCTATAATTTAAACTTCTAAAAGCCAAAATCAACTAATTTCCTTAATATTTTTACACAAATAACTTATATATTTATCGTCAATAACAAATATTATTTATCGTCTGCTCGATTTATTTGTAGTTCGAAGAATAATTAAATATTTATTAATAACAAAAATAATGAAACTACTCCAAACTGCATTAAAAAAATAAATGTAAATTAAAACAAAGCAGAATTGTATGCAAAAAATAGGCCTTGCCGCTTTCTTAGTAAACAATTAATGAACAATCAAAGAATCACATTGTGCTATATTTTTAGACGTCATTCCAAACTGATTCATGGGAAAATTATTTTGCTTCAAATATTTTTAAATAAAGTTTCTCATGCCATTGTTGATTTGGCAACAGTGATTTAAATGACTCAAAATTGAATTTCAATGCTAACTCAATGGAAAATTCCCCGACAGATAGTAGATTTATGTCCGTCCGGACGTACAGACAGGCGGACAAAAAGTATGAAAGTTGGTGCTTTCTAACAAAAAAAGAATTTTTAAGATCCGAAAAATAGAACCGATTTTGGAAGGGGGGTACGGACAGACATCGACCGCATGTCAATACCTACCTTTTTATTTTTATAATTCTTTCGAATTAAAAAAAGAAAAGTAGGCTAAAAATAATCTACGACTGACAACGAAAGACTGACAACGAAATATTGTCCTACTTAGCATCTAAGCACCGGCTGGTGATATAAAGTTGACTTTTTTTAAGTTGAATAATATGGGTAAATGGGATACTTTTTCATTTCGTGGGGGGTAAATCTCACTAAACTGATATTTTGGTGACAAAACACAGTATACACAGTTAAAGTTTACCATCGGAAATATCCCGTTTGGTGGCGGTTGTACATTTTCTAGCGACTTTATCGCTTGCGCCCACAAAATGAAAAAGTACCGTAAGTTGTCTTATACAAATACAAAAATTGCCGACCAACAATAGGCCAGAGGCCCAGCAAGATTGGTCCAAAATTATGATTCTAATATTTCATGAAATAAAATTATCATGAAGCATTTTTAAACCAAAAGTCGTAGAAAAGAAAAAAAACAACCAAATAAAACATCCCGGCATGTGTCGAAAATTCTATCCATAAATACCTTAAAAACACATTATTTAACAAAAAGAGAACGTTTTTTTTTTGTTTCCACGAAATATTGCTACTGCGCCCCTACTTCAAATACTATAATTATTTACAATACTATAATACTATAATTCCAATACTTCTGTATATAACACAGTTGAGTTACAGTTGGGTATATCCTTTATTTTTCTATAATGAAATACCTTGGGAAAAGCTAAACTCTGGACCGTTCTCCTGAATATAGCATTTTTGGTCGATATACCAGTTTCCCGCGTACAGTGCGTATCCATACATCGATTGGAACACTTTTTTTTTCTTCCACAGTTTTTTGGATAGTTGAATGTTAGAATTATTTTCCTTATGTTTCATTCAAGATGAATGTGTGCTTCATCTTCATTTATTACATTGTGGTTGTGTGGGGAAGGTCAATGAAAATGTATCGAGATTTTAATTGCGCAAAGATTTGTTTTTGTCTTGATAAACGTAATTGAAATAGAGGCCTAACTGAGACCCATTGGTATAACGGGGAGTTTTTTTTTTAAATTATGCTTCCGTAACTTCTGCAATTCTACTTTGACCTGATGGGGAAAGATGAAATTTTGACCATTTCATTTCATATATATTTTTTGTAAATATAAAATTTTCTTGTTAATCATACTAGAAGTAACTTTTCCCGGCCAAAAATCCGCGAAAAAGTGAGAGAAAATTTATTCAAATTCAAGTTAAAATGTTTTTTAATACATGGCAAAATCTAACATGATAATATTTGCCATGGCTATCTGAACCATAGAACAAATTTTGAATAATATCACGTGAGACTAGGGGAGAGGCGGGTCTATACAAATCTTACGAAATCTCATCAGGGGGGCTAAGAAGGTAGTTAAAAAATCGTCAAACTCCCAAGATCGTACAGACTTCCTGTAACTTAGAAACCCAACAGATTTGAAATGTATTATAATATTCTTAGACACTTATTAATATTTTGGAGTACATTGCATTAACTTCTAAATTTTAAGAACTAATTACTTCTAACCATTTGCACTAATTAGATTTATTGGTATTCCATTATGGTGACCATAACTTTCTGGCGCAGATTCAAATATAGCTCCTGCATGACGTCCACTTACTTCAACATGCGAATCATATTAACCTAAAATACCTTCACGAAAAATTTCACATTCCTACACACACATATATGGTTAAAATTATATATTTGATACTTCTCTTATCCAATTGATATCTAATGAAAACAATAACTATTCAATAGCAGTCGGATCGAAAGAAAATCCTTGATTAACCGTATCAGAATCAGTTAACTATTTTATGGCTTGAATCTACAGGAATTGTTTAATTCACCTATTCCAACAACTGGCTTTACATTGGCGTTCAAGCCATATTTATGAATCCGGCAGAACTACGTATCTTTAATTAAAGGGGTGTTGGTACAATTGGTATTCAGAAGGGGATGGAATTGGGTGCAACGTGCTGGGATTTATTGTTTGGGAAATGGGAATGATAAGATTTAGAAAATGTCTGTTACATCATTTTCACCATCATTTAAATAATTTTGGGGCTTGGTAACGATTTGATTACCATCGTAGTAATGTATGTACTGGTACTATGGAATTTTCTCACTTTACTAGATTTAATCTCCACGAAATAAATAAAGACGGAAGCCAACTTTCAAATGAAAAAAAAACCAGTTCAACAGATGAAAGTAAGCAAAATTATAAACACCAATATTTATTCTTCAAAATACAACTTAAAGTTAGATAATACTCGAACCATAGGTTCACCGAGTTCAGAAAAACTTACCGAAAAAAGCAGCGATGATAACTTTTCATGGGATGAATGAACTTTTAAATTTAAAAAGTTCGTTAGTCTCGTTTTTTTAGTTTGAATTATTGTCGCATTAGGGCTACACGAGGGCTATTGGCGACGGGCGTCGTCATTTAGAACCACAGTCAAGTGACGAGCCGACACCTGAGTAGGCACCCAACGCAACCGTTAAGGGCGACATCGTACGCAGCGTTAGGACTTTTGAAGGATATTTAACGTGCACTCCCTCTACACGGGTTATTATTCGTCGGACATTTTTGGCTACACGGGTCGTTAGTCCCGTTACTTGATAGCCGATAATTTTTTTTCTTCAACACATCTAGTCCATTCGTCTATTAACGTAAGCAGTCTCATGCTAAACTTTTAGAAACGGCAATAATGGGGACTGAATTTCCTCGGGCGGTGAAAAGAATCATTCCCCAACTTGATAAGACTTCTAATTTATATCCGTGTCCGTATACCTAGCAGTACAATTAACCCTTTCAGTCCCAAGAGCAATTTGGCATCATCATTTTAGAAAAAAAATTCTGATCGTCTATAGCCATTTATGAAATCAAAAAGCACATTATTCGATTCTTCAAACTGTTTCTACTAGAAAATATTTTTTATTAATCCCAATAAATGGGTCAGCCCTATTATTTTTCTTAATTATGATCAGAAAAATGATGAAGCCAAATGGCATCACTGGGACTGAACGGGTTAATTTGGTTATACTGGTATTTCAAGTAGAGTTGGTAATTCGGTGATTTTTTTAAATCTTGAACTAGTTTTGGTCTAACATTGATTGCTAATGTGCCAACAAAATTTAGAATTAAGAAAAAAAATCAAACATCAAAAATTTCAAAACATCCCGAACATTATTGCAGCTCCAGTGCAGAATCCTTTCAACCAACCCCGTGCAATCAAGAGATGCGTCGAAGCGTGGAAAATTCTCCCAATTTATTAACCCTTTCTACCCCATGAATAATTAATTCCACAAAGAGGAGCATTGGAAACTCCATTTTAAGTCCCCCTTTTTTTTCTTGACAACTCGTGCAGTGCGGCGTAGCGTGAAACTGTAAAATGTGGGTTTATTTGCATTCAAACAAGGCTGGGAATCGCAGGCCAGTAAATGTTTTATGAGGTGCTGGTTGTGCTAATTTTGTTTAATTGAATTCATGTCTTTTTAAGTAGATTTAAATATATTTGTTAGTTGAAAAAGTTGTAACAAATTATTGAAGTTTAAGCAAAATGTATACACTTGAAAATGGAGTTTCATTACGAAAGAAATGAACTCCTCTTACTGAATTAAATGTCTGTTGAACTAATGTTTATTTAAAGAATATTTAATAATGTAATTCATGGTTGGAAAATATATATTTAAATACTAGTAAATACCCGTTCTTCGCACGGACTAAAAGAATATCAAATCGATCCAAGTATATGTGTCATTTGATTTGCTATAGGATAATAAACTTTGCCTTTTTGTTCCCGTTCATTATAAAGAATAAAATCCCGTTACTTATATTGCTTTAAAATTCCAAAATAAAAATTTATCACTATAAAATGCACATCCTCATATCACAAAAATCTTCCTCAATATGAACTTACTGTCATCGCGATTTTCCTGATAAATTCAAAATTAACCATAATTGTATAACAATGTTATTTCACGTCAAAACCTGCATTCTGGTTTTTTTTAAAAAATAAATTAGCTCATTTCCACGTTCAATTATTTTTCAAATCATTAATTTAGTTTCTGAAGGTAATGGCAAGAAAATAAAAGCAATTTCAATTTTAATTAATTTTTGTTCATTTTAATTTCTTCTCTCGAATGGCAACACGAAAGAGAAAAACGATCGGATTTGAGCGAAAGTGGTGTATTTTTTTAGAAAATTCGAAATTTTCTCTAAAAATGGAACAAATATGAAAAAACTAAGCCTCGGTGCACACGTTGGTATTAAAGGAATCATCTTAAAAATGTCGAATTCTGAGGACAGTATAAGTAGTCTTTTACGATCACAGACAAACAGACTCTTTTATTATTATAATGGAGTGGCTTTAACAAAATTTAAATTTAAGCAAATTGTAGTTTAATTATATGAATGAAAGAAGTTCACTACCGTTTTTAGCCTACCTTATGTAAAAGAATATTTAGTTTTCGGAAGAATAATAATGAAAATAGCCTATTATGGTTTTTAAAAGTTTAAATTATGACTAAATTGCTGTGTTTGGAGACTTCTTTTCTAAGGTGTATGAATCCTGATTGGAAGTGGTTCTATTTGACAGTTACTGTTACAAATATACTTGTTCTTGGATAAGATTTTCAGTAAGTATTTAAATAATTGGAAAGTAAGCTAATTTAGTTCTTTTAGAAAAATACCATTCATGCTAAAAGTGACTTTCAAAAAATCTCCCAGTGAAATATTTTAAGAATTTTTCCTAAGAAAATCCCTAAGAATCTTAAAAAAATTATTAATATTCACAACATATGCTATTTTTTCCAGCTATTAGCTGCTACTTTAGTTTTCAAGAATTTTTAATTATCGTATCGCAGTCAATCGATAACTAGATTTCAATTTATTTTACAATGCCAGCTTTCCAATACATCGTAATGCTAAAATCTTAAATTTAAAAATGCGAGCTATTGTTAACTACACACATTTAAAACAAATCTTGGCATACAGAAGAGTTTTAAACAGAGGCACAAATGCTATAATAAAGTACCAGTCATAATTTTTCACGTTTATCAAATCAAACAATATTAACTTTAATGAGCGAATAACATAAGCCTAAAATGCTAATTGCACTTTATTGACATAAAGAATGTTTTGAAAAAAGGCAGGTGGTTTTACCAGGTGCACCGCTAAAAAAAATAGTTTCATAACCATCAGAAATTCATTTCGAATAACCATCAGAAGAAACAAAACGTTCACAGATTTTATGCCTACATTTTATATATTATGAGAATCTATTGAAAAATGGAATGGTTTAAACTCAAAAGCCATTTTTTAATATATATTATGTATAAACAATTAGAACAAAAAATTGCAATTACTTACGATTTATTTCTTCAATTAGCCGCAATGCTTTGAAAGGAAAGTTTTGTAGTAATAAATGGATTTTTTTGTATTTAAAAATCAAGTAAACCTATTTTCATGATTCTAGATAATTTTGATTTGAAATATTCACACAAGTATTCTAAAATGTTCTATCGTTTGTTTACTATTTTTAAACGCAAAAGATTTTCTGTTATTTAAATTTCGGAAACATTTAATACATTTTTTTACAAATATTTTTTTAAAGAAATTTCACAAATTTTCATTACGCATATATTTTTATCTTGATAATTTTATTATAAAATCTATAGCTGGATTTTGTTAAATTGCAAAAGAAGTATTTCATAGGCTGTGTCCTGACTACGACTTCAAATGCAATAAAACTTGGCGACTGCCAAGGGCGCCAAGCGATGCAATAGCATGTGGCTAACTCTGCCAAGTCGCCAAGTTTTGTTGCATTTGTGGCATCTGATGCCGTAGTCAGGACACAGCCATAAAGCAACTAAGTTTTTTTTTTTAAATCAAAATATCGTTTGCCTGTAAAATAACATTGATATATGAAATATCCATAGATATCATAGTTAAAGTGTTAGATTGGCAGATCACGTGACCTCCAATGCTAACGGCGGGACGCGCATGGAGGCCAAATAAGAGGGTAAAATGGCCAGTTGTTGCTACCACTTTAAGAAGAAAAATACTACGAAAAAATAACATTTAATTCTAAAATTAAAAAAAAACTAGAAAAGGATTTAAAGTCACTAAAAAGATTCCAAAATGCAGCTAGTATTTTTACGATATTTTTTTGTAATTTTAGAATTAAATGGTATTTTTTCGTAGTATTTTTCTCTTTAAAAAGGCAGCAACGCTGGCCATTTCGCCCTCTTATTTGGCCTCCATACGCGTCCCGTCGTTAGCATTGGAGGTCACGTGATCTGCCAATCTAATACTTTAACTACAGGGTCCGGCAAAAGTAACACAGCAAAGTTTTTTGTTCATAAAATTTAAACTACTTTGTTTAACAAAATAAATTATATATCAAAATAAAGGACATTCTCTGCCAAAAAGTTATATGAATTGTCAAATTTTTTTTTTACATTATTCTGTAATAAATGATTCAACCGCATTCAAAATCCAACTGTACAACTAAACAATAAATTATATTCCTAATTAATTATACCAAAAAAAATAGAGACGCTGCCAGAATATGCTACAAATGGATACAATAGTAAATCAAAAATGACGAAGTCATAATGCTATTATCGCATACGTAAGTAGTTAAATACTAAGTGCAATAAGCAAAACATAAGTACTAAGTCAAAATGTAATTATCACTTATTCACCTATAAGCATAAAAAATGATTAATGCAAGGGTTAATGCAAGGGTTGTTCGATTGTTTAATCACGATTTCACTCGCGGTTCGGCATTGACAGGAAAATAAGTGTATATGAGAAGAGAAAGAATTAACCCTAACAATGGCTTCCACCATTTGTCACCAGTCGAAATGACCGGAATTATCGGGATTTGTGCCTTTCCTCGAGATTATTTGTTCCGTTATGACGATTTCGATTGAATTACGGAGGGTTTTTTTTTTATTGTTTGCAGTGGCAGCGGGCCATTTTGGAACACCGCTTATAGGCCGTTGCTAGAGAGAAACGAGTATTTTAGAATGGTTAAATGTTTTTAATTATTGCCATTTCTGTATAGTTCATGGCGATTTATTTTGATTTTATTTTATCTTATTGTTATTTTTACGTTGTGTAATTTATTGTAGTGTACTGTGTAAAATATTTTTTATCTAAATACTAAAAAATACTGAATATAAAATATCCGCTAAATATAAAATATCCTAAATAATAAATATACGCGCTTTTTACTGTGCATTGTATAGATATCATAGTTAAAGTATTAGATTGGCAGATCACGTGACCTCCAATGCTAATGACGGGACGCGCATGGAGACCAGAATAAGAAGGCAAATGGGCCAGTGTTGCCACCACATTAAGGAGAAAAATACTACGAAAAAATACCGTTTATTTCTAAAATTACAAAAAAATACCATAAAAATACTAAAACGTTTCACGTTTTTTTAAAGTCACTAAAAAGGTTCCAAAATGCAGCTGGTATTTTTATGGTATTTTTTTGTAATTTTAGAATTAAACGGTATTTTTTCGTAGTATTTTTCTCCTTAATGTGGTGGCAACACTGGTCCCATTTGCCCTCTTATTCTGGTCTCTATGCACGTCCCGTCGTTAGCATTGGAGGTCACGTGATCTAATACTTTAACTCTGATATATATGGTGCATTGAGAGTGAAACCGAAACAAATGCAATGTCAGCTCGAAAGGCTGTTGGGAAACTTCAATCAAACGACTTCATAAGAATCGCATATTAAAAATACACAAACAGTATTGCATAAAAGAAAATAATTTAAGAGAATATAAATAGAAATATTTAAATATTAAAGTATCGTATTTTATGCTCTTTAAATATTCAAAATCGTTTTAAAAAAATTTCAGCTGAACTCCTCTTTATTTTCAAAAATACTAGTTCTGTGCTTTCTACTCTGGCATATTTTTGTGACAGTTATTGTTGTGTTATTATAATACTTCGTGCCTCAACTAAAAAAAAACATAATTTCACCCTCTTTAATCTTTATTATAAGTTTCACCGGCAGCTGTTAAGGTATGGTTAGATTTTTCTATGGCAAGACGGACAGCTGATATGTATCAGAAAAGTTGAAAAGTAAAATAAACATGAAATTCAATGTTTGAAATTAATACTATACATTGAAAATAAACCGGATTGTTATTAATTCGGCAAACATCTGCTAACTACTTTCGCTGTTTTACAGAAAACTGTTTTCGCAGAAGAAAACTGTACTTTATTATCGCTAAAAAAAGTCTTACGGTCATAATTTTAAAACACACATTGCGATATCTTATGCTTACTTAAACATAGCGTTTGATATCCTGAAATATCGAAGTGGTGATAAACCACTTCGATATTTCAGGATATCAAACGCTATGTTTAAGTAAGCATAAGATATCGCAATGTGTGTTTTAAAATTATGACCGTTTCGTTTTCGAGAATGCTGATTCCAAAACAGTGGATTTTGAACATTGGTCTATCTGTCTGAAACCTTCACAGCTCAAACTATAAAAGCTAAGGAATTCAAATTTGGAATCCTATCCTACTGCAAAACTGCAACAATTATTTTAATTACAATAAATGATTTATTAAGTAAAATACAACTATTCTTATTATAAGTTGTTGAAGTCAGCTCTTTTGTTCGTTACCTTTATTCCCTTGAAAAAGAATTCAAAAGTAACAAGGCAGTTTACCCTAACAATTTAAAATTCACAAAACATCGTAATACAATTCAAATATCAAAAGTGTTTCTTCAGCAAAATATATTCCTTCTCAGGGCGTGTCCCAACAGAAACGACCTTCTGCGATTCTGAGATTGGCCAGAATTAACAGCGTGTTCAACGAGGCACAAATTACGATATGCAAATAATTATTACAATAGTACAGTTAATTAGTTTATGGGGAAGGGGATAACATTGCAATGGAAGTCACAACAGGGCATGCTACACCTTTTTTTTAAACAGAAAGTATAAGAAATTTAAATTGTTTATACTAATGTATAAACTATATCATATGAGTTTTTGAATTGTGAAATATTTAATTCTTTATTACTTTCAATTATCTAATCTATAATATTTTTCTTTAATCTCTATAATCTCAATATCTTTTTCGCCAAATACGTTGCCAAACTCGCCAAATTCGTACCTAAACGCGCCAAATGAGCAAAATGTGTTTTTTAAAAAACATTTATTAACTGGTTTGTTGTTCGAAGGCCATTGTGCTAGAGCTGTATAATAAGTGTGTTTGTAGCTATATCTCTTTTCTCGCCAAAAACGCGCCAAATGAGCTAAAAGGTTTTATATGTTTATGAGGGAAATGACGATGACTTTTATGCGTGCATTTTATAGCGTATTTTTTTTATTTTGGATTTTTAGGGTAATATAAGTAACAGGATTTTATACTTTATAATGAGCGGAAACAATAACATAAGTTTATTATTCTAGAATGGATTAAGGTGTAAGGTATACACTTGAACTTTTTTTCTCTAATATTTCACTTAAAAATCTAATTTTTTTGTATATTTGATATAATTCATAAGTTTATGAGGGTACGTGTAAAAATATTTTAAAAAAATTTAAATGTTAATTAATTATCATTTTATGCATTAATTAGCATGTTTTTTAAACACTTATAACTCAAGAACTAAATAACTTAGACCTATACAATTACCATGCAAATTAATCACCAATTCATTCTGAAGTGCATGAACCTCAAATTAAGTTTGTGCCTTTTTTAGTTTTTTATTTATAATTTTTTATAATAAGCAACATTAAAAAAATCCATTTTTTAGAAAAAAAAATAACTTTGACATGCAATATAAAATGAATTTAAAAACCAAATCTTTTTTGAAGTTCACGCCCTCCCCCAACTTATTCCACAAATAAATAAACCATTCGTTTGACAAAATGTTAATTTTAACTTTAGTTATCATTGTTTAAGCAAAGTACCACATGAGAAAAATGAAGTTTTGAGAAAATTGAGTTTAAAGGTTATAAGAGCTAACTAACTTTCATGGTTTGGAAGATTAGAAAAACCTCTGTAACTTTTTATTAGAGTGGAGTATCAGTACAAACTTTACATCATTTTAAAGAGGAAGAATTGGAAATTCTAATTAACTTAAAACCAAAAAATGCCTAATTTGGTTATTTTTGGCCTTTTCTAGTGTGTATTGATACATATACTTGGGATCGATTACAACTTTTCTTTTAGTCCGTGCGGAGAACGGGTATTTATTTGCTAGTATGAAATATAAGGGAATGAAAGCATTGCGATGGCGTCAAAAATCCGAAATTTATATTTTGTTTTTTCTACACGTTTTTGGAGAGTGCTGGTTCCGAAAAAGTGGTTTCTGAACAATGGTCCGTCTCTCTGTCTGAACCCCTCTACAACTCGAACTAAAAGAGCTGCAAACCTCAAATTTCCAGGACAGTTAATTAGGCTAAGTAAGGTCGCTTATTAAGATAACATGCTTTCGTAAACGACACAACTCAACATTTTAAAAACGTCTCTGGCAAGCTAATCAATTCCTCTTCGTTCATATTAACTAATCAAATGCAAAAATTCTTACAGTTTTCTTACAATGTTTCATAATTATTCCTACATTTTAGGGTTGAATATAATATATGTGTTGTGTGTTGAAGTAGTGACATGGGGATGTATTTTTTTAGGTCGAAAATACATCTGACTCTTTAAAATGTTACTTTAAACCAAGTATTCTAAAAAATCAAACGCACAAATCTCTGCTCGCAGAAGATTCTCATATTTTTTAAAACACTCCGTTTTGGAGGCCCCGTATTTTAGCTTCCACACTACGTTTATAACTTAAAAAGTGGAAGGTATTATAATCGTTCAGTCCGTCTGTCTGTCCGTCACTCCCTTTCATAGCCCAAACTACAAATGCAACGGATAAGTGTGATACGTCAAAAAATTTAGCGCATCGAAATTAGAATACATTGAGAAAAGAATTCGAAGCAGTACTTCAATTATGTAAAAAACTGCAAAACTTAATGCTCATTTAAAAAGCATAGGAAGCCATTTTTAGAATTTAATCACCGATTAGAATTAAATCACCATTGCCATTCGTAACAATCGCTCGAGAAACTTTAATTCTTTTAGACAATAAATTAAAATAAATTTATTTTTGAGACATCGATCCGTTTTAATGACGTCAAATATATTTCACTACGAGATTCTTCGTATGTTCATATGAAATATTTTCATTCTATTTAAAAGCGAGGAATATTACATATTTATTCTTTAAAATATATATTAAATATTGCCAACGATATAAGTAATAATTATTGAATTTTCGAAATAAAATTTAAATGAAACTAGCCAAATTTAGCATGTCAACGTTTAATATAGAATGAATGCTGTGTTTGGCGCCTTTTTACCTGTTCAATACAACTGTTGTGTGGAAGCGGGTTAAGTGACATATTCTGTTACAAACCTACTTGGTTTTTTTTTCTTATTCTCGGGGAAACAATGGGCATGTTTCGGGTCTTGGGTGTCGACAGAAATACTGAATGAAAATTATTTCTTGAGCCCCGATTGGTGAATCAATGTCACGTGGGAGCAGAGCACCAAAGCACAGATCGAAGAAAGCCAGGAATGAAAGCTGTATATACGTCACTAGAAAAAAACCAATTATACAGTTCCTAGATAAATTATTAGATGCACTGCAAGATTTCATGTATCAATCAATGATGAACAAATTACCTTTAGAAGGAGATTTGTGTTCCTAAACTTAAGCTATTGAATAAAAAATACTACCTGCTATACTTAATACATATATCGACATCTTTTTTAATGATATGGCATTCTTTGGTATGTTTTCATCATTACTAAAAAAAATACAGTGCGTCTAATAATTTGTCCAGGGACTGTTAAGTATTTCGTGTTTAACGTATCGTGCTTTTCGCGCGATGACAGCTTCGCGCCTTTCGGTGAACTCACTCGTGGGCCACGATGGCGGTTGTTGATACAGACTGTGACAGAAATAACTTGCAAAAATAGTATCAGGACAATTTCAAAGAAAAGGGAAGAAAACCGTCTGCTAACTGAAACTCCTGTTCAAACTAAAGCTTTACCAGGGCGTATCCCCCTTCACATCAGAAACGGCCTTCTGCGAATCTTCGATCAGCCGAAATTCACGGTGTGTTTGACGAGACTGAAATTAGAATATGCAAATAATCATTACACCAGGACAGTTAATTAGGTGAGCTGAAGGTCGCTCCATTCGAATGAAACGACATAACATGGTTTTCGGAAAATTTCATTGGCGAGACAAATTATATTTCGTTGGCTTGGCTAAATGCATTGGCTATGGAAAGTATTTGGTTATAAGCTTGGCACTATCTCTAGTACATTGGTGGTAATAGACTTGGGCATACGACAGGTCGAAACTGTCACCACATATTAGTACAACATATTTTTTCCTACCCTTTCGCTTAAGTTTTGTTTTGTTGGAGAATTTTTATTGGGTTTAGTTTGAATTGTCGTCGCACTAGAGCTACACGAGGGCTATTGGCGACGGGCGTCGTGTTTTAGAACCACAGTCAGGTGACGAGCCGACACCTGAGTAGGCACCCAACGCAACCTTCAAGGGCGACATAGTACGCGGCGTTGGGACTTTGGAGCATATTTAACGTGGACTCTCTCTACACGGGGTATTATTCGTCGGACATTTATGGCTGCACGGACTTTTTATTGGGAAATGTAGGTGTTAATGGTGTTAATAACTTCGTCGTTAAAAAACGTCGTTCGGGTAAAACGTTTTAAACGGTACAATATACATAAGATAGAATTATACGATCGCTTTCTATATTAAAATTAACATGTTTTAAGTTAGATGATTTTAATTTTTAAAGAAGAGTTAATAGCTATTTAAAACCCAAAAGACTAAACTAATGGCATTTTTTTAAAAAGTAAATAAGGGTTCATTTACTAAAGAAAAAAACATTTTCAATGAAGACTTCAAAATTTCGACAAAAGTTTCAAAACTTTGACACTTTACAAAATTATAAAAAAAAAAGATTTTTTTTCTATCCATTTCCTATCTTATTAACAACGTCATAAAACAATTCCCTCCCCCATTATGATATAAAAACGCCACCAGGAAAAATATCTACATTTCAATCACGCCATTAATCGGATGAATAAACAACCAGTGGCGTTTTTCAGCCCATCGTTTTTACGAGGACTTGACGTGATGCGTTTTAGATAAATAGCAGTTAGACAATTTATCTTTGTTTCAACTATTTCGGAGGATATGTATTGTTAAACTTCTTAAAATACCAGTATTCATTTCTATATGGTCCACATGATCAAAACCACAGTTTTAAGAAAGTTTTTTTTTAATTAGATTAAATACTTATCGTAAAAACTGTGCTTTTTACACTCATAAATAAAGGAATAGAACATTAAAAGGAGCGAGTAAAACGCTTTTTAAAAGTAACACATCATGTTTGGTGTTTTATAGTTAACTCTTTCAGTCCCAATGACAATTTGGCATCATCATTTTAGAAATTTTTTTCTGATCGTCTATAGCCATTTATGATATCAAAAACCACATAATTCGATTCCTCAAACTTTTTTTTTGGAAAATATTTTTTATTAATAAAAATAAATGTCAGCTCTCTATTACTATTTTTAATTATGATCAGAAACATGATGATGCCAAATAGCATCGCTGAGACCGAAAGGGTTAAAATCGACCCCCTCTAATAACATAAGTGGTGCAATATGCACCTTGTTAGGCTTGACTAGGTGGCCCCCCCCCCCTAGTTCAAGCCTAACAAGGTGCATATTGCACCACTTATGTTATTAGAGGGGTACTGTTAGGTCGATTTTAACCCTTTCGTCCCAGCGATGCTATTTGGGGGGGGGGGGGGGGGCTGTATAAAACCCGGAGCAGAAACTCTGACGTCATTGACCTAAGCGCTGAAAGAAACTCCTGCACATACAACTCAACTTGACTTTTGCTGTGTTTATATAGTTCATCCTTGTATTACGTGTTCACTTTTTACTCACTTAATTAATGATGTTACTAACAAAACAGCTCGTCTTCCTTCTTTAGTGGCACCACACGACACCGCATAAATGCCGCGACAATAGGCATAAAAGTGCGAGCATGCATTTTTGCGATGGCACAAAAACCAGAATGCTTCGATTAATAGTTTGTCAGAATCATACATTAGATTTTTACCTTTCGAACTCAGTACCGATTATGCCTAGGCAAAAACCCATAATTCGATTCCTCAACACAGGAAAGAGCCTTAAAAAAAAATGTCAGCCCATAATGTTTTAAAAAACATTTGAAAATCGTTAACTACGAAAACCTAAGCCGACATGTCCTCTAAAAACGTTTGCTCAATTTCTAGTCCTTTATTTATGAGTGTAAAAAGCACAGTTTTTACATAAAAGTATTTAATCTAATTTAAAAAAAAACTTTCTTAAAACTGTGGTTTTGATCATGTGGACCATATAGAAATGAATACTGGTATTTTAAGAAGTTTAACAATACATATCCCCCGAAATAGTTGAAACAAAGATAAATTGTCTAACTGCTATTTATCTGTAACGCACACGTCACGCAAATTAATGTTTTAACACTTTACGAACACTCAGTACCGGATTTCGGCCTAGGCCAACAAGGCCCGGGCCTAGCGGCCCAGTCAGGAAGGGGGCCCTTAAAAAGAAAATCGCCAAAAAATCGTTTAAAAAAATTTGAAAATCGTTAAACTCCGAAAACCTATAGCCCGACAGCCTCATAAAATTGCCAAATTTGCGTAAAGTAATTTATTTGCAATCAAATTTGTGTTATTGTAAAAATGAGTTAAGACTTACTTAAGAGAGAGAGAGAACAGGCTCAACTCACTCTCAGTAACGTACACTGTACAGTCAGAAATAATGCAGTCAATTGACTATGATGACGTCATTCGTTCTTTCGCACAGAAGAAAGTTCGCCGAGTGATTTTATAAATTTTATAGAATAACTATAGTAGCATATACTGTATTATTCTGATGTTTACTAAAGTCGATTAAAAATCATTTGTTCTACTAGTGTATTTAATTTGCTAAATTTCCAAAATAGCTTCGAGATGGTGGGGTGCCCCAAATGTCAAGTGCCTAGGGGCCTTGGGTCTTTAAAATCCGGCACTGCACACTAGGTCGAAATCGAATAATATTGGGTTTAGAGTTACATTTAATTTTCTTCACATTAGTAGTCTACCCGAACCTGGGGCATGCAAGGCAAGCGCCTTACTGACTGGGCACCCCAAGTAGAGGAGAAAGGACAGTTCTGCGCCAGTGGCGGGATGCGGGATGGGATGAGGATGAAATGACGTCACGGAAATGCCAATGACGTCACGGCATTTCCGTGACGTCATTTCATCCTCATCCTATCCCGCATCCCGCCACTGGCGCAGAACTGTCCTTTCTCTTCTACTTCCCCAGCCCCACTAGAGTTTTGGAAATTTGAGTTGAATTTGCTGCAGACAGTTGACGACGCGATCCTCTGTCAAAATGACTACCTCCAAGTAATTCTGTGCGGATCTAAAAAGGTGCTCATCTGTAATAATAAAGGAAAGAGTCTGTGGATCGTTAAAGACCTACTTATACTGCCCTCAGAAATTCGAAATTTTTAAGATAGATTCCCTTTAATACCAACGTGTGCACCTGGGGCTTTGTTTTTTCATATTTGTTCTATTTTTATGGAAAATTCGAATATTTTTAAAAAAATACACCACTTTCGCTCAAATCCGATCATTTTTTTCCCTTTCGTGAACACACAAATTAATTAAAATTGAAATTGCTTTTATTTTCTTGCCGTTACCTTGAGAAACTAAATTAATGATTTGAAAAATAATTGAACGTGTCAATGAGCTAATTTATTTTTTAAAAAAACTAGAATGGAGGTTTTGACGTGAAATAACATTGTTATACAATTATGGTTAATTTTGAATTTACCAGGAAAATCGCGATGACAGTAAGTTCATTTTTAGGAAGATTTTTGTGATGTGAGTATGTGCATTTTATCGTGATGAATTTTTATTTTGGAATTTTAAAGCAATATAAGTAACGGGATTTTATTCTTTATAATGAACGGGAACAAAGGCAAAGTTTATTATCCTATAGCAAATCAAACGACACATATACTTGGATCGATCTGATATTCTTTTAGTCCGTGCGAAGAGCGGGTATTTATTTGCTAGTTCTATTATAAAAGGAGTGAAAAGAACAAATTGATGTTTGTGTATATCGTCCATCTTCGATCCGAGGCGACCCGTATCGGAGACCCCGCCAATTATCGGCCGTGTTGGAACAGTGAGTCACTTCTCCCGGACCATTTAGAATACCGGTTGATAAATGAGCGTCTTCGAACTGGATCATCATCAAAGCCAATTTAACTATCAATTATTTATCCACAACTCCAATATAGAGAGCGATTATGCGTTTTCTAAGTTCAGTTTACAGCAAGAAGAATATATCATATGGGTTTTATTTGGTTTGGTTGGGAGTACTAAGGTCTGGTTTTTGATACATATGAGAGATAATTAACCGCGGGACCTACTGCTTAAGGGTAGTTAACAAAAAAACTATTACGAATATAAAACCCATTGACGTTGTAACAGATGACAGCGTTGTAACCAATTAGCCACCGCCAATAGGTTCAATCACTGGGACTAACCAAACAAAATCGACTCGATTTTTTGGTTTAAAGGGGAATGGGCGCGCTGGATCGCGGATCTCCAAAGCAAAGTGCATCAGTGTGAATTCAATGGAGAAAAAACTATTTTCTCTGCCACATTTCTACGGCTGTATTGAATATTTTTACAAGCGGATTTTTTATGTGATAAATGTAGCTGACTTACAGATCCCGACCTTCCCACTTTTTAAAATTGATTCTAATATTTTTTTTAATTTTCAATCAATAATTTTACACAAAATATTCGAAGCCATTTCAAAAAGTGGGAAGATAGAGACCTGTAAGTTGTTTACATTTATAATTTAAAAGAAACCGTTTGTAAAAATATTCAATACAGCCGGAGAAATGTGGAAGCGAAAATAGTTTTTTCGCCATTGGATTAACACTGAGACATTTGAGTTTGGAGACCCGCGGTCCAGCGCGCCCATTCCCCCTTAACGTCTGGCTACAACTACACTTGGGCTATGGCCTGGTCTGGGGAAGAGTAAAATAACTTTTATCGAACGAGTAAATTAAACTTTTAAGTAATAGTTCAGATTTGCTACCGAGTACTTAAAACCTTATTAATGCTAAAAATGCAGGGCATGACGATTGAGAGTTGTAACCCATCTATATATATAATACTCTTATACGGAACCCAAATTTCCTTATATTTCTATCTCTGGAATGGCAACAATCGAAATGAACAAAAATACAACTAATTTCAAAATGGCCGACTGAAAACAACAAAAAGTGTTTCTTCAGGAATGGCTTAAAAAATTAAACAAAACATAGTTCGATACGGCAGAAAAACATCTATATGTATATAATTCTCTTATACGGCTTCCAACTTTCCTTATATTTCTAACTCTGCAATAGCAACACAATCGAATTTGTTTACATTTTCGACTGCGGTAAAGAAAAGTTGATTTTGATTTACTCTAAGCGTTATACAAGATTCGTTATTAGTTTTTAAAAAACACTTTTTGGATAGAATCAGTAAGTTTAAATTTAAAGATGCATAATATTAGGGACGTTTAATGTTTGACATTTAAATTATAATTTCGATTAACTAAACAACCAAACACAATTGTTTATAAAATAGGAAACATTCAAATTGGTTTTATGTATAGTTTCTAAGCGTTGACGGTTACCACGGTTTAAATTTTTTTTACAAACGGATCTTAGTCAAGCAGCGAAGTATTTTCTCAATAATAACCATTAATTTATAAGCATTAATTTGTAATTATTTTATTTTAAAAGGATACTAAAGGCGGTTAACCTAAAAGACCATGTCCGGATTTGGCGCCAGTCGAAAAATGTCGCCAGGTCAAAATGACAATCAGAACTCAACAGTTTGCTGCAAGTTCAAAAACAATGTGCACAAAAATTAATATAAGAAATGAGTTATTTTAGTAATTAATGATTAATAATATTTTTTTAATTTAATAATTAATGGTTAATAATATTTAAAAATATATTTAATATAATTTATGAATTCTTAAAGATGAAAGAAATGGACAGGATCAACTTATAAACAGTAGCAAAATAAATTCTCTAATGCAAACAGGATACATAGAAACAAAAACTGAACTATTTGATAGTTATTCGCTTAAAATACAATCTTTGGCGATTTTTGCTGCCATAATACGAATTTGGCGAAAAAATTGCCGGACATGTTTCTTAAGGTTAGACTAAAATATTTCAATGAACTGTGAGCGAGCGAAGCGAGCCTGGATCGCTAGGCGATCCAAAGGGAACTGCGCAAGCAGTTCCCGGGGGTTGGCGAGCGATAGCGAGAAGGGGGCGTGCCCCCTAGTTTTGTAAATTTTGTTTTCATGACTCAACATGTTGCTTTATGTGACACATTAAACGCAGCTCAACAAGAATTAATGACAAAACGACTACACGGGTTTTTCCACACGAAAACGCGAACGAACGAAACGCGAACGAAAACGTACGAAAAACGTTTTACTTATCCTTGAATATCTCGTATATATAACTTCCTACAAAGTTTTTAAATCGATGCGAAATCAAGTTCGAATTCATCCATTTCTCGGTGACCATAATTCCGACAGAGAAATGTCCGATACACGTTAATCGATGATTTAATAGTCGCAACATGAGAGTTTCACGTCACGCTGTAGATTCGATTCGAAAATATAGGAGGGCTTTACTTTAGAAATGGTACAACTCAAAATTGCAATGAAATGAAAGTTGAAAGATTTATACGAGTCGTATTTTGTCTTTTTTATGGCTCGTCCGTGGCCGAGTGGTTAGGGCATCAACCTTCTCAGGAGTGCGGGGGTTCGAATCCCACCTACTGCCAGTCATCCTATAAATCGGATCTGTGCTGGAAATAGTATAAAAATCCTCATCACGGACGGGCCCGAGTACACAGGGGCAGACGTGCTCGTTAAATCTGTGGAGTCCAAAGCCCCGACGGCGTTAGCGTACGATGTTGCTCGAAGTTCCGTTGGGTGCCCGCTCAGGTGTCGACCTCGTCACTTGACCAGGGTTCTAAATTACGAGGCGTTTATTGGCTGTGTTAAAGCTCCTAAAGGAGGCTAGAAATAGGCAGCCGGAAACGATTACCTTACCTTACCTTTTTTATTGAGAAGAAAATCTTCGAAATTGAGTTGTTTCAGGTGACATATTTCCTTCACTCCTATCCTTCTTTCCATCGGTAGTATAATTGGTGATCTGTTCTCACGTGGCATTGATTCGCAAATAGACACTCGGGAAACTATTTTCATTCATCATTTCTGTTGCTACTCAAGGCCTGAAAACATGACCATTAGGTCGCAATTGTTAGTCGTCGAATTAAGTGTTTTAACGAAATAAATTTATAAATTTGGTGATTCAGTGAAACAGGTTTTAAAATCCCAAGTTGAGTTCAAGGAAATCATCTCATATCAGCACATGATATTTCTAAATCAACTCTCGATGTATATACGATATCATAACATCAGAATGGCATCAAATTGAGAAGCATATCCTACAATAACGTGTGCTATACTAAGGTATAGAAATGAAATATTTTGATATTATTGGTTGATGATTTGTTTTATCAACCAATCCTGTTTAAATAGTAGTTTCGAAGTTAGCATGATACATACACTTCTTAGAAAGTAATAGGACAGCGGGAAAATGATTGGAAAAAGCAATATTGCAAATATCGTCAATGCACCAGCGAATATTTTGAAAAATAATTTAAGCATTGCATAAACACACTGCAGCAAACGATAATATGGAATCATACCACTATTGGAATATTCCTTTTAAACGCACGTTTCCTTGGGATGTTCTTGATAGAATGTCTCTTGTATTTTTACGTTGACCTTCAACTGAAGGACTTATTCGACTCTCAAGCAGTAGTTCATTCAGTTTTACGAGTTAACTTCCAAGAGTTGGGATTGTTTTACGAGTGGATCTACCTTCGATAAAGAAATGACATTAATTCATCCTTGGGTAAGAAAATATAAGTTTCCTAAAATATATTACTTCAACTCATAGTTAAATAAAGGAATAGTTGAATAACTCAAATGATTAACCCTTATTCTCATGATCATCGATTTTTTTTAATTTTTCTAATTTTCAATTTTTTTCTGTTTTTTTACAGCTAAAATAAAGATTATTTAGTGTCATAACCTTTCTAAAATAATTAGTGCAGTAATTCATTAGAGTTTTATAAAAGGTAGCATATATGCAACCTTCAGTTTTTAGCTTGTATTTTTTCAAAAAACAGTGGTAATCCAACAACTTCAGCAATTTTTTAAAACTACAGAACATAAGAAATGTGAAAAATATTTTTCAAAGTAAAAAAAAAATTATATGAAAAATAATTCAATGAACTTTCCTTGTACAGACGACGAGACATGATGTACATTGTACAAACACAACAACCCCAACAAGTTACCTTCCTCTAAAAAAAATAATTTTAACTTTGTACATTTTTTCACTCTGAACGAAGCTTCTATACTGTTCTTCTAACAAATAACAATGCAACATACTCGCTGACGTCACTTAACAAACAGAAAGTAGGAGAAAACCCCAGGTAGCATATATGCTACTTTATAAGAATAAGGGTTAAACTGTTAAACAATCTTTTTTCTAAAGTATAATCAGCGTAGAGGTAAAGAATGTATTTCATTTTCAGTTTACAATTCCATTTCAGTTACAAACATGGGGACCTTTTAATTTCTGCATTTAAATAAATAGATATTGAAATGGCCATTTTTAAAGGCAAATTTTAATAGTGGTATCGTTTGCTGCAGTGTTTTTTTGCGATGCTTCAATTATTTTTCAAAATATTTGTTGGTATGCATTGGCACTATTATTTGTGGCATTGATTATTTCCAATAATTTTACCCGCCTTCCTACAGCTTTTCTAAGAGATATACGAGTCATTAGCAGTTTCTCTAAAAACACAATATTAAATAAGTTTTTTTCCCCTTAAAGATGATTTTAAAATTTGAGTTGTGTGAATTTGATTAACAAGTTTAGTGGCAAGTTTTAGTAATACTTTTAAATACCCACAGATAATAAGGAACTGTAGTACAAGAAAAACATTTTTAAACAGTGTATTTTTTAACAATAACAAAATTCAATTTGAATAACTCGGCCACGAAAGCAGATTTTTAATATTCTCATTAAGAAAATCTTTAAATTGACTTGTGTTGAAAGCCAAATATATTCCGATACTTGTTTTTGTAGTTTTTTAGTTATTCAAGATAATTTTCAGTTTGGTTCTCGACGTGTCTTCTACTTTATTTTACATTGCATGAGGATTCGTGGTTAAGGCTACTTTTACTTTTGTTGTTGGTTCTAATGCCACTCGGTAACCGAGCCCGGAGTAGAGAACTATCCGATTTTAAGGCGAAGTGGGGCAGCTTCCGTTTTTTTATTGAGCGCCACAAGGGAGGAAGTCCGACTTTTGCCCGTCAGCATGACACAGCCGTTTTACAGGAAGGTCCCTTTCACACATCCATTCTCACTCACATATCGGAATTTTGATCCAGATCAAAGGCCGATAACCTCCTGATCTGGTACCCCCAGAGGTATTAATTTGGTATGGGAACATGGAGGACTTTGTGACCACGACATATTTAACGTGCCCCAGCCACCCTTAGCAACACGGCGGTCTTTAGCCGAATACAAGCGCCGACCCAGCAACCATCAGAATTGCGAGCACCGCCGAGGACAGAACCCACAACCCTTCCGATGCGAGCACGACGCTTCACACGACTGAGCTACCGCGGCTCACTTTTACTTTTAATTTTAAGATTTCCAGTTGTTCGAATTTCATGTTGTAATAATGTGTTCTTTGAGACCATGAAATAGTTTGATTATCTTATAATTACCCTAGGAACAGCGAAGTACATATTTTGATTCCAATTTATGTTTATTCCTCAAACATATGTATGTTATATAAAGAAACGCTTAAAAATTCATAATTAATTATAAATCAAAGTTGTTATTGGTTTAATGCAAATTAATTAACAATTCTAATGAATGTTCGATTCGCAATTACCTTCATAAATCAATACAGATCAACGAACTGGTGTCTTTTTCACCAGGACCTATTATAATCATTTTTAAAATATCACTGATGCAAATTTTTCAGCATAGAACTGTATTAAAAAGCACAATGTGTTGTGATCCTCTTACCTAATAATGAGTTGTTTTTTCGCTTAGGTGCTTTCGCTCGAGGATTTTCGGTTTTTGGGAGTAACGTAACACATACAGTTTGTATAAAATAGAGTTTCTTTGTAAGTTATAAGTTGTTGTTTTTTTCACACCAACTTAGTTTTTTCTGTATAAAAACAACACTTATTTTACAGGTTAATTCTGTTGGTCCCTTGGGTTTCGGATAACGAATAGGTCTGACTGTCCCAAACCTTTTTGGACCCTCTAAGACAGAGATAAACCTTCACCCATTTACCGCAGCCAAAACAATACACACAAAAAAAGAGACAAAATTGTCTTAATAGAATGAAGCCCCCCAAATTACGTATAAAAAACGTCCCTAATGAAGCCACCGGCACCCGTTGTTGTCATGCCAACGAATCTATTAGGAAACTCCCGCGCACTAACGAGTCTGCGATTGGTCCGTGGGGACACCACACGTCACGCTTGGGTGCCTCCTGTGGCGACATCTACAGCACAAACTCACCCTGTAAAGTTGTTTACCGGGGAAGATGCCTTGAGACGGACAGGGAAGCCCGATTCACAGGGGGGAGTTGAAATTTGTTTACTTTGTTTGTTGCTATTTGTGGAATGGTCAGCATGACAGAACAGGTGAGTGAGTGGATTGTTGAATACTGCTGAAGATATGTGTGATGATTGGTTCGAATAGTAATTGATGACATTTTTGTATCTGCTGTCATACGTAATAAGCTATGTTAGAGTACCTCTATCATATTAAAACTCAACAACGAATACATTATGTTTAAATTCAAGTATTTAATCGATTTTAGATTCAGTTATGATACAAAATAACTCCAAACTGAAACTAGAGCATTTCAAAAACTTACTTGACCCACTAATAGTTTAGGAAATCACATGCCTATAAATTATCGAGCAAAAAGTTAGTTTGAATGCGAATATATTTCACTTAAACTTAATTAACTTCTACTTATTAGTAATTTTAAAAGTGTTTATAATAAATCAAGTTACTTTCTACTGTTCCCTGTAAAGTTGTTTATCAGGGAAGCTGCCTTGAGACGGACAGGAAAGCCCGATTCACAGGGGGGAGTTGAAATTTGTTTACTTTGTTTGTCGCTATTTGTGGAATGGTCAGCATGACAGAACAGGTGAGTGGATTGTTCAATACTGCTGAAGATATATGTGATGATTGGTTCTAATAGTATTGATGGCATTTTTGGGTCTGTTGTCATACGTAATAAGTTATGTAAAACTATCTTTATCATGTTAAAACTCAACAAAAACATTACATTGTTTAAATTCAAGTATTTAAGTTGTTTTCGATTCAGTAATGATACAAAATAACTCCGAACTGAAAATAGAGCATTTCAAAAACTTACTTGACCCACTAATCGTGCGCGAAATCACATGCCAATCATATATGTATGCCTATAAAGTATACAGCAAAAGTATATTGAAAAAGTTAATTAACTTCAACTTAGTAACTTTAAAAGTGTTTGTAATCAATTATTTTCCTCGTAAAGTAATATGTTGACATTGTTAAAATATGACCTGTCATTGTGAAACCTATTTTTCAAAACACAAAACCATTAAAATAGCAAGCATTTTGTCTCAATAATAGTTTTGAAATGAAACCTACATATTACCATTATAAAACTAATTATGTGAATAAAAAATTGATTATTTTAACACTACTAGAATTGAACAACTTCTAATTAGTGTAGTAATCTATATCGAAGTTTACATTTTAATGTACACTGCTCAAAACAATTAGGGGAGCACTTTGCGTACTTTTGTTAATTCTTTCAGTTCAAACTTTTTATTTTTTATTCTAAAAATTTAAAATTTGTGAAATAGATTCCTTAAGCATCCAGAATGAAATCGTAAAAAACAGAGGAAAAAAATCTTAATTTTTTAACTAAAATTTAAGGGGGAAAAATTGTAATCATAATTTTTGAATAAATTATAACAATAATTTTTTCAAAACTTTATTTGTTAAAAAAAAGTTAAAATCATTTTTTAAACTTCTAAGAATGCAAGCGTGAAGAATTTACGGTCAATTTCTGTCGCAAATTTTTTTGGGAGTGAATTTTATTTTACCATGTTTTTCATATTTTCATTTAATTAAAACAAATATTTTATAGTTTTTCAAAAGACACGATTCTTCCATCTAACGTAAAACAAGCTCAACTTAGTGAGAAAAATCGCAAGCTGATGATTCCAAATGGAATCATTGGGGGTGAAAGGGTTTAAACAATGCGTTCCCCTAATTGTTTTGAGCAGTGTACTTACCGCAATTTAACAGAGACTTAAACAATTTTCAAATGTACAGCGCAACACGCTTTTACAAATTTAAGTGAGGTTCAAGAATGAAAATAAAATATTGAAATAAAAAATGCCCATTTCGCAAGTTTTAATTGAAATATAGTTGATTACTTCGATTTGTTCAAAGTAAAAAAAAAACCTATAAATTATAATTTATAGATATTATTTTGTTTCCGTGTCGAAAATTATCCATTTCCAAATTCAGGATAAATTATCCATATAAAAAGTAAAATAGGTTTGATAAATGTTTGAAATTTGATTCATAAACTAATGTGCTACAATTTTTGATTTTACTTAGAAAGTTAATTTCAGACTTTTTTAAGACGTCTTACAAATTGTTTTGAACGTTGTTGTACAACCACATGTTCATAAAGTCCGTCGAAAAATGTTTTTAGTATGGTGTGCTTTATAATTTAAACAAAACAAATGTATGTTGTTATTAAAGTGTCAGGAAGTAATATATATGCAGTTATAATATTATATTATAAATTTTAACGACTTTAGAATGACGTGTTGTGTATTCTTTTTAACACTTTAATGTTGTTTGTCATTGAGACTTTAGAGGGAATGTATTTTTTATCTTAACTACTTTATTCAACATATTTGTGCTACTTAAGTAATGGGGAAAGTTGAGTAAATTGTTTTAAAATTGATATTCAGTTCCTCTAGTATGAAACCGTTTTAATTTTTAAATTGTTAAACAAAGTATTGATTGGTATAAAAAACAAAACATTCAATTAAAATATAAATGGGTGCCAAGAAGGGCCGGATTTAAAGATTTGCCGCTTGTAGGCTACGATCGAATTTATTTGTGTTATTTTTTTTTTCGGCGTCAGAATGGTGTTTTTGCAACTCCCACTTCTGTTGTAAGATATCCCAGATATAGTTTTCTTGGCTATTTTTTTTTAACATATTAGAATCATATATGTAACTTTACACTCTAAATCGATAGCGAAATAATAAACGAATTTTTAAACTGTTTTACGATTTTTTTTCAACTTCCAAATACGGGAGGAGAGGGTGCAATTGCCCTCGCAGCTACCATGTTTGCTACTAAATATTAATACTATATATATATATACGTTTACGGTTAACGCATTAATGTAAATGATTTGTTTCTTACTTAAAAATATTAATATCTTTAAATTATTACTTTTTTATGACGAATTGCAGCTTTAATTGGTCGTAGAATTTGCCGCCCCTCAAAATTCGCCGTCTAGGCTAGAGCCTACTTAGCCTATTTAGAAATCCGGCCCTGGTGCCAAGTCTCAGGATGATATATTTAAATTGTTGTTCGTGACATTGTTGTTCGTTAGGATGAATGATTATTTTTACTCTGTGTTTCCTGAAAATTTGTGCTGACTTAATTAGTACAACTTTTATTACTCTACATTTTGCTTTTGAGACATTTCGGCCGCGTCATTTTTTTCTCAGAGAAAATTTGAATGGCTTCTCTACAGTTTTAATAGCTGTATTTTCTCCTTTTTATTACTATTACTATTTATTACCATTTTAAATAGGACCAATTACTTTTGTTATCTATAATAATAAAAGAAAGAGTCTGTCTGTGGATCGTAAAAGACCTACCGTCTTCAGAAATTGAAAAAATGATTCATGAAATCAATTGAAATTCATGAAATTTTTAAGATAGATCCCCTTTAATACCAACGTGTGCACCTGAGGCTTAGTTTTTTCATATTTGTACCATTTTTAGAGAAAATTCGAATTTTCTGAAAAAAATACACCACTTTCGCTCAAATCCGATAATTTTTTCTCTTTCGTGTTGCCATTCGAGAGAAGAAATTAAAATGAACACAAAAATTAATTAAAATTGAAATTGCTTTTATTTTCTTGCCATTACCTTCAGAAACTAAATGAATGATTTGAAAAATAATTGAACGTGCCAATGAGCTAATTTATTTTTAAAAAAAACCAGAATGGAGGTTTTAATGTGAAATAACATTGTTATACATTTATGGTTAATTTTGAATTTATCAGGAAAATCGCGATGACAGTAAGTTCATATCGAGGAAGATTTTTGTGATATGAGGATGTGCATTTTATAGTGATGTATTTTTATTTTGGAATTTTAAAGCAATATAAGTAACGGGATTTTATTCTTTATAATGAACGGGAACAAAGGCAATGTTTATTATCCTATAGCAAATCAAATGACACATATACTTGGATCGATTTGATATTCTGTTAGTCCGTACGAAGAACGGGTATAAATTTGCTAGTTTTAAATAGGACCAATTACTTTTGTTATCTCCAATAAAAAACTACGAACACATGTGCCAAAAACTAAAGTAAGGACAAAAATGTTTCTGTGAGACAAATGTTTCTTACAATAGAAGCGAGAAAAATATTTATAAAAGAAAAATATCTCACAATTGGCTTATTTCACGTGACGTAGTTCATTCATGCTTCGTTCATTTCTGAATATCATTGGTTGTTTCGGTGATTGTTGGTATGACGCGATAAGAGCTCCGCCCACTACATTGATTAACTAATAGATACCTCATTTTCATTCTTGTGGAACTGTTGCCACTCATAACGTGATACATGCTATAGAAGCCAGAAAAATATTTTTTTTAAAAATGCTAGAATCGCATTGAAAATAATTGGTGGATAGGGTACCCCGATCATAATCCAATTTTATTATTTTAATAGTTGTTTTTAGTCGTATATAATTCGATGTTTTTTAGACCCAGCTGAACAATACGCCTATTCCATCCTACCTATAGTTCCACTGGTCGAATGTATTGATCCCTATTTGGTGGTCATTTGTCGGAAATCCGTCATCCGCGACCCGGGCAACAAATAGCCCGTCAAAAGAAACATGTGCCGAAAAGCAAATCCCTGTCGAGCATAGGAACATATAAAGTGTCAATAATGATTCAAATTGAAACATCGTATTAGGAAAGGAAAGTTTCAGGGACAGTTCTAAACACCTTCATAAATAAGGTAAACTACACTCTTAAAACAAACGAGCGGTTTTAACTCAGTCTGAGTTAATGTCACTCCTTTCCGTGCCTAAAATGCACTTCCTCTATAGGAGGGGATTTCACTCTTTTTGCGGAGTGGTAAAAGAAATAAAGAAAACAATCTACGTCCTACATCTTAAAACGAGCGGTTTTAACTCAGTCTGAGTTAATTTCCACTTCTTTCCGTGCCTAAAATGCACTTCCCTATAGGAGTGGATTTCACTCTTTTGTTTTAAGAGTGTAGAAGTGTAAAACACCAAATGACTTTCCTTTAAGACTAATATATATTGAACACGCTTGAATCCCATTAAAGGTTTGTGATACAAGAAATCGTTTTTCAGCAATACCTTTGAAACCTTAAGTTTCATAGCAGCAGCATGCTTAATTTTCTTGAAAACCTTCTGCAGTTCTAAAGATACTAGGAACCCCAATGAGTGTTCCAAAGCAGCTCTTTTAGTTCGGTTTTAGACAAACTGACAGGCAGACCAATGTTTAAAAACTTTTCGGAACCAACACAATCCAAAATAGGTAGAAAATACAAAATCTATATTTTGGATTTTCGACATCATTACAATACTACTTTCAATACATTATTTTTTATATTAGATAACTTAAAGTAAAAAAGTAAGTAGCTTAAAGTAAAACTCAGGGAAACTTATTAAAATGCTTTTTCAATTATTAAAAGTTTTTTTTTTTGTATTTGCATGTAGCTTTTTTGCATGCTTTTTTGTATATGCAATTACTAACATTTAACATTGTTGTACAAAGACAAGTTATATAACTCCAAGATAGATCTAGATCAAAACTTTATTACTGGTAAACATTTTATCTGTTTAAGGTTAGTGTATGTGAGAGTTTATTTTACAATGATTTTTTTAAAATTTTTAGTGCTTTTTTTATGTGTAGATTTAGTTATTTAACTACAACAGTTGTCGTACATATAGCTTTACTTTTATGGGATACTAGCAAATACCCGTTCTTCGCACGGACTAAAAGAATATCAAATCGATCCAAGTATATGTGTCATTTAATTTGCTATATAGGATAATAAGATTTGGTTCATTATAAAGAAGATCCCGTTCATTATAAAGAATAAAATTCCGTTACTTATATTGCTTTAAAATTGCAAAATAAAAATACATCACTATAAAATGCACATCCTCATATTACAAAAATCTTCCTCAATATGAACTTACTGTCATCGCAATTATCCTGATAAATTCAAAATTAACCATAATTGTATAACAATGTTATTTCACGTCAAAACCTCCATTCTGAGTTTTTTTTAAACATTTAGCCCCTTGGCACGTTTAATTATTTTTCAAATCATTAATTTAGTTTCTGAAGGTAATGGCAAAAAAATAAAAGCAATTTCAATTTTAATTAAGTTTTGTGTTCATTTTAATTCCTTCTGTTGAATGGCAACACGAAAGGGGAAAAAATGATCGGATTTGAGCGAAAGTGGTGTATTGTTTTCAAAAAATTCGAATTTTCTCTAAAAATGGAACAAATATGAAAAAACTAAGCCTCAGTTGCACACGTTGGTATTAAAGGGAATCTAACATAAAAAATTTCGAATTTCTGAGGGCATTATAAGTAGGTCTTTTACGATCCACAGACAGACAGACTCTTTCTTTTATTGTTATAGATTTTACCAGAGAAATTAAGATGAATCACTAAAATGCCTCTCTAATGCATACAGAAAATTTCATTATGAGCTTTTGCCTAATAGGACTTCCTGGAACATACATCACATGATTACTCTCTGAGCGACTGTTAAACGTGGAAATTAGTAAACTTTTAACCCCCCCTCACCCCGTAATTCGAATAAACACTCTCTCATGAACTGCAAAACCGAAAACTTTCGCGTCTCCTGAGAGACACACATAGAGACACGCCCCTTCCATCTTCATTTAAGAGGGTTGGGTTGAATAATCGTCGCACTAGAGCTACTCGACGGCTGTTGGCGACGGGGCGTCGTGATTCATTACACAGTCAAGTGACGAGCAGGCACCCGAGTACACTCTTAAAAACAAACGAGCGGTTTTAACTCAGTCTGAGTTCATTTCCACTCCTTTCCGGTGCCGAAAATGCACTACCCCTATAGGAGTGGATTTCACTCTTTTGTTTTTAAGAGTGTAGGTATCCAATTCAACTTTTAAGGACGACATTGTACGCGGGACTATTTAACATTCACTTCCTCTACACTAAGTATTAGTCATGTTGGACTGTTTTTGGATGGTAGTACAGACCGTTCATGGGTCGGCAGTTATTTTGGCAATGCCAGGGGCCGAACCTGGGACCTTTCGCATGCTAGGCAAGTGCCTTACCGAATGTGTTCCCAAGCTCCCTTCATTTTTAAAGAGATGGTCGGTGCAAAGGTGTAACTCGGTTACTCCATAAAATGGGTGAAAACAGTTTTTATGGAAGTAGTAAGGAAGTAGGTTCCGTAAAAACAGTCCAGTAGTATTTTTAGGAGAAAATAATAAATGAAGTTGCCGGTTCATTGGGGGGCTCACAAATGTCCGCCAAGTAACTATTTTAAATATTAGTTTATTATAAAGTGTTTTGTGCGCACTTTAAAAATTACAAAAACTCACGTTATAGCACACTATCGTGTAGGAAATTTGTCGCTTCCTCTCATTTTGCGGTGTAACATTACTCCGTAAACACGGTGGCAGCACATGCTGTGCTTACGGACTAAAGTGCCACCAAGTTTTACAGGAAGAATTGCTAACTAAATGTTCCTAACACTAGTAACACAACGCTTTCGTTATTCGCAATTCCACCCGTTGAAGTTGTCAAGACAATCGTTCTTTGGAAAATGATTCCAACTTTTGAGATACAATTGCCCCCCAACCCCCACTATACCAGGGTTGTTAAAAACCAAACCCACTTGGGTTTTAGGTTTTTTTTCAGGGTTTTATGGGTTTTTCAGTATTTTGGATGTGTTTTTCAGGATTTTTTTTATTTATTTAGGGATGTTTAAATTATTTATCTATACATTACAATTTTTAAAACTAACAGAACATCTTGAGAGAGATAATCAGGGATGATGTAATTTAAATTAAAACAATTAAAAATTAATTGCATATGGTTGTTAGATAAATGTATATTTAAATTTGTAAATGTATTGTCTACAACCAAATATTGTTCGTTTGTGTATGTGTAAAATTATATAATCCGGAATATTGTAATGATAGAAATTTAAATTAGAATTCTAATGTCATAAATTGTTAAATAATTAGTATAAATTTAAACTTGTAAATGCATTTTATATATTGAAGGTACAAAAATGTAAAAATATATTAAGAATACTAAAATATTAATTAAAAATGATATGAAATGTATATTTTTTTGGATGTATAAAATTTTTTTTAATTTTCAGTGAAGGCAATTTTAAGTTCAATTGCCCACTTGGGTTTTTTGATGGGTTTTTTCAAGTGGTTTTTTTTCGGGTCGGGTAAAATCATAACAACCCTGCACTACACTGACTTCACCATTTTACTTAGAATTTCCACCTTCACAATTTATTAAACAAACGATAGAAAGAAAATGTAAACTTTCCACGCGCCCACCATTTCGATAAACTCTTACATAAATGCCCTTCATACGTCTCCAGAGACATCAGTAGCGATGCAAATGAACGGGAGCCACGCCCGATCCATCTTCATTTGGCCAGCCCTAATGAGACGACTTTTCTGGGAAAGCTCTGGGAAACAGTTTACGTTTTTCGCGGAAATAACGGTATTATAGGAAAAGTATTCAGATGATGGAATTGTGGTTGTAATGTTGGCGAAAGTAATATTAAAATGACAAAGGAAAATGTGGTTCTACACAAGATATGTTTGTTATGTTTGATAATTTTATAATGATTCCTAAATAGTGGGACTATACATAAAAATAGGCGATAAGATTACATATAGTTAAACTCATAGTTTCCTTGCACAGAAGCCACTACCATGGGCGGAGCTATAAAACGCGCGGAGCAATCAGATAAAGACAAAATAAGACGGATGAAATTTTCTCTTCATCTGATTGCTCCGCGCGTTTTATAGCTCCGCCCATGGTCGTGGCTTCTGTGCAAAGAAACTATGAGTTTAACTATAGTCGTTGATTTCAAGGTTTCTAGAAATGAATTTTTCAGGGTACGCTGGTAAAAGAGTTTTTGGGCACGGGGAAACTGTTTCAAAAATTGCGCATGCAAAACTTTTCATTTAACTTATTGACTAAATGAGACGACTTTTCTGGGAAAGCTCTGGGAAACAGTTTCCGTTTTTCGCGGAAATTCATAAAGCACGGCATTATGGGGACATATTGAGATGATGGGGAAAATATTAAGATCATGAAATTGTGGTTGTAATGTTAGCACAAGTAATATTACACTTTAAAAATTAGGCACTTTGTTTCACCAAAAATATGGTTCCTAGTAGCTGCAACGGCTGTGTAGTGAAACGTTAAACCATATTTTTAGCCTACTTTTCTTTTTTTAATTCGAAAGAATTAAAAAAATGAAAAAGTAGGTATTGACATGCGGTCGATGTCCGTCTGTCCGTCCGTACCCCCCTTCCAAAATCGGTTCTAATCATCGGATCTTAAAAATTCTTTTTTTGTTAGAAAGCTATGACCTCAGATACCCAACTTTCATACTTTTTGTCCGTCTGTCTGTACGTCCGGACGGACATAAATCTACTATCTGTCGGCGAATTTCCCATTGAATTAGCATTGTTTGCATACAATTCTGCTTAGTTTTAATTTACATTTAATTTTTAATGCAGTTTGGAGTAGTTTCATTATTTTTGTTATTAATAAAAATTTAATTATTCTTCGAACTACAAATAAATCGAGCAGACGATAAATAATATTAAGTTATTTGTGAAAGAATTTTAAGGAAAATAGTTGATTTATAGCTGGATGCTGTGTTTATCGATTTTTTTCTAATGTGTGTAAATTTTGTGTAGAAACGATTGTTGATGATATTTACTGTTATGAACCTAGTTGTTTCCCGATTAGAATTTCAGTAAGTGTTTAAGTAACAGAAAAGTAGGCTATTTTAGTTCTTTAAGAACTTCTTGTTGGTATTCGGTTGAACCATTTCTCAGGTTTTTGTTTCAAAATCCAGAAAAATGGTTCAACCAAACACCGAAAAAAAGGTGAAACATTTCACCACACAGCCTTTGCAGCTACTAGGAACCAATATCATGGTGAAACCAAGCACAAAATTTTTAACATTGTAAGATGACAAAGGAAAATGTGGATTTACACAAGAAAGGTTTGTTATGTTTGAATTAACAATTTTATGGTGAATCATAATGTTTAGTAAGATTGCATATAGTCATTTGATTTCAAGGTTTCTAGAACTTATTTTTTCTTTGTGCGGGCTGGTCAGTTTTTGTTGGGAAACTGTTTAAAAAATTGCACACAAATATTTATATAACTTATTGTCAATATTCTAAACAAAGTTGTTTTAATTTCCTGATCTTCGCTATTCTTTCCTTGTTTAAAATAACAATATATTTAAATGTGTAACGGAAACAAAATTAAGATTGTACAATATTTGAAAAATTAAACCTTTTTTTAATAATAATCAAATTTTAATAAAAACAATTGTGTTAGCGGTACATTTATATGATATCGGTTGAATATTTATTGTAACGTATAGAATAGGTGTTTGAAAGAAAGATGTTGTGCCAAAGAAGGGAAGACGATTAAAGACCATATACATTATAAATGTTTCATTTTTCCATTTTCATCCTATTGTTCTTATCCCTAAGAAAAACCTCTCAATAGGGTTTTTGACTGTATCGCAAAAATACATTCCAATATTAAATTAATTATAGTTTGAACCCAAAAATAACA
This sequence comes from Oedothorax gibbosus, assembly GCA_019343175.1. Lineage (NCBI taxonomy): Eukaryota > Metazoa > Arthropoda > Arachnida > Araneae > Linyphiidae > Oedothorax > Oedothorax gibbosus. The sequence goes on along the minus strand of CM033280.1, from coordinate 970,261 downwards.
AACGTATATATTTTTTTGCAAAATAAATCATTAAATAATTAGTAAAAATCATTTTTAAATGGCTTATTTTTCATCGGTAAGTCACGTGATCACAAACACGTCGATTTGGCTGACGTCACTAGTATCTATAAACAAACCGGTGTGATGTTTTTTTTCTTGCAATTAAACTAGATTTAATCTAATATATTATTAAAATAAGAATTATATAGATAATGGAAGGTTTTACAGAAGTGGATAGTTCAAATGTGCTTAAAGTAGATTCCAAAATGGTGTTTCAAAGTATGTTTATAGTTACTAGTGACGTCATAGATACCACGTGACAGCCACAAAGCGTTTTCGGGCGTAATTGTTCGTCCTAATTTTAAAATTAGTTTTTCTCCCTTTTTATGGGGTATTTGAAAAAAAAAATACTGGTCTAATATTTTTGGCATAAGAATATTTTAAGCCAGTAAAAAAATTTTAGTCAAATACCCTAGATTCAAGATTTTATGCAAAAGTTGAATTCCAGTGACTCTGAGGACATAACCCGTAACGTGAGGGGTTCACATCTGGTAGATACTTTTTCCACCAAACCAAAACATGCCAGCGCTCAAGTATATATTTATGCTTTTTGAAGTTGTTTTGGTAGCTTCGTCGCATAGAGTTTAGTTTTGGATGAAATAACGTCTCACTAGAGCTATACAAGGTCGTTATTAGCGAAGGGTCTTGCTAATTTAAACCGAGGCACGGCCTGCTCAACTTACACGGCCAGAGAAGCTCTCCCAAAACGTGCGTGGACAGAAAATTTGACGTCAATATTCCGAAGATGAAGACACCTGGTCTTTAAACCTGTCTGGAACCACTCGTACTATATTTTAAGGGTACCGAGGGGTTCCGAACAGGCTTCTTCATTTCTGGCACTCGGAACAGTGACGATAGACGTGTTTGGGAGAGCTTCTCTGTCCTTATAAGTTGAATAGGCCGTGACCGATGCCAAGATTCATCACAGGAAGTTGCCGATACCAATGAGTTTCTGTTTTACAGTGGGGATTCCTCAACCCTTTCACTTCTAAAACGGCCCAGGCGGCCGTACAACTAAGGGGTCGATAATGATATTCCTATCACATATTACGCGGAAACAAAAATCATTCGTAGCGAAAGTGCTAAAATAATTGAAGAGTACAGGGGAAAAAACGCTTAATTTCGTAGAAAACTTTCTTCATCAGGCATCTTTGGCGATGATAGCGAGTAATCGCCTAAACTGATGTAAGGAAACCAGTTTCTCACTTTCTTGTGCATCTTCTCACTGCAACCCTGAAATTCAGTACCGCGTTTTATTCAAAGGACTGTGTTTATCATCATGTGAAGCTTTAAAAATAAAGTACAATTGATTGAAAATCACGAATTTTTCTAAAACAATTAAGAGAAATTTTAAGATTCGCAAATTAATTGAAAAGTCCTAAACCACGACTTTTCTACCTACCGAGAGATTCACGCGGTGCACGATTCCGACGCTTGGATCAAGCGAAGAAGAAAGAGAAAAACCGGTTTCCTGTCGCCAATGTCCGCCAAGCAGATACAATTACAGAGCACCTCATAATAAATGTCAAGACGCCCTTGTCTAACTGCTATTGTAACTGTATAACCTATTAACTGTAACCCTTTTATCCACCCACGATGGCAGCGCCACTTGCTTTATATAATCTACGCTAAACTTTGGCGCGCTCACTTTTACTGCTGAATGTGAATCCTTTACCTGTGCTTCACGGCGAAAACGCCGGTGGAAAGCTAACGAGGCTTAACAGTCTCAATTTAACCTTTTTTTTACTCCGCCATGCACTTTTCTTGAATAAAACTCACCATCAAGAGGAAGAATTGTGATGTTTATTGAGAACTCCCCTAGACGCCGACAGAACATGTGGGCCCGTCCGGTCTTCTTCTTTCAACGAACCCAACGGCCAACGCCCAAAACAATGGCGCGTCGTAGCCACGTCGCATCGTTCAAGACGGTCAACTCCCACAGCAATCTTCTTCCATCCAGAGTTTAACGGACACAACAATATTCTGCATATGCCTCATCGTATTACGGCCAATTCCCCCGCCGCACCACCAACGTCTGAATTACTTTTTGAAAAAAGAACTGAAAAATCTCTGCATCATCGTACAACGGCCAATTCCCCCGCCGAACCAACGTCTGTATCACTTCAGAAAAAGAACTGAAAAATCTCTGCATCAGCATACAACGGCCAATTCCCCCGCCGCACCAACGTCTGTATCACTTCAGAAAAAGAACTGAAAAATCTCTGCATCATCTTGCAACGGCCAATTCCCCCGCCTTACCAACGTCTACAATATGTATAAGAACACAAAAAAAGAGGACTTGCTCCGTACCTGTCGAGAGCTAGGACTAGATCCGCCCGACACTCCTACAATTCTACAGTTAAAAGACATGATCGAATCTACACCCGTGTTCACAAAGGACCCTGAATTTGTTAAAGATATCATCGCTACATTCGTCGAAGAACGAAAAGAACAACACCGACTTGATGAAGTTGCACGAGAGCTAGAATTAGCAAAAATTCGAAATAACAACAGTGCCAATAATCCCGCACCTGCAACAGACCTTGAAAGTTACTTAAAATCTGTGAAAACACTATCGATGCCACTCCCGAAAAATCCAGAAAATTTCAATTTATTCTTTGTGTCTCTTGAGAAAGCATTTATAACTAAAAACGTGCCAGCCTAATTAAAATCAGAAATATTATTAAACATACTCGGTGAAACAGCAAACAGTATTTTACTACACATCACACAAGATGAAATGTGTGATTACGAAAAGTTAAAGAACTGGTCCTCAACCATTTTCAACCAAACGCGCAAGAATGCTTACAAAATTTCAGAAGAAGTCAACGTTTACCTCACGAGACCCATATCCAGTTTGCGTCACGTCTCCAAACCAGTTTTGAATACTATTGCAAAATTCGTAATGTCAGTGATTTTCAATCTTTATGTGATTTAATGGTCGCCGATAAGCTATTTAGTACACTTGACAAAGAGACCCAATCTTACATTTCTTTACGACAAAATACTACCTGGTTTAAACCCACGGAATTATCCAAAGAGATCGATACATATTTTACATCGCAGCGGAAATCATTAAGTGAAACCAACCATCGCCAACAATCGTACGATAATAAAAACAAAGCCAACCATTACCATTCCAACCGTAATAAACAAAATCGTGGATTCTATCATCGTAACAATAACAATTTTCGACCTGCCAATAACTCTGCCACTACAAATCCAAGGTCTACTCCTCCAAATGATAGCCTCCCCTAGACGCCGACAGAACATAAATAAAGCGGTTCTTCCCCTGTACTCTTCAATTGAGTGAAAGTTTAAGAATAAAAGTAAATATGTTTTAAGATCTAGCTACAGTTTATTTCTGAACTAATGTTGTGTGTCTCATCCTCTCTAGGACATCGAGGATGACCGGCAGTCGATCGCGTACCCCCGCGAGCCCTTCCACCGCGTGAAGAGCAGCTTAGTCACCACCACCCTCCCACCCTTGAAGCGAAGCCAGAAGAAGTACTCCGACATCACTTTCATCGTGGGCGCGCCCCACGCCGCGAAAAAGTACTCCGGCCACAAGGTGGTGCTGGCCATGACGTCGCCCGTCTTCGAGGCCATGTTCCAGGGCCAGGACAACAACAAGGCGAGCCGGGTGGTCAGGGTGACCGACGTACACCCTAGCGGGTTCGAGAACCTCCTCAGGTATATATACAAGACTTATTTTTTTTGTCTGTCTCTCTTGTTTTAACCCCTTCTGTCTCGCTCCCGTGCTGGAGTGTTATGCAGTTACGCCTTCAGAAATAGGTGCTTCTCTGACCGTTTTCTCGAAAATTATCCGCTCGTTAAGGGGTTAAAAACAGCTTAAGAGGTTTCCACCGTATTACACGAATCGAATTGACATTTTGCAATATAGCCAAGTCGGGAATCAAACCCGGACTCCTGCCGCAGTCCAGAACTCCAACCGTTACAATATATTAAGGCAACGTTTGAACAGTTAGACATTTCTGCATAAAAAGGTTACGGGAAAACCATGCTACAAAATTTCACGCTAAAACTTGGAATCTTATCCGAAATCTGCCCAACAATTTGAAAAGTTAAACCGCTAACATCTTTCTAGCCGTCTCCACCGGGATTTGAAAGTTAATTTTTTGTTAACCAAGTGTCCACTTCGATTCGGTCATTCAAAGATTCAGCTATGTATCTGAAAACTAGAGTATGAGAAGCGAATCTTAACGTAACTTATGTACCAATGGAACTAGTTGATACTCTTTAATACGACATGGATACTAATTAGGGTGCACATAGTACCATTGAATACACCAAGACACGCACACAGCCGAGTGCGTTATACGTTACCCTTATAGTATTAATACTCGTAGGGCATTAGAGTATTCCTTTTCAGAGGTGAAAGAACTGTTATTACAGTTACGAAACGAGCAATACCCCTTGCACTTGATATTCTTGATTCCATTGCAACTCGAGTACTGAACTTTATCTCATATATAAATACATGAATGGTGTCAAATTCCCTTCCAACCATGCAGTAGTAAAATATACTTCGTGTGTTTCGATGTATACCAACCCCAAACGGAAATATGGTACGGACTGGAAAGGGTTTTGTAGTTGGTTCGTTCGAGAACTGTGGGGGTACGGGGTAACTGTGTGTCATGTGTGTAACGCCGTCCTTTTCCTTAGGTACAACGACCACGAAGCTTTCATAAGATACCTCAGGTTAGAGGAGGCGATGAGAGACATAGGTCGCTTCAGGTTTGACTTCATTCTCTTGACCTCTTTAGACAGCCCTTTTCTCTAACTAGGCTACAAAGTTAGTTAGGTTTAACCCGAAGTGTTTAGGTTTTAGGTTTTTAGCCACAGTAGAAGATTTAGATGTTACTTGTACATAGGATAGAGGAAGTAGATAGACTTTTCATCTGACTCCTTTCTGAAATTTAGATAGAATTGTAATCTAGATAGAACGCCTATTTGTAGTTAGTGCACGTTCTGTTCTAGTAGAAATGTCAGCAATAGATAGGAACTTATATTTTCCTCATTGTATTTGTCTAATTAACTTCGGTAGTATGAGAGACGTCGCAAGTGACGTCTGTCAGTCTGCCGATTTTCGATCAATTTTAATGCCTGTTAGTTCCAGGTTTAAACCTCTTTGTGTATATTCATCGAATTTTCAAGCTTTCTTGTTTTCAGAATGCTAATAATAAAAGATGTGTGGCGGTGTGGACTAGCGAAGCTCAAGTTCGCGTAAACAGCCCAACGAGTGTTAACCGTAATTTTTGTAGACTGACGCCCAAAAAGAAAACAGTTTTCTTTTTGAACACGCAACAATAAATGTATGTCGCTCGCAAAAACAGTTAATATTATTTATAATTAATTATTATGTTCAGTTCAAGTTCATGTTTTCTTAAACTTTAATGTTTCTTTAATTAAATGGAGTCATATTATTAAATGTCCTACCATTACCCTTACATTGCGTTAAGCCTAACAGATGTCTGTCCAATCAAAACATAGGGCTTATAAATTTTTTTTTTGTTGAATACGCTTCGAAAAGAAATCATATAAGTTCTCGAGTGGAAAAGTAATCTCGAAAAGTGTTGGTCATTATATTCCAACATTTAAGCAATTTTAAAAACTACATTCATATTTCTCCTATACGAAATAAGTTTTCTATCTAACGGAATAACTGTCACCAGTATCCATCAATGAAGAAGTTAACCTACTTCGAATGTGTACCACGACACCTTTGGCCGAAAAACTAGCCACTGACCCACTTTTCCTAGGGGAAACTTGACCCTCGGCTTTCGCTTATATTTATCAGATGGGCACCACTCGACTACAGAGACGATCGTTGTTTTCAATTTGGGCTCGATTACAGAATGTTCCACACCTCGTATCGATTGGCTGCTGGTGCTGTTTTTTTATTAGCTGCAAATTTCCCGAAGTTATGCTTGGTGGTTTGACGGGTAGGGAATTGTGCTTAATCATTGTGATAGAAGTGTGGGTAGTATACACGGGAGTGACGCATCCCTCCACTTTTCAATAAAATGGGCATGTGTCCTCTCTCATTTCTAATAATACTAAAATCAATCTCCCCAATTCTTTTATTTATCTAGCTGTTTTCCACTTTCAAGAGAAGAAAACATGAACCATTTTAACTTTTAAAAATAATGTTTGCGGTTCCAAACTATCAGTTAACTTGTTTGTGCAACAGCTCTAATGCAATGTAACGATCCAACCTTCTCTTCATATAAATTTAATTTTTTTTATCAATTATTATATTTATTAACTTATTCAGGACAAGTAGCAAAATAAGTGAATATACAGCATCACACCCCCACACACTTTTTTTCCGCTATCACCACTGTACAAAATACAGTAACGTCGAATGGGGTAATTTTTAAAAATGTGCTTGCATGTTTCAATTGATGGCAACTCTGCTTTGAGCAAAAATATATTCAAGAAGAAAGTAGAGTTTTATGCTTGGGCCAAAGTTACCTTCTTCGACAATAGTTTAAAAGAAGCATAGTTAAAAATAACAAATCAAACAATAGTTATTTATGCAACTAGTGTGAAAAGTAAGGCTTTTTTAAACGAGTTGAATAAATTATTCACAAAATTAATTCACGAGTTTAAAAAAGGCTATTTTAAACGTGTTGTCATAAACTATTTTTAATAATAACGTGCAAAAAAATATTTATTAAATTGGCAGTTATTGATTGGCTTATTAATTATTTTATTATCACGTTCAAATGATTTGAAGGTGATTATTTATATTAATGATTATTTTAAAATCACGTGCAAAAAGTATTTCTTAGATTGGCATTGGAAATAAGACTCCTAAGAAAGAATCACGTTCAAATAAAGAATTTTCCACCAATCACAAAGCCGCCGAATAAAATATCACGCTCAAATAAAGAATTTTCACCAATCAGATGTTCTTATTTACTTTGTCGCACTAGTGCGTAAAAGTAACTTTGAAACACGATTTCGTTAAAAGCATCACTTTTGCCACGATTATTGATTTGAAAAAGTTAGTTTTTTTGCACGATATTATAAAAAAGAACTTTTAACAGTGACTAACGCATTGACATCTGCGTATACTTAAACACTCGAAACTTTGCAAAGCCTTTTAAAGAATTACAAAGCTTTTATCAAAATGAGGACAAATATAAAAATTCCCCATATAGCACATAATATAATTCGATATCACTTCCCTTAATCATTTTGGCATTGCATTATTAAGTTGATATCGAGAATGGATCGTACGAAATCCAAACTAGGATTGAAATATTCTTTTCATACCATCATTCCGATAATTAGCTTAATATTCAACCAAGAACATAGAAATTAAATAAATAGCTTACAATATGAAATGAACGAGTCGACGATCACTAAAAAGGGAAGCTGCTCACGGTCGCCCTTGCGTGAAAGATTATGCTGTTGTGATTCTTGAAATGAAACGCTAAATACACGGTGTCTAATAATTGTGGTTACATTCCGAATAATGAGAATTAATGTTAATTATGATTTCTTATTTGCTACAACTGAATCAAAAATTATATATTGCTCTTATTAAGTACGTTTTCCCGTTTCCTAATTTTGACTTGCAAATGGTATAAGGGGATGTAACCAAATCGAGGTTTTTAGAAATCGAAATTTCTTAAATCGCATTTTCTACTAATCTATTGTTTTATGTTAATTTCAGTTTAAAAGCAAATGACTTCTAAGAAAAGTCATTAGAAAGTCGTTTTGCCCAAACAGAAAAGCTAGCGTGATGTCAGAAAGATCTTCTCTGTCGTCCATATATAATTTGGATTATTTTTGAACCAAGATGCTTAAGGAATGCATCGCTACAGACATTAACTCATCAACGACGATTTTGTGAACACCAGTAAAACCTTTATTTCCGTATGAAAACGTTAAATTTAAGTTTTTAAAATTCGTTTTTCTTATTACTTAATTTACCATCAATAAGTTCTTTAGGGCATTGGTCTCTGTTTTCCTTATATTTTGATTACTTACTACATAGAAAACCAGAAACAGAAAGCTCATTTCCGTGTGGCAAATTTTCTTGTCAACCGTCGTTATCAAGTTAACATCGCTACAGGCAATCAACATCGCTGGCAATGCAAGCAAAAAGGCTTGCATCTGTAGCGATGTTAACTTTACCTCCGACCCACATAACTCACTCAAACGTTTGACGTGCCTGGTTTGTAAGAACACACAATCGGACGCTGAGTTGTGCGTCCGAATTTCCAGCTTTCTTATTGGCCCTAGTTGTCACGTGACCGCGGCACCAAAAATAACGTTGATCTCAGCGTTCGAAAATCTCGAATCAGTCGTGGTTTGATTAGAGCGTCCAAAAACTGCGAAATGGCCGATGTTTCTATATATTCGAATGAGATAACGGTGGCCTTCGCTCACTACGCATGCGTTGGATAAGGAAACTTTGCTAGACGTGAATTCTAACAAACCACCAAAGCGAAGACGCTGATATCGATGGGCGTGTTTTAACGCTTTGACGTGCGTTTTCATTCCTTACAAACCAGGGCTTTACTGAATCTTTTCCTTCCCCCCGATTAGGTACGCGTACAGCGACGGCCTCCGTCTGCAGAGCATCGAGGACGCGATGATGACCGCGTTCGCCGCCAAGAAGTACGCCCTGCCCCACCTGTTGGAGCAGTGCCTCTCGTACCTGGAGGCCAACGTCAACCCCAAGAACGCGTGCCAGATCTACGAGTTCGCGCAGTCCGTGGACGCCCCTCTACTGGTCTTCCTCTGCCTCAACATCGTCGACAGGCAGACATTCCACGTGCTCACCGCCCCTTCATTTCCCATGGTAATTTCCTATAGGAAGAGTACAGGGGAAGAACCGCTTAATTTATCAGGAGTAGTCCCGTAATTGTATCTGCTTGGCGGACATTGGCGACAGGAAAACGGTTTTTCTCTTTCTTCTTCGCTTGGTCCAAGCGTCGGAATCGTGCATCGCGTTAATCCAAGGTCGTCTCTTTGGTTAATCTCGGTAGGTAGAAAAGTCGTGGTTTAGGACTTTTCAAATTGATTTGCGAATCTTAAAATTTCTCTTAATTGTTTTAGAAAAATTCGGGATTTTCAATCAATCGTACTTTATTTTTAAAGCTTTACACGATGATGAACACAGTCTTTTGAATAAAACGCGGAACTGAATTTCAGGGTTGCAGTGAGAGAAGATGCACAACAAAATTGAGAAACTGGTTTCCTTACACCAGTTTAGGTGATGACTCGCTTTTATCGCCAAAGAGGCCTGATGAGGAAAGTTTTCTACAAAATTAAGCGGTTCTTACTTCTTCTTCATATGTTTGTTCTAAGTACAGGGTGGCGCAAATAAAAGTGCCCCCGTAATGGAGATAGGAATAAGATGGAATTGTTGCCAAGTCAAAAAACAATGCAAAAACAGGTTTGCCAAGTGAAGCCATTGCATGCTTGAATAATCTTTTATTTCAACTTAAAGGCTTTTTTCAGACGGCTTCAGTAGTTTTTCTCGCCCAAGCATCTCAATACATTCTCATATCTCTACGCCGGTGCCACTTTTATTTGCGTCACTGAAGTTTTATGCCCTTAACAGATTTATGTGTTTTATCAAACTGAACCTACTACTAAGAGTGCCAGCTAATGGATTGTATTTAATGGAGGAGGCGGTGAGGGATCGCTTCAGGTTTGACATCATGCTTGACGTCTTTAGATAGCTCTTTTGCTATCTAAGATACCACAGAGACTATGAAGACTAGTTGTGACTCCCCATCACTTTCAACGAAATTTCTTCCATATGGAACTACAAACAAATATCCCCTTGCTCACCCATAGAGCTAGGAAGGAGAATAGAGAGCTCCTGGTATATGCGCAGTAGCGCACAAATGAAGCAGACTAGAGCGGTGCGTCTTGGGATACCTCGCTGCCAGTATGTTATGCGCAGTAGCTCGAAAAACCTGACAGCCCTGCTTCAATTTCTCTCAACTGGTGGCTCTCTCTACACCTCCTTCCTACCTCTATGCTGTTGCTAGATTACGAAAGTTTAGAAACAACAACAACAAGACACCTATCCCCAGTAGTACAGTATTTAGATGGGCTCACGGCTCCTTCGTTCTCCATGGTAAATAAGATTTGTTTTTTCGAGCTATGATGAAGTTTTACGGCCTTAACAGGTTTATGTGCTTCATTAAACTAAACCAACTTAAAGTGTATGATTGGTGAGCTGTATTTTTAGTTTTGTTGTGTACCAAATGAATTCCCGGGACAGACTGACAAACCTTCTAAAAAACCTCTAAAAATACTGTTGGATAAGTAAAACCATTTCTTACCATTGCAGGTCCTGCCCAGCACCGCGGAGCTGGTGGCGAGCCGCGCCTACCTCAACCTATACTCGGAGTTCACCGTGTACACCTCCCTGGTGCAGTGGGCAGAGGACGAGTGCCGGCGGCGAAAGATCTCGCCCTCGGACCCGGACAACCTGCGCCAAGTGCTGGAGCCGCACCTGCCGCACATCAGATTCCACGCCATGACGGCGGAGGAGTTCGCCAAGGGCCCCGCCAAGGGGGGACTTCTGTCCCTAGACGAGTGCTTCAGCATCTTCATGAACCTCGCCATACCCGATTGTGTTCCTGTACCACCAGGGATCAGCGGGGAATACGCCAAGAGGACAGCCCCGCCCGAGTTCTTCGTCGCCACCAGATACAGGGGCCTGTCCTATTCGCCACCAGGACGGCCATTGCGTGTCTTCGGGTCGAGATTCTCGACGCTCGAGAAGAATGTTTTTCTGGTCGGGGCCGCTTTCCCCGTGAGGTTGGACAACAACTACTACGCCGTCCGACAGCCCAAGTACACCGGGGTGGTGCGGATAGCGCGTCGCACCGCGGACGGGCGGATAGAGCGGCAGGAATCCGAGGCCTCGTTCCAGCTGTGCAAAGGGAAAGACACCAGCTTCACCCTGAGGAAACCGTACTACTGCCGACGCGGGGAGAAGTACGAGGTCGAACTGCAGGCCCACGCCCTCATCTCGGACGATGTCGTGGTCCCGCTGCTGAGGAACAAGAAGCGGGAGGACGTGGTGGAAGGGGTGACCTTCCAGTTCATCCCTTTCACCAGGATCAAGCTGTCGTCCATCTTGGATATCACCGAGTTCTCGGAGTTGCACTTCTACTGCTGAACAAAGATCTCATACAGTGATGGTTTGAACAGTTTCTGAAAGATTATAACCACCAAATAAGGCGGTAAAAGATTATGGAACCAGAAAGTGTTTCACTTGAAACTCAATAAAAATGAATACTTCGAATCCAGAGGCTAGCAAGGGCCAAGTGGAATGAAAAAGAAGAATTAGCAAAGGACATTGTTATAATTCAAGCCCGTGTTTCTTATAAAAACATCGAATTCCGCGCACTTTGACCACTCGAAGAAAAGAAATATTTAAAATCTAAAGCCTGACGACTACAGTGTAAAAGGATAAGATTAAAGATCTGTGTTCGAATAGATAATTCTGACTTGTTTCCGTCCTTACATTTCTCAAACAAGACTGAATCCGTCCTCAGACTCCAATTCATTCCAGAATACCAGCTTAGTTGACAAGAGAGCTAAGGAAACTTCTCTTAGTTTTTCATACAATACGAAAGAACTTTTGGAATTTAAAATAGCCTCGTATTTGGAAAAGGTCCTTAGTCTGTTTACTTTGAATCCTACCCTCTGCGCCCAAATTAAGGTTTATTTCTACTAAAATAATTTGTCCAATAAGAAATTAGTTCCCCAGAGTTATTTTAATGAGCCGATTCTTCGAGTTTCTCTTGTTACGTAAGCTCCACAAAATGTATGAAAAAATTGTATTATTCAAGAATCAAAGATTTTACCAATTGTTATGTTTTAAGGGGACGCGGTACCCAAAAAATTAAATCCAGTATTTTTATCGCTAGCATTCAAATTAAGCTATTTTACAAGGAACTAACATTCAATAAACATGTATAAAAAAATGATACACATTAAAACGCAAGTTTTTTTCAAAAAATTAAAAAATTTTAACGTTTTTTCAAAATTCCTCCTACAATTTAAAGAATTTTGTAATGGATTTTTTTTTTCAAAATATTAGCACAACATCTATTAATAAAAGTTGGTATGGATATTGAGCTATCAATTAAACAAAAAAAAAAGTTATGTAGCTTTATGTATAAAAATGGCAGTCGAGCAGCATTCGAGCATGTTTAATTATTCTCTGGGCAGCCCTAAATTTTGGGTAATGCGTCCCCTTAAGAAAAAAAAAAATTGTTATTGAAATGTTAGAAATTATCTAGTTCGATTTGTGTTCTATATTATGCCACGGCCAAACGCACAATAAATTATTTCGTTTAAAACAATTGGTTCTATTTCAGGAGGGAAAAAAATAATCCTTAGTTACGTAGGGAACAATCAATCTAAGTTTGATTAAATAGGAACACCCCAAAAATAAGAGTAGGATTGCCAGTAAAAACTCAATATCCTATAATGTAACCGTGTCAAAGTAGACCCATTAAAAGAGTTGCAATTTATTTCCGAATATAAATGATTCGTTTAATTTTGCAATTGGTTATTAATTTATCGATAGGAAAAAGAGGTGAAAACTGTATTTCGAAGTAATTTAAATGAAAACTAAAAAAACAATCTTAGTTTTTACAATTTAGTTTATTTTTAAACGGTCTATCGACAAACAACGATCTGTAACGTAATTAAATTTATTTTGTGCTCTAAATAAAATTATTAGGTTTCTTATGTATGGAAAGACTTGTAGAAAACTTTATTTTGGAATTATATGAAAATGATATTTTCAGTATCCTATATTTCCATATAGGGCATTAGAAAATGATACATCTTCAAAATGTAACTAACAAAGAAGTTCACCGAGCTTGCAAATTTAAGAGAGTAAAACAATAAAAATATTTCATCATTAAAATCTATGAGTTTGCCTTCAATGAGATTATTTTACGATATTAAAGACAAAAATTAATTGTGCATTTAATTCTAAGATCCTCAATTTTGCAATTACTTATTTTTTAAAAAAATATCTACTGTTGAGTTTACTACGTTTACAAGTTAACGAATTCAAAGAATGTAACCTAATTTTAAGAACTAATCACCAGAAGTTGAAAAGAATGATAAAGAAAAATAAGCTCCATTTTTGAGAGAAATTGTTTGAGATAATTGTTTTATCGGTTTCGATTTATATGTGTGACGAAAGAAGGTGAATGTTATTTACTTGTACAAAAGTTGTGACAATTTAAGAAAATATATACCGTTATACCAAAGACTTAAATATTTAAAAAAAAAATTATTATTAAAGACTGTTGTTATGATTCAAGAAAGAACTACGGAGAGAAAACAAGTTTTTCAACTGCATTTTGCTGCTGAAATTGATCCACAAAATCAAATTGAAATTTCGTGTCACTCAAAAAGTCAAGAAGTCGTCTTCTTGCACCGATCAAAGTAAAGACAAAAAGCATTGAGTGGAAACAATCACAAACATTGTCATTGACGTCACTTCATTCATGAAGCATTTGTAAGTCGCAAATGCCCAATCGTAGTGATTCCGTTCAAGGGATAAAAACGATCATTAAACAAGTTTAGATTTTGAGGTAGCACACTTACCCTATGCCTTGACGTAATCTTGAAGCTATCTTTCCTTCTTCTGAAAATTTAAATAGACAGTTAATTAATTTTTTATAACAACGTGCAAAAAAGTTCACTTTTTTATATCATATTCATTCATAAATCGTTGCGAAAATGACACTTTACGTGCGTACGTCACAGACAGTGCCGAAAGTAGTACTTTCGGCACTAGTGCGGTAAAGTAAATAAGAGTATCTGATTGGTAGAAAAACAAAATGATGTCATGAATATCTCCATGGAAACTAAATGATGTCATGAAACTCACTTATTTCTATTGGTTACTTTTGCATTTTCTATTATCTCCATGGAAACTACAAGTACTACAAAAATTATTAAAGGAAATTAAATAAGACAAAAGTAAGAATACAAATTTCACGCCAAACAATACTATTTGGATTCAAAATAGAAAATCATTTTACAACTTTTCTTTTACTACTTTGCATTTTCGATTATCGCCATGGAAACTAAATGATGTCATGAAAATCACTCATTGGTAGAAATACTTTTTTGCACGTTATTATAAAAAAATATTGTAAGCAAGCACGTGCCAAATAATACTTTATTAAGCTCTTGTCATTATTTCACTCGACCTACGGTCTCGTGAAATAAAAGCCACTCGCTTAATAGAGTATTATTTTCGGCACTAGTTGCTTAAATAACTATTGTTTGATATCCAAAACCGAACAAAAAATTACAGATTATATAGTGACAAAAAATTACAACTAATATATTATCTGCTCTATTTTTTGACAGTTGTTATTTTTAAATTAAATTTATCACCAGTGAAATGAATATCGGAATTAACCTAAATTGGCTTGTTTCACGTGACGTAAACATATACTGCTTTAATTTCTGGGATGGTGGTTTCGGTGATTGGTGGTGTGACCCCTCCCACTACATTAAATAGCCAATAGAGACATTATATTCATCCATGTGGAACTGTTGCACTAAAGAGTTAGCCCCCCCCCCCCCCACACACACACACATCTGTGTATAAATAGATTTTTTTGGCCGTGAAACTGTCTGTCAAAAGAAAGAAACTATTATTATAAATTGTACTCTTACTTCTAAACGTAAAGTAGGATATAAGATTAAAGACTGTGATCGTTCTTACCCCTACATTACTGATGAAAAAAAATATATATCGATGAAAAAACTGTTTCAGATTTCAGTAGATTGAACAAAAAATAACTTTTTAAACTTTCTCAATATTTTCGTCTTATTGTATGTGTGTCTTATCTTGTACATTTCAAAGCTACTTGCACTGCCTGAACGAACTGGAAATGTCATTTTCGGAATATAAAAACTATTTTTAAATGTATCATCAAAGATGCCTATTCGAAAAAGAAGCAACGAATGAATAAACTGTGAATGTAAAATATGACTGACTATTTTAATAACATAATACGCAGTTATTAATTGAAATAATAATTTCCCCCTTGACTTAAAGGCCTTAAGTAAAAATGAATCGCTTATAGATTTTTTTTAAAAAAAACTTATTAAATTATTTTTTACCATTTGATCGGTATAATTGTCATAGTCACTGTCAATTATATTAGTTTGTGTTATACAGAAATAAACTCGACTTGCCAGTTTTCAAGACATAACAATTAGTGATGAACCCCTTTCAGTCCCAGTGATGCCATTCGGCATCATCATGTTTCTGATCATAATTTTAAAAAAAATAATAGGGCTGACATCTATTGGGATTGAAAAAAATATATATATTATAATCGAAAAAAGTTTGAAGAATCGAATGATGTGCTTTTTGATATCATAAATGGCTGTAGACGATGAGGGAAAAAATTCTAAAATGATGATGGCAAATTGTCATTGGGACTGAAAGGGTTAAGGTAAAAAAAGAGAGATTTGTTGGCGATAACTTGTAAGTCAAGTTGATTGCTGTAATATTGATAGATTATCCTGTTTAAAAGCTCTATTCATCTATGCCTACATGAATCAACTTATAATAAAAATATATATTGAAAAAACGGCTATTCTGTACTTTCTTAAGTTATGCACATGCTGAGTGATGCATGATGAGTTCATGCACACAAAAAAACGGAAAAGAATTCAAAAGAAACTGATCTACTAAAATGCTGTCATACTATAACATTTTCCCGCAGTGTAATTGTAGTTGGGGGCTTTTCCAATTGCTAATGCCTAAGGTTCTTTTATTAATAACTAGCTTTAAAAACACGGCGTTTGCACGGGTGGTGTACCCTTAATATCCCTAATTAGTATGTTTTTTATGTAAACTTTTATTTTATAATAATTGATCCCCTCTCCACTGTGGTCCACTCCATCAGGATATTATAATCTCCTCCCATTCTGATATGAGGGGTTGATTTTATCCAGGCCCTTCCAGGAGTTTGAGGGCTTTCCCATAGGCCCCTGTTCAAATTGCCAGAACAGCTACACGATATAATAATCGCCTGTTTCTATTTCACGATTAGCGTAAAACAAAACTGCCCAAATGTGGTAAACATTCCACTTCATATTTCATACAACTCGATAGGGCTGGGAGGCCCAGTTGGTTAAGACTTTCGTCTTGCAAGCGGTAGGTCCCAGGTTCAGGTCCGGGCATCGCCAAATAACTGCCGACCATAAACGCTCGTGCAGCCAAAATGTCCGCGAATAATACCCCGTTAGAGGCAGGGCACTTTAATATCTCCAATTCCAAACACTGCGTACGAGTCGCCCTTAAAAGTTGCATTGGACCACTCACGGTCGGCTCGTAACTGACGTGTTCTAAATTACGACTCCCGTTTCCATAGCCTCGTGTGTAGCTTTAATGAACATAATTCACAACCTAAACACCTAATTCCGATCAAAATACCACCTACTAGAGATAGCACTTAAAATCGTAAACCAACCTCTACGACCCTAAAAAAGTCTTGTAGCCTACCACTGACTCAACTTAGGTGTCTATAATTTCACTCCCGTTTCCAATTCCTTCATGCGACTTAAGAAGACCGTCCAAACTCCACGCCAAACCATTCTGAAACTCCCTCGGCCATTAATCAATCAGCCATTACTTCCAACAAGTCAGAGCAAAACAATACCAGCCATGTTAACATCTTATGAAAAAGCATACTTGTATGGTTGGAAAAGTTTCATAAAGTACAAATTCCAAATGCCGAATTCATCAATTAAATTTGGAAACATAATTAAAATCTAGTTGAGGAAATTTGATCCACCATAAAAAAAAGATTTAAAAACAACAAATAAAATAAAAAAACTGATATTCAAATAACAATCCAGAAAATTAAACCCACGTGCTCTTTTTTTTCTTTTCTTAATTTTCGTTCGCGCTGAAATTTCTTTAAATTGAAATAAAAAGTATAAATTCAAATCTTACAATGCTATTCCTATGGGGAAATCAGCTCACGTTTTGCACTCCTACACCCGTTTGGGTTCGAATAAAAAGTATCCTATAGCCTATTCCTGGTTCTAAGCTACCTCCCCACCAATTTTCAGTCAAATCAGTGAAGCCGTTCTTGAGTTATAGTGTAACTAACACGACTTTCTTTTATATAGATTAAATTATTTGAATAACATGTGTAATTTAAATATCAAAAATTGGGGAGAAGGAGTCGCTGGAGAAAATCATATTTTAATTAGTAACAGTATAAATTCTGAAAGAAAGAGAAGGCTCGCGCTTTAAAAATATCAAAAATGTTATAAATATCAGTAATTGGACGGTGCAAAAATATGATATACATAACTGGGATATTTTCATCACTGAGTATTTTTTTTTCTTTTTAGGCATTCAAACTAGAAAACGCATACAAACACTTTTCACACTTAAAATTCTGATAGTAGTCGTTGTCCAAAGTTATCTACCCATATTTTCCTAGTAGGCTTACGGAATACATTCCTTATTCTAATCCATTTCCGGGGGCTGGGGAGCCCAGTCGGTTAGGGCGTAGCATGCGGAAGGTCACAGGTTCGGGTCCGGGCATCGCCAAAATAACTGCCGACCTATAAACGGCCCGTGCAGCCAAAAATGTCCGATGAATAATACTCCGTGTGGAGGGAGAGCACGTTAAATATCCTTCAAAGTCCTAACGCTGCGTACGATGTTGCCCTTACCGGTTGCGTTGGGTGCCTACTCAGGTGTCGGCTCGTCCCTTGACTGTGGTCCTAAATGACGACGCCCGACGCCAATAGCCCTCGTGTAGCTCTAGTGCGACGATAATGCAAACTAAACTAAATCTAATCCATTTCTCGATTCGTGTCCAAACATGTCTGCCTCGTATCCGTCACCGCAGCAGCGCATGAATACTTTATGAGGCACACTAGGGTTGAGGAGAACTTAACCATTCGAAATGGATGTCTACCTGAGTAGAAAATTACAGAGGGGGGCACTCGAATGGGGTTGTTATGTACGGATGGGTGGGCGGTACTTGTGATGCCTCCGAAACACGCACTTAACACTACTATCGCCACAGAATGGGAATTATTAGGATTCACTCATATTTTAAATACAATAAAAGAAAGTGGTCCGAGGTGTTGTAGTTGGTAGGTTGGTAGACATATTTTCAGGTTTGTGTGCTTGGTCACAAAGACCCGCTTATAAACCTTCGCCAAGAAGGACGGACCCGACATACACACACATACAAGACAGATGCTGCCATCTATCGCCACCTCCACAATTTAGACATGTCCCTGAAGGGGAAGGAAATAGTCTCCAGGGACCTGTACCCGTGGGAAACTACGCCATGACCGACCACAGGATTTTCGGACCCAACAGATTGAACGAGCACGTACTCCGCATATACTCGGTAGGTCTTCAGTGGTACCGGGACTCGATCGCGGGATCTTCCGATCTCTAGACGCTGACCACTAGGCTCCCTACGGTTGTAGTAGTTATAGCACCTCCATCAGCAACCTGCGGTCCTTTGAGTTAAAGCTAGTTTGAATTATCGTCACACTAGAGCTACACGATGGCTATTGGTGACGGGGGTCGTCATTTAGAGCCACGGTCAAATGACCAGTTGACACCTTTGTAGGCACCCAACGAAACCGTTAAGGGCGACATCGTATGCAGCGTTGGGACTTTGAAGCATATTTAACGTACACTCCCACCACACGGGGTATTATTTGCCGGACATTTTTGGCTGCACGGGTCGTTTATAGGTCGGCAGTTACTTTGGCGATGCCTGAACCTGGACCTTTCGCATGCAAGGCGAACGCCTTAACCGACTGGGTTCCCCAGCCCCCACTAGCCTTTTGGAGATTTTATTTTGTGGCATTTCGCTCTTAAAAACCCAAAATGGGGTTGTTTCAAGCCGTGAGTGGCAACAGCTCCAGCGGTCTTGTTTTAATTTTTTTTTGTCTGGAATTACTTTGGCTTCGGTATTCGAAAATGAGTTTTCTAATTTGCTTATAATATTTTGCTTATAATTTTTTTTTAAATGTCAACTTCTTGCTGTGCTGTTAGTTGTTCAAATCATTTGTTAAAGAAAGATTGCAGAGAAATAAAAGTTTCTTTTCATCTATGATGGTCATTTTGAGAGTGAGACCGAAGCAACCAATGAAATCGCAGGATGCGGAAAAATGAAAAGAACGTTACATCATCTGAAACATTACCATTTAAAGGTTCTTTAAAAACCAAAATGTTTTAAATTAAGCTTTTTCCTTGCATTTATTTTTCTGATATTGCGGATGGATAATTAGATATTATTACATAAAAAAATATTTAATTGTATAGTTAAATCAATTAACGCAAATAGAGATAATTTAAATATTCGGAAGAGAATTATCAATCATGACTTGCAATTTTTTTTAGCTTAGTACAATAGTGTCTAAATCTCTATAGATAAAAGGCAAAGTCCTGACTGACTGACTTATTCATTCACGTGTCAACGCCCAGCCCAAACTACTGGAGGTAGAACTACCAAATTTTAGGAAAATATCGTAGAACGTATCGTTTATATCGTAGGCCTCATTTAAGAAGCGATTTTTCGAAATTCGTACCCGAACGGGTGTAGGAAGGCAAAACGTGAGCCGATTTCTCCATAGGAATAGCATTGTTATGAACTTTTAATTTATAAATTTCGTTTTCTAATTTGAAAAAAAATTTCAGCGCGTTCAGCGTGAGCGAAAATTAAGTATAAACACGTCAGAGCACGTGAGTTTAATTTGTAGGATTGTTATTTGAATATCATTATTTTATTTTATTTATAGAATTTAAATCTTTTGATTTTTTTGTAACCGAATTTAAATTAATTGATGTTTACAAATGGTAAGAAATGAAGTTTACTACATTTTGGGCATTTTCGGGTATAGGTGGGCAAATAGAAACTGGCCATATCACAGCTATTCTGGAAATTTAAACAGGGCCTATGGGAAAGCCCTCTAACTTCTAGAAGGGCCTGGATACACAATCGGATTTCTTTTTTTAAATTAATGCTGATAGTAGCATGGGAGGAAATTATAATATACCGATGGAGTGCTGACCAGTGGAGAAGGGATCAATTGGTATGAAATAAATGTTTGCATAAAAAAGAATCACCGTTATTAAGGGTACACCCGTGCAACGCCGGGTTTATAAAGCTAGTAGTTTATAATATTCAAATATACAACAAGTAGTTCCTGAGGAAAAGGTAGGTAAAAATGACCAATTTAACATGGGCTTCAAGGAAGGCTCCGGTCCCCCTTAAAAATTGTATTATGTTCTTTATGGTACTGAGTTGTACAATATAGCCCCAGAGCAAAACAGGACAAGTTGGTTTGTTACAGAATCTGTCACTTAAACCGCTTCCACACAACATTTGTGCCCAACAGGAAACACTATTTATACACCACAGAAAGAAATTCGCCAAACAGCGTCTTTAGCTCTAGTTGTAATTCCAAAATTAACTAATTTCTTCAATCTTCTTTTGCAGATTTAATAATTAATCTTTATCGTGTGCTAATTTTTTTTTGAAGTTCGAAGAATAATGATATATTTTTTAACGTATTTTTGACTTATCATACTTGTCCGTAGAATTTGTATAGTTTGGGGTATGAAAGTGGGTGACCGACGGACTGAACGATTATAATACCTTCCACTTTTTACGTTATAAACGTAGTGTGGAAGCTAAAAAGCACAAATGAAGATGGGCAGGTAAAAAAAACTAATTAACTTTGCTCATTTCGTCCACGTATTTGTAACCAGTCCACTCCAATTATATACCACTTCTCCGGACCAAGCCATTAACCGATTCAATATTAAACACCGATGGTGATTAGGGCCGATTACCGATTACTTTTAGTGAGCTCGTTAGTAGAAGTATAGTTTTTTGTGTTTCCTATTCATATTTTTTTACCTCTTTAACGAAGCGTTGAAGAAAGTCCTTCTCAATCATTAATGCACAATTTCACGTGATCTGCATATCGCACTGAGCGTAAAAATGTAGGGTAAAAGGGTTTATTACAATTACACAATGTATCTAAGATTCTAAGTGTTCTAAGGGAATGTTTCAGATGATGTAACTCTTGTTTTCATTTTTCTTCACACTGCGATTTCATTGTTTGCTTCGGTTTCACTCTCAAAATGACCGACATATATGAAAAGAAACTTTTCTTTCTATGCAAGCTTTCTTTAACTTTGAACAACAAACAGCACAGCAAGAAGTTGGCATTTAAAAAATTTAATAAGTAAAATGTTCTTAGAAAACTCCTTTTCGAATACCAAAACAAAAGTGATTCCAAACAACAAATGAAAACAATTCGTTGGAACTATTGCCATCAACGACGTTTAACAACCTCATTCATAATCAGCAACAAAAAATCTTCAATAGAAAAGAATGTGATGACAATTTTGAATTTTCAAGTTAAGAAAAGCAAAGATAAATATGAAACATACATTACATTTTACCTATAATTTTAGTTAATCGCACTAGGCGCGAAAAATATGGCGCAAATGGCAGTCTAGATATTCTTTATTTTTAGCCTACTTTCCTTTATTTAAAATTCGAATTATAAAAAAAACGGAAATGTGGTAATGGCATCGTGTAGATTTCTGTCCGTCTTTACCCTCCCCTTTTTCAAATTCCGTTCCAACAGAGCAATTTGAAAAATTCTTTTTTTAGCATGAGATTGTCCGCCAATTTTGTCTATTTGTTATCGAATTGCTGATGTTCCATTTGCTTCTGCATATCGAGTAGACATCCATTAAATTAATCATTCATTTAGGTTAGTTAGGTTGGGTTGAATGTCGCACTGGAGCTACACGAGGGCTATTAGCGACGGGCGTCAAAATTTAGAACCACAGTCAAGTGACGAGCCGACATCTGAGTGGGCACCCAACGCAAATTTAAGGGCGACATCGTACGCGGCTTCAAAATTTGGAGCATATATAGCGTGCACATGCACACCTACACTATTATTAGTCGGACATTTTTTAGCTGCACGAGCAGTTTATAGGTCTTTAGTTATTTTGACGATACCCGGACCCGAACCTGGGATCTTCCGCATGAAAGGCGAGTGCCTTAAAGGGAGTCGGATGGTTCCATCTCGCCCATGTTAATTTTACTAACTTTAGGAACATTTTTCTCAGAAACTATACGAGATATCATTATGAATTTTTTATAGTTTGTTCCTTACATATAGCTCTTTGATTTTAACTGAAGATATTTCAAAGTATAAAAAAAATACTTTTACAGTGATTTTTTAAAAATATGTAATAAAAAAACCCAAAAAAATCTGATTTAAAGTTATATAACTTTTTTTGAGCAGAGATATTTAAAATTCCTCAGTTTAAATCAAAGAGCTATTAATGAGGAAGAAATAACAAAATAAAACATGTTGATATCTTTTATAGTTCCTGAGAAAAAATTTCATGCAAAGCCAGGTTTGCTAAGTGAAGCTATCGATCTCTTCAATATTAAACCCAAACAAACGCTTGGCAAATTATTTGCCGGTAACTATGATATGGTTTGACAAGCTAGTTGGGATGCAATATAAACCTAAGGTTTAAACAGCTATTCAAAAAAGTTTTTACTAATGATTATTTCGACCGTTATTTATCCTAGATAGCTTTTGTTCATGCAAAACATTCGAAATTTATTGTAAGACGTTTTTGGATTTGTTCAAAACAGATCCTGTCTGACGCCATTTCGTAACCAATCGTTGCATAGCACTCTGTTTTGACACTTTTACACCTGACATTTCTGTAATAAACTACTGGACACATTTTTAAACGAATTTGTTTTAATAAAACTTTCTACGGTGAACACCCTCTGCTGTACTGTGTCATCTTCACCTGTGCATTGATCAACTCACACAGCCGCAACTCACTAAGATCTGAACTCGGCAATAATTCCTATCTCTACGCCGGGGCCCACTTTTATTTGCGCCACCCCCTGTATATTTGCTTGTAACACTAAAATATAACGGATGACTTCTAAAGTAATGGTTTCCTAAGATAACGGCACCGTCACCGTAACTCTACGCGTGACGTCACAGATTCGATCCGCTACAATTCCGATCGTAATGTTTACGGCGAATGCGGTTTCCTCGAAATGAAGAAACGTAATCCGCAACCGATCCAAACGTAAACAAACCGACATGATTTTTTAGCCGGTTATAAAAATGAGTTTGGATTATGAAAATTTAGCTCTGCTAATACTGATGGAGGAATCGGATTTAGAAAGTAGGCGGCAGAGGGAAAGTGAAATTTTCAAACATGGGACAACTGAAGGGGCTTTCCATATCCTCATACGTCGGCATCTACGAACAAAGATAATTTGTTTTAAATCATGTGCGCGAAGATTTAGTTTCGAAGCCCTACAATCGCCAAAGAATCCTATAGCCCCAGAAAAGAAAGGCCGACTGAGAAGCGCTCTTTTCAAACATTTTTCCCTCGCAAAAAGTAGCCGTTACGTGTCCGAAAAACGTGTGAAGAAGAGTCGGAAAAGCAAGAACATCCGTGACGATGGTACAGATCCGTTACGGTTACGATTAACGTGTTGTTAGGAAACCATCGCCATACATTTGTACGTAAAAGGTTTCTGTGACGTCATACGTAACCGTTACGAATCTGGCGGATGACGGCACCGTAATCTTAGGAAACCATTACTTTAGCTCCACAATCACACTTGCCAAACAAATTCAGAGCGATGCTGTGCCTCCCATATATGTGGGTTTGGTTAAAATCACGTCGCACTAGATGTACTTGTGAGTTTTTAGTGACGGACGTGGTAGTTTTGAACTGCCGTCAAGGGACGAGGCCGACACCTCAGCTGGCACCCAAAGCAACATTATAGCGACATCGTATGTGATGTCAAGACTTTGAACTACGTCAAATCGAACGTGGTCCAGTGCCACACCCACTTTTGCCATTTATTGGTTTCATTTTATTTGTCCTACACGAACCGTTTATAGGATGGCTAAGACGAGAACAGAACCCCTGACCATGACGCATGAACCCACAGCACCCTACATTTTGATGTATTTTCTGACATCCGTTGAGTATCGACCAGTCACTGGCGATCAGGCCCGTTGAGTGGTTACCTATTTACCGGACCTTTCCAAGAATAAATTTCATTTTTAACAGAAATTTTTCATTTGGGGAGGGGGGGAAATGAAATTTTTTCATATGTATTAAATGAATTATAATTGGAATAATTAAACCCATTTATAAAAAAATATTACTTTGTTTCACTAGATTTAATTAACGCTTAATGATTATTAAGTTAATAAATATAACGCGTACGCATTACGAAAATGTATACCCAAAATTTTTTTTTATATTTTTAAAACTTTTTATTAAAATGCGTCACGGAAGGTAATTTTTCCGTATCAAAATTGATGGTAGCAGCAAATAAATAAAATTATATCAAATATGCAAAGAGACACTTTTTACAGTGGGAGAAATATATAAAATGTCACAATATGGTTTATGATAAAGGCATTTAAAAAAAGAACGGGGATAAATGAAATGCCTGCTTTTAATCCGCCAACAATTTCCCCCAGGAACTCTCATGGGAAAAGACCAAATTTATTTTTATGATATAAGTTATGAGAACAACACTAAACGCTAACGTATTTACCATTCCACGCATAAGACATAAAAACCTATTTGCCATGTTACAAATCATGATATTTATAACGCACGAAAAGTAAGAGTTACAGTTCAGTGTAATTACTATTTTAGTGCATCGTAAACTTTTACAACGCCATGAATCGTTTGTTTTTCCCACAAATCATTTGAGTTTATGTTTTATCATTCACCCGATAGATGTCCGCACCATGCATTATTTAAGAAAAGAATTTCACAGAAATCTATATTTATAAGGTTTTTTAATATTAGTAATAAAAAAAGGAGTTAAAATAAACCAAAAAATTAAATCAAAAGGAATGCAGCAATAATTGAAACAGAAGAAATTCCGCGTAGCGTAGTATTCAAGTTACCAAGTTACGTGGTGCGATTTTGACGGTTTTTTACCCCCTCCTACACTTTGAACGTTCAATTAACGGAAAACTTCCAAAAAATATACTACTAATTAACGATTAACCCCCGAACTTGTTTAGTCTAACCAGCAGCTGCATCATCTGATGGTGGAAAAGTATTTAAAAATCACATACAATGCACATGTTGGCTTTCTTTGTGAAGTGTGAAAACATTTTGAACACACGTGTGTCTGCATTGAAACTAATAAAAGAACGCCAGCTGAATCAACATGAACCGTTTTTTATAACACTTTTAAGAATGGTTCGGAAACTGAATATCATCATGTAAGAGTTTGCAAATTTAAATCCAGAAAGAAATTTACTGGAATTTAGCTGCATTTTTTCGCAAATTTAAATTGATTTTTCAGGGTAAAAAATTATGTGATTTTGATGCGATTTTTATTGCCAAGTGCAGTAAAAGGTGAATAAGAAAGCGTAACTACAACGTTTGTTTGGTAGTTTGAAATATTCGAATCGCAATAGAGCTATGTTTATGGTTGGGGCGATTTCAAGATATCTTGTTCTGGACGGATAAATTGCAAACCGGAACGTGTGCGATTCGATTACGCGGCAACAAAATATTCCATTTTGAGCATTTGTTCGTTAAGATAGGTTGTAAGTTTACCGGCTATCTATTTCTAGCTTCCATTGAGCTTTAACACATCCAAATTATGCCTCGTAATTTAGAACCTTGGTCAAGGACGAGTTCGACACCTGAGCGGGAACTCAAAGCAATCCAGTGGCGACATCGTTCGCTTGTTCGGTACTTTCGACTCCACAGATTTAACGGTTACGTATGTCGCAAAGTACTCAGGGCAAATACAAACAGAAGCACAACACATTATCCACATCCATGTGCCGGTATTCGAGCCCGGGACTTTCTGACTACCTGGCAATTTCCCCGACCATTCAGCCACCCACAGTCGGCTCTATTATGAGCATTTGTTCATCGCATCGCCCTATCAGTTAAAGATTGAGTTAATACCTCTATTAGAATGTTCTTTCACTTTCGATGCGTAAGATTGCCGCGTGACGTTTCATTAAAATAGCATTATCGAATCCTTAATTCTAGTTGCCTTAAAGCATCATCCACCGCGCGAAAGCGTTAAAGATTGGTTGGTCGCTGTTCTCGTATCCATAGATACAATACTATATGAAAGAGTCAGAAAAATTCCTTCGAAACTCTTGTCCACTGCCTCGGGTTATTGAATTATCGTCGCATAAGAGCTACACGAGGGCTATTGGTGATGGGCGTCGTCATTTAGAACTGCAGTCAAGTGACGAGCAGACACCTGGGTAGACACTCAATGCAACTGTTAAGGGCGATATCGTACTACGTGGCGTCGATACTTTTTAGCATATTTTACCGTGCACTTCCTCTACACGGGGTTATTATTCGTAATTATATTAATTCGTAATATTATTAATTCGCCGCACCTTTTGGCTGCACAAACCGTTTATAAGAAATTAAATTCATTATTTAGAAAACTAATTCAAAATATGTATGTCTACACTAACAATCTCCAAACAATGCCAACATTTAAAAAATATTTGATTAGGTGTGATTATAATGTCTGGTAGTATTTAAAAAAAAATGGAGTTCTTATTGGAATTGGAAGCTACTTATTTAATAAAATAAGATTGTTGATTGATACAAAATTAACTTTATTAATAAAATATAAATATTATACATCCATGATATGAAAATAGATATGTCACGCTCTAATACAAATATGCGAGTTCAAGACGAAATAAATAATCTAATGGATTCGTGGTAATCATCAATAACAAGAATAAACATAAGTTAACAACAAGTCAATAAAATATAAGTAAAATGTTACATACTACAATCAAAGTGCAAATACATATATTTTCCTAACTTTGTCATTTTGGCCAGAAAAGTATTCAGATCTCCATTTTAAATCTAAACATTTTAAGAATATGATTTTAAAAGATTATCAATAAACTTCACAATTCATTAATTTTTAGTGTGACTGAGTCCACTTATCAAGTTTCAACACGCTTTACTTTTAAACAATACATTAATGAAAAGTTGTACTTCAAAATTATTCTAAATTTTACTTACGGAAAATAATGCTTGGAATTAGGACCTTGATATGTTGAAACAAGTTAGAAAATATTCTCGTTTGATCCCATTGAATGTTTACAGTTCAAAAATGTCATAAAAATTCTTATAATAAACACACTTAACTTGACCAATCACAGGTTTTTCACACATTGAAATAATTTTTAGTATCAGAACTAAACTCGTTTGATTCACGGTTAGTTTGAAGGGTAGGTAATCGTTTCCGTCTGACTGTTTCTAGCTTTCCATGAGGAGCTTAAACACAGCCAATTTCGCCCCGTAATTCAGAAGCTTGAATTCAAGTGAAGTCGTCACTGAAGTAGTAGGCTTCTAACTGTATTTCGCTCACCAACTATATAATAGTAAGATTTCCAACCACCTTTTTCGGGTTTCGTTAAGAACCACGAACGTAACCTATACTACCTCGTACTGTTTAGCTAGATATCTAGTAGATTGGTGGAAAAGAGACCGCCGCTCTAAAGCGCTATTAGCGACGTTTAGAGAACCACTGATTAGAATATTGAACTATACATCTACAGGGTGATAAAATAACGCTCCCTATTTGGAGAGGTCTGTAGCTTGAATGAATAATCCGAATGCAACAAACTTCGAGACAGTTACTAATCAAGAAGGGGGAAAAAGAATGGAATCAGAAAAAAACAACCTCGTCTCTTGACCAGATTTCTAAATTACGAGGCGTAATTGGCTGTGTTAAAGCTCCTAAAGGAGGCTAGAAATAGGCAACCGGAATCGATTACATTACATTAAAAAAGAAATAGTTACAATAATCACCGACAGATGGCGCTGCCAATGCAAACACACTATTGTAAGCATTGGCAAAACCAAGAAGCGGTCATTTATTGCATTAATGTAATGTAATGCTGCCTATTTCCAGCCTCCTTTAGGAGCTTTAACACATCCAATTACGCCTCGTAATTTAGAACCCTGGTCAAGAGACGAGGGTGTTTTTTTTATGATTCCATTCTTTTCCCCCTTCGTGATTAGTAACTGTCTCGAAGTTTGTTGCATTCGGATTATTTATTCAAACTACAGAACTCTCCGAATAGCGAGCGTTATTTTATAACCACCCGGTGTATATTTTTAATACTATTCCGTTTTTAGAGTATTTTTAGTAATAAATGAAATAGTCAATTTGGAAACGTACGACTCGAGGCATGCACACCTCAAGTGAAAAACCTGCAATTTAAAACATTCACAAAATAAATAAAACACATATAAAGTCACAGGGTCCCAGGGTTAATACTGTATCTAAGCCTTCTTTCAATGTTAAGGGGAAATGGAAAAATAATTTTTCAGACACATTTCTACGGCTGTGATGAATATTTTTAAAAACTGTTTTTTAATCTGATAAATGGAGCTGGCTTACAGAGCTCTATAATTCCTATTTTGAAATGTGTTCGAATATTTTGTTGTAAAACTATTCATTAAAATTAAAAAAATATATATTCGAACCAATTTCCCAAACGGATATAGAGCCCTGTAAGCCAGCGACATTTATAATATAAAAAACCGGTTGCAAAAATATTCAATTCAGCCCAAGTAATGTAAAAATGAATTAAAATTATTTTTTTATAATTGCGTGAAAAAAATCCGATTTTTACACTATAATTTTAATATCAGACGCGTGCGAAAAGTTATATTTTTTAGAAACAGTGATAAAAAAAGTAATTTTTTTCACCCAAAAGCAGTGAAAAAAAGTACTTTTTTTATCACTGTTTCTAAAAAATATGCCAACATTTCAAGTAAAATATCTATTTCATAGTATTCATAAAATCCAGAAATTTATTGATCTGCTTTATTTATAAATATTATGCGCGTGAATGTTATTATTATTCTTATTTTTGAATCAGTATCCATGTTCAAATGTTTGACTTCAAATTAAAAAATAAGTTTGTATTTTGTAGTTCCAGAGATTTATCGCTGTCGATCTTCTTCACGTAAAAAAATTAGCACGTGAATTATTTTTGAACCCAATGAGATTTGATTTTTTTCACGTAATTATAAAACATAGTGTATGAAACATGTGTGTAAAGTAAACTTTTTAAAACACGTGTCATTATTTCACTCGCTCGTGAAATAAAATCCATTAGTTTTAAAAAGTGTTACTTTTCACACTTGTTGCATAAATAACTATTGTCTATTGGATCTATCATTTATTCAAATAACTGTTCCTCAACTGTTTTGGCATTTGAAAGTTAAAGAAATTTCAATTGGATAAATTTTATGGCAAAATCAAACTATATTCTGTTTGGTGTTATTCTTCCTACAGACAGACAATAGATCCTCAGGCCCTATTTGTTCGGGTTTGTATGTTCTTGCTAGCAACCTTCCTATCGTATGAAAGCGTTGACGAGCGCTTGCACGATGTCGAGCAGATTTAACATGCACCCGTCGTACTGGATGCCGCAGTTGGCGTTGCTCTGGCGACCGTATCTCGCCGCCAACTGGTACTTGGAGATGGTGTTGGTGGGGTCTTCGTTCTTCGTGTAAGGGCTGCCAAAAAAAAAAGCAATGCATGAATATTAGCAAGTTGGGATTATCCAGTTGACCTTTTTCGCCAAACCCAAATCCTTCTATAGATTATGTCATTGTCTACAACTCTATATGTTTAACAAATGGAGAACAAAAATTAGTCATATAAATAGCGATTTATATTATCGAATCATCATCGCGGAATTGCAGTAGTGCCATTATTGCATTACCCCATCGATTCTTCAAGAAGTCGCAGAAATTCGTCACTAAACGCATCCACTACGTCAACTCCGGGAGTTTACATAAATGACAGACGAGTATATAAAATAGAAGCAGTTACAAACAGTATAAAAGATAATTGGTAATTTAATCGTTTCCAGCTGTCTATTTTTTAGTCTCCTTTAGGCACACAGCCGATTACGCCTCGAAATTTAGAAACCTAACCAAGTGACCAGGTCGACACCTGAGCGGGCGGCACCCAACGGAACTTAGAGTGACATCGTACGCTAACACCGTCGAGACTTTCGACTCCACAAATGTAACGAGCAAGATATTGCAGTGTACACAGGCACGTCGATTATCGAACTCGGCTACTGGGGGGGGGACCTACAAAAAGTTATATGCGACATATAAGGGGCGTTTACATGAGCCATCGAATCTATGGATTGAAGAAAAACTCTGCAATTTTTCCCTCTTGGGGATTTTTCGCTCCGGCAGAACCGGGAATTGCAGGGTTCATAGGGGGGTTTCGCAAACCCTCCAATCAAGGAGGGTTTGCGTTTCATTCCATGGTTTCCGCCACTTATACTTCTACTTCGACTTCTAGAATTCGGAACGTATGTGGTGTGGATTGTTTTGAATGTGGTTTTGAACTTTTAGAAACACCATAGTCCTTTCCATGTCCACGTTGGATCGTATGTATACAAAAAACACGTGTAGTTATCAGGAAGTATCAGATGTACCGCGCAGCTACGTCACGCATACGTCATCAAAACCACGATTCCCATGTAAACGCCTTATTTTACGAAGGGGGGTTGATTGCAGAGTTTGGGTTAGAAATCCTGCTTGACCACTTTTTCCCCTAATGGAGGGTTTGGCATTCCATGGATTCGATGGCTCATGTAAACGCGCCTATAAACTTCTATACCCGGCATATTTGTTACTATTCGTCTTTATTAAATCGAAGATCGGTGATTTAGGCATGATATCCAACAACGACGGACTGAGTTCAGATAGGCCGAGTGGAATTTTTGTCTGAAATTCGGATAATCAGCTACTCTTCGGATAGTCATAGTTCTACTGTAGTTACTTTGTTTTGGGGTTCCGAAACCAATCTCGCAAAAACAATATCACGCGTTTCTGTTCATCCCTGCTACAATCTAATTTTAAATAAGCTATTGTTACTCTAATCTAATGATGGCCTAAAAAGAAAAGTTCTGTCCTGATGTCCAACTGTCCCCGCAGCATATCTTTGGCTGCCCAGCAATTCAAGCCAGGCTCTTCAGGATTGGCTTTGAAGACCCAGAAGTTTTAATTCTCTCCGAAGATGCAGAAGAAATAGCGAAAGCTGTCTACGACAGCTTCGGATCCATCTAGTTTTTGCACATATCATGGACACGACAAAAACAACAACAAAAGAAAGGTTCGGATTTCCTGATCACCATGACTCAGGTACTTTGCCACATACAAGATCCACATCTTCATTAGCGTAATTTGAAACACACACACACATTAATTATGCAGCAACAATAAACCCGGATAGCAATAGGAGGAGTTCCCTATTAAGTTGCATTCATTTTTCATGAATATTCCTGATGAATTTTGAGTTCCCGCTTGACGTTTCCGTCATTTCCGTCTTGCAAACATCCCGCCCCCTGGTGTCAATCATGTCCGGGATTGCACTAGCAGTAAATAGGACTTGGATCAAATGATCGAGGAATTTGATTCGGATCAATGTGTTCTGTCACTTTAAATTTATTTATTTTTTTGATTAAAGGAAGTTATCCTGCTTTTAAATGACCAAAACTTATATGTTTCTTTAAAATTTTGACATTTGAATTAGATACTACATGTTTTCTTAAAGTTATAAGTCATTTTTCCGTCCCATTTCATGTCTCGGATACAATGAATTATTATTATTATTAGCATTATTTTTCCGATGTTTATGTTAATTTTATTAGCCGTTGTTTTACAGGCCATGAATACATTAATTTGACGTACTTTTACTCTACTTTTTTACTTTTTGAATTCGATTTTTCACCTAGTTTGTGTCTTATAGTGACTCGCCTCTCTCACGATGAAGCTATGTTTTTCTTTTCTTAGAGCTTAACAGTGACAAAGCGTATCTCGCTTCGCTCTGTCGGAGTGCTCGTATATCACAGGTCTACCGTTAGGAAAAAAAGTTGTAAATTGAGATCGGAGGGGCGTTCGTTGTTCTTTCTGCTCCGGCGACTTTCAAATTCATGGAACACTGTCTTCCGGAAAAACATGTTTCACTCATATTTATTCACATCGTATTGTTTTATGTTGCGAGAATACAATATCACGCTGGTCAAAAAAAATTTGCTAAATAGAAATAAATAAAACTTTTCATATTTATATTAAAAAATCCATTGTTGTTATTATATACTTTTGTTGAATATAAGGAGCAGTTTATGTTTTAATGCAATGAAGAGATAATCAGGAAGAGGAGGAGGACAGGAAGTTAGGACAACGAACAACTATTTTTAATTTTTGAACAAAACAAATCAACAAATGAAGATACTTTTCTCCACACTTTTGAATACACCAGAATAAATGTAGATGCGACCAACCTGACTAGTTGTGAAAGAGTCGAGGGTCGAAGCAGTGTTTCCTGACGAGTATCACCAATATTTTAAATTTAGTGTTCATCGTCAGTGTTCGAAAGACTAAACAAGACTAAAATAAGAATTTGTTTGTTACTCACGGGAAGAGCAGCTGCAGCACTAGGCCGATGAGTCCGTACTTCTTGGGCTGGTTGTGTGCCTCGCACACCGACCGCTTCACGCACTCCTGCGCCTCCAGCCTCGGCAGAGAGGGGAGGTCCTCTAAAGAGTTTTCAACTAGAGACATCACGTACTCCGAGGCCCCGCTCAGGCCTCCTGCTAGGAAACTCTGGCGCACAGAACGCTGCCTGGAATACATTTTACAAATGCTGATTAAAATACAGCAAAACAAATTGCCTACTTCACATGGCACTATAATCCAGTAATAGCATCTTTTAAGGGACCGCGATGTTTAGGACGTTATGTAAATGAGTAGTACACGGTGTCAGGTCGAGTTTGGAGAATATTGAACGTGCACTTTCTCAACAAGGAGTCGTCGAACTTTTGTGGCTGCACAGACCGTTTATAGGTACGCAGTTATTTTGTCAATGCCCACCCCCGAACCTGGGATCTTCCGCATTCAGCAAGCGTATTACCGACTGGGCTCCCCAACCCTGCCTCTCACAAGGGTCCCACATTTTAAATGTGGTGAATCTTACTTAGTTTAATTTCTATTAACTTTCTTTGTTTCGCTCTTTTCTGTTGCTTCCCGTGGCTGTGCATACCACTGGATTAACATGATTTCTTCACAAAATGAGTGTTTACATAAGATGAACTGATTAACATCAAAAACTCAATTTTTAGAGAGTGACTTATGGGGTTTCTGAAAAAAAATATTCCTTTTAGAAATACCGATTAAATACAAAACTAGTAGTACACTACTTTCGATTACCATCAATAAATCAATACATTTAAAGGTAATTATAGTTGGTTGGTTGGTAGACATATATATTCAGGTTTGTGTGCTTGGTCAGCGACCCGCTTATAAACCTTCGTCAAGTAAGACAGACACAACAGACAACACACACACATAAGTGGATCCATCTAATTTTTAGAGACAGAGGCCAACTAGAGGATCCCCAGAATTGGCTTGTCACCCCCAGAGGTATTGATTTGGTATGGGAACTTAGAGGACTTTCGGACCCAACAGATTTAACGAGCACGTACTCCGTATGTACTCGGTAGGTCTTCAGTGGTACCGGGACTCGATCGCAGGACCTTACGATCCCGAGACCGAGACGCTGACCACTAGGCTCACTACGGCCCCCACTATCAAGTAATCCAACAACTTTAAAAGGTTAAATGGCAGCTACCATTTGCATTTGCGTGATATTTTCAAAAACCTTATTCTAACGTCCGACAGGTACTAAGAATTCGTATACCAAATTTGTGGGGACGTAGGGAGCCTAGTGGCCAGCGTCTCGGTTTCGAGATCGGAAGGTGCCGCGATCGAGTCCCGGTACCACTGAACGCCCACCGAGTATATGCGGAGTACGTGCTCGTTACATCTGTTGGGTCCGAAAGTCCTGTGGTCGGTCAGTGCGCAGTTTACCACGGGTACAGGTCCCTGGAGACTATTTCCCTCCCCTTCAGGGACATGTCTAAATTGTGGAGGTAGCGATAGACGGCAGCATCTGTCTTGTATGTCGTGTCCGTCCTTCTTGACGAAGGTTTATAAGCGGGTCTTTGTGACCAAGCACACAAGCCTGAAAATATATGTCTATCAACCAACCAAATTTGAAGAGCCTAGCAGACGGTCAAGCAGATATACATTAAATATATAAAATACTCAGACACTTTTATGTATAATTTCACTAGCCTGCGAATTAATTATTTTATTGGTCCCCACTTTTTGTTCATGAACAATGACTTATTCTGTGTATTTTTGATCACTGATTAAAAAAAATATCAGCAATTTTTCTCTGTTTTTTACACTTGTATAAAATAAAGTACAACCGAAATAATCATGTGTGTGTTACGTCTTTTGTATGTCTCAATATCGACCAACAATTTCACGGTTCTCTGCACTTCACCCTCGGGACAATAGCACGAATAAATAACACGACCCCAGAGACAGAGAGAGAGAGATTTAAAAAAAAAAGGAAGGAAAAAAAGTTCGAGTTCAGGAGATGTAAAAACTCATGCAAATGAGCTAAAGAATAACTCAGTTTGACCTGTACCTGCAAAAACAAAGTTAGGGGCTGGGGAGCCTAGTCGGTTAGGCCTTCGCCTAGCATGCGAAAGGTCCCAGGTTCGGGTCCGGGCATCGCCAAATTAACTGCCGACCTATAAACGGCCCGTGCAGACATAAATGTCCGACGAATAATACCCCGTGTAGAGGAAGTGCGCGTTAAATATCCTTCAAATTCGCTGCGTACGATGTAGCCCTTAACGGTTGCGTTGGGTGCCTACTCAGGTGACACTTGACTGTGGTTCTAAAAATATGACGCCCTTCGCCAATAGCCCTCGTGTAGCTCTATTGCGACGATAATTCAAACCTAAACCTCAAACAAAGTTAGGTTAGTTAGAATTATCGTCGGCGCTACACGAAGGCTGCTGGTGACGGGCGTCGTCATTTAGGACCACAGTCAAGTGACGAGCTGACAACTCAGTAGACAACCGAAGCAACTGTCAAGGCCGACATCGTACGCAGCTTTGGGACTTTGGAGCATATTTAAAGTGCAGTCCCTCTTCACAGGATATTCGACGGACATTTTTTGGCTGCACAGACCGTTTATAGGTCGGCAATTATTTTGGCGATGCCCGCACCCGTAAGTCTGAATAAATAAGCGTAGAACATTCTTTGAAGTGCCATAAAACTTTTAGGCAATAAAACACGATTTATCAAGGTGTTTCTTTAGATTTATGAGAGATATTATCCTCTTCCGCAAACAATTTTAAAATTTATAATAATAAGGTTATTTATGGTATTTAAAACCAGTTAGGATAATACCATAGATATCATAGTTAAAGTATTAGATTGGCAGATCACGTGACCTCCAATGCTAACGGCGGGAAGCGCATGGAGGCCAAATAAGGGGGCAAAATGGCCAGTGTTGCTGCCACTTTAAGGAGAAAAATACTACGAAAAAATACCATTTAATTCTAAAATTAGAAAAAAATATCGTAAAAACACTAGCTGCATTTTGAATCTTTTTAGTGACTTTAAATCCTTTTCTAGTATTTTTTTTGTAATTTTAGAATTAAATGGTATTTTTTCATAGTATTTTTCTCCTTAAAGTGGCAGCAACACTGGCCATTTTGCCCTCTTATTCTGGCCCCCATGCGCGTCCCGTCGTTAGCATTGGAGGTCACGTGATCTGCCAATCTAATACTTTAACTATGATATCTATGGATAATACTAATTGAGTTTCGAACTCCTAATACCGCCAACTAACGTATACAAATATTTTACTAATAATTTCTCAAACAGACAGTTTCAGAAGTTCTCGTATTTCTTACAAAGAAAAATTAATTAGTAATTTCTATAAAAAAAAGTCAATAGGAGTATTTTCTTGCGCATTTTCTATACCACATTGAGGTTTATAAAGAAATTGTAATTGCTTTGTGTGTCTGTCAGAATCTTAATAGCCCACAACGGAAACACAATGGACAAGTTAAGTTGTAGCCATACGCCATCATAAGGTTTATTGACATTTTCTAAATTTCAGAGTAAAAGTAGAAAAGAAATACATAAAAAAATACGAATCCTTATCTATTTTGTATTTTAGAAAGTTTTCGCAGTATTCCACAGAGACAGAAGAGGCTTTCCAAAAAGCTTTTTTTTTAAAATTGTGGTATTTTACTGAAAGCCAATATTTTGTTCTTTAGAAAGTTAGTAACTCAAAACTTACATTCCCATACAATATTGAAGGCTTTTCGGATAGCCGATAGCCTTTTTAGAAAGTGAGGACAATTTAATCTACGGAATTGTATAATCTTCCATTGATTTTAAATTCGAGCTAACGCATCATTCTACTTCATTACCATTCAAAGAAGAAGATTCGTAGATAATCTGGGCAAACTTTTAATTGCAGGTTACCAGGTTAAGTTTTATTTTAAATTACAGCTGAACATTTAATCTACATAATTGCCGATAAATCTTCCACTCCCCTTTGAGTTAGAGCTAAAGCATTATTATAACTCATTAGCATTCGAAAATAGGAACAAATTTTCGTTAGGAATTCGGAACAACTAGGAATGCCACTAGCTTGGAATTGTAGCTAGCCCCCAGGTAAGGTTTTATTTTAAATTTTAATTGAATGAAGAACATTTAATCTACATAATTTTCTATTATTACAGTCCCTTTGAACTAGAGCTGAAATATTAGTATAACTCATTAACATTCGAAAATAGTAACAATTTTTCGTTAGGAATTCGGAACAACTAGGAATACCACAAGCTTGGAATTGTAGCTAGCCACCAAGTAAGTTTTTATTTTAACTTAGCGAAAATTTATAGTTCTATGCATAAAAAAGATTTACAACATTATTACCAATACCATGTTGATAGGAATAATTTTATTGTTAAACTGCATTTACTAGCAACTTTAACGGACAATTTCAAAATGTTATCCTGTATCCATCATTATTCCTATAAATTAAAAATCATCAAAATCCAAAAGAAAATCTGAAAAGCATTAATCATACATTTATTAAATGCATAAACTTTTGTATTGCGCTTGGAATATTGCATTATACTACAATTAATATTCGAAATACAGATAACATATTCTTTCAATTTGTTCATTTAGTTATGGCCAACTGGTTGCGGACATAAGCAACTAGCTCTGCTGGAGTTTATTCCACAAAACTAATCTTACTTGATGATCATATGCTCATGCTTCAAACGCGCAAATAAACCACAATAATCGGTAAAAGAGTGCTAAATTCACTTAACGTTCATTAATTTTCATATTTTAGTATTCAATTAATTAAATAAACATTTTAGATTTTAAATGTTTTCTTAAAATGGTTAGAAATTAATGGTTGTCAGAACACGGCAAAAGAAAAATGATCTATTTGAGCAAAAATTATTTTTAATTAATTTCTCAAAAATGTGACATATAAACTAACCTCCATTATTAAGTACTCTAAATTATTCTGTGGATAAAGTATTTCGATCGATCAGACCACACACACGAGACAGACAGACTTTTCTTTTTAATTATAATGCCGTTTCATTCCTTAATAAGCCAAATGTCGCTATAAAATGCACTCATAAATGTCATCACAATTCCCTCATAAATACATAAAACCTTTTAGCTCATTTGGCGCGTTTGGGAAATAATTTGGCGAGAAAATAGATATAGCTACCACACCCATTATACAGTCTAACACAATGACCTTCGAACAACCGACCAGCTTATAATTATTTATAAAAAAATCGCCTATTTGGCGAATTTTAGTTAATAATTTGGCGAGTTTGGTAACGTCTTTGGCAAAAAATAAAGACATAAAACATTAATAGCTCTAGTGCGATGGACTTTATTAACCATCCTAGTTCAGTAATAGCTTAACTATACATTTATTGCTTAAATATGCATACATGCAGTCAACAGAAAAATCAATGAAAAAATCATCAAATAAACCACAATAAAATCCAGGAATGAAGACTGGCGGAATTACGTCACTGAAACTGTCAATTATTTTTCAAATAATAAATTTAGTTTCTGAAGTAATGGCAAAAGAATAAAAAAACATTTTGAATTTTAAATGTTTTCGTTAAAAGTTTTATTTAATTTTTCAGCCGATGGCATCAGAAAGAGAAAAAATGATCGGATTTGAGCGCAAGTGGTGTATTTTTTCAGAAATTCGAATTTCTCTAAAAATGGAACAAATATGAAAAATCTAAGCCTCAGGTGCACACGTTGGTATTAAAGGGAATCTATCTTGAAAATTTCGAATTTCTGAGGGCAGTATAAGTAGGTCTTTTACGATCCGAATACAAACACACACTCTTTCTTTTATTATTATAGATTATAACTGAATGAGGAACATTTAATCTACATAATTTCCTTTTCTACGAGTCCATTTTAACTAAAGCATTATTATTCATTAGCATTTGAATATGGGAACCATTTTTTGTTAAAAATCCGGGCAAAATAGGAGTGCCACAAGTTTATGAATTGCAGCTAACCAACAGGTAAGGTTTTGCATTAAATTTCAGCCGAAAGAACCCCTTTTTTTCTACATATTGCCTATTCTTCCATTCCATTTAAATTAGCTCTGACGCATTATTTCTAGCTCATTGGCTTTTGAAGAAGAAAATTTCTCGTAACGTAAACCGGACAAACTAGGAATACTACTTGTTCTTACTTGAAATAAACTTGGAATTGTAGCTAACCACAAGGTTTAATTTTTACATTAAATTTCAGCCGAAAAAAAAACATTTTATCTACAGAAATGCCTATTCTTCCATTCCATTTAAATTAGCTCTGACGCATTATTCTAGCTCATTGGCATTCGAAGAACAATTTCTTGTAAAAAATCCGAGCAAACTAGGAATTGTAGCTAACAACAAGGTTTAAGTTTTGCATTAAATTTCAGCCGAAAAAAAAAACCTTTGATCTACAATTTACATAAATGCCTATTCTTCCATTTCATTTAAATTAGCGCTCTGACGCATTATTCTAGAATTCTAGATCATTGGTATTCGAAGAAGAAGTTATTTCTCGTAAGTAACCTGATCAGCGACCCGAGTCAGGTCGGAGATCAGCGAGATCTGGAGCAGCAGCCGATTTTCTCGTTATTTCGCCTTGAACTTGCTGCTGCATTCGAATTACAGCTGCTGATCCCGTATTGTGGGACAAGATTTTCCCGATAAACTCCAAGATTACACTCGGAAACGAAATAGTAATCGGATTTAGGATTTAATTGTTATTTGTTTCTTCATATTAAAAAGTTTCTAGTTTTTAAGATTCGACCTAATGATCTGTTCCATGAAGATACAGAGGGTAAGAGGCATTTTTGTTCCATGACGATAAAAAAATATTTTGAAACGTATGCATCAAATCTTGAAATTTCAAAGTTGATAAAATAGCTTTTTTTT
Source organism: Oedothorax gibbosus (assembly GCA_019343175.1). Lineage (NCBI taxonomy): Eukaryota > Metazoa > Arthropoda > Arachnida > Araneae > Linyphiidae > Oedothorax > Oedothorax gibbosus. The sequence continues at coordinate 930,622 of CM033280.1, read as the reverse complement.
CGTTTCACTATCGGTTAGCAAAGTTGACAGTAAAACATTTTTTTTTTTTAAAGAAGGACATACATCGAGTCAATTGTACACTGCGAAACAACCAGTCGGCAGGCATAATTTCGATGGTTTAAAACCGTTTTGCTCTTACTTTACGATCTTAAACTATTTTATTAAATCGTTGCACTTTAAGATCGTTAAAAAGAAAAATTTTTAATCAATGACATTTGGAGCGTGTTGAAAATGTCTAAAAAGGCTTTCGGAGCATAGTGGTTTTTCGGTCTCGAGATCGGAAGGGCACCGCATCGAGTCCCGGTACCACTGAAACCCCGGTTATGCGGAGTACGTGCTCGTTAAATATTTGGGTCCGACAGTCCTTTGGTCGGCATTGTGCAGTTGTACCACGGTACATGTCCGGGTATATTTCCCTCCCCTTCAGGGACATGTCTAAATTGTGGAGGTGGCGATAGATGGCAGCATCTGTCTTATATGTGTGTGTATGTCGTGTCCGTCCTTCTTGACGAAAGTTTATAAGCGACCAAGCACACAAGCCTAAAAAATATATGTCTACCAACCAACCTACCTCTTTTGGTTTAATCTGCTAAGAGATTTGGTAGCCAAATATTGTTACAACGCGTGACTTGTAACTTATTATGGGTTATATGGGTTCGAATAGAACCTGTGGCCGATCGTTTTTTTCATAATTTTATGTTCATATTACATAATATTTCACAGGGCCGAATTTTATTTTAAGGTACGTTTTTTATTTTAAGTTACGTATTTTAATACAAAGAGAGTTTCAAGAGTTTCTTACGTTATTTTTCTAGCGATTTAGCTGCCAATTTAAAACAGTAATTTTGACAGGATTTTTTTGCAAATTATGATTCCCTTGAAGCTCAATTTAACCCTTTAAGGGATAAGCATTATCAATGCATAAGAATAAAATTTAAATTTTAACGGAAAATGTAATTTAAAAAAATATTTAATTGTATTTTGTAGCAGATTATTATAAAAGACTTCTCTATACTTCATAATTTCAAAATTCAGTAAAATTATAAAATTTAAAAATTTTTAAAAATTATGTGTGTTGCTGGAAAACCTGCCAGTCAGGTGACGGGTTCCTCAGAGGGCGTTTAAATGTATGAATGAAGTGAAAGTATGTAACCACGAAAGTTTGAAAAGTGTTCAGAATTATTTCCCATGCATGATTATCTTGTATTTTGATTTAACTTTGTTTAACTGCATGAATGAAATAAAAGTATGTGCGTAGTTAATTTTGAATATTTTTGGATTTTTCTAAAACTTTCTTTAAAAAAAACCTTTCAAATTGTTGCTCATATATCCAGACCTTAGAAATTTAAAAGAAATTTGAAAAACCTATATAAATTTTTGATTATATCGTAGAACACTTTTTTTATTACCTTTTCAAAACATTTCAGCTTCAAAATATTTTGTGGAAATTAAGTAATTTTACAAAACTTGAGACATTTTTGTTGAAATGTATAACTAATATAAATGTCATAGTATATTTCCTTTTTATTTACATTCATAATCTACAGATGGCAGCACCACTTTAACTGTCAACTGGGCGTGGCTTATTCACGTCATTGTATTTCATTTTGTATGTTGGCAACACTTCTAATAAAACTACCCGTTCGTGAAGTCGTGTCTTCAAGAGTTCTAATTTCCAATTAATCAAGACGAATAGATTTATTTTTCATTAGACTTTTTCTCAAATATTTCCAACAATTTTTTTTAAAGTTTTTAAAAAAATGTTGGGGGTGAAATATCATCAAAACCAACTACTTTTCTGCAACTCACTTTTCCAGTGCGTCCGTCCCGTTGACCCCCTCGTACAGCTCGTGGTAGATGAGTCTGAGCGCCTCCTCGGCCAGCTCCAGGGCTCGGTTCGCCTTCTTCTTCAGCTTCAGGTGCGATGACAACGCTGCCTCACTCCCGGTGCTGTTGCCTGCTGAAAAAGATGTCGAAAACAACAATAGAATTAAAGCTGAAAGAGTTAAATCATTAATAGATAATCATTAATGGATAAATCATTAATCATTGTGGATAACACGTTAACCCTTTTTTTTATATTTATTTAGTTATATAAGCTATTAAAATACTCTTTCGTTTGGACCACGGGTGCAGGTTGTGTGGAGAAAAATGCCCCTCCCCTTGAGCGACATGCCTAAATTGAGCAGGTGGCTTGGAGTAGAAGTCAGACATCCACCCTCTACCAACCAGACTAGGCTATCCCGGCCCCAACAACAAACTTTTGTTCGCAAAGAAATCATGGTCCGAGAAGCATCAGAACCAACACATATTTGCCAACATTGAAATTTTGAAAACATTACATTTCCGATTAAGTGGTTTAAAAGGAGCGACAAACACATCGTGAGGTTCCTTTTTTATAGAATCTCTTAGTTACTTACGAGCGGGTTTCCGCAAGAGCAAAAAAGCACCCTAAGCCAGAACATTTTCAATATTCATAATCAGGGCCTGATTTTCCATACGGCCCGTTAGGCCCGAGCCTAGGGCCATCAAATTCTAGGGGGCCCTAAATTTTAGTTTCTATTATGCTAAATGTTGCAGACCCCCAAAATTCCTGTAAATTTTAAAATTTTCTGAGACCCCACTTCATTTTCATCTTGACTTTGACTCAGACGTTGACTTAACGTGATTGGTTTGATCGATGTTATAATGAAGCCGATATAATGGAAGCAAACATCGGACAAATCAGCCAAGTAGCATTTTATCGTTGGTTGGTAGACATATATTTTCAGGCTTGTGTGCTTGGTCACAAAGACCCGCTTATAAACCTTCGTCAAGAAGGACGGACACGACATATACACACATACGAGAAAGATGCTGCCATATATCGCCACCTCCACAATTTAGACATGTCCCTGAAGCATTTTGTCGTTACGGGCAATCTATACAACATTTTCCATAAAGGGGAGCCCAAAATTTGATGTGCCTATAGTCTGAGTTTTCCTAGATCAGTACCTGTTTATAACTACAATTCTACAGCAAAAATGTGCCATTTGGCAGGTGTGCGGACAGGTACCTTTCTTGGCCTTGACCGGCGCCTCTCCATCCATCCGCAGATGGGTGTGCGCCTTGAGAAAGGCCTCCATGCTGGACCGAACTTGAGGGTTCACCTCCTCCACGGAGGCGGACGAAGACAGGTGGATCAGGGCTGCCAGCAGGAGCAGCAGGAAACACGCGAGCCACTTGGCGAACTTCATCGCTGCGGGATAGTTGGCGAACTGGCGAATACAGAGAGAAGATGAATTGAAGAATTTGATCCAAGTACAATAGGGGGGGGGGGGTGCCATTTTGGGTGTAACGTTACCCCAATTCTGGAGTAACTCAAATTTGTGAGTTGAATTATCGTCGCACTAGAGCTAGTACAGGAGGTCTATTCGAGACGGGCGTCATGATTTAGAACCACAATCAAGTGACTGACTGACACCTAAGTATAGGTACCCAACGCAACTTTTAAGGACGACATCGTCCCGGAACATATTTTACGTTCACTTCCTCTTCATGGAATATTATGAGTCGGTCATTTTGGCTGCACAGACCGTTCAGGTCGGAAATGCCCGGACCCTAACTTGGGGCTTTTCGCATGCAAGGCAAGCGCCTTACCCACTGGGCTACCCTTAAACGGCGTCAAAAACGTGTACCATGACGACGTCATGTGACACTCCTACCTAGACAACATTACCTGGACAATATGACACTATCTTTGGACCCCTAGCATTAGTGCCAACAAGTGAAAAGGTCTGGTAGAAAAGGTAGTGTCAATTAATAACCTTTTTAAAAAATTGGAAATGAAGTCGTTAAGTGTTGCGACGACAATTCAAACTGAACCTAAACCGAAGTCGTCAATGGTATTCACAAAGTCATTGCTAATGGGTTAATAGGCTAATGAGGCTGCACTCTGTAGTTGCAAATACAAAAAGGGGCAATTTATTCACTCGTATTTTCAGCTCTTGAGAATATTTTTCCGAGTGACTTTTAAGAATGCATATTACTTAAAACTATGCTTGTGTCCTTCTACATAGGATTTATAAGGAAAAATTAAAATTGTGGAAAATGTGCTTTGTGTAACAATCTTCATTAAACAATGCGATATTAAAGTGCTAGATGAACATTTTCACGTTTTTCACTTTCAATTACATCATATGAAATATAAGGTAATGAAACTATTGCGATGGGGTTGAAAATCCGAAATGGAGATTTTGTGTTTTCTCTAGTTCTTTTGTAGGATGCTCATTGCGGAAAAGTGGTTTTTGAACATAGATATCATAGTTAAAGTATTAGACTGGCGGATCGCGTGACCTCCAATGCTAACGACGGGACGCGCATGGAGACCAGAATAAGAGGGCAATTTGGTCAGGGTTGCCACCAGTTTTGGGAGAAAAACACTACGAAAAAATACCATTTAATTCTAAAATGACAAAACAAGACCATACAAATTTTAGCTGCATTTTGGAATCTTTTTAGTGACTTTAAAAAAAACGTGGATACGCTTTGCTAGTATTTTTATGGTATGTTTTTGTATTTTTAGAATTAAATGGGTTTTTTTCGTAGTCCTTTTCTCCTAAAACAGGTGGCAACCCAGGCCAAATTGCCCTCTTATTCTGGTCTCTATGCGCGTCCCTTCGTCAGCATTGGAGGTCACGTGATCTGCCAATCTTATACTTTAACTATGATATCTATGTTTTTGAACATTGATTCGTAGAGTTCCTAGTATCTGTGGAGTAGTAGCTTCCACAGAAGATTTCAAGTTTGAAAGCTATTGAAATTACCTAATAGAGTACATAATTAATTTTTAATGTGTCTTGCTTTATGGAGTGGTAATTGGAAATAGTTTAGTGTTACACCCCCCTATGGGGCTGGGGAGCCCAGTCGGTTAGGCATTCGCCTAGCATGCGGAAGATCCAGGTTCGGGTCCGGGCATCGCCAAAATAACTGCCAACTATAAACGGCCCGTGCAGCCAAAAATGTATGACGAATAATACCCCGTGTAGCGGGAGTGCACGTTAAATATCCTTCAAAGTCCTAACGCTGCGTACGATGTCGCCCTTAACGGTTGCGTTGGGTGCCTACTCGCGTGTCGGCTCGTCACTTGACTGTGGTTCTAAAATACGACGTCCGTCGCCAATAGCCCTCTTGTAACTCTAGTGCGACGATAATTCAAACTAAACTACCCCCCCCCCCCCTATTTTTTAAAGAAATTCTTACGCCAAGTTTGTGTTATTTAAGCAAATTAAGATAAAAAATTTTAAAAAAATAAAAAACGTTCAGTTTTTTTTCAGATAAAATATAGAGTATTTTTTAACATTTTAGTGTATTTAAATGAGTATAAAATGGTCAAGATGTATCACCAAAGATGACAATGTCTTTGAAACCATGTAGTCTCCTCTATGTAGTTAAATTCATAGTTTCCTTGCACAGAAGCCACAACCATGGGCGGAGCTATAAAACGCAATAAGATAAAGACAAAATAAAACGGATGAAATTTTCTCTTCATCTGATTGCCCCGCGCGTTTTATAGCTCCGCCCATGGTCGTGGCTTCTGTGCAAGGAAACTATGAGTTTAACTATAGTTGTGTCTTTTATCGCCATGAATGGAATGTAAGTGTAAATTAAATACAATATTTGAAAGCTCCATAAATGCTCTGAGGTACTCTGCGCCCTCGGAAATACTTGCTACCCTTACTTCGAGCTACCCATGTATTCTTTGCGTTTCTATCAATGCTAAAGAAATAATAGTTAAGTAAATAGAAATTTAAAAACAAGGAGTGCAAGGGGGAAAATTAAGAGAAACAATTGGCAGAAGTTTTAATTTATAGCAGTTTATCAGAAATATACTTTTTTTATTGTAATTATTATATTATTTCCATCTTAATATTATTTTTTATTTTAAGTTTTAAACATTATTTTTATTTAAATTCATACTTCCTCCCAACTACAGTCACTGGACAAATTATTAGACGCACTGCAAGATTTCATGTAAAATATTAACCGGGTGATATTGTCGCTTTATTATTTTTAATTGATTTGTTTTTTATTTTTATATTATCCAATCAATTACCGATTTATTTGACATAAATAAAACAGCATTCAATTAACAAGCAATTCAATTGCAATTCACAGCATTCATTAAAACAGCAGAAAAGCATTAGTTTATTAAGTTTTAAAGAACAATGAAATTAATGTTAGTAAAGGTCAATATTTAGTTGCGCCACCTTTCACCGCTATCAAAGCTTTAATTCTGCGCGGCATGCTATCAATACAAGACTGTACTGTACTGATTCGCGACTGATACAGGTATGTACTTGTTTACGTTCATGTATCACTTTGTCAACACTGTGTTGCCATATGTTAAAAATAAATACAAATATGTAGTCTACAACAATTCTTTTAAATAAAAATCAATAATATTGTAGTTTAAATATACCATTATTGCATAAAAACTCTTAAGAAACTTAAAATTACTAAAAAAATACAGTGCGTCTAATAATTTGTCCAGGGAAATGTATGTACAAAATATTTCTCACCTGATATCAAAAGAAATTCCAACGAGTATCCTATAAAAGCACCACTTCTTCAAAAGCAAATTCGAAATGTTTGCAAGGAGAGAGACGCGTGTTATTGGCCTGCTACCTTACAATCTTACATCCAGAAAGTTCTTCCGGCTAACGAGTTTTGGTTTCTTTTTTGTCTGGTGATCTTTTTGGCGAGGTGTTTGGCGTCCGGAGACAGGTTTCCACACTCCAGAGTTGCTCCAGTGGCCTCGAGATACGGAGATAAGGGTGGGGAAAGACCCGCGACTCGGATGTCATCAGGTCACACCACTCGAGGCACAATTCAGACAAAGAGGTGAGAAGAAGATGTGCTGCCCGGGCAAAAACCAATGCACAAACCGGTTTGCCGAGTGAAGCCATCCATCGCTTTTGTAGTAAGCCCAAATAAACACTCTTTTTTTGGAATTTTCTAAAAGTGGAGTTGGTTGGTTGGTAGAATATATATTCAGGTTTGTGTGCTTGGTCAGGGACCCGCACAGGCCGACCAGGCTATCCCGGCCCCTAAAGTGGAGTTAGGCTTACTATATTGACTTGGCGATTTTTTGACTCTCAAATAAAAATTTTAATAATTAAAAAATATATATTTCATGTGATGGGAATCACTACCACCTTTTGTAAATCCAGACCTTTTGCTACAGAATATACAACAGTCATTTTTTGCAAAAAGAGTCTTGATTTTAATTAGCCGATTAAGGGGACCCAAAAATTGGTCAAAATATCGATTTTTCCGGTTTTACTTTTATATTCACAATATCTTTCTGAACTTACTTTACTGAAAGTTTCATAATGATATCTTTTGTAGAAAAAAAGTTATTAAATATTTTCTGGAGTCACATACGTATTTTGTCTGCTTTCAACCTGATTTCTCTGTTTCGCGGTTTTCAATTCTTGTGTTTAATAAATCCCTAAGGCCTTTTTTGCTAATTAAGTTTTGAAATTTTTAACCTGTGTTCTTATATAAATGGTGTACAAAATTGGGTATGGAATAAGGTCTACTATGTATAGTTTTTTTTTTAAAATGTTGAATTCAATAATTTGTAATTTTTTGTGATTTTCAGTATAAATGCATGTTACTTTTTAACTGTAGCTCACATTTTAAAATCCATGCACAGTTCTTGAACAAATAGTTCTAAGAACAAACTATAAAAGTTTGGTGGAGTTATTCTCAAAATCGAAAGAGGAGTAGCGGTTTAAAAAAGTTCAAAATTTTGACTTTTTAAAAAAAAAAAAAGAAACTACTTGTAAATATTTGTTTTTATTGCTAGAAAATGTTTATTTATAGTGAACATTATACAAAACCACTATAATTTACAAGTTTATGTTATTATTTCTAGAAATAATGTTTTGGGTACCGCGTTTCCCCTTAACCGACCGAGTGGCGGAGCACATACAAGCTTCCTAAAGCTTTTGCCGTACCGCAAATTCCTCCTTCGTTCAAAAAGATTTACCCCTTTCAGTAAGAAATGTTCCAAAAGGGAAGGCTGGTTTTTTATGCCCCCCCCCTCAAGGGGAGTGTCGAAGTGTCACATCTTGAAATGGACCACACTTCGTGACAGGGTTGCTTTTTGTCCCTTTGCCAATAAACAGAATGTAGCTGTGTTTTGTATTTTCTTTCAGGAAAAATAGTATAATATATATATATATATTTTAAATAAACACTAGAATTTTATTTTAATTTTCATTAATGGGACGTATTTAAAGCTTTAAGAATAATTAAGTAAAGTGCATGCATTTTTTGTTTAAGTATGAATTATTCATAAATCTATACTCATTTTGGGGAATTAAATGTTTTTTCAGATATTAACAAAAAAAAACAGAATTATAGCTCGGTTCCATGTTATTTTCATTTGAGTTAAGTTTTTGTTTTCAATTGTTAATTAAAATTAAATTAAAGTACTCCTTCATTTTTTAGTAATGCTCATGTATATTTTATTATTTATTTTTAATTTTGGTTTTTCTTATTTTATTTAAACTTATTTTAATGCACACAAAATATGAATGAACCATTATCACAGATGATTATTAGATTTATAGCGAAATTAGGCTAAAATATTTTTTAATAAATGTATAATGTATAAATTACTAATTATAGTAACAAAATTAAAATATAGAATAAACACTTACATTGTTGCCCAAGTAGAGACTGATTTGTTTTAAACTTCTTTTATAAAACACTAATACGCACACATTGAAACAAAGTGAATAGCTAACTGCTTGTACGTACATTTTTTATATTAAAAAAGAAATATAACTCTTTGTTAGTGCAAAATACACTAAATATAATACCACGGAGCATTTTCTTTATTTCGGGAATTACAAAGGTAGCTATATAAAACATTTTTGAAACCACCTGCACGGCACTTCAAATAAGAAACTATTTGGTCCTTTGTGAAAACCTCATTGTATAAATTCGAAAAAAATTTCCAACTTCTTGACAACGTCGTAAATAAGTAATTGTAAACCTCAGCTAAAGGCATATAAGGCCTTTTGGTTTTTACCGTGAACTATATGCATTCAAAAGTAAAGAATGAACTTTGCATGTGCATGCTTGTCTAATTATATTCCTTTATTACATTATCAACAGTTTGAGCCTTTAAGTGTCGAGTCCGTTCATCAGTGTCAGTCGATTTGAAATTGAAACCATCCTCCTTTGGCGACATTCTGAAATTATTTACATGCCTAAGTCAAGTCTACTCTTTTACACACAACGACTATGTCTAGGGGGGTGGGTAATTACCCTCCTCATTCAATGCTTTCCTCGCCCATTCATTTATTGTAAAGCGCTTCACGGAAGGTAAACACAGGTGTCCTGGTCGGGGGGACAAAATGCAGAGAAAGGCGTTCTTGGCGAAAATGGTTCTGAATACCCAAACGTCTTTTGACGTCGCTTGACAAAAACAGTGTGGAACACGAGAACGCTTCCATGCGCTATATGGCATTTTCAGTACAGAATCCGTTGACGCCTTTTGGCGTCCTTGCCACTCAGTCGGTTAAAGAATAAAATGATGTGTTGCAGAATTAACTAACGTTGAGTGCGAAGGTGTGGGCTTACCATAGATATCATAGGTAAACTATTAGATTGGCAGATCACGTGACCTCCAATGCTAACGACGGGACGCGCATGGTGGCCAAAATAAGAGGGCAAAATGGACAGTGTTGTCACACACTTTAAGGAGAAAAATAGTACGAAAAAATACCATTTAATTCTAAAATTACAAAAAAAAAATACTAGAAAAGGATTTAAAGTCACTAAAAAGATTAAAAAATGCAGCAGTATTTTTACGATATTTTTTGTAATTTTAGAATTAAATGGTATTTTTTCGTACTATTTTTCTCCTTAAAGTGGTGAGAACACTGGTCATTTTGCCCTCTTATTCTGGCCTCCATGCGCGTCCCGTGCGTCGTTAGCATTGGAGGTCACGTGATCTGCCAATCTAATACTTTAACTATGATATCTATGGGGCTTACCATGGTTGTTTGGCGACTTTCTCACAACTTCGCTTTATTTCGCGCCAAGCATCTCATCTTCCTCTTAACTCTATGATTTCATCCGACCGACGTCAATACCTGCTGCAAAAGAGGCCCTTAGAAAAAATGTGTTTTAATTAAGAAATTTATTTAAAACAAGATTCAATTATTTTTAGAAACAAGAATTTGTTAGAAACAAGATTATTAGAAACAAGATTATTAGAAACAAGATTTTTAGAAACAAGAATTTGTTAGAAACAAGATTATTACAAACAAGATTTTGTTTATTTAAAACAAGATTCAATTATTTTAGAAACAAGAATTTGTTAGAAACAAGATTATTAGAAACAAGAATTTGTTAGAAACAAGATTATTAGAAACAAGAATTTTTTAGAAACAAGATTATTAGAAAAAAGAATTTGTTAGACAAGATTATTAGAAACAAGAATTTGTTCGAAGCAAGATTATTAGAAACAAGATTTTGTTTATTTAAAACAAGATTCAATATTTTTTTATGTAAAATGTATTTCAAACAAATATAGATTTAAAAGTATGTTCCGGAAGGGAATGTTTTTTAAATTAACAAAGAGAAAGAAAGTAAATTCGAAAAAAAAATCGAGTCATTTTTTTCTCTTTAAAATAAATAAAGTTTATTAGCTATTGATAATATATGGCAACAAAGATTTAAATGAATAAAAATTAAATTTTAATGTTGTCAAATAGGGAAGACAACAAACAGGTCAGCAAACAGATAGACAGATGTCCGCATGTAGACGTACGCACAGACGGACAAAAAGTATAAAAGATGGACGACATTTCGAAAAAAAAAGATTTTTTTTTAAGATCCTACGGATAGAACCGAATTGGATGGGGGTAGACAGACAGATGGACATTTTAGTCTATAAATACCAACTTTTCCATTATTATCATTTTCAATTTTTCTTTCAAATTAAAAAGAGAAAAGTGGGCTACAAAAATAATTAAACTAAGTGCGTTTAACTGTTCGGAAAAGATTTTTTATTTTTATTCTATGTGTTAAAATTTTAAGTTTCTTCTATTATGCTATCCGCTCATTGAATGCTATTTTGTACCGCTTTAATGAAAATATGTAATTGTTTTTATCAGTTACCACCCCTTCTTAAAAACGTCGATAGTTTTCAGAGGCCTAAACATTTCGAATTTTTCCCCTCGCCAAGTAGGCGATGAGTGCGCCCACTTGGCGCGACCGGTGTGTTCACCTGACATTCGCGGCAGCCCCGAGAAGGAGCACAGGTAATGAAGGGAGATTTGACCCACAACATCCGTTACTCAACAGCTTCGAGCTTCCTGCTGAGAAGAGACATTCTCAAGGAAAAAAACACGTCAACAGATATAGGTTTTTTTAGTAAAATTCATTTAAAATAGTTTTTTTTTTTGTTCTTAGCTTGGTTTAAACTCTTAGGTCCGTCTCCATTCATCGGTTGGGGGGGGGGGGGGGGGGGGGGGCGTCATGAGTTTACGTGACTTGTTAGGGGGCGTACATAATTGCGTCACACTCAGAGGGGGGAGGGGTATGCGATTCGAACATTTCTAATTTTGCAAGGAAAATATGTTTTTCAAAAAATAAAGTTTTTGAGAAAAAAAAATTGAAATTTTTTTATAAGAAACACTTTATATCAGAAAGAGGATGGGGAGATTATTATATGCAACAACGTCGGCATTATTATTCTCCTATATTTTACAGAACTTTTCGTAACGGTACTTCGTAACACGCAAAATTGCGAAGAGGACTTGCAGCTACCTGGACGAACACCAAATTTTCAAATTTCAGAAACAAAAGGAAATATTAAAATTAACTTTTCTTTAGGGGGGGGGGTGCAACAACGTAACGTAATTTTAGAGGGAGGGGTTCGATCAAATGTGACGCAGCGTGACATAGGGGGAGGGGTCAAAATTTTGCGTGACGTAAACGTCCCCTGGGGGGAGGGGGTCGAGCCGAATATCACCAAATATAAATTTGCAAAATCTTACATAATTTTTTCGTGTCTTTCCGAACCATTCTTAAAAAACTGTTAGGAAAAAAAACGGTACATTCTTTTATACTGTAACAGCTGGCGTTCGTTTCTTTTCTTTATTAGTTTCAATACAGACCAAAGGACACTTGTTCGTTTCACACTTCACAAAAAAAGCAGCCAACATGTGCATTGTATGTGAAGTACTTTCCCACCATTATCTAAAGATGCTGTTTATACTATCCAAGTGTGGGGTTGGACGTTAATTAATATGTTTTTGAATTTTTCCGGGAATCAAACGTCCAAATCAAAATTTGCGGTAATGTTCGCCGCACTAACAGTGCGGATGATCGGAGTGGAATGTGTTATGTCAATTGGAACTTTCTTTATGCCACGAGCAAAAACCCGTGCTTACGTTTTTTACTTGAGTTCTATATCAACTTAAAAAATTTGACTAAAGAAACGTGGAGTGAGGTGTGTGATTCACTGAACAGGGCAGCAAACGAGCCGGTTTCAAAACGAAACGCGGAGGAATACAGGGCACGCAGCAGAAACAAACCCGGGGCAGAAAACCGAGAAACTTGCCTTATTTCGCTATTGGGTTCGTCTTCGCGGGTTTTCTTGTATTAGTGATCCACATGGTTATTTCTTTAAAAAGGGGGAATTTTAAAAGTTAAAGAAATTTAAATTTTCTTTCGAACTAAAAAATTTTAAAAAATACATTAAGAGCCCAAGTAAATTTATGAGGGAAAGGGGTCTCATACAAAGCATTGCATAAAAAGTGTGGGGGAAAATAGTTCTTTTTGCCCTGTCGCCTAAAAGGGCGTGAGTGGGTTTTTCGCCGCTGACCCCTCACTCCAGTTTCCCTTCTAGCTAAAGCTTAAAGTGCCACAAGTTTTCTACATTTTCAGAGGTTCTAACTTGATGAATTTTTCCCCCATAAAAATAGAAATCGAATGCGGAATGTAGCCCGGGTTTTCTTTAATAAAGAAAAATTAAAAAAAAAATAATAAAAAAATTATGTAAAAAAATGACTGTCAGGTTACGAGTTAATACGTCTGCCATAAAAAGGGTTAGTAATTGTCTAACGCTTTCTTTCCCACCGCTCGGGGCAATTTGTTTCATCAAGCCAACTGTGGCTGCTTTCACCAGACTAATGAACTTTCTGGCAACCCCGACAAGATTTGTGACAATTTTGGCGATTTTTATAACAACTATTAAGTTTATTTTAAAGTTTAAAATTATCGTCGCCATTTAGGACTCTAGAGCTACACTAGGGCTATTGGCGACGGGCGTCGTTTTTTGGAACCACGGTAAAAGTGACGACCGACACCTGAGTGGGCCCACCCAACACAAACCTTTAAAGGGGCAAACATCGACGCACCATTGGGACTTTGGAACATTTTTAACGTGCACTTCTCTACACAGAGTATTGTTTGTCAGACTTTTTTGGGCTGCACAGGCTTTTTTATAGGTCTGCCGTTATATTGGCGATGCAAGACCCGACCCCCTTTGGACCTTCTGCATGCAACGCCGAAACCCGAATGGGTTCCCCAGCCAAACAAAAAAAAAAGTATAGTTGAAAAATATTCATAGAAATTTTTTTAGATAATTTTTTTTTTAACACTTTTAAGAACATATTTCAGAAAATAAATATTAAAAAAATGCCAGCTAAACATGGCTAGAATATTTTTAAATTCCAATTGAATTTTTAAAAAATTTCAATTTATAGCTTAAATGAAAAAATTTATCTTTTACCCAAATTCAAGTTAAAAGGGAAGAAATAAAATGAATACTATATATATACCACCATTATTTTTAAAATCCTAATTTCATTTTAACTTTTAAATAGGTCGTAAAAATTTTTTATAAGTTAGTTTCTAAAAATTTACTAGTGATTTGTATGATAAAACAGTCATTACTTTGCCTCGTATATATGTTTGCATCTTCAGAAATTTGTGTAAATCAACTTTTTTTTACTTTTTTTTGGAAATATTTGACTTTACTTGTTAAAAGGGTTTAAGAAATTAACACCAATTTCTTAAAAAATTATTTTTTTTTTCAAGTTATTAGTTTTGCAATTTAAATTTTTTATTTTTTAAAATTTTCAAAAGTCAAACAAATTTTAAAATTTCCCTTTTTACACTAATATCTTTTTTGTAATACCCTTTAATATTTGGGAGTTATAATTTAATTTATTGTACAACGATCGGGTATTTAAATGTTCAATAAAAACATTCGATAATTGATTTTAACTCTTTATTCACTTAATTTTTTTTTTAAAAAAAAAACATTCAAATTTAAAAATGTTGTTATGTTAAAAAAAACTAATTCTTTTACATAAATAGTAATTTGAAAAAATAAATTAATCGTAAACAGTGTATTTACCAGAAAAATAAAAATAATTTAATTTTTAATAAAAAATCATTTTTTTATCAGAGAAAAATTAACCATTGCAAAACACCCTGTAATTTTCAACAATGCCTGTAAACTGAAGGCATTGTTGTTTTTTATTGTTTTTAAATTTAAAAATATAGCCCAAAGGGAAAATTTGTTACAGCTATTTGGTAACAATGGTATGCTAGGCGAAACGGACTGGGCTCCCAGCCCCCGGCTACTACTATAAGTAAATTGTCTAAAGCTCTTAGAGACACTCAAGTATCGACTTGTTCTAAGAGAAACAACTGAGGGATAAGCAAAGGTTTTAATTGCATTTTTTTTTCTTTACTGCGTGAGGGGTAAAATTAAAAATTTTAAATGAAAATTTAATATATTTTAACCCCTTCAGTCCCCGTGATGCCATTTGGCATCATCATGTTTCTGATCATAATTTTTAAAAAAACCCAAAAGGGCTGACATCTATTGGTTAAAAAAAAAATATTTTTCAATAGAAAAAAGTTTGAAGAATCGAAATGATGTGCTTTTTGATATCATAAATGGTATAGACGATCAGAAAAAAATTTCTTTAAAAGATGATGCCAAATTGTCATTGGACTGAAAGGGGGTTTAAAATTTTATTTATGTAGAGACATTATAAAGACTCCTCCCGCCCTCTAAGCTAACTTTTGAAAATATTCTTTTTAATCGTAGGCGCCATTTAAGAAGCGGGTTTTTGAAATTCGAACCCAAACGGGTGTAGGAGGCAAAACGTGAGCTGATTTCTCCCTAGGAATAGCATTGAAGATTAGAATTTATACTTTTTTTTTAATTGAAAAGAAATTCAGCGCGTTCAGCCGTCAGCGTGAACGAAAATTAAGAAAAGAAAAAAAAGCTCGTGGGGTTTAATTTTCTGGATGAGAAAATTTTTTTATTGGGTTTTTAAATCTTTTGATTTTTTTATGGTGGATCAGATTTCTTCAAAATAAAATTTTAATTATGGTTCCGAATTTAATTTAATTTATGTTACAAATGGGAAGAAATGAAGGATTATTTTCAGCATAAAAATAAGGAATTTGTACTTTTTAAAACTTTTCCAAAACCCTACAAGCGGATGAATGTCGTTTTGTTTTCTGTGTTAAGATGGGTTATGGGCCCACTGAATTTTCATTTTGGCATTGGCGGCTTTTGGGGAATTGAAAATTTAAGGTAGGAGCTATCCCATCCATTTGTATGGGTTGGGTTAGTTTGAATTATGTCGCACTCGAGCTACACACGAGGGATATTGGAAACGGGAGTCGTAATTTAGAACCACAGTCAAGTGACAAGCCGACACATGAGTAGGTACCCAACGCAATTTTTTAAGGACGACATCGTACGCAGCGTTGGGAATTTGGAGGATATTTAAAGTGTCCTTCCTCTACACGGGGTATTATTCTTCGGACATTTTTTGGCTGCACGAGCCCTTTATAAGTCGACATTGTTTTGGCGATGCCCGGACCTGAACCTGGGACCTACCGCATGCAAGGCGAAAGTCTTTACCGACTGGGCCCTTCAGCCCTATCGAGTAGTATGAAATGTGAAATGTTTATCACATTGGACAGTTTCGTTGCGCTAATCGTGAAATAGAAACATACTATTATATCATAGCTGTTCTGGAAATTTGAACAGGGGCCTATGGGAAAGCCCTCTAACTCTGGATACAATCCTGGCCTGGATACAATCAACCCCTCATATCAGAATTGGAAGACCCCCTCATATCAGAATGGGAGGAGATTATAATATCCTGATTAAGTGGGCCAGTGGAGAGTGGATCAATTAGTATAAAATAAAAGTTTATATAAAAAAAACCTACTAATTAGGGTTATTAAGGGTACACCCGTGCAACGCCGGGTTTATAAAACTAGTATTTTATATTTAGCCGATTTGCACACTCTTGAAAAGGAAGTTTTAAAACCCATATCACCATATTTCATCTTTAAAGTGACTTTAAAAAAATCGCCAAGTGACGCCCACTTAACCACTTGGTATATCATATGTGTCCTAACTATTGGGGGCTGGGGATCCCAGTCGGTTAAAGCTTTCGCCTTGCATGCGAAAGGTCTAAGGTTCGGGTTCGGGCATCGCCAAAATAACTGCCGACCTATAAAATGCCCGCCAGCCAAAAATGTCCGCTAAATAATACCCCGTGCAGAAGGAGTGCTAGTTAAATTTGCTCCAAAGTCCCAACGCTATACGCGCACGATGTCGCCCTTAATGGTTGAGTAGGGCGGCTACTCAGGTGTCGGCTCGTCACTTGACCGTGGTTCTAAATTACGACGCCTGTTGCCCGTTGCCTTCGTGTAGCATTAGTGCGCCGAGAATTAAAAATAACCTAACCTTCAACTATTTATATTTTTGCTACAAATATCTGCAATTCTATTTTAGGCGAATTTTTAATTAACGCGGCTTAGTGATATTTCAACCATAGAGATAGTAAAACCGTGCGCTATCGCATGTTTCTCCTCTAGATAGTGGGTGATAGCGCACGGTTTTACTATCTCTATGATTTCAATATGTTTAACAATGCAACTTATTATAAAATTCAACTCTTAATTTCAATAATGCGATATTTAAAACCCATCCCGGCAACTAGACGAGTTTTAAACAGGTAGCACACTGATAAAATAAAAGTTCTAATTTTTTTCATAAAGGGGTTAATCAAAAAATAAAAGCTGAAATGACCAAATAACTTATACTAAAAGTAACATATGCCTATATACAACACTTTACCAATTCCTGCAACTTACAAGTAAACACACAAATCCTTACTAAGAGATTGTTTTGAAAAAAGGACAGATGAATTTTCCAGGTGTGCCTTCTTAAACAAAACGAGTAGTTTCATTTCGAATGAAGTTGAAAAAAGAGTAAATAAACAAATTATTCGGAAGCATTATTCAAAAACGAATTCGGAAGGAAGAATTATGACGAATTTATAGTAATTGCTGTGATATAAAATTTTGAGAGCTATGTGAAAAAAAGAAATTAAAAGCTTCTATATTTTAAATTGAAACTAATGAGTGCAAATTGTATCTATTCGCCACCCCAAATAATAACAGTATTATTATTTAAAGAATACATAGAACCAAGTAGAATAAAGGTTCTCCAAAAACTTATATTGACTATGTTTTAGGTGACATAATTAAATTAAACATGGTTTTTTCGCCAGGTCTTTGATATGAGATTTCAATTATAGATTGCATTTGATATATAGTCCTAAATATGTAATGCATTTAACAGATTCAAGATATGACAGTGGCTACTTTGATTAGCTATAATACATGATGAGAAGCGAAATTAAAAATTTAAATTTAGTTCAGTGTTTTAAGCTGAAATTAATATATTTAGTTTTATTCAAGTTTAGATTTTTATTTAAGCTAGATCATTAGCGGTAAACCAGGATTCAATTAAAAATAGGTCGTGTTCGATTCGTGCTACTAAATCATTTATAGATTAGAGCATGAGATTGAGCACTACTTTATCGTCTGCTTAAGTTTTCATTTTTCCAAACCTTTCTAACAAATAAAGAATTTTCAAAATCCAAAGGATAAAAAAGGAATTTTAAAAGGGGTACGTACAGACAGGCGGACATCTTCAGCACATAAATACCTATTTTTCCATTATGTTGAAAAAATTCTTTCGAATTTTTAAAAAAAAAAAGGAATGTAGACAGAGGCAAAAAAAAAACTTTCGTTTTCTGGTCAGGAACGTACATACTTACTGGTTATTTAAAAATTAAAATTTAGGCTTGCCTTGCAGTATTTTGATGCATCAAATTTAAACTCGCAAAATAATAATAAAAACTTTAGTTGAAAAATTGACTAAAAATATATTAATTTGGTTTCAAAAATACAACAACCAAACATTTCGAAATTAAATTCGTGTATTTTCCATACTAAAATGGCAACAACTACTATGACGCTTCTTTGTTAATTCCAAAAGGGATAGTGTGTCAACCGAACCGTTGTTTGTTCTTCTGTCTGGTGAAAAATTTTACTCAAAACAAGACCTGTTTAGGGATGGTAAACCAGCAACAGTTAACCGAAAAACCGGTTTTTGGCTTCAGTTACAACAGCAAATACTGGTTCTTAGACTGAACCAGTTAAACTGAAAACCGGTTTATTTTTCAAAATCAAACAGCCCTTCAAAGTAGTTGTTAACCACATGTAAGGGATGGAAGTTTTTAAAAATCTGATAATGGCAAAGGCAACTTTGAAAAACTGCGCTTGCGCGAGCATGCGCACTTTAATCATTTTTAGCAAATGATTGACTTGCGCATGTTTGCAGATGCGCAGTTACCCCAAATGATTGTGCCGACCTAGCATGCAACAACCAGCGACTTTGATGATCAGCGCCCTCTAACGTTTATTTTGTTTTTGGGAAACAGTTTTCGAATGCGCTTTCCGTACCTTCTCTTTTAGTCACCATAATTCTCTTGTTTATCAAAACCAAACCAATGTGAATGCGGTCTAAACATTATTTATAACTATTGTATTTTAAGTAATAAAATATTTTTACAGATATAATATCAAAATTAAAAATGACCGGAAACGTATTGTACTATCCTCAACTTGACAAATAAACAGACGTCGGTTTTCTAATCATCTAGTTTCTACTTTTCGAACATGGACACGAAACCGACCAAAGGGGTTGAGTACATAGAAGAAATTGTGGATGTGGATAAAATTTTGGAAGAAGATAAAGTAGAGGATGAAGAAGAGGAGACTCCTAGGCGGACGAGGTGGGGGAGGAAGAAAAAACAGGAAGAGGACGAAAAGGGCGACCCCGAAGAAATAAAAGCGAGGAAGAAAAAGAGAGAAATTGAGTACAAGCTCAGTAAACTGAAAAGTAAGTCTGTCAAAACAAAACTTACCAAAATAGCTAAAATAGTAGTGGGATGTTAACATCCTTCCTGTCAAATTTTCCCATTATATGATATTACACTGACATCATGAGTTGACTACTGTTTTCATCTCTTCTAAACACATAGTTCATTTGGTTTAAATAAAATTGTAATTTTGGTAGTCAACATGAAAACGTTTAATCTTTGGGTCTGGGGAGCTCAGTAAGGTGCTTGCCTTGCATGGGCAAGTTCCGAAGTTCAGGCATTGCCAAAATAACTATAAGTGGGTTAATTCCTAGTTTCAGTATATGGCGACTTTTTATTTCTCGCCAAACTTGTTGGCGAGAAAACATCGCATACCGACGCATGATTAGACGATGCTACTCGGAAACCGCGAAGTCAAACAACTGTGTTGCCAGATTGGAATTATTTATCGCCTTTTTTTGTCGCCAATGTTCCGAAAAAGTCGCTGTATACCGAAACTAGGATTTAACCAAAAAGTGATCTGTGCAGTCCGAAGAATAATATCCTATGTAGAGTGAATTAAATATGCTCCAAAACACTGACTCCTTAAAAAGCATTTGGGTGCCTACACATGTGTCGGACTTGAGACTGTGGTTCTAAATTACAATGCCAGTCGCTAATAACCCTTGTATAGCTCTAGTGTGATGATAATTAACCTAAGTAAAAAAATTATCTGATAAATTGATGACCCTTCAACATGCATCGTTCTAAACTTCTGCCCCAGTAGAAATATTCTCCTGGTTGAACCAGGACCCCTCCTGAAATTCCTGAATTTCGTTTTTTTCTAAGTGCCCTTATAACTCCTGAAATTTGTGTCCCATCTCCTGATATCCCCCCCCCCCCCCCCTGAAAAAATTTACGATAAGAATCGTTTTCCCCCTTTCACTGCCGTTTCTCTCCTGTACTGTATTCGGAATAATTCTACTGTGCATCCGTAGTAGGAAAACAGAGTTCGGACATTGTGATACTAGTTACCGCTCCCGAATGCACCACACAACTCTTAAGTGGAGGCACTCTTAAGCGAAAAATCCCCTTCTGTTTCATCAAAGGGCAGTGAAGTCAGACTAGTACAATAATAAACAAAAATACTCAATTTTATTCCTCCTTTCCCGCCCGAATTTCCATTGCTGTACTCCTGAAAAACTCCTTAGAAACTCCTGAATTTCATTATCTTAGAAAGAGTATGAACCGAACCAATTTTTGTGTTTTATTCAGACGCTGAATAAATGAGATGTTTGTTTCTAACTAGTGTGTTTGTGTGCAGGTACCCTGATCGAAGACAACCGAAGAGTGAGCGGCAAGCGGCAGATAAAAGCCCCGCAGCGACTGGAGCTGGCCCCCATCAAGAAAAAGAAGCCGCCCCAATTGGCGGAGGGAAAGGGAGTCCCTCTCGGAAGTCTCATGTGGAGTAAGGGTCTCATACGAATGTAGAGTTACCGTTAACCCTCCAATCATTAGACCCGGCTTTTTCTATATTTTGTGCATCAGTTTCTCTTACAATAATCTTAAACTTTATAATTTACAAATTATTAACAATGTACTTTTTTTATATGGAAATGTTTTTAAGGATCATCCCTTTCAAAATAAACCTGATTCTAATTTTTTGTACAAAAATATTTTATATGAAATAAATTAAATTTAAAATTTATGCAGTAAAAACAACCATACATATTTGCCCATTTCCTTTCGGGAGGTTAACAGGCACAAAGCCCAATAAGATCGTTCTATGGTGGTGTGACCTGGTGTTGTAGAGAAATAATGATCAATAGGTTTTTAAGACCAGGTGTGGGAATTCTGTGGCAATAAATAATCCAATTAAAATTCATATCTTATTAATGTATATTATAGCTGAATACTTATTCATTTATGTTCAATTTTGCTGCTGTAATTTCTCTACTTTCTGCTCCAAAAGTAAAATTTTGCTGTTCCAAAAATTTGCTCCAAACTTGCAGTTATCATAAAAATAATTTTATGATCAGCGTGTGAAATACTTTTTTTTGTGTGTATAGCAGTTCTGCTACACCAAAGTATTTGTGTGTAGCAATTTTTAATTAATGCATAGCACTTTTGAAAAAATTTAAAGACTCTTCCAGTCTCTTTAATTGTTTTGGGGGGAAATGTTAATTTTTTATAAATATCCCCGTTTCTGTGATCCAGTTTTTAACAGTTCGTAACTGAACCGCCACATTTTACTTTAGTTGATTTTCGCAACACAAATAACGAATTGGAAATCTCGCTAAATCTTTCTGTTCTGGCACGATTATCGGCAGTTTGTTTACACTTTTTGCTACTCACTTCCAGTCTGGTATGGAATTTAGATGTTTCCCTGCCCGAACGAAAAGCGGCCAACGGATTCGAATTGAGATTAAGCTCCATGACTTAGATAACTGAACTGAAGCGATCTGACTTCGAATCGTTTGCAAAAACACCATGGTTATGAGAAACGGAGATGCTTTGTGAGCATCGCAACTAAATGCGATACAAAGCTAAATCGCTATCGCAAGTTTTCATTTTGGTGTCGCGTTTCGCGATGCGATACCGCTTATTTTACACGCTGTTTATGATGTGTTTTTCTGAATTTTATAATCTATATCTCAAGTCTATTTATCAACATACAAAACAATACCATTAGTATCTATTAACTTTTCTGTCTCTCTAGCGTCTTTAAATATTTACAAAAAACCAATGCAATTAAATCGATTTCTTTTTTTAGAATTAAACCAACGTTTACTTTTTTTGCAGCTTCTCATCAGTTGGGCAAATCGTGTTTGAGTACCCTTAGGATGCTTCACAGAACTATCTTTCGCAAGCAGGGAAATTTCATTGTAAGTTCTTTCGTTGCATACAGATGTCTTTTTTTTAAATGCTTTTTAGTAATAGCACAGGGCATCAAAAAAATAGCCTTATTTAGTAATATTTTAATGTGTATAGCTGCATGTTAAAATTGTTATGATTTAAAATAAAACTCCCACAACATGTCGGTAGTTAAAAAATTACAATGTTTTAAAAATAAATATGATTTCAAATAAACTTGACCACCAAAAAAAACAGCCATGTTTTTTAAAAAAATGATTTCAAATAAAATACCAACAACATTAAACTTTTTTTTCTGAACAGATTTAAACTGCATATACCACACATATATTTAGAAATGATGGAAGTATTAAATAATAGGAAAGTTTTATATTTTTTTATTGTTACTAGTTTTGTACCTGATATACTCATGAAGCCATACATTGGTTTAAAAAACATTGCTTTAAGTTTATGTCAATTTTGGCTCATCTCTTCGCAGATTAGATCGCCTTAAGAGGGACTGTCAGTCCCATAGAGCTAATGCATTAGTTTTAGAATCACACTTTTCTCAAAAGTATTGCTTTGCCAAGTTAGCCCTTTTTCCCCAGGTATGGGAATCAACATAACATCGAAATGAAACATATTTGAAACGAAGATGTTATCTAGTTATTTAATTATATATCTTTGAAGTTTTAAAATGCCAAAAATATACACCAGATGGCGACTATTTTAAAACTTTATCAATTAATAATTAAATAACCGGATGATATTTTCTTTTCAATTTTGTTTCAAATTGATCTTATGACGATTCCCATACCTGGTGAAAATGGGATAACATGGCAGAGCAATACTTCTGTGGAAAGTATGATTCCAAAACTAATGCATTAGCTCTATGGGACTGATAGTCCCTCTTATTAGAATGATTAAATAGAAATATAATTAGTAACTTTTGACTAACTTTGATAAAGCTGTCTTTGTTGTGAAAAAAAATCAATTAGGTTTAAAGTTGCGATCTTTTTAATCTTTACATATTTTTCAGGAGAAGCACATAATTAAAGAAGTGTGGAAGTTTCGAGGCTTTCCTTACAAGGCCGACAGCCATCAAATAAAGATTAGGCGCCAGAACCTTTATAAGTAAGCAACTTTTTTGTCTTTTCAGACTTGTTATTGATTAATGCATTTATTCTTTAATGCAGTCCACTCATGCTAATTCAGAACATTAGCTTCACAAAACCCTTTAGATTACCCATGTATTTGTATTGTTCAAGGAGGATTGGTTGTTTTGAATTACATTGCATTACAGCATTTCAAATTCAGTTTAATTTAATGCAGTTTCAAAGGTTAAAAAAGCATATTTTTTGTAATTATAGTTAATTGCAATTTGATTTCTTTCTAGTATTTTTAAAATTGTTAGAATATCATAAGAGATACGTACATAACTTATTTTTAAAAATAAACAGACGTTACTGTAAATATGTTCATGTATAGTTTAAAATACTACTGAAGTTGGGTGTTTTTACCATAAATTTTGAGACTTTCCAATGCATTATTATGCCAGGAATTCATAATATAAGGTTAATATGAGCATATTCCTTTGTGTTTGCAAACATAAGTAAAGTTGACACTGTTTAACTGTATCTTGTAACTAACACTGTGCATACTCGAAAGTAATTTCCAGCTTCCATATTAGTTTGAAAGCCATTCAACATCCACCTTTAGATTTGTCGCTTTTAAGGGGGAATGGGCACGCTGGACGGCGGGTCTCCAAACTCAAGTGACTCGGTGTGTTAACCCAATGGATAAAAACTATTTTCTCTGCCACATTTCCCCGGCTGTATTGAATAGTTTTACAAATTGTTTTTTTTTTAATAATAAATGTAGATAACTTACAGGTCTCTATCTTCCCACTTTTTGAATGCTTATAATATTTTGTGTAAAATTATTTGTTAAATTATTTGTTAATTAAAAACCGTTTGTAAAAATATTGAATACAGCCGGAGAAATGTGGCAAAGAAAATATTTTTTTCTCCATTGGATTAACACTGATGCACTTTGCTTTGGAGACCTGCGGTCCAGCGCGCCCATTCCCCCTTAACTCCTGTGCATGCATACTAGTAACAATGTTGTCACAAAAGGTAGCACTTGCGCATCTATAGAGTGTATTACCTACTTAACAGTGGTTTAATGTCTTCTTGAGAGTATGACATTGCATCATAATGCTGAACTCCCGTCAAATAACAAATAATTGTGATATGAAAAAAAAAAAGTTGGTAACTCTTTTGGAAGGAGGTATTTGAATGAATTCAAAGTCTTCTTGTTTTGGGGTGCTGGGGAGCCCAGTCAGTTAAGGCGTTCGCCTTGCATGGGGAAAGTCCCAGGTTCGAGTCCGGGCATATGCCAACCTATAAATGGCCCCATGCAGCCAAAAATGTCCGACGAATAATACCCCGTGTAGAGGGAGTGCACGTTAAATATGCTCTGAAGTCCCATCGCTGCGTACGATGTCGCCCTTAACGGTTGCGTTGGGTGCCTACCTAGGTGTTGGCCTGTCACTCGAATGTAGTTCTAAATGACGACGCCCGTCGCCAATAGCCCTCGTGTCGCTCTAGTAAGACGATAATTCAAAACTAACCTAACCTTCTTGTTTTGGGCAGGCAGAAAGATCCTGACCTTCGGAGCCTCTGCCATCTTCTGGGCCTTCCGATGGGATCCCATTCTGGAATGGTGGAAAGCATCATCACATTCTTGAGCTGCCCCACTGAAAACATGGTAGACAACAAGTACAAAGGTAGGATTGGTCTTTCGTAATCTACCAATGGGCATTTGTTATTGGTGGAACCATAAAAAAAAATAAAAGTAGAATAATAATTATACTGATTAATTGACTTATATTCAACGATTGGTGTTTCACATTTATTACTCTACCAATGAGCATTTTGTTACAGTTGAAAGCACAAAAATATAAACTAAAAGGATAATTACACTGATTAATTGACTTATTATATTCAACGATTGGTCTTTCACATTCATTACTCTACCAATTGGCATTTGTTATTGGTGGAAACACAAAAAGAATAAAAGTAGAATAGTAATTATACTGATTAATTAACTTATATTCAACGATTGTTGTTTCACATTTATTACTCTACCAATGAGCATTTTGTTACAGTTGAAAGCACAAAAATATAAACTAAAAGGATAATTACACTGATTAATTGACTTATTATATTCAACGATTGGTCTTTCACATTCATTACTCTACCAATTGGCATTTGTTATTGGTGGAAATACAAAAAGAATAAAAGTAGAATAGTAATTATACTGATTAATTAACTTATATTCAACAATTGTTGTTTCACATTTATTACTCTACCAATGAGCATTTTGTTACAGTTGAAAGCACAAAAATATAAACTAAAATGATAATTACACTGATTAATTAACTTATATTCAACGATTGGTCTTTCACATTCATTACTCTACCAATTGTCATTTTGTTTTACTGTTGGAAACACAAAAAGAATAAAAATAGAATAATAATTATGCTACGAATTTATTAACTTATTATATTTGAGTCCATATTTTTTTCCAATGTCAGTTTTTACTATTAAAATAACAAAAAAAAGTACTATGTTTGATTTAATATTTTGGTGGGGTTTGTTTTTAAATATTGACAAAAAATATGCAAAAACTGTTGAATTACAACGAAAATATTATTGAACCTTGATTTGATTAAAATATCTAATATTATAAATAGAATTTGATAAAATATGTAAATATTCTAACTATTAATTTTGTTTGTGTGTTTAATAGAAAAGACACCGCCATTTTTAATAATTTCTTAATCTTTTAAGTTTTGCAGAGTGTTATAATCATTAACTCTAAAATGAATATCAATCTTCATTTAAAACAAATGAGTTTTAAATTAAGTACAATTAAAACACTTTTTTCTCATTTGCTTATCGGGGCTCAGGAGCCCCAGTCGGTTAGGCGTCCGCCTAGCATGCGAAAGGTCCCAGATTCGGGTCTGGGCATCACCAAAATAACTGCCGACCTATAAACGGCCTGTGCAGTAAAAAATGTCCGACGAATAATACCCCGTGTAGAGGGTGCACGTTAAATATGCTCCAAAGTCCCAACGCTGCGTAAGATGTCGCCCTTAACGGTTGCGTTGGGTGCCTACTCAGGTGTTGGCTCGTCACTTGACTGTTGTTCTAAAATACGACGCCTGTCGCCAATAGCCCTCGTGTAGCTCTAGTGCAATGATAATGCAAACAAACTAAACTCATCTGCTTATCCATTATGATTGGTATTCATAAACTGATTTGGTTTTAAATACTTTTTTTTTAGCTGCAACCATTGTGGAAAAGGCTCCCGCTCGTAGACCTGGTACTTTACCCTCGGTTGGTAAACGTTGTTTTCTTTCATAGATGGGCACAGCCTAAAAATGTGCCCTGTACCCATAGATATCATAATTAAAGTATTAGATTGGCTGATCACGTGACCTCCAATGCTAACGACGGGATGCGCATGGAGGCAGGGCATAATGGCCGGTGTTGCTGCCACTTTAAGGAGAAAAATACTACGAAAAAATATCATTTAATGCTAAAATTACAAAAAAAATACTAGAAAAGGATTTAAAGTCACTAAAAAGATACCAAAATTCAGCTCGTATTTTTACGATATTTTTTTTTGTAATTTTAGAATTATTCTAAAATACTAATATAACTCTTTAAACTTTATAACTAAACTTTTAACTTAATTTTAGAATTTATTTTAGAATTATTCTAAAATTACAAAAAAATATCGTAAAAATACGAGCTGCATTTTGGAATATTTTTAGTGACTTTAAATCCTTTTCTAGTATTTTTTTGTAATTTTAGAATTAAATGGTATTTTTTCGTAATATTTTTCTCCTTAAAGTGGCAGCAACACTGGCCATTATGCCCTGTTAAAAAGCCTCCATGCGCGTCCTCTTTTCTTTAGCATTGGAGGTCACGTGATCAGCCAATCTAATACTTTAATTATGATATCTATGCCTGTTCTCTTAATAGCTAACATTTTTATGAGTAAAAATATTTTTTCATTACTTAGAAGTTATCTGAAGTACTCTGAAGAAGTACAAAAAAAATGCTGGAAGATATAATAAAATATAATAAGTTTAGTAGTTATAAAAGACTAGCCCTATTTTAATTTGCCCTATTTAGGAATCCTTCAGACGAAAATACTTAATAAATTCTAACAATTTTCCAGCTTTTCTAAAATTTCATAACAGAAACTATTATAACATCTATAATTATTTAATATCAGTTTTAAAATTTAGATTATATATATCTAGCATCATTGAAATTGTTAATTAGTTTACTTCCTTGTGTTTCCTTTTATGTATTTACGTGTTTGTATATAGTTAATTTGTTATTGTTTTGTAATGTATCATTGTAAGACCTGTACTTTACAAACCATTGTAAACGGGTCAAGGCCCAATGCAATAAAATTATCTATCTATCTAATAAGTTTAGTATAATAATAAAAAATATTAAAATAGTCGTTAAATAATAACTACCTTTAGCTTTCTTTATATACCTAGTGTCACTTTTAATGTTTTCTCTTTTTCTTTTAATGTTTTTGTTCAGGATAACTTTAGAATCACACAGTCACTTCTATTCATCAATCACTTGAATCCGAACATGAATCAACCAGTAAGGTTCTTTAATTTTGTTTTCTATGAACTTACATAAGAAACCTTCAAAGCCTTCAGTTTATAAAACTGTTTTACCAACTCTTAAAAAGTTCTTAAATTTATTCTTAGTTCTGATCTTTTTCTTAGCCCTAACATGCTCATAATTTTTCAGAAGTGCCTGAGCCAATAAAAAAAATATATCCATGAAACTATTCCTGTGCTTAACCGCCATATTGATAATATTATAGCAAAAAAGCCTCAAGGGTTTAAGAAATGTACCCGCCAGTCTCGAATTTAGCACCCTGAAATTATATAGAAACAATTAAATATCCTTTATTTACCAAAATTTTGGTACAGGCCAAAGAGACTACAATGAAAATACTTAATGTTAACTGTATGATAAAATTTATTGAAAATTTACAGACAAACAGGGTTGTTAAAAACCCGGGTTTTGTCATGAAAAACCCGACCCACTTGGGTTTTAGGGTTTTTTCAGTATTTTGGATGTTTTTCAGGATTTTGTGATTTATTTAGGGAAGTTTTAATTATTTATCTAAAAATTACAATTTTTAAAACTAACTGAACATCTTGAGAGACATAATCAGGAATGATGTAATTTAAATTAGAACAATAAAAAAAATAATTGCATATAGTTGTTAGATAAATGTATATTTAAATTTATAAATGTATAGTCTAGAACCAAGTATTGTTTGTTTGTGTATGTGTAAAATTATATAATCCGGAATATTGTAACGATAGAAATTTAAATTACAATTTAAAAAATTTTATTTGTTATATGTTAAATAATTAGTATAAATTTAAATTTGTGAATGCATTTTAAATATTGAAGGTACAAAAATGTAAAAATATATTAAGAATAATACTAAAATATTAATTAAAAATTATATAAAATATATATTTTTTGAATGTATAAAAAGTTTTTACTTTTTAAAATTTTCAGTGAAGGCAATTTTAAGTTCAATTGCCCATTTGGGTTTTTTGATGGGGTTTTTCAAGTGGGTTTGTTTGAAAAAAAACACCCGGGTTTTTTCGGGTCGGGTAAAATCATAACAACCCTGCAGACAAAACAAACCTCTAGATAAGTTTTATTCTTTTAAAAAAAATTTTACACATGATATAACTACCAAGACACAACTTTTTCACACTAGGGCAAAATCGGGAGAAAAAAAATTATGCTCCACCCTAGTATATATAGTTAATTGATAGATATAACTAATCATGTATTAAACCTAAATTACAATGTTATTTAAAATTAAATCAATATTATAGCCTAAACAATTGTTTAAAGTAGCTATTTTAAAAAAATTTGTATTCTTATTTTATAATTACTTTTCTCTCATTTTAGGATAACATCAAGCATTTAGTTTCTTCTCAGATGGCTGGATCTGAAGCAGGTTATTTTCTTCACTCATATTTTTTCAGAAATCTACATTAAAAAAAAATTATTAGGAACCTAGCCATGTTTGTTTAAAAAAAATGTACATTTAAGTAGTTAAATAGTCATTAAAAATGAAACATGAGTAATGTTGTCATTTTAAAATAAATATTAATTGTAAAAAGTTGAAATAAATGTGGAGATCGGGTGAAAGATGGAGTGGAAATTGGTTTTGAAATGACTCAAATATCTCATTTTCTAACCACCAGCCTATAAATTAGGGACATAATTTAAGAGTAATTTGAATATGAATCCCTTTTTAAATGATGTCGATGGCAAGGCTAACAAGCAACAAGAGGACTTAACATTTAAATATTGGAAAATTTTAGCTTGATGTGTAGCTTTTAAAAACATAGGTTTTTTTTAAATGATTTTTTCATTTTTTCAACGAGATGCAAAAAACTTCTGTGAGTGTGTTTGCATTCATCCCAGGATAAAAGGATGTTTTAATATTTTTTTTAAAAAATCTATTATCAGGGTTCGTACGCCTCCTGAAATTCCTGAAAAACTCCTGAATTTCAATTTTTTTTCTTTTAAGGGCCCTTATAACTCCTGAAATTTGTGTCTCATCTCCTGATATTTTTTCTCCCTCTCCTGAAAAAATTGACGACTTTACTTTATTCCGAATTAGTCTACATGCTACATGCACAGTAGAAAAATCGAGTTCAGACATGTTGAGACATAGTTAATGTCCCGAAATGCACCGAACAACTCTACAGAAGATTTTTTCTTCTGTTTCGTCATTTGAAGTGCCGTGAAGTCACTAGACTAATACGATAATAAACAAACATATTCAATTTTAATCCTTGTTACCTCCTGAATTGACATTGCTGCACTCCTGAAAAACTCCTTAGAAACTCCTGAAAAACTCCTTAGAAACTCCTGAATTTCACTATCATAGATAGAGTATGAACCCTGTGTTATATTTATATGATTAAGTTTCGTTTATGCTTTTTTTATTTGGAATTTCTAGCTGCTGCCCCCTGGAGGAGGCCTGCATATTTTGAAGAAGGAGATGGAGTCAAACTGAAATACATCAGGCAAGGTAATACAGTCGAACCTTGTTAAGGTATCCGCCTACGTTAAAATACCTATTTTTAATGAAATTCAATATAATTATTTTATTCTTTAAATTTACGTCATCTTGTAACGAAGTTATGATTATTTTTAAAATTTACAAAAGTAGTCGAATTCAACCGGAAGTCTTATTTCGAAACCGAAACTAACTTTTTAATTGCTTATATTTAATTAGTAATTGTTTTTTCTTAGTTTTTTTTATTAAATTTTTATTTATAAGGTGTTATAGCAAAGCCTTATTATTTAAGTTTCTTTGGTATCAGGTTTTGCTTTAGTAATCTGGCAATATAAATGATTGATTGGTTACTTTTTCAAACACTTTTGTTTGCAAATATATTTAAATGTATATTTACAATGAAATTTTAATATTTGCTGAGGGACCCATATTTTTTAAAATGGATGTTTATGTCTTAAGGGGGAATGGGCGTGCTGGAGCGGGGGTCTCCAAAGCAAAGTGCATCAGTGTTAATCCAATGGCGAAAAAACTATTTTCTCTGCCACATTTCTCCGGCTGTATTGAATATTTTTTCAAGCGGATTTTTTTATATGATGCATGTAGCTGACTTACAGGTCCCGACAATCCCACTTTTTGAAATAGGTTGGAATATTTTTTATAATTTTTAATAAATAATTTTACACAAAATATTCGAAGCAATTTCAAAAAGTGAGATTATAGAGACCTGTAAGTTATCTACATTTATTATTTAAAAAAAAAGTTTGTAAAAATATTCAATACAGTCGGAGAAATGTGGCAGAGAAAATAGTTTTTACGCTATTGGATTAACACTGATGCACTTGAGTTTGGAGACCCCCCGTTCCAGCGCGCCCATTCCCCCTTAAGCCACTAAAAAGCAAGTTTATTTTTGTTCATAAATGCATAATAAGCAAGACTATTTTAATGCTTCGTCACGTGGGGTTTTTTTTTGTGAATCTAATATTATAATTATTACTGCTTAATGCCTTTAAAAATTATTACTAGAAAACCGTTTTTTTGCAGAAGTCATGCTTGACCCTCGAACTTAAATTCTTTTTTAATGATATCATGCAAAAAAAAATCTAACTTTTTCAAATCAATAATTGTGGCAAAAGTGATGCTTTTAACAAAATCGTGTTTCAAAGTTACTTTTACCCACTAGTGCGACAAAATAAATAAGAGCATCTGATTGGTGTAAAATTCTTTATTTGAGCGTGATATTTTATTCGGCTCAAGTCTTTGTGATTGGTGGAAAATTCTTTATTTGGCGTCTTATTTCCTAAGAAATACTTTTTGCACGTGATTTTAAAATAATCATTAATATAAATAATCACCTTCAAATCATTTGAAGGTAAATAATTAATAAAATAAATAGTTAATAAGATAAAAAATAATACAATAATTAATAAGCCAATCAATAAATGCCAATTTAATAAATACTTTTGTTGCACGTTATTATAAAAAAAATAGTGCTTGACACTACGTTGAAAATAGCTTTTTTTTAAACTCATGAATTTATTCAACTTGTTTAAAAAAAGCCTTACTTTTCTCACTAGTTGCATAAATAACTATTTTATTTACAAAAAAATACTGATGCCTGCAATCAAAGGCTGAAAAGTAATTATTAATCTTACATTTGCAGTTGCAGCTAACATTGAAATGGCCAATAACAAATTCATTGAACTGTTGCATCGTCTGTTATACCTAAGAGTGGATGAGGTGAGTTAAATCTTTTTCAAAAGCATGCATGATTTTAGAGATGCGTCTTATGAATCGATTAAGTTTGCGTTATTTTTCGAAGTTGCATGTGTCGAGAAATGTGAGTTACAAATTGACTGTACACCAGGGCTCGAAGTTAACTTTTTATGCCAGGTGCACAAGTGCACCCAAGTCTTGTAAATTAGGTGCACTAAATAATAGTTAGGTGCACAAATATAAATATTATGTGCACACATATAATATGAATAACAAGTTAAAAAAAAACTTTTCTTCATACAAACTGACTAAATGCAGGGTTTCCGCGCATATGAAAAGTCATGAATTTGGACATGTAAATTTTGTCATGAAAAGTCATGAATTTAGCAAAAAACAATCAAAAGTCATGAAAATCGTTGTATTCGAATCGCTGTAGTTTCACGACGTTCGGATCGCTGTAGTTTAGCGACTTTCCGATCGCTGTAGTTTTGCGACTTTCGGATCGCCGTAGTTTCTCGACTTTCGGATCGCCAGAGTTTCGCGACTTTCGGATCCCCGGAGTTTCGCGACTTTCGGATCCCCAGAGTTCCGCGACTTTCGGATCGCCGTAATTTCGCGACTTTCAGAACACCGTAATTTCGCTACTTTCAGATCACCGTAATTTCGCTACTTTCGGATCACCGGAGTTTCACGACTTTCGGATCACCGGAGTTTCGCGACTTTCGGATCACCGGAGTTTTGCGATTTTCGGAACTTGGGTGCACAACGTGCACCCAAGTTGAAAACTTATGTGCACAATTTTCTTTTTAGGTGCACGGTGCACCCGCTAATTTCGAGCCCTGCTGTACACTGGGCTCTTTCTAAGTACTAAATATGGGGCTGTATGTTTAAAAGTACTGAATATGCTTTCTGCCAATTGAATACCTTTTTTCCCATTCAGATTGGTAACATGCGGCAAAGTATTCTAGAGTTCAGTGGTCTGAAGTGTGAGCGGGGGGCCAACAACAACAATCTTTATAGGAATCGGATTTTATCCCTGTAAGTCAAACATTTAGGATATATTGGCTCATATTTGCAAATGTGAAAATA
Organism: Oedothorax gibbosus; assembly: GCA_019343175.1. Lineage (NCBI taxonomy): Eukaryota > Metazoa > Arthropoda > Arachnida > Araneae > Linyphiidae > Oedothorax > Oedothorax gibbosus. The sequence goes on along the minus strand of CM033280.1, from coordinate 897,530 downwards.
ACAAATATTAATAAATATTATTTGTTTGGCATGATTTTAAAAAATCTCTAAACTGTAGCATAGAATTTTTTTTCTCACACTGTTATTAGTGTGTTAAGTATATTATCTTCTACAAATTGATTCTAAGCGATTTATAAGAGATATTTTAAATTTTTATTTTTAGTACTATAAGCTATATGGCTTTCTTTTTATAAAAAAAAACTAAATTGAATGATTTATTGTTAATTACCTCAATTTTCAAAAAATCTTAAATTTAGTGGTTGAAATAGTTTAGTGGCTTTTAATGGTTGATATTAAATTATATGGCTGTAGCTCTTTTCGTTTTTCAGCAATACCTTTCAATACAAAAAAAAGTTCTATGGTAGCTACCCCTTGCCCATACACAATTTTCTCCAACCTTATTATGGTAGCCTAATATCGACAGGTACTAGGAACTCGTGTACCAAATTTGAAGTCCGTAGCTCTTTTAGTTCAAGCAGTAGAGTGGTTTCAAACCATAGATATCATAGTTTAGATTGACAGATCACGTGACCTCCAATGCTAACGACGGGGCGCGCATGGAGACCAGAATAAGGGGGCAAAATGGCCGGCGTTTGCTGCCACTTTAAGGAGAAAAATACTACGAAAAAATACCATCTTATTCTAAAATTACAAAAGAAAAATACTAGAAAAGGATTTAAAGTCACTAAAAAGATTCCAAAATGCAGCTAGTATTTTTACGATATTTTTCTGTAATTTTAGAATTAGATGGTATTTTTTCGTAGTATTTTTCTCCTTAAAGTGGCAGCAAACACTGGCCATTTAGACCCCTTATTTTGGCCTCCATGCGCGTCCCGTCGTTAGCATTGGAGGTCACGTGATCTGCCAATCTAATACTTTAACTATGATATCTATGTTTCAAACAGAGCAAAGTTTTAAAATGATTTTTTCAGAATCAGCACTCTCTAGAACATGCAAAAAGCACAAAATTTCCATCTCGGAATTTCGACCTCTGCACAATACTTTCATTGCCTTATATTTCATATTAGGCAATTAAAAGTAATAATATTTAGATGATAATTTTAAATGTTGCTTTGTCACTTCATGACTGGGTTGTTAAAAACCCAGGATTTTTCATGAAAAACCCAACCCACTTGGGTTTTTTTCAGGTTTTTTTTTCGGGTTTTAATGGTTTTTTCAGTATTTTGGATGTGTTTTTCAGGATTTTGTTATTCATTTGGGGAAGTTTTATTTATCTATACATTACAATTTTTAAAACTAACTGACCATCTTGAGAGAGATAATCAGGAATGATGTAATTTAAATTAGAACAATTAAAAGATAAATGCATATAGCTGTTAGATAAATGTATATTTAAATTTATAAATGTATTGTCTAGAACCAAGTGTTTGTTTGTATGTGTAAAATTATATTATCTGCAATATTGTAACGATAGAAATTTAAATTAGAATTTTAAAAAATGTATTTGTTATATTTAATTTTTAAATAATTAGTATAAATTTAAATTTGTAAATGCATTTTATGTATTAAAGGTACAAAAATGTAAAAATATATTAAGAATAATCTAAAATATTAATTAAAAATGATATGAAATGTATACATTTTGGATGTATAAAAAGTTTTTTCTTTTTTTTAATTTTCAGTGAAGGCAATTTTAAGTTCAATTGCCCACTTGGGTTTTTTGAAGGGTTTTTTCACGTGGGTTTTTTCGGGTCGGGTAAAATCATAACAACCCTGCTTCATGAATAACTTGTAGACTGGTATATTTTGTTGCATTTAAGGATTCCCGCAGATCAAGTGAAGTTGATTTGTCGCGTTCTGGGCCTGCCCACATGGCACCGCTCAAGGCAGCTTCTGACGGATGGAATCATGGATTTTCTCGCCGCACCACGCATATCTGCTATGAAGAGGAAAGGTATATGTGACAAACAGGGTTGGCATGGTTTTTACCACCACCCCGGTAAATACCATGGTAAAAACCGGTATTTACCATCCTGGGAAAAACTCAATTATTGAAACAACAATTACTTACTAAATGTTATTTAATGGGACTAATTAAAATAATTTTAATAGATATTTATCATGGCCTTAATATTTTTAAATATATACAAATATTCTTAGTTATTTTGCATCTATGGTAACATAATAATCATGTACTCTTGTTTATTATTATTTGAGCATTCCCATCTGCATAAACATAAATAATTCTTAGAATATTGTGTGTGGTTTTAATATTCATTACAATATTGTATAGGGTAAATAATTATTGAGTTTTGTCTACTAATTCTAAAAAATTATAACGACTTTACTAGGCGACTTTGGCAAACTACAATGGCTATAGTGGGGATGATAGGGAACAAAAAGCATGAGCTTAACAATTGATCCCTTACACCGACAGTGGCATAATTGCAATCACAGCAAGAACAAAAAAATTAGAATGTAAACAAAACAGAAAAACTGATGTTTACTTTTATAAAACTTTTTAATTAAAAGGAATTTCCTTAGATAAGGTTTATCCAAGAAAGAATGATATTTTCTTGTTTTTTTTTCTGAAAGAAAGAGGTATTTCCCAGTTTTTCCTGGTATTTACTAATATTTCCCGGTATTTACCAGTTTTTCTCACTGGGATGGGAAATATTAGTTTTGGACAGGGAAAACCCAACCCTGGTGACAAAATTTCATTGCTCAACGTATGTGTAAGAGATCTATATTTATCTTGGTGTTTTTTACATACATGCCAGTCTGTTCTCTTTTACTGTATTATAAAAGTCGGATTTGTCTGCGCCCAACATAAAATTTCCTTTATCTTGAAAGTATAATATAACATAACTATAGTTTATTTGATCGGATCACATTAATCTTTATGAAGAGCATTAATTTGGTTGGCATATGTGAATTTGAGTAAGCTTCTGATTTCCGAATTGCTGTGACTCACGGGTGAAAGGTTTCCGTACAATACGGATTTCCGTATTTTTGAAAACACTGAATGGAGCAGAACCATAAAATAATTTGTTACTGAATTGATTGTGGCTACGACTGAATCATACAACGTTTTGTGATTGGGCCAGGTGGAAACTTGTTATGTAATGATTGTTTAAAAATTATCCATTTGCTGCTGATGTTAACTTACAAAATTACATTTATATTAACACGTGTAAAAGCTTTATATTTTGTTTGGTGTGTTTTTCCTGCACTTTTATTTGCTGTAACTAAAATTAAGTTTCATTTCTGATTTTTAGCTTCCACACTACGTTTATAACGTAAAAAGTGGAAGATTTTATAATCGTACAGTCCGTCCGTCACCCACTTTCACAGAACAAACCGTAACTCTCACAAACAAGTAGGATACATAATTTTAAAGCAAAAAATCAGATTAGGCTGCATTCCAAATTTAAATTAGAAGTTTATTTAAAATTTAAATGACTAAAAATTTAATCTATAATGAAATAACATGCACATTCATTATATATGTATGAAGAAAGATGAAAGATGCATAGAGAATTCTAACTTGGCATAAAAAAAATATACAAAGTTTCGTTTTTATTTTTAAAGCATCAATTGTACTAATTATATATTTTTCGAACTGTAAATTAATTTAACAAACGATAAATAACTGATTTTTTGAAAGAAATGTCAATGAGAAATTGTGGCGACACAAAGATATTTATTAAAAAAGATTACATTATTTTATTTCGAACTTCGAACAAATTTAGCAAGCGATAAAGTCTAATTATTAAATCTGAGAAAGAAGATTAATGAAAATAGTTAATTTTATCGTTTAAATGTTTAATTACAACTAGCTAAAGGCTCTGTTTGGCGAATTTCTTTCTGAGGTGTATAAATAGTTTGTTTCCTGTTGAGCACAAATGTTGTGTGGAAGCGGTTTAAGTGACAGATTCTGTAACAAACCTACTTTTTTTGTTTCTAGTTCCACCCCATTTCACAGACGAAATTTCGTTTTCATTTGAGACTTCAAAAATTCCTAAACCAATTCCAGAGGTATCAAATATGCTTTATAATTCTCTTAACAGTTTTAATTTAAATTGGTATACCTACTCAATACTGTTATAAAATATTACCAATACTGTTATAAAAGTAACTTAAATATAAAAAAGTACCAACTTTTCATACAATTTTGCTTTGCAATTTCCTTAATTTCAAAATTTAAACTTTTTGTTGGTCTCCATTTTTCCAACAGGAAAACACTTATTTTTTAAATTTATTCAATGTTAAACAAAGTTAAAGGTTAACAAAGGTTTTTTTTTTTAAATATGAAGTGCCTGTATATTTAAGCTAATTTAATTTGATGTAAATTTATTATTAAACATAAACCAACATGAATGCTTTTTTTTGCTCCAGTCTGAAGAATATGAAAAAATTGAAGTGTTTCCTGATATCCACATACTGCCTGATGATGATGAAGGTATTAAGGATTATTCATTATTAATTATTACTCATTAAAGATAAAAAGAAGTTTTAATACATTGTTTAATAATTTATAGTTGTTTAATAGCATATAGTCCAATAATTTTCGTTGTATAAAAAGTTTTATACAGTTATGCACAGTCGCATTCTCTAATATGCTAACATGTCTAAACTTGTTGGTACAAGTACAGCCACACAATACATTAATACAAAATATTGTTAACATTGTAATAACAAAAATCTAACTACTAATACCAGGGTTGCCACGGTCCTTGAAAAGCGCTTGAAAAATCATTGATTTTCAAGTTCTTGAAAAGTCCTTAATTTTTTGGGCTGACAAATTTATCTTGAAGTGTTGCAAATGTTAATTTTGGCTTCATTAAAAACACTTTTTATTGTGAATCGGATGCTATTTTATTTTTTGATTTATTGTTTGTATAATCCAAGAAAGCAGAGCAAGTGATTTTAGGTTGATTTTTTAATAACTAAATGGTTAGTTTATAACACTTATTTAAGTTCATTGGAAAGAGTTGCTAGCTCTTAAGTGCTTTCTAATTGAATTTTTAAAAACTATGTTGCTAACTATTAAAGCCTTATATTTCCAAAATGCTTTGACCTTAGAAAATTCTAAACCTATGTACCAGTACTATATTTCAAATAAATGTCTGTAGAAAAGTTATACCATTTGAGATATTTTTAGTATTCAAAAAATTATTTGTAAAAGAAAAATTTGAATCACCACCAAACAATAAATTGGTATGTTATTATCAATGAAATTTTGGCTGGATTATATGATACTTTTCTTGATAATAAATGTGCTTTTGGGCTCTTATTTAAATTATTTTCTATTTTTGAAATAATTAATTCCACAAGGATCCCATTATTTCAGAAGATGCCCCATATGAAGACTGTGACTCTTCTTCCTGTCTCACCAATGAATATCTCGGAGTGAAACTGAAAAACTTTGCCAGCAGTAAGATTTCCAATCTATAATAATAAAAGAGTCTGTTTGTCTGTGGATCGTGAAAGACCTACTTATACTGCTCGGAAAAATTCGAAATTTTTAATATAGATTCCCTGTAACACAACTTGGTGTGCACCTGAGGCTTAGTTTTTTCATATTTGATTACGATTTTTTAATTAATATAATTATTTGCAAAAATACGTCATCCACCTGAGAGTGAGAGACCGAAACTGGGGCTTGAAAACACATAGGCCGGGCTGAAACGGGCTCGGCGTCATCCGTAGATAAACATGAAAATCCAGTAAGAAGAGCCTTTAAAAAATTAACACGAATTCGATTTCTACTTTTAATTTTCAATTTGAAAGAAACTTTAGCGCAAGCAAAAATTAAGTATAAACACGAAAAATCATGGATTTAATTTGTAGGATTGTTATTTGACTATCATTATTTTATTTCATTTATTGATAGTAGAATGATTACCACATTTGGGTTGTTAAATTTTAAATGTAGCCAAAAGTCGCCAATGAACAGACCGACCATTTTATTATAGCTGTGTCAAAAACAAATCGCCGTTATTAAAGGATAACCCATGCGACGCCGGGTTTAGAAAGCTAGTATTTAAATATAGTTTTTATGCCAGGGATTGGAGCAACGTGTTACTTGTACTCTTTTAGGTAAAGCCGAGTAACACTATTAGATTTTTCAGAAAGTAATTGTAACTTAGTTATTTTTAGCGGTAACGAAGTAACGAAACATTTCTTTACTTTTCTGTTAGGTCCCGAAGGCTGTCGGATGCCAATTTCGAAATTCAACTCCTTAAAAATTAAATAAGAACATTTCAATTAATTGTAATTGCAGTGTTTTATTTGTGCTTGTGTTTCTTTAATCTTCTCTTTGAAAAATGGTAAGATGATTCATTTGCAATTTTTCTTATAACTTGAAATTTCTGAAAGTAACTAATTGGTTACTTTTCATAATAAGTAACTGTAACGGTTACTTTTTGAAAGTAACTTTCCAATCAATGTATTTAACCCATCACATCTAATAGCCTACACAACTACTCGCTACTGGCGATCGCTTTTGGCATAGTGGTTAAAACACACAGCAATGAGGCTTAACACGAACCCTCACTTCGCAGGTTTGGCTCCGCTTCTCTGCTACCCTTGCAGGCCGAAAGTAAAATCTTTTCATTTGTTTATTTTGAGTTATAGGGGCTGGGGAGCACAGTCGGTTAGGCATTCACCTAGCATGCGAAAGGTCCCAGGTTGGGGTCCGGGCATCGCCAAAATAACTGTCAATCTATAAACAGCCCGTGCAGCCAAAAATGTCCGAATAATACCCTGTGTAGAGAGAGTGCACGTTAAATATCCTTCAAAGTCCTAACGCTGTGTACAATGTCGCCCTTAACGGTTGCGGTGGGTACCTACTCAGGTGTCGGCTTGTCACTTGACTGTGGTTCTAAATATAAATCGTCAATGGCCCTCATGTAGATCTAGTGCGACGATAATTCAAACTCAATTATTTTGAGTTATTAGTTATTAAATCTCTTGGAGTGCAACCAAAGTTTGATTATATTTTAAAATTGAGTGCTCTAAAAATTTTTCTAAAATTTATTATTTAATTTCAAATTAAAATTCTTGAATTTTACTTTTCAAATAATGCACTAGTCCTTAGTCTTTTATGCTCAATTGAATGATTGATATTTTACACCATATTTTTTGCTAGACTTTCTTTGTTGTTTTTAATGTAAACATTGCATGTACTGAAATATATTTGCTTCTGCCATAGATATCATACTTAAAGTATTAGATTGGCAGATCACGTGACCTCCAATGCTAACGACGGGACGCGCATGGAGGCCAAATAAGAGGGCAAAATGGCCAGTGTTGCTGCCACTTTATGGAGAAAAATACTACGAAAAAATACCATTTAATTCTAAAATTACAAAATAATATCGCAAAAATACTAGCTGCATTTTGGAATCTTTTTAGTGACTTTAAATCATTTTCTAGTTGTTGTTTTTTTGTAATTCTAGAATGAAATGGTATTTTTCGTAGTATTTTTCTCCATAAAGTGGCAGCAACACTGGCCCTTTTGCCCTCTTATTTGGCCTCCATGCGCGTCCCGTCGTTAGCATTGGAGGTCACGTGATCTGCCAATCTAATACTTTAACTATGATATCTATGGCTTCTGCTGTTTTCACTAATGATAATAATGATATGATTCATAATAATGATAATGGAGTTAGGTAACTCTTAAAATGTATTTTTAATTGACTACATTACATACTTTTTTAAAAAAAATTATTATCAGTCTTATCCATACAATATCTTTCATTCATCTTCAAAGTCGTTATTTTTCATTAATTTCAATATGACTTACTAACGTTTTAAAAAAAATATTAATTAACTGTTTGCCAACAAATGTACTATTTCTGGCAAACTTATATATTATATAGTTTAATTTTATATATTATTTTCTTTTCTTTTAGTTTACTACCAAGTAATAAACTCGAATGCAGCCAAACTGAATGATGTGCACATGATTATGTACCTCACAACCAGCACTGTAAGTAGGAGAAAAAAAATACTGTTGTGTGATTTCCTAATGAATAAAAAATTCCCAAAACTAAAGCTGGGATTTGGGGGCTGGGGAGTCCAGTCGGTTAGGCATTCGCCTAGCATGCGAAAGGTCCCAGGTTCGGGTCCGGGCATCGCCAAATTAACTGCCGACCTATAAACGTCCCGTGCAGCCAAAAATGTCTGACGAATAATACCCTGTGTAGAGGGAGTGCACGTTAAATATACTTCAAAATCCTAACGCTGCGTACGATGTCGCCCTTAACGGTTGCATTGGGTGCCTACTCAGGTGTCGGCTCGTCACTTGATTGTGGTTCTAAAATACCACGCCCGTCGCCAATAGCCTTTGTGTAGCTCTAGTGCAACGATAATTCAAACTAAACTAAAGCTGGGATTTTTTTTATTTCTATTTTGTTTAAAATAATTAACCTCGCAATTTCAAAAAACATTTATAATAATGCTCAACATATTTGTTCATAAATGAATGCTCTTGATTCACTTTTATTATCAAGCGGTGCATAGGTTTATTATTATACAGGGTGTCCGTAAAAGAATGTCCGAGTTTTAACAGGAGTTTATTTTATACTAAATCTAACAAATCATACATGGCATTGAAGGAAAACTAACCTAGTTTTTCCTATAAGTGCTCAATGTGTGCGCCTTTAATGATACGGCACACATCCAAACGAAAATGCAATTCTTCCCATTCTGTCTGCAGCAAGTCCGGAGTAATGGAAGCAACAGCCTGTGCAATTCTACCTTTCAAGGGTTGGTAAATCGTGGGGTAGGGGTGGAACGTGGACCTGATCTTTTACGAAGCCCCAAAGGAAGAAATCGCAAGGCGTGATGAAAAACTCGGGACAAAACAACTCGGCCATACTTTTACGGACACCCTGTACAATTTGCGGTTCTTACATAGAGTTGGCACACATCAAGAACTACTTTCTCAATCTATGCACATTTTGTTATAATAAGATTTTGCTTATTTTTATGAAGCATTACATTTTATGTGCCATTTATTCGGCTTTTCCAAGTGCAATAATTCTTATCACATTTTGAGATGAATAATGAATTTTTTTAAAATAAGTTTTGTTCTGTAATTCGGCTTTGCATTCATTTGGCTAGAAAATTACTGATTATTGTATTAAATTAACTTAAACCTTTTCCTCCAGCTAAAGTTGTATAATATTTCATTCAAGACAATTATTAAACTATTAAATTATTAAGATTTGTGCTGTTTTTTCTTTGATAAATGGTTTTAAAATGTCTCAATTATTTTTATTTTTAGATTACAGCTATTTCGTTAATCTTTTATTATTATTAAACTGTCATTTGAAAAATTACTGATTACTGCAATGCATAAGAGTTATTGATTGGTGGGGTGCTTAATTTTTCTTTATAGAAGTGCTTATAAGTTCTTAATTTTTTAAGGAAATTCAGCTACACATCCTGACATTAAATCTATTAAAGATATTGTTATTTAATAAAATTTTAAAAAAATAGTTATTTTGAAATTTGTTGCACCTGAGGTTGGTACATATATCAGTACTAATACTTGGTAATTATGATTTCAGCCAAGCACTGTTCGTAACAATGTGTTGGAATTTGCTGGCTTTCCCTTCGATGAATCTTCCAAAGAGTACTTTTGCCGCAAAAGTTTCATGGAACAGTGAGTTTATTTCTACCTTTGGATAAGTATGGTGGATACCGTGAATAGATACCAATCTTATTTCATCTTCAAAATTTAACTGCTTTTGTGTATTTTTAATAGATAGTATTTAAACCTTAAGTTTGATTGAAATTCAATTTTAGTTTAAAGATTAGGGATTTATTTTTTCCGGAAAATCGATGTCTTGTGTATAAGTCGACCCAGATTTTTACGGCACTAAATTTGTACTACATTTCTCAGCTTATACGCAAGTATATACGGTAATTGTAAATGCTGAAGTTTGAATCTTATCAATCATTAACTACTCTTAGTTCTTCTCCTTTTCAATTCAAGTCTAATCATTTTTAACCCTCTGAAGGATACAGACGTATAAAACCATCACCTGATTGTTAGTAACACACATAACTTTTAAAAATTTATAAATGTTACTGAAATTAAAAGTATGGAGGAGTCGTTAAAATAATCATATGCTACAGAAGTGCAATTTTTTAAAATGTAAATAAATTAAATTTTTAGTTAAATTTTAATTTCGCGCATTGAAAACGAGTTTACTCGGCCAATTTGCACATCCCTCAGAAAGTTAAGAAACGAATAACAGATACATAACAAACAAAACTACTAACCTTATTTTAAGACCGGTTGTAGTATCTTCGTATTACTCCTTCAGATTTAAACATAAACAGTCATCATTAAATTTGAAACTTACCACTGAAATAGAACTTACCACTTAAACTTAACTACTAATACTACTAACAGTGTATGAAACATAACCCTTAAAAAGTAGAAACTAACCTCCCACTACTAACCTCTTTCTAAGCACTGTTGTGGTACCTTTCTGCTTGTTCTTTCAAGCAGAATGAACCTTACCGAGCTGAAGTACGTGGCGGGCATCCTGTGTGTCTCCCAGTACATTGCGGACACTTCCAAAGACAGCCTCATCGACGCCATCCTCAAATTCCTGCTCAAGCCATCTGCACTCCTGAATAGTAAGGACGAGAACAATTATGTACTTGTATTATCCTGTCGGCCATTTTTGCCAAACCCTATAAGTATAATTTATACTAAATATAATAATTAATAAAATATAAGGAATATAAAAAAAACACCCATAAAAACATATCAATAAATAAAGATAATAATATAGTTAAAAATTATAATACAATTTATAACGTAATATCAGTATCTAAACCGTAGATATCATAGTTAAAGTATTAGATTGGTAGATCACGTGACTTCCAATGCTAACGACAGGACGTGCATGGAGGCCAAATAAGAGGGCAAAATGGCCAGTGTTACTGCCACTTAAAGGAGAAAAATACTACGAAAAAATACCTTCTAATTCTAAAATTACAAAAAAAAATACTAGAAAAGGATTTAAAGACACTAAAAAGATTCCAAAATGCAGCTAGTATTTTTACGATATTTTTTTGTAATTTTAGAATTTGATGGTATTTTTTCGTAGTATTTTTCTCCTTAAAGTGACAGCAAGACTGGCCATTTTGCCCTCTTATTTGGCCTCCATGCGCATCCCGTCATTAGCATTGGAGGTCACGTGATCTGCCAATCTAATACTTTAACTATGATATCTATGATCTAAACAAAGTAAGGACCAAGAATAGTATTAGTAGTACAGTGTATCGAAAATTAAACTAAAAGGAACTTGTGGCTTTCTGTGGAGCGTACTATACGCATTAAGATCGCAATGCAAGCTTCGTAAACACTTTCTTCCCCTACCTCCTGGTCTGGTTTTTTTGGGTAACAGTGGTAAGGGCCTCAATGCTTTTATTTTTTCTCTGAACCTACTTAGGTTTGGGCTGGGTTTAGAGCCTCAAATAAGGTAGATTTAGAACTGTGATGCTTATACTGTTTCCTGGAAAACCATGCGAGGCGGAAGAAAGTGTTTGAGGCTTGGGTTGTGTTGCATAATCCAACGATAGGTGTGCACCTCTTAACTGTAACTGTTTTGTTTCTGTTTTGTTATTAATAAATTTGTGGGGTGCCACAATATGAAGAACTGATGATAATTATAGTTTCGCTAGTTTGCCGAGAGCAGTTTTTATTAATAAAAAAACCGTTACAGTTAAGAGGTGCGCCACCTATTGTTGGATGATGCAACAGGTTGTGATCAAAAGAAGTATAATTTGAAGAAATTACTCGTCATTTGAGAGAGGCTATTGATGACGTGGGAGAAGGAATTACGAAAAAAAAAATCAGTGTCCTTTCCTACTAAATTATTTGTTAATTCCCTATTAGTTTAATATGATGATACTGTTTCATTTTGCTCCCTTTATATCACCAGAATGTCCTATATTTTTTTTTAATTGAATACTTGTTGATTGTGGCAACTCTCTAAAGATAACTTTGGCTCAAATGAAAACTGCTGCTAACATGATTATTTAGTTAAGTTGCAGCCAATTGAAAAGCCCCCCAAATTTTTTTAAGTATATTCAGCTCAGAGTTATTGCAGAGAATATTTGAGCTAAAGAATGTGCATAATGGGCAGAACCTATTTTTTAAAACTGATGATTATAACAAATGTTAAATATTTAAATACTTTTATGGTGAAGTTCAAATGAGGTGGGCATATTTAATAAACTTTTATGTAATTGTAGTATCCGATTTGTAAAATTGTAAAACAATAAAGTTTTTAGTACAGTTAGGGTGAAAAAGTTGACTTCTGGCCAATTTTCAAAATTCAAAAGTGCTTTTTATTGGCTATCCAATTATCCAAAAAATGGCAGTGCAGTTTATATGGTTCTAATTGAATCAACAAACGTATATTTAATAACTTATAAACATAAAGACTGTTGTAGTTTTCTAAAGTTAGTAGTTTCTAAATGACTGGTTGTTCCCCTAGGCAGTACCATGATGCCCACCCCCTCCTTGGCCACCCAGTGGTACCCAGTTGTATCCAGCACCAGCTACACACCATACCAGGTACAACATTCTACATACAGTCAAACCTTGTTAATGTAAACTCGCTGAAATTTTGCTTAAGATAAACTGACAGCATTTCCCCGGCATATAAAGCTTTGAGCTAATGCTAAAAAATCTCTAGGGTTTCAAATTGCATTCATTCTCTTATTTTAAAAACTAAAATTAAATGTCTGAGTGCAATTTTGATAATTTGAATAGGAGCATCTGCCATTCCAATATATTTCGTAAAAAACATTTTTCTTCGATATTCTATCCATTGACTTACCAGTACTATTATTACTCAATTAAAAATAGCATATTGATTTTATAAACCTTTGAACATTTTTTTTTATCTTTTGAAGAATGAAACATTCCCTGGAATCATGATATCCGAAGTCAAAACTTTAGCCCAGTCTGATTCTCCAAGTAATGGTAGGTCTTCCCATAAAGTCATGATGCTATTTTATTTATTGATTTTATAAATTTTGTTGGAAAATATTATGTGCTACAATTCAGAAATAGTGTCTCTAGCAAACTAATACCCAGGGATTGAACAGTTACTTTTCAAAATTAAAAAGTTTTTAAAAAATTACAATTTAACCAACTTACCATGTTTCAAAGAAAACCAAGATTAGAAAAACCTAAGCAAAAAAATCACTACAATTAAAATTAATTAATAAATTTGTTGCATTTCAAAATTGGCATCTTGGCTTGGCAAAATCCCTGCTAATAAGGTACTAAATGAATTGCTTTTCTTATTGTCTATTGTGTAAGAAGCGAGTCTAACAAGAGCAGGGTTCGTACGCCTCCTGAAAAACTCCTGAATTTCATTTTTATTTTTTAAGGGCCCTTATAACTCCTGAAATTTGTGTATCATCTCCTGATATTTTCCCCGCTCTCCTGAAAAAATTGACGACATGAATCATTTTTCTCCTTTCTCAGTCGGTTTTCTCTCGTACTTTATCAGGATGTCTACCGGTCGAAAAAGTCATGAAATTAAAACAAAGGTCACGGAAATTTAAAAAATCACCAAAAAAGGTGATTTTTCCCCCAAAAAAAGGGGGTTGGCTTTTACACCGAAGCCTCAAATTTTCCACAATATTTACACCGCTTGTTTCCTTCATTCTTGGTTTAAGTCACTAGACCAATACAATCATAAACACATATTTAAATTTATTTCGCTATACCTCCTGAATTTACATCGCTACCCTCCTGAAAAACTCCTTAGAAACTCCTGAATTTCACTATCCTGTCCTGTTCACTATCATATCAAAATTTCACTATCCCTGCAAGAGATATACTGTGATGCACACATGCTTAATTATGGTTAAAAAAAGGCTTATAAAGATTTAAGAAATTGTATAGAATGATCTGTTTTCAGTACAAATTCCCGATAAAATTTAATTAAATACTTAAAAAATATGCTTGTTATTGTGTGGATAATTTATGTTTGAAAAGGTATCACAAATTGTAACCAAAACTATTCTACTTAGCAATTCATTTATTTTGATTTTAACTTGAAAGGTTTTTAAGCATGGTTAATTTAATGATGATATAATTGAAAATAAATCTTAACAACCTTTTATGAATGTTAAAGGTCTCATTTATAAATGGTCTCATTTATAAATAACAAGAACAAATTATTTACAAAGCGTTTTTTTAAGTGGTAATAAAAGTTTGATTTTCTTTGTTGTACCTGAAACAAACTGATTTCAACAAGTTGATTACTCTTATATTTTAAACCTCTGAGGGATACAGACATACGGTGGTGGTCAAAATTATAAGGACAACTGAAAATTGAACAGAAAAAATTATTTCTGAATTAAATGAAAATGTATTTAGACATAAAATACTTCTTTATGCTATAAATCATTTAAGAACAATAAAAAACTTAAAGTACAAAATTTGAGTTTATAAAAATAATAAACAAAAAGACATTGTTAGGAAACTGGACAAAATTATAAGGACATATAAAATTTTCAAGTCAAAACAATTAATAAGTGGTTGAAGATAAGTGTAATGAAGTTTTCAAACACTCGCAAAATCTTTATGACACCATGAAATGACGTATACCAAGCAGAAACTTTGCTAGTTTTATGTAAATTTATGCTTTAGACTCGGAAATGCAATTGTCCTTATAATTTTGTCCAATTTCGCTGTATGTTAAAATTTATAGCGCATTTTAAAATTATGAATTTTATGTATATTTGCAAAAAATCTTATTTAAAATGCTTGGTTTACTATTGGCTAACAGAGATAAAATTTGCATAATTCAACCGTGATTTGACGAAAAGATCTAGCGATTTTTCCATTGTCCTTATAATTCTGACCACCACTGTATAAACCTGTCACCTGGCTGTCAGGTTTTTCAGCAAAACATATTAATTTTTATAAATTTTATTACATTTTAAATTTAAATTGCAGAAATATAATTTTTAAAAAATGTAAGAAATGAAATTTTCAGTTAAATTTTATTTTATTTAAATGTGAGTGCAGTGCAAACAAGTTTACATTTCAGCCAATTTGCTTATCCTGCAGAGGGTTAATACCTATAGTTGTTTTCATTTTCAATGTATATTTTTCATTGAAGACATAAGGGTTTTTTTTTATATTCAAGCTTTCTTTGATTATTAACTATTTATTGTTTATTTTTTCAGGTATTAGTAGCACCATCTCAGTCAAACAAGAGCAGGCTGCAGAATTGGAACGAATGAAAGCTTGCCTGGTATGTATCCATAAGTTGAGCGTTTTCCGTTGTTGTCCATGCGTTATGCTATAGTACAAAGCAGGTGAACACACCATGTTTTCCTTCATTTTTTTAGACTGTCGCCAAAAGCCCATCTATAGTTCTTGTGCGACGGGATTTACAACCCAACCCTAACCCCCGGTCGCCCTTGTAAGCTAACCTTCCAAATAACAATTACGTTTTCCTGTCCTGTGTTTCTGGGTACACGCAAAATTCTAATTTATACGAATTTGTATTCCGCAGTCATGCTGCCTGTGCTGTTAAAATAAAACCTTAATTATTAAAAACCTTTGCACGTTAATGACTAACTTAAGGTGAAATTGTAGGGGCCATAAATATATAAGAGAAATATTATAGTATTTCTTTTGGTTTCAGAAGTGGGATTGTCAAGATTCTTGTGTTCTTGGAATTAATGAGAATAAAACTGTTCAAAATATCCTCAGTTTTGCTATAATGCTGCAAAATAAAGCATCGTTATTGTGCATATGTTTGTTTATAACCAGTTTGTACAAAAATTCTTACCATCTGATGGATAGACAAAATGGCTGGAGTGTAAACTTGTTTTCACTGCATGAGTGTAAAATTAAAAGTTCAACAAGAAATTAAATTTCTTTAAACTTCATAAAACTTGATTTCCATAGACCAGGGGTTCCCAACCTTTTTGCACCTGCGTACCACCTGACTTTTTGAGAAATTTCGGCGTACCACCAGACCTAAATATTTTAATAAATGTATAATATATACTCTTCTAAAAGTGTTCAAAGGCTTTTTGAATTAAATTTCTGAGAAAACTTCATATTTAATGGCTAGATATTTGTTTATTTACAACATGCTTATAATAAATTAGAAATAAACAGATTAAAATGGTATTAATTTACAGTTTTATTTATTTCCCATATGTCTAAAAACATACAAATAAAAAAATCATACAAATTCAGCAAACAATTGATCATTATACAAAATATACTTTTATAGTCTTTAGTTCGAAACTTGTTGTTTGCCTGTGATTAAAATATCAACATTAGGAGTAATGGAACTTATTTTCACTCTTAAGTCCTCTTCAACACTTATTCTGCTTCCTTGTTAATTTTTATGTACAAGAGTTCAGAAAAAACGCTCTTACACAAGTTCTCGTAACAAATGGCATCAAAAATAGCAGAGCTTGCCGGAAGATCAAAGTGTACTTGGTTTTACATTCGATCCATAAGTTAAAGATTTCTCTTTTAAATAATGTTAATGTTTAAAATAGTAAGTAATATGCTTGCGTGCTCCCTGCTACAGAAGCTATTAATAGCATCATGTTGCTAACATCACTCACGCGTACCACCTGAAATTTTCCCGCGTACCACCGGTTGGGAACCCCTGCTGTAGACCTTTAATCCAAAAAAAAAGCATGACTAGCAAATTGCGAGGAATGATTTTTTATTCTAATTGAGTAAGAAGAATAAAATGAAATCCTTTAGAGTATTTTAGAAAAATTAAAAACAAATCTTTGGATCTCTGAAAACTCGTAAGTGTGCCATGAAAGGGAAAAAAACCCTGGATTGTGTAAAAGTTTAATATATAAATGATGGGCATTTTGGTAAACAGTTTGCAAGACACCAATTTTGTTGTCCAATGAAAAAGCAACTCCAAAAATACAAGAAACACAGCTACTTGTAACTCAATCAATCCTGTCATAGACTATTAACTTTTATTTCATAAAATTGTCAAATGCAACCAAAATATAGATTTTGCCAAAGATCACTTGAATATTTGGAATTAAATAAAACTAAACTCCTCGGCGCAACAGCCCATTACTGGGTCAAGCCTAGCTTTCGTGACCTGGGGTGCTAGGCATATGTCCCGGTAAGGTGGTCAGCCTCACGCGGAACCCCCAGTGTTTAGTTCCCAAGCATGCTTGGTACCCATTTTATCGACCCACTCAAGGGATGAAAGGATGGGTCAACCTCACACAATCCGGGATAAATATTTGGAATTAACAAAACCTTATTTGCATAAAGGCAATAAAATATTTAGATTTTATTTAACTAATATGTTTATTTTTACTTAGGAATATTGGTTAATTTTTATTATTGTACATCTTTATTTGAATTTTTGTGTGTTTCCCCTTGTTGACTTTTCTCTCTCTTTGCAGTCGAGTGATATTCAGATAATGCCTGTGACCTCTATTAAAGTGGAGGACACTTCTGATGAGGATATACAAACATCAAAAGTATGATACTTAAATTGCAAATATTTTTTTTTTTATTTCTAGCAGTAGCACTTGATATATATACATCATTCGCCAGAGTGTAAACACTCAGCGCAAGAAAAACATGGAGCAAAACAAACCATTAACAGAGGAACAATAAATACAAAAATCGGTAAAACATTAAAGTGAAATATAACAACAATAAACATGAACGATATTAACAATAAACATGAACAATACCAATTGTTAAACAGTCTGGATGGCCTGTAACAGTTCTCTAGCTTTCCAATATCTATCATAAATGCATCCCGAGACCTCCGGGCAAACCCCAAGATGCTCCGCATTCATCACACAGTCACTCTTGCACAAGACACAGTTTGGGGAAGAGAGAATTCTGTGCAAGTAACCGGCAAGACAGTCATGGCTAGTTTCCAGCCTGAAAGCCGCAACAGCGTGTCGTCTTGGAAACTGGGGGATCTTTTCAAGAGTCTCTCTCCATGATTTATCACTGATTCGTTCAGTGAGTTTATTCTGGTAGCTCTCGTTTAGAGTGTTTTTAGTTACTCTTTTCATTGTAGTGAACGGTATCTCTCTTTGCGAACACTGCAAAATACAAAAATTGCAAATATTGTCCTGTAGTTAATACTTTAAAATAATTTTTTATGATAATAAGACTGGTAAAAGATCTTATGCTGCTAAAAAAGGCAACAGGCTAGATGTAAAAACAAAAATTTAGAAATTTGAAACATATTTCATTTGATAGCACAACTGGAAAAATCGACAAATACTAAGGAGTTTAAATTCTTATAAATGTTTGATATTGCTTTTTTCTGTCATTAAACATGTTGTTAGTTACTTTATTTGTACTGCTATATAATGATAACTTGATGATCTATTTTTTTACAAATAAATTCTCAATTTCCCGAGACTGTTTCTTTGCTATGCTAAAAAAAATTATACAATTAATTAAAGCTCAATTAAAAACCATTCTCTCTATATATACTTACAGGCAAATACTGTACAGATTTACCCAGTCCCCCAAAGCAGTGCAGAAGACGAAGATGTTTCACTATCAAGGATGAAAAGTAAAGGTAATTTCAGTTCCTCTATCCTTGTTAAATGTAGAGTCAGAGAGCCCAGTTGGTGAGGCACTTACCAAGCATACGGAAGGTTCAGGTCTGAGAATCAGCAAATTTACTGCTGACCTATAAATGATATGTGCAACCAAAAGATCGGACGTGGGGGCTGGGGAGCCCAGTCGGTTAGGCATTCGCCTAGCATGCGGAAGGTCCCAGGTTCGGGTCTGGGCATCGCCAAAATAACTGTCGACCTATAAACGGCCCGTGCAGCCAAAAATGTCCAACGAATAATACCCTGTGTGGCGGGAGTGCACGTTAAATATCCTTCAAAGTCCTAACGCTGCGTACGATGTTGCCCTTAACGGTTGCGTTGGGTGCCTACTCAGGTGTCGGCTCGTCACCTGACTGTGGTTCTAAAATACGACGCCCGTCACCAATAGCCCTCATGTAGCTCTAGTGCGACGATAATTCAAACTAAACTAAACTGAAGATTGGACGTGGGAGTGCACATTAAATATACTGCAAAGTCACGACAGTGTATATATGGTGTGTCGCCCTCATATGTTGTGTTGGGTGCCTACTCGGGTGTCAGCTTGTCACTTGACTGTCGTTCTAAATGACGATGCCCATCCTCAATAGCTCTTGTGTGACGATGTCCAATGTGTATCCGATGGGGCGATGTATGTCCAATGTGGCGACTCTAAATCAGATAAAATTTTGCGAGAAAATACAATTGAGTTGTGCATGTACAATATGTATTTTTTCACTGCAGCTTTGCTGGCTTGGTTTGTTCCGCGTTTTGATTTGGCACTAGTTTTTTATTAAAAATTTACAATTTATCAGCAAAGGTAATTAAGAACAATGTATTTGTTGGTTTAAACTTTAAACTGTACATTTATTGACAAATATTGGGAATAAGAATTTATTAGATTAAAACTTGCGTCTTTTAAATTCCAAGGCATGCACCAAGATAATCGTGTTTTTTTCCATAGTTATGGACGTTAGCTCCGAACTAGCACAGATAGTGGAACGAAAACGAGCGTATGAAAGAGAGAGAAAAAGAAAGCAGCGAGAGAAGCGACGCAGTAATCCGGAGGAATATAGTGAATATTGTAAAATTGAGAAGGAGAGAAACGAGAGACGAAAAGCCGAAGGGAAGTTAAAGTCGATTTCCCAAATGAATTCCATGGAAGAGACAAGAATACGAAGTATGTGGAGAGCTAACAAGGTTCGCCAAAAACAGAGGCAACAAGATCTGGCAAATGGTACATCATCAAATGCACCACCGATGTCTGTGAAAGTGTTTTAGAAAAGTGGTCAAGGAGAAAATGAAGAGCTTAGTAGAAAAACATGCTTGGTGACAAAAAGGTGAAAATGAGCTTTAAAGTTTTTAATTTGCTCTCGGATTTGTTAAAAACAGAACTTTCAAACTGTAAAAAGTATACTTGAAGTTTATGAAAAAGTGGATACTTGCTATCGTTTAAAGAAGTTAGTAATGTGTTCATTGACTCAAAAATCTTTTTTTTTTTTTTCAAAAATGTCACTTAGCACATTCTTTCACTAAGCTCTTCAATTCTGGTTACCCTCCAATTTAGGGATGTCGATGGGAAAAAAAAAATCCGTAATGGAGTCTTACATATCTTAAAATGTATGTTTTCCCAATCCACATAAATACTATATATACCAACACTTTGTTCCGAACTTAGTACTCATGTCAACAGGTTGAGGAAAGTTTGTTTCGTGTTCTCTGAGAATGTAACAACTACTCTGCGCAGTGATTTAAATATCTTGGGTAAAATTGTATCAGTGCTTGGGAGGCTGATAATATACCAATTAAGAAAATACTGAGGTTCATACATAGATATCATAGTAAGTATTAGATTAGCAGATCATGTGACCTCCAATGCTAACGACGGGACGCGCATGGACACCAGAATAAGAGGGCAAATGGGCCAGTGTTGCCACCACATAAAGGAGAAAAATACTACGAAAAAATACCGTTTAATTCCAAAATTACAAAAAAATACCATAAAAATACTAGCTACATTTTTGAATCTTTTTAGTGACTTTAAAAAAATCGTGAAAAGCTTTTTTAGTATTTTTATGGATTTTTTTGTAATTTTAGAATTAAACAGTATTTTTCGTAGTATTTTTCTCCTTAATGTGGTGGCAACACTCGCCCATTTGCCCTCTTATTCTGGTCTCCATGCGCGTCTTGTCGTTAGCATTGGAGGTCACGTGATTTGCCAATCTAATATTTTAACTATGATATCTATGGGTTCATATCAGCAATCAGCATAATTTAAGGTTAAATGATGGGACTAGTACAATAGACCAGTGGTCACAGTCTATGATGGGCCACCCAACTAAAGTAATTAATAAGTCTTAGTACTTAGTCTGCAGGTTCTTACCAACCAGACCTAAATAAACATTAAGTTACTTTTTCTTCAGCCTGTCCTATACTTTATGAAGGTAAGAAACTTTTTTGATGAGTGCAATTTTAAAAATTACATTTTTTTTTTAGCATAGACTTTGTCAATATGCCTGCCTCCTCCCATTTTACAAAATTTTAATATCTTATGCAACTATGCGTAATTTACCTTTTAAAAAATTCTTGATGAACAGAAAAAAAAGTAGTTTTACTTGCCAGGGGCAAATTTTATTATTTTTCTGTTGAAAAGTATGTGGCAGTTTAATTTAACTGTATATCTAAAATGTACTTGTGACTTTAAAAAAAAAAACTATATTTCCCATATAATTTTGTCATATTTTAATGCTGTTTTAAAACGTCCTCTAATAGCCTTGTGCGAAATATGGTGCGCTTTCACAAGAGGTAATCAGGGTGAGTGCACCTCAATTCCCTGTTGTGAAAATCTTAAACTTTTTACTATAACAAAAAAACTAGGCATTTAAAAAATATATATTTACTTTGACATGTTACTAAACAAGTTTTTTTAAGCAGATTTAGTTTCTTTATTACAATGTATTTTTTATCTTTAGTTTAGAACAGGGTTTGAAATTAGCGGGTGCACCTAAAAAAAAATTGTGCACATAAGTTTTCAACTTGAGTGCACGTCGTGCACCCAACTATGGCGATCCGAAAGTCACGAAACTCCAGCGATTCGAATACATCGATTTTCATGACTTTTGGTTGTTTTTTATTCAAATTCATGACTTTTGATCGTTTTTGCTCAAATTCATGACTTGTCATGACAGAATTTACCCTATGTCGAAATTCATGACTTTTCATATGCGTGGAAACCCTGCATTTAGTCAATTTTTATGAAGAATAATTTGTTTTTTAACTCGTTATTCATATTATATGTGTGCACATAATATTTATATTTGTGCACCTAACTATTATTTAGTGCGCCTAAGTCACAAGACTTAGATGAACTTGTGCACCTGGCATAAAAAGTTAATTTCGACCCTTGGTTTAGAAGCTATTCGTTTTAGCTTACAAGTGGCATTTTCATTTTTAAAAGAAAAACTAAATTTATGAACCTTTTGTAACCGTTTCTTTCCTAATTTTTTTCAGAGAAAGTTTTTAATAAACATCGCCCTCGAAAACGTAGCAAAGGGGCCAGGGCACAGAGAGCAAGGAAGATGAGAGAGAAGCAACAAACTCAGGATGTCAAAGACAGGTATGGTTGTCAAAGATGTGTGCTAAACTGGGATCGGAGTAACACGTTACTTGTAATAGTTATTTTTTAAGGTAACCCTGTTAGATTTTTCAGAAAGTAACTGCTGTCACTTAATTACTTTTAGTGGTAACAAAGGAAAGAAAATTTCTGTTAGTTTTCCGTTACTTGGCTATCAGATGCCAATTTCAAGATGCAACTCCTTTAAGGGGGTTCGGTACCTTGTACAACTTTTTCTTTAATTTTGCACTTATTGATTAAAATTTTTTTATACCTAAGCAACACCTTTAAAAACTACTCTTTAGCAAAGAAGGCTTTAAATTCTGTGCAAAATTTGACAAAATTTAAATTTTTAATCAAATTCTGACTCCTATTCGTTTTTTCCATTTTGTGTAATCCAAAATTTATAAAATGTTCTTTATTAATATCCCTGTAGAACTATGCATTCTAATTTTTGTTTACATACACTACTTTTTCGAAAAAAATTATTAACAAAAAATCACCTAAATTTTCATGTAAAAAATACGAATTTTTAACTTAGAACATAGTTTGCAAAAAATCAGTCAACAAAAGGGATGCATACTTTTATTACAAATGTTATTTTGTATACAAAAAAAAATAAGGAAAGCAGTTGAAAGTGCCATAGTTAAAGAGCCTTAGCATTTTAAAATAGCTCATAATATGAAAATCTCGTCCAGAGATATTAGCTTCTAAAGTTTCATTGTAACATTATGGGAATAACAAGTTATTGAATGAAATTGCTCATAACTTCTTTGGTAAACAGACTTTTGTTTAGTGGTTTGCTGTGAATTGTAAAGAATTAATTACATTTATATTTACATAAAATAAAACTAAAAAAGTGCAATCCTGCCAATTTCAAGGTACTGGACCCCCTTAAAATTAAGTTAAAAAGAATTTTATTAATTCTAATTCCAGGTGTGTTTTGTTTGTGCTCATGTTTCTTTAATCTTGGTTCTCTTTGAAAACAGTAAGACGGTTAAATTGTAATTTTTCTTATGACTTGAAATTTCTAAATGTAACTGTGATTAGTTAATTTTGTATTAAGCAACTGTAACTAGTTACTTTTCATATTAAGTAACTGTAACAGAGTTACTTGGGTGCCTACTTTGGTGTCAGCCCGTCACTTGACTGTGGTTCTAAATGACAACGCCCGTCGTTATAATGTGACAATATTTCATGCTGTGAATAATCACAGCATATGCAAAATACAGTCAATACTCGATAACTCGAAGTCCCAGGGGACTTCCAAAAATATTCGACTTATCCGAAGTTCAAGTTATCGAAGTTGCGTCCGATTCCTCTTTACAGGCACTTAAAATGGGTTTTCCACGTTTGAAATGGTTTGATATTTGCCACAGTACTATAGATGTACGCGTTTCAATTTTTTAATAGCCTATGTAAACAACAAGAGAAGAATGATGTCAAAGTGCTTATAGAAACTACAAAATTTGGCCTCATTACATATTAATTAGTATACACACCATGTAAATCTCATTTGAAAAATTTTGTTATTTCTTGTTTGTATTTTTTTTAAGGTTGTTGGCATTCACAAAGTCAGCTAATTTTTAACACAGTTAGGGTGTTGTCTGTACTGAATTGTGTTTTTTACTGGGGAAATCTATCACAAAAACTTCGACTTGGAAGATGTTCACTTTGAGTTATCGAGACAGTTTTTTAAAGAAAAGTACAGAAATGATTCGGGACTTGATTAAAAGTTCGAGTTAGTGGATTATTCGACTTATAGGAAGTCGAGTTATCGAGGTTTGACTGTGTGTTTATTCCCCTCAATAGACATTAATTGCTTATTTTTTCAAACTCACTTGCCAAACATACTGTTATATATATTTGTTTGAAAAAATATGCTTAGGGGCTGGGGAGCCCAGTCGGTTAGGCATTCGCCTAGCATGCGAAAGGTCCCAGGTTCGGGCCCGGG
Organism: Oedothorax gibbosus; assembly: GCA_019343175.1. Lineage (NCBI taxonomy): Eukaryota > Metazoa > Arthropoda > Arachnida > Araneae > Linyphiidae > Oedothorax > Oedothorax gibbosus. Next base: position 873,363 of record CM033280.1, on the reverse strand, counting down.
CATCGCCAAAATAACTGCCGACCTATAAACGGCCCGTGCTGCCAAAAATATCCGACGAATAATACTCCGTGTGGAGGGAGTGCACGTTAAATATCCTTCAAAGTCCTAACGCTGAGGACGATGTTGCCCTTAACGGTTGTGTTGGGTGCCTACTCAGGTGTCGGCTCGTCACTTGACTGTGGTTCTAAAATACGACGCCTGTCGCCAATAGCCCTCGTGTAGCTCTAGTGCGACGATATTTCAAACTAAACTAAAAAATATGCTTATGTAAAGAATATAAGTGTAGGATTTTGCTTTAGTGATGAAAAGATTAATATAATATTATCCCTTTTTTTTTTCAGTGATCTGATGTCTGAGAAAACGCAGCCGGCAGAAAATATTTCTCCTGTTAATGAATGTCCCCAGAATTCAGAAAAATTGAGACCTTGCTCCTCCAGCAGTGAAATTCCAACATCTTCCAAAACACAAGATTCTTCAGGTGATGAAGATCTCTGTCAAAGATAGCGTAAAAAAACAAATAGTAGATATCAAATATGCCTATCAGTCTTTTGTCAATCACGTTGCTTATGACTTGGGCGGCTAAGCACTGGTCTATTGTACTAACCCCATCGTCTAACCTTCTATAACACTAACATGAACCCCCTGATTGGTATATTACAACCTCCCAGGCATTGATACAATAAGATACTCAAATCTCTGCGCTGAGTAGTTGTCACATTCGCAGAGAACATGAAAAGAAACTTTCTTCAACCTGTCTTCCTTTGCACCCATAATGAAATAACAAGTAGGTTTGTAACAGAATCTGTCACTTAACCCGCTTCCACACTACAGTTGTGTTTAACTGGTAAAAAGGCGACAAACACAGCATTCATTCTATATTAAACATTTACATGCTAAATTTGGCTAGTTTCATTTTATTTTTGAAAATTCAATAGTTATTACTTATCGTTTGCAAAAATTAATTTATATTTCAAAGAATAAATATTTGAATATTCCTTGCTTTTAAATAGAATTAAAACATTTCATATCAATGTACAAAGAATCTCGTAGTGAAATATATTTGACGTCATTTCAAACGGATCAATGTCTCAAAAATAAATTTATTTTAATTTATTGTTTAAAAGAATTAGTTTCTCGAGCGATTGTTGCGAATGGCAATGGTGATTCTAATAAAAATGGCTTCCTATGCTTTTTAAATAAGCATTAAATTTTGCAGTTTTTTAAATAATTGAAGTACTTCGAATTGGAATTCTTTTCATAAATTTTCAATGTATTCTAATTTCGATACGCTGAATTTTTTTACGTATCATACTTGTCCGTAGCATTTGTAGTTCGGGCTATGAAAGTGGGTGAGGGACTGACAGACGGACTGAATGATTATGATACCTTCCACTTTTTACGTTATAAACATAGTGTGGAAGCTAAAAGTGGAAGATCGTTCAAAATAGGAAAGAGTAAGATGATAGAAATGTATGTTTTATCTTTGTTGTCGAGACAATTCTAGTTATAATGTTAAATTGTTGCGTATGTCGCATTCAATCAATGGCTTTTTAAAAGTGTGATGATTTCACTTTCCGACAGAAGGAAATTGATTTTTTAACACTTAAGCAATATTTCCTTCTTAATCGTAGTTACATAAAATGTTCCTGAAAAACCATTTCCTTAAAATCATATCATTTGTGATGTATGGCCATGTTATAGCTCATTTTAGAAGCATGCAAATGTATGTAAATTCAGCTGTAAAATGGTAACAAAAATTTCAAAGAATTTTATTTTACTTATGGACTATGTGTGCAATAAATCTTTTTACTAATCTGAAGCTAAGAATACCCAGGGATAAGAAAAAAAATGTCTGAACCACTTAGAAATCTTAAGGGCTCTGTTAATTGGAAGTGGATATTTTTTGGGAACAAGGAAAACGCACATGTTAATCATGTTCTTTGTGTCAAAGAGCATTTACATGTCATATGAAGCTACTGTTGGAAAAATTAAGCAGGCCTGTAAGAAGAGATAGATAATGAAATTATATAGTTACAATATACCTGTAATTGTGGCAGTAACGGCTTGTGGCATACAGCAAGTACAGCCAGGCTATACCTACATATTCAGTTTAAAGCAAAATCCGATCATATATTCCGATCCAATATTAGTCCGATCATTCATTTATATATTTTGCCAAAGGAGAGCATTTTTTAATGCAACGCTTTCACACCATAAATGAAAATTCCGCTCAAATAGTGGGATTGGTAAATGGTACGTATTTGGATATCAAATGAGTTGCATGCTTATAATCCAATCCTACTGTTCGAAGCCAGTGAAGAGTAATGAGAGAAGGGCTGTAGGACGAGAGTCTGGTTGCCATGACGACGAAGAATATGCGTTGCTTTGGCTGCACCAACATTTTTGACTACGGGCCGCCACTGCATTGTGGATGAAGATTGGCCATATAGACATGGATACAATGCCTATAGTGGAATGAATGCTTATGGTTATGATAGCATGAAAAACACACACAAAAGTTTGACTCGTCATGTTTTTTTTTTCACTAGTTGGTATCCCTGCACATCATTTTAAAATTGTATTTTACAAATATTGTGTAGTTCATATTTTCTAAAACTGTTCATATTGTGTTTTTTGTTAAATATTTTTAGATGGATATTAAAATATTTTTCTCGTATTTGAATTGTTATCGTTTGGGGTTTTTTCCTTTCCAAACTTTGTATAATTCCTTCGTGTGATTACTTGTGGTAGACTTCAATATTATAAAATGTTCTTTTAATATTATAAAATTTTTCAATTATTGTCAGATACAATTGTTTTTTTGTGCATATTTATAACATTATTGTAGTACAGACCACCAAAAGGTAGTTTGTAGCTTTCAAACAAAAAAAATATTTTTTAAAATCTATGGGGAAATCCTACAGTTCGCTATATTTGCACCTCTTTTTAAACTATTGTCAAGTTTGCAGCTCTATCTATAATAATAATAAAAGAAAGAGTCTGTCTGTGGATCGTAAAAGACCTACTTATACTGCCCTGAGAAATTCGAAATTTTTAAGATTGATTCCCTTTAATACCAACGTGTGCACCTGAAGCTTAGTTTTTTCATATTTGTTCCCTTTTTAGAGAAAATTCGAATTTTCTGAAAAAAATACACCACTATCTAATATAATTTTGCAGACAAGAGCACCAAGTTAAGGTCAATTAGTTCATTCAAACAAATTTACTAACTTTCAATTAACCTACCTCTTATGGTGTCCCTTGTTCAATAATGATATTTTATCAAGCTCTTAACTATACAATTGTACTCAAGAGAAATCTCGATAGCTAAAAGAAGTTTAATTTGAAAATCATTCTCTCTTTGTAGTAACAACGGTTCCAGCAGCAGTGACCTATGTGGACAGCGATGATGAAGATGACAAGCCTCTATCCAAAATGATCGGCCATCCAAATGTAAGAGTTATTCACTCGTTTTCACATAGATTTTTGAAACTGTTTTGTAATCTCAAAATGTAGCCCCGCAAAAAAAAATCGGGCTCAAATAACAGGGTGGTAACAGAACCTGGAAAACAGGGAACTTTTTAATTCTGGAAATATCAGGGAATTTTTCAAATTTCGCTAAATATCAGGGAATTTTTCCATTTTGGATTATTTAAACAGTAGGTTTAGGTTGTTCTTTCGATCAATATACTAGCGGACACTTCTTGATCAAAAGAAAATATTCTGGTTGGTCCGATTGGCCTGAACCAGAGCTACGAAAGTAAAGTCAACTCTCTTCCTATTATGCAGAGGCAAAAAACTGTCAATTATTATCAAACGTCAAATATGCTCCAAAGTCCCAACGTTGTGTATGATGTCGCCCTTAACGGTTGCGTTGGGTGCTACTCGGGTGTCGGCTCGTCACTTGACTGTGGTTCTAAATACGACGCCCGTCGCCAACAGCCCTCGTGTAGCTCTAGTATGAAAATAATTCAAACTAAACTTAAAAGTAATTGTAGTATCAGGGAATTTTTTATGAAAGTATCAGGGAAATCATGGAAGTATCAGGGAACTTTTTTTTAAGGATTTTGTTACCACCCTGAATAATCATACAAAAAATCTCAAAACCGTCCAAATAAACTTTCTTCTCTTGCAACTATTCCTTGAATATTGTTGTTGTTTTCATGTGAATCTATTTCTATATCGGGCCAAAAGTGTTGAATTCCTTGAATATTAAACAATGGAATGCATCTCATTTGCTAACAATATTTATACCAGCTTCTTTAAAGTATTCGTTATTTTCCCAGTATTGTTGGCTTCCTAACACCTTTTAAATATCTGCATAAGCAAAAAAAAACAATCGTATTTAGATTATAATATTCACTGGACCATAGATTCTTTTTCTTCTAGAAATTTTAATCTCATTAGAATACACTTTTGCAACAACATTACCAATACAATTTTTCGACTTTAAGGTTATGCATATCAAATTTGCATAATTCCCCTGTCAACATCAATAATATCTCAATTTTCCCAAAAATATAAAGCTCAACAAAAAAAATGTCTATACACTATTTATTTAAATAAATAACCACTAGTTAATACACTGCTCAAAACAATTAGGGGAGCACTTTGCGTACTTTTATTTACCCTTTCAGTTCCAACTTTTTATTTTTTATTATAAAAATCTAAAAGTTATGAAATAGATTCATTATGCATCCAAAATGAAATGATAAAAAACAGGGGGGAAATCTTAATTTTTTAAGTAAAATTTAAGTGGGGGAATATTGGAATCATAACTTTTGAATAAATTATAACAATAACTTTTTCAAAACTTTATTTGAAAAAAAAAGGTAAAATCAATTTTCAAACGTCTAAGAATGCAAGCGTGAAGAATTTAGGGTCCATTTATTTCATAAAATTGTTTAGGAGAGAATTTTATTTTACCATGTTTTTCATATTTTCATTTAATTAAAACAAACATTATTTAATTATTCTAAAGACATGAATCTTCCATCTAACGATAAATAAGCGCGATCTCAACTTAGTGAGAAAAGAAATCGCAAGCTGACGATTCCAAATGGAATCATTGGGGGTGAAAGGATTTAAACCATGCATTCCCCTAATTCTTTTGAGCAGTGTAGTTTAATCACTTGCCAGTTTAAGTTTTCAGTTGGCCACTGGCGGTTGTATTTTTCTGGATGACTTAGTTACTTAGTTAAATCTGTTTAACTAGTGCAACCAGTTTCATGCAGTCCCTAAAAATTCTTCATTTTTTTAAACCTATTTAAACTCCTAAAAACTTTCATGCACTAAGTTTCTTATTCAGGGTTCCCACAGGTCCTTGAGAGTCCTTAAGAAGTCCTTGATTTTTATTTTCAATTTTCTTTAGGTATTTTATTACTTTGTCGTTTGAAAGAGGATAATGGCTGGTCCGTGACTTCGCTCCAGACCTCAAATCATAAACATTTTTTATGTAAAATAATAGTAGAGGATCGTGGTTAAATCATATTTATTGTATTCACAAGAGATAACCAAATTTGGTATTTAATTTTGTAAGAAAAATGTCGGCAAATCAGTAAAATAATCGCCGCTTTATGATTAAGGGTCCTTGAATTTTTTTTGGGGAGTCCTTAAAAAATTCCTTGATTTTTATTTTTAATAAGAGTGGGAACCCTGTTATTTAAACTCCTAAAAATCCTTATCATTTCCTTTCTTGTGAAAAATTTGGTAAATTTTATAAAAAAAGATTTAACTGTAACAAATTTTGTTGTAAAATTATTGGCTATTAAATTACCTCAAAGACAATTGTAGAATTTAAAAAAAAATTATGTCGAATCCATATGCTTCTTTACCATTGTAGGGGAAGTTCCCTATAATAAAGTTTTTTTTTTTTTTTCAAAATTAATGTAATTGATTTTCAAATTCATATCCATTAAATTTTAGGATGACCAACTGAAAGCTCTTGTTACCAAAATTGTTAAAGAGTCAAAGTTAGAAGATGTGACCATGAAAATTGTAATTAAAAAGGTATGTTTCATCTTTTAAAAATTATATATACCCAGTTCAGTATTCATAATAATAAGATCCTCAGTAATTTGTGTTTTAAAACATTGGAAGCTATTATTGAAATAAACTATTGTAATATGATGTATAGACCTATTTATAAACCTTAAAACATTTTTTAATTTCAAAAATTATGAATTCCAACCAAAATATAAATACGAGGGCTGTTTTTTTTTTTCAACCTCCGATGGGCTGTAACAAAAAGACGGGTCAAAATACAAAAATGATTTTTTTTTACCAAAAGTAATGTACAATACTGCTTATTTCTCCACATAATCATCTTGGCGATTAAGGCATTTGTTAGACCTGTAAACAAGCTTTGAAATACCCTCTTCATAAAATGTAGCCGCCAATGATTGGGAGGGAGTTGTGACGGTTTCTTTTAAAAAAAGTAAATCTGGAAGCTTTACGTCATTTTTTTTCTGTCCTCCAAGCCACTGCTAGTCCATAATTCAATTATGGTGAGCCTTTGAGTTTCCCTAAACACTTGGTCAACTCGCTGAACAATACCGTCTGTAGCTTGCCGTCAGACTTGCTTCCTTGGTCCCCTTCTTCATGAACATCAGTATTGTTTAGCGAGTTGACCAAGTGTTTAGGGAAACTCGAAGGTTCACAATAAGTGAATTATGGACCAGTAGTGGCTTGGATTGTAGCGCTTCCAAGTTGACGTGGAGCTCAAAGAAACCGTCATAACTCCCTTCAAATCATTGGCGGATACATTTTATGAAGAGGGTATTTTAAAGCTTGTTTACAAATATGACATATGGTTTAATCGCCAAGGTGATTATATGGAGAAATAAGCAGTATTGTACTTTACTTTTGGTAAAAAAATCTTTTGTATCTTGACCCGTCTTTTTGTTACAGCCCATCGGAGGGTTGAAAAAAAAACAGCCCTCGTTGAGCATGTGTTTGTTCACAATTATAAAGATAGTTCATTTTTCTCCAAATTAGTACTTTGGGGTGTCTGTTTTTAGGCTGAAATGATCAATCGCTCTAGTTTACATACTTTGCAATAAATCTTTTCACAATCGAAGAGTGGATGACAAACATGCTTTGTGACATTTTTGAAAAAAATTGAGATTTTTGTGTTAATGAACCCTTCCTTTAAACATAACAGGTTTCAACTTTTTGATAAACTTAAAATTAAGTAAATTGTTTATCTTTTGTATAAGTGCCGTTTTTAACATATCCAAGTGCAAGCAAAAAACTTTAATGCTCATTTTCTCGTTTTCACCGTCACTTAGCGCATTCTTCCACTAAGCTCTACAATTGTGTATCATTACAATACCATTATACATTGAATGCTTCCCTTAAAATAGGGACACTCATTTTCATATGCATTTTTAGACAGAGATTTTTAGTCCCTTAGAGATAATGCATTAATTTTGAAATCACAATTTTTGCATAAGAATTGCTTTGCCATGGTATCCCATTTTCACCAGGTATGGGAATCATCATAACATCAATTTAAAACAAAATTGAATAGAAAATAACATCCGGTTATTTAATTATTAATGGATAAAGTTTTAAAATAGAGTTGCCATCTGGTGTATATTTTTGGCATTTTAAAACTTCAAAGATATATAATTAAAAACTAGATAACATTATCGTTTCAAATTTGTTTCATTTCAATGTTATGTTGATTCCCATACCTGGGGAAAAAGGGCTAACATGGCAAAGCAATACTTCTGCGGAAGTTGTGATTTCAAAACTAATGCATTAGCTCTATGAGACCAGTCCCTCTTAAACTGTTTCCTTAATGTTCATGTCTTAGGATTTAGCTGGAAATCTATTTTTTTTCCTCTATTATAATGAATTGATAGTGTAATCAGCATTACTTAGATGTAAAATGTATTTTTTTACTGGAATAAAAAGACATTGATCTTTCTTGAATTTGAGTAGTATTTTTTAAGCACTTTAAAGCTAAACTCTACCACTGATACTGTCTATAAAATCCATGTTAAACTAATGACTTTTTAGTTTACCGATGAGTTGCGGATTTTTTAGTTTAATTTCTTAATAACAGGTTAAATCAATGATGCAGTGAACTATTATTGCTAGAAATGGAATTGCTTCTTTTCAAAATACAAAAGGGCCTCATATTTTCTTTAAAAAAAATTATAAAAGTAATTGAAAAGCACAATCTTTCATATTTTTTGTATTAATAAAGTATACAGTCCCTGGACAAATTATTAGACGCACTGTATATTTTTTAGTAATGATGAAAACATACCAAAGAATGCATTAAAAAAGATGTCGATATATGTATTAAGTATAGCAGATAGTATTTTCTATTCAACAGCTTAAGTTTAGGAACACAAATGTCCTTCTAAAGGTAGTTTGTTCATCATTGATTGATACATGAAATCTTGCACTGTGTCTAATAATTTGTCCAGGGACTGTATATTTTATACCATTGCATGTTGTGCTAAAATATAGCTTTATTTATTTCGATGTAAATTTTTTTTACCTTTTATAAAATGTATTTTCTATTTTATAGGTGTTTGACAACTACCCTAACTTTGATTTAGGTTATAGAAAAGAATTTATAAAATCCATTGTGAGACAAGTAAGTTAGCAGTTTCATTAAGAGGGACTGTCAGTCACATAGAGCTAATGCATTAGTTTTAAAATCACAACTTTCGCAAAAGAATTGCTTTGTCATGTTTTCGCATTTTCACCAGATATGGGAATATAATCATAACATCAGTTTATTATCAAAATTGAAAAGAAAATAACATCCGGTTATTTAATTATTAATTGATAAAGTTTTAAAATAGTGTCGCCATCTGCTGGATATTTTGGGCATTTTAAAACTTAAAAATATATAATTAAATAACTAGATGACATTTTCGTTTCAAATTTGTTTCATTTCGATGTTATGTTGATTCCCATACCTGGGGGAAAGGGATAACATGGCAAAACAATTCTTTTGCAAAAGTTGTGATTTCAAAACTAATGCATTAGCTCTATGAGACTGACAGTCCCTCTTAATCTAATATTATCTAAATTAGTTTTTAAAATCATGGCACGATTATAACATTCTTCTACTATCTGCAACAATAATAATTGAAAATTAATTGAAGGACTGAATATTTTTGGTAATGATTCAGTAGAATAGTTTTTATTTAATGAAACATAAGAGTTTTTAAGTTTTATTTGTATAACCTTTTTAAGTTTGATTAAAATTAAAAAAAAGCCCCTTTTAAAAAGTCACTCAACAATCTAAAAAAATAAAAAACTTAATTATTTGTAGATATTGTTTTTATTTTTATCATTATAACTAAGGTATTAATTTAACTAGTGTTACCTCTAGTAGAATACTTGTTTTTTTTGGCTGCATAAATCGACATTTTAGCATAAGTTTCTTCATAAAAGATGTTTCAGGAACTTCCGCTCTATAAAATGCATTATACTTCAGGGGAGGGTGACCAGAGATATATTCATAGATATCATAGTTAAAGTATTAGATTGGCAGATCACGTGACCTCCAATGCTAACGACGGGACGCACATGAAGACCAGAATAAGAGGGCAAATGGGCCAGTGTTGCTGCCACTTTAAGGAGAAAAATACTGCGAAAAAATACCTATTAAAATCTAAAATTACAAAAAAATATCGTAAAAATACTATCTGCATTTTGGAATCTTTTTAGTAAGTTTAAATTATTTCTAGTTTTTTTTTTTTGTAATTTTAGAATTAAATGGTATTTATTCGTAGTATTTTTCTCCTTAAAGTGGCAGCAACACTGGCCCATTTGCCCTCTTATTCTGGTGTCCATGCGCGTCCCGCCGTTAGCATTGGAGGTCACATGGTCTGCCAATCTAATACTTTAACTATGATATCTATGGATATGCTGCATTTCGCATTCAGTTTTGTTGCTCAACTATCTAGCTATAAAAATTGTGCAAATTGTCTGTTTTTTACAGATTTTTCATCCAAAAACAAAATAAAATGTGATTTCTGAAAATTTAATGATGATTTCATAGTCAAAAAGTTAATCACTCAAACGAATCTGGTCAGGCTACTTCTGTGCAATCACTTGTTTTCATTTTCCAGATATTGTCTCAAATGGAGGACCAGTCACGTGTGAGCACAACAGTTAATATCTGAAGATTTGGTGCATTTTCTGTATATATATAAGCTCTTATGTTTGAATAATCTGCTACTACTAATAGCATTTATGTTTTGGAAAGGGCATTTTTGTGTCGTAGGGTATATGATGGTGTTCTAAACACTTGAAGGGATCACTGGAAAAAGTGCCAACACTTTTAACATTTCCTTTTATTTTTCTGAAAATGTGATCTTTATGAAAACACACTGACTGGCTTTAAAATTTATAACACACATGTTGTAAAGTTTAGACTTGAAGTCTATAACATGGTGATAGAAAACCATAATGACATTTATTTATTATTATTTTTTGCTTTTCTCAATATGCAACAAGGAAATTATTTTTCAATGTAACATGGTTACAAGACTTAAATTTTGTTACTGTTATTTATTTACATTTAAAAATTGTGTTTGTAAATGACATTTAAAAAAAAAAGTGTTCAAAATTGAACACATAGAAAAATATATGTATTTAGCACGAATTCAGTTGTCATCCTTCAATTAGCTACTCATTTATGTTGTGGTTTCTTTGTATAAATCATTTTGTGAGACTCGGGAGCAATAGGAAACTTGCTTTTCTTAGTCATTGTTAGTCATTCTATACTTGATTAAATGCCTCCAATTATTAACTTTTTGTATTTGAAGCAGGAGTCAAAATTGAAAGTGATTTTAAAAAATCAAAATATTTGATGTTGTGCCAACTGTTCAATATGTATAAATATACTGTAAACAAAATAAGCTACACAAATTGAAATTTAATATTCTAAACTTTTAAAAAAATCAAAAACAGTTTAAGGAAACCACACGTTATTGGGTTTCAATTTATGAATTCATATATTATTAAAAGCTTGTGTATTTTACATCATAAAAATTCTTTGCAGTGGTCAAAATATATGTATCTTTCTTGCATTTATGTTATTATTTGTTTATGTTTAACAATGTAGTTTTTCTTTATAAAAAATGTTTCTTTTTCAAATAACATTTGTATATATGTTAAAGGTATGTATTTTACTATGTTACTTAACATTTAACTAGTACTATTTAATTAAAATTCAGAAAATTAATAGTTCCTTTATGGTATTTTCTAATATCCTATCGCAACAGTTCAATTCATTTATAAGTATTCACATTTTTCATCCCACTTTTTGTGTTAGAAACTTTTTATTTCTGCTAACCTGTGATAATACTTACTGTGCACACATTTAATGTAAAAGTGCTGTATATTGAAAGAGAAGAAACAAATTGGTATATTAATGGTTAAGAAAGTTAATCAAATAAGATTTTCTTTTTACATGCATTGATACAAAAAAAAAATGTAAGGGTTACAACTTGCATGCGTCATACTTTGATATTTCTAATGTGTATGATTTACATTACATGTATTACAATGACAAATACATGTCATCTCAGTTCAGTTGTTTATAAATAAAGTTTTGGTTGTATAATTTTTGTATCCTTATTTTCTCTTTGAAATCAAATTCCATAAAATATTGTTAAGTTTTTTTTATAAATAATGTTTTAATTACATTTATTCAAATATAAAACAGACGATAAAAAAAGCTTGAATTTTTTTTTAAAAAATAACAGTTTACTTGCTATTATGCCTTGTAATTTTAAAACCCATAAAAGCTTAAACTTATAGGACATCATTTTTTCTAATAACTTAATTCTCATTAAATTTTATTCATGGAAGCCTTAACAAATTTCATTACAGATAAGAGTAAGTGACTATGTTTAATTCCAATTTAATTTGAGTCAGTCTCGATAATTTTTGAATAAATATTTAATCAACAGCAAAAAAAAAGTAAAGATCCTTTAAAAAAGTACTTATTTTTTCACCAAAAAAATTAAATATTAACCATAATATTAAAGAGAGGGGAAAAAAGTCAGTCAGGAAATTTTGGTATTCAATATCACCAAAACCCTGGTTAAAGTTTTGGGGAACAACGTTGAAGAGGATTGCTTTGAATAAATCAGAAACAATAAAGTAATTATAATAAATAACACTAACCAATAAAACATTTATATATCAACAACTATTCACAGTGGTTACCCACAACAAGGGATTCAACAATATCATTAATACCCCGGTTAAAAAGTTTTGGTAACTGGGAACAACTTTGAAAGGGATGACTGGAAGTAAAACAGGAACAATAAAGTAATTTATATAACACCAATCAATAAAGCATTTATATATCAACAACTATGGTAACACAATGGTTACATACGAGGGATTTTTCGAGAGCTCATTTCTTGTCCTTCTGCTCCTGGACCCAGGCATTGTGCATTTTGGTGACACTTTCGCCTCTCTTGGCGGCCTGCTTGCCGCTGTAGATCATGCCAACGTATATTACTGCTGTCAGCACCATCAGGTAGATGCAGATCTTGATGCGGGCAAGGTTGCGCGCTTTCTCCATCACGGCTGGCCTGCAAATAACATAAGTAGATTTAAACTACCTAGGGCCACTTAATATGGTTTCCTATCGGAGGGCGTCACAACTGAACTGAAACTCTGGAAGGAGCATCGAAGCGCTCGTCAATAGGGTCGGTGAAGCGCGGCAACCCTGTAAGAGCAACCCAACTTTTGCCGCCAATCCTATACTTTACCTGTAAAAAAAGGCACTTTAAACCAACTTTTTCAATAATTTTTTTAACAGAAAATTTATATGTTATTGCTTTAGGACAGGGGTTCCCAACCGTTGGTACGCGTACCACTGGTGGTACGCGAGAGAATTTCAGGTGGTACGCGTGAGTAACATGATGCTATAAATAGCTTCTGTAATACGCATGAGCAGTGAGCACGCAGACATATTACTCATTATTTTAAAGAGAGAAATTTTTAACTTCTGGGTCGGATGTAAAACCTAGTACCCTTTGATATCCCGGCAAGCTCTGCTATTTGTTACGAGTTTTTTTTTTTGTGTGTGAGAGTGTAATTTCTGAACTCTTACAACAAGTTTCACACTAAAGACTATAAAAGTAAATTTTGTATGATAATTAATTTTTTGCTGAGTTTGTGCTATTTTTTATTTGTATGTTTTTAGACCTATAAATAATAAATAAAACTGTAAATTAATACCAATTTAATTGTTTTATTTGTCCTTTATTATAAGCATGTTATAAATAAACAAATAAATAACCATTAAATATGAAGTTTTCTCAGGAATTTAATTCAAAAACCTTTGAACACTTTTAGAAGAGTAAATATTATACGTTTAATAAAATATTTAGGTCTGGTGGTACGCCAAAATTTCTCAAAAAGTCAAGTGGTACGCAGGTGCAAAAAGGTTGGGAACCCCTGCTTTAGGAGGTTCTTTATATAATGAAGTTTCGGAAACATGTAATTTTAAAAAAGTAGGATTGCAGGAACAATCTTTAAAACTTAAAATTCCTTGGAGTACTATTCTTGGCGATCGATACAAACTGTCCAATGTAAACTGTCAAGTCAAATGTCAATTGTGATCGGCGAATTCATGCCAAATGTGGCACATATTCTCCCTAAAGCTGTCGCCAAGTGACCCAAAAATAGGCTTCACCAGCTTTTCATGGAATGCTCTTTCCAGAGGTTCAGTTCAGTGGAAAGGATCCATAAATCATTAGATGTTTTTGAAGGGGGGGGGGGGGGGTGAGCTCAATATCAACAAATCCTACGTGGAGGCGAAAAGGGGTGGAGTCTCGTCACTCATCGCATAATTTTTCTTCACAAAAAACGAACATAAAATAGCTAGAAAATGGAGTTAAATTTCAGTAAAATTTGTTTTTGAACTCAAACGTGGCAAAATCGTACATGAAAATATTTATGGTGGCTTTCCGAACCATACTTAAATTTGTTAAGGAAAAGAACAGTCCGTTATTTCATATAGATTTGATTGATGTTTGTTTCTTTCTGTCCTCTTTATTTAGTTTCCATTCCGACTAAACAAAACATGTATAAAGTATATATATATATATATATATATATATATATATATATATATATATATATATATATATATATATATATGTCACTTGAGCACCAAATATTACAAAGTATCAAAGGGAGGGGGGGGGTCGAAAATCGCCAAAACTGCACCATGTGATTTATGGACGCCCCGTTGCCTTGAAAAAGACCATAAACTTGAGACTGGTCTTAGAAGCCACTGAAAAGTCCCCAAATTTCCTCTTGACTACCAGTGGCGGCTCGTGGCATACAGCAAGTACGGCCAGGCTGTACCTACATATTCAGTTTAAAACAAAATCCCTAATACGATCATGTTATTTTTATACATTATTATAATTTTCCAGAGGAGCGCTTTTCTTTTAATGCAACGCTTTCACGCCAAAATTGAAAATTTCGCTGAAATAGTGGGATTAATAAAAGGTACCTATTTTTGTATCAAATGAGTTGCCTGCTTATAATGCAATCCTACTGACTGCAGCCTGTGAAGAGTAATGAGAGAAGGGCTGCAGGACGAGAGCCTGGTTTCCATGACGACGAAGAATATGCATTACTTAATTCACGTACAATTAAATGGATTAAGGGGCGGAGTGCTGCTTTTCGTCTGCATTACGCTTTTCGTCTGCAGTTGGAATTCGCTGGATATGATTGGTGGTTGCCAAACACGTGTTAGGCCATGTGTGATGATGGGGGAATCAAGAATTTGAACGCTTCAGCGTTCAAACGATTATTATTTGTATCGATTATTATTATTATTTGATTTTGCTTTTGTTTCTTGTTTTATTTGTTTTTTATTAAAAAATGGAGACTCGCTATGATAAAATATACTTAAAGTAATACACTATGGTTTTTTTAAAAGAAAGTTTATCTATTTTCTATAATTTTATATACTTTTTTAATTATATGCTTCTCAATTTATGCTCAGCCAACTAAAGTTTATGTGTGGAGGGGGGGGGGGGTCGCGTTTCCTCGACTGCACCAATATTTTTGACCACAAGCCGCCACTGTTAACTACTAAGAAGCTGTAGTGCGACAACGATAAAAAAAAAGTTTAAATACTACTCTAAAATTGGATTTTATGATATAGGGATTGGCTTGTGGGATTTCAAAGCCAAACATAAATCAAGATTTCACTAATTTTTTTCTTTGAATGGTACCCATATGTAGTCCTAATTTTTCTTTTACATAGCCTTAAATAATACAAAGGAAATATTTAGGAAATCTCAGCCAATTTTAGGGCCACATTTGGGGTTTTCAAATATGGCTCTAAATTTGGCTGAATTTTCCTAAATATTTCCTTTGTATCCTCATCAAATCATCCTCAGCAAATTTTAAAGGGGCAGCAATTTTTTTTAGAAATAAAACCTAATTTATTGTGCAAAATATTACAGTTATAGTTTTATCTAAACTGATTTAACTTTATTTTTAAAGCTGATGAAACACAAACTCTAGCCTTTTGTTGTATATAACAAAGGTATTTAGTAAATATGAACTTTAAAGAGGCAACTAATGAACATTAGCAGCACAAAATTTATGAACACAATTGGCCTGTAGGCCTTAAATCTGGCCTCAAGTCAAATAATAATGAAACTTACGAAACTGTGTTCGGAACGTCCTTCACAGAGGGGTACTTCTTCATCCACACCAGTAGGTATTTATCCAAGTTGTTGGGGTTGTGGGTCACTGAAAATGTACGAAACATTTTACAAAAAGCATTACAAAAATATAAAAGCTATACTTTTTTATGAACATTTTTAATGATTATGTATGCAAATTATGTTGTAATGTTGTTTCTTATTCTACTTGGTGAAGATCAAGTCCAGAACAAGTCCAAAAGACCGTTCGCCCACAAAAAGTCTCGAACCAGCGCAGGGATAAAAGGTTACTCTTCTGCAGATGCGAATTATGTAATACCATAAAAAAAATCTCGACACATTCACAATAAAAAAAGGTTAAGGTTGGGTTGAATTATCATCGCACTTGAGCGCTATATTGGCGACATGCATCGTAATTTCGAACCACAGTCAAGTAACAAGTTGGCACCCAACACAACTTTTAAGGAAGACATTGTATGTGGCATTGGTACATTAAAGCATAATTCACATGCACTCCTTCTACACAGTGTATTATAAGTCAGACTTCTTGGCTGCACAGGCCATTTATATGTCAGCAGTTATTTTGGCCTGGGATCGAACCTCTGACCTTTCGCATGCAAGGCAAGCATCTTAACGATTGGGCTCTCCAGCCCCCGCAATGAAAAAGGACGATTAAGGAAATTAGAAAAGCTCCATATAAAATTCTTTATTACTACACTGATCAAAACAATTAGGGGAGCACTTTGCATACTTTTGTTAATTCTTTCAGTTCAAACTTTTTATTTTTTATTCTAAAAATTTAAATTTGTGAAATAGATTCATTACAACCAGAATGAAATGGTAAAAAACAGGGGAAAAAAATCTTAAATATTTTGAAACTAAAAAATTTTAAGGGGAAAAAAATTGGAATCTATAAATTTTTTGAATAAAGTTAACGAAAGTATAAACTTTTTTCAAAAACGTTTCTTGGTTAATAAAAGAGAAAGATAAAAATCATATTTTTTAAACACCTCAAGAATGGCAATAGCGTGAAAGAATTTACGGTCATTTTTGTATTTTCAATTTCTTGTGTAAACATTTTTTATTTTTTGTAACGTGAATTTTTGTATTTATTTACTATGTTTTTCATATTTTCATTTAATTAAAACAAATATATTATAATTTTCTTAAAGACATGATTCTCCCATCTAACGATACATAAGTGCAAGCTCAACTTAGTGAGAAACAAATCGAAAGCTGATAATTCCAAATGGAATCATTGGGGATGAAAAGGTTTAAGCCATGCGTTCCCCTAATTGTTTTGAGCAGTGTATTTCGATAGAGGGATACCCCACTAGCCTCAACAGTATTCCTTCACTGATTTAATTTTCATAAATCATATACGTTTGACAAAGCTAGATAAATAAAACCGATGGGTAATTTTATAGGTAAATAGTTCAATGACAAACTGAACTATACTGCAAAAGGCAGTATGTGCGGTGCGGTCTACCCCAGACCACACAGTTAAATTTCTTCTTTCATTTCTATTAGTTTTTATAAATACATTTTCACTAAATGAAAGGAAACAATTTAATCTATATTTTTATTTCAAAATTTAATTTTTCAAATACAATAAACTATACGTGCTTCACAAAACTTAAACCAACCCATTCGATATAAAAAAAAATTCTGCTGCACATGAAACATCTTATTTAAACTAATAAGAAAAAGTTCTTTTGAAAAAAATGCACCAAATGTGTATAGTGTTATTTTTTACGTTAAATTAAATATGAAGCTGATTCTGAAATCAAACTAAGTGATAAAAATAAATTTTCATGAAAATTTGCAAGTCATTTATTATACAACTTATAAATAGAACGTTAATTTATAAATAAAGAAAAATTCTAACCAGACATCCATCGCGGAGAAGTACTTATATTACGTAAAACAGGAGAAAAGTTATTTGGTTTGAAAAGATAGCATTTGCTAAGTAAATTTCTTTGTGTTTTCAAAAACTGCAAAGCCAACATGGTTTTCAATTTGGTCAATCTTAAATGACTTTTAAAAAATTCAATTAAAGTGTCATTGGATTGTTTGTTTACAATCCTTGTTTACAATCCAAAGGTTACTTGGTTTGGAGCATATTTTACTCACTCCTGATCCTCTCATGTAGTGTGTTTAACACAACCAAAAAATACTTTGTTGTTTAATGCAAAAATCGAATCGGCTTGTTTCAGATGACGTTTTTCCAGTCTTTCTATCGGTGAGTCGATTGGAGTTCTTTTCAAAAAAAGGAATCTCCTAAAGGATTTATAATGTTAAACTAATTATTTTGAGATGTTAGTTGTAAAATCTGGAAAACCCGCCTGTTTTGAATATTCAATATTAGAAAATTAAAAGCGCATGACTAAGTCAGTATCTTTTTCTAAAGGAAGAAGTTACTAATGGGCATTATGTCTTGAGTGTCAATAGTTCCACGAAATGAAAATAAGTTCTTCCTAAATTCTTCCACAAATTGTGTTAACTATCCAATAGTTTTTTTTCCTTCTTGGAAATGACCCTTTTTTACGTTTTTTGCATTCGTGATGCTCAAGACGAATTTTTCTTATAAGAACATAAAATAATGTAGTTACAAACAAAATATTATTTCTTTGAAAAACCACAAAATTGTAATAGTTGTATTTCAAAGTCTTATTCTTTGAAATATAACTATTTCATCAGTTCTTATTCTTTGCAAATTTTAGATGAAATTTTTTAATGGCATGTTCAAATATGGTACCCCAAAGACCTATTTTCATACTAAATGCAGGAATGTTAATATTTTCTATTTTAAAAGCATATTTCCCATTACAGAAATTCAGCACTATTTCATAACACAAAGAAAAGTTGTGCAGACATTTAAAAATAAAGACACAAAATACTACAGTAAAATAGCTTTATTTTATATAAAATAACTTTGTATTTGACAAAAAAAAAAGTTTCAAACAAGTTAGTATTAAGTAATATATTTACAAATAAATAAAACAACACATTTCATTACAAACAAATAACTGTAATCTTAGTGTAAATTAATTACAATTAGTGGGCACAGTCCATAGATATCATAGTTAAAGTATTAGATTGGCAGATCACGTGACCTCCAATGCTAACGACGGGACGTGCATGGAGGCCGAATAAGAGGGCAAAATGACCAGTGTTGCTGCCACTTTAAGGAGAAAAATACTACGAAAAAATACCATTTAATTTATTCTAAAATTACAAAAAAAATGTCGTAAAAATACTAGCTGCATTTTGGAATCTTTTTAGTGACTTTAAATCCTTTTCTAGTATTTTTTTTTGTAATTTTAGAATTAAATGATATTTTTTCATAGTATTTTTCTCCTTAAAGTGGCAGCAACACTGGCCATTATGCCCTCTTATTTGGCCTCCATGCACATCCCGTCGTTAGCATTGGATTTCACGTGATCTGCCATTCTAATACTTTAACTATGATATCTATGGCACATTGCTTGTGGGAGGGATATTATATGAAAAATTGTGGGATATGGGGATGGAACTTGGGCACACAACTCGAGTCCATGAACTGCACGTCTCCCATGAGGAAGAGCATCCTGGGAACTGTAAAGATTACGGATATAACAAGTATTGGTAAACGTTGTAATTTTACATTCAATGTAAAATATTACAGACAATAAAGTCAACAACCACATTTACAGACCATATCACTGGCATTTACCAGAAAACTTGGGCACACACCAGACTTCATTACATACAACTAACTTTATACATTCATCATCCATCCATCTGATCATACATTCCCCTTGCATACATCATTACAACTTCATAAATTCAACATAAAACATATCAGCACACATTTCAGTGTGAGTCCACAAACTGCACGTCCCCCACGAGGAAGAGTGTCCCGTGCAGGGGGCGGGGCACGGGCGACAGGAGGGTGGTGGCCTGGCACTCGGGGTACACCCCCATAATGCACACAAAGTGCGCCGCATTCCCAGACACCACGTCCACCTCTACGTTCTCGGCAAAACTCACGCTGAACACAATGTACAATTTTATGTCAAGTAGTTCAAAATATGCCACAGTGAATAAACAAAGTAAGGAGTTACAATTTTTACATTCACTGTATAATATTACAGACAACAAAAAATGAATCAGGATAGTTACAGACCACATTACCGACATTTACCAGCAAACTCGGACAGCACCTCATTTTTATACATTCACAATAAAACATAACATACTACATCTCAGTACAAGTTCATGAACTGTACGTTCCCCATGAGGAAGAGTGTCCAGGGAATGAACCGTAAATATTACGGATACTATGAGTACTGATAAATGTAGCAATTTTACAAAATGGTCTGAAATGTTCACACATTTACAGACCCTATTTCCACATTTACCATCAAACTTCACCGTAACCACTCACATTCACCGTAAAATATACATAATATACGTGTCTCAGTGCGAGTCCATGAACTGTACGTCCCCCATGAGGAAGAGTGTCCTGGGAATGAACCGTAAATATTACGGATACTATGATACTGATAAATGTACAATTTCAAAATGGTCTGAAAGTTCAACTTTACAGACCTATTTCACATTTACCATCAAACTTCAGTAACCACTCACATTCACCGTAAATATACATAATAATGTCTCAGTCGAGTCATGAACTGTACGTCCCCATGAGGAAGAGATCCAGGGGTGACCGAAAGAGGTGGGTCTGAAGCGTGGTCACCACCAGTTACAGCACACATTTCCACATTTACTCAAACTTCACGTAACCACTCACATTCACCGTACAATATACATAATACATGGGCTCAGTGCGAGCCATGAACTGACCGTCCCACATGAGGAGGCATCCTGGGCAGGGGGCGGGGCACGGGCGAGAGGAGGGTGGCGGCCTGGCGCTCGGGGTCCACCCCCGTCACGCACACAAAGTGCGCCACGTTCGCGGACACCACATCCACCTCTAGGTTCTCGGCAAAGCTCACGCTGAGTACATGGTGCAAAAGGTTGGCGCCATTCTGCACCAGCACCAGCTTGGTGCGCTTGTCCTCGGGTTTCATGCCTAAGGGAAAAGAAAGATAGTTTGTAACTATGTTCCTGGAATGTATATGTAGGTTTAATCATTTTTAATTTTAGTACCATTAAAAAATAAATTTTTAATTAATAGTTAGAAAATTTCTTGGAATGTTACGAACTTAATTAGGAGCAAACTTTTGTTCGGTATAATTTATTTTATTTATTTCATTTATACCCTCTTCACTTAAATAATAATATAATAAATAAAATCTATAAATAATAATAAATAATATAATATAATAAATATAATAAAATCCTCCTACAGATATATTCTTTAAATAAACATATAGATCTAAACAATAAATATATTTAAAAGTATGTTTGGCAAGTAATAATTTCCAACTTGGGGGCGATCGCCCCCATATTGGGCGATTTGTGTTATCAAGGGGGCAAAAAATACTTGAGGGGCGATGAGTATTCAAAGGGGGAAAATTAAAATAATGTTGTACCTTTGTACAGTAAAACCATTCTCCAACCATAACCATCAAACCAGCCAATTTTTACTTTAAAGTCTCTTAAATTTTCTAGAAACCAGTAAAAATATCTTAGTTAATTATTTCACTTTCGTCCTTTAAAAATATGTGTTTTATGTTTTTTTCTATTTTACTTAAAAGTGACCAGATAAAGCTTCTTTGGTTGTTTTTATAAACGGTAGTAAGTGTTATAAAACTGTTCTATAGTTACACTTTAACTGAAATTATGATTAGACATAACATGAAAATTAAAAGGGGGCGAAGGATGTTAATCAACTTAAAATACGAGGCGATGGTCCAGAAAAGGTTGGGAACCACTGGTTTAACACTTGCTGGGGAGCATGGCAATTTTGTGTAATTTGAAGTTTTGAAGCTGTAAAAGCACAACAATTTTATTAAGGTAGGCATAAACAAAGAAGCTATGTCAGTTTTTTGCAAGACCACCAAAATCTGCTGAGCCCTCTTGGCAAGTAATTTTTTGACACAATAAATCAGCCGATTCAATATTTTTTAGAAGCTTGAACATTCTTGCCATTGTCTGACGTCACAACAACGACTTAAATAACTAAAATATAAATTTCAATACTAATTAAATGGGTAGTTTGTCGACAGATGTCCATCCGGACATACAAACAGGGAGACAACGTGTATAAAAGATGGATCTTTGAGGTTATACCTTAAAAAAAAATAAGAATCTTTAAGATTCAATGGAAAGAACCGATTATGGAAGAGGCATATGGACAGGCAAAAGGACTTCTTTGGCATTTCAGTACCTACTTTTCCAATTTTTAAAAAATTCGTTCAAATTAAAAAAAAGGGGCATTCCCTCTTCTCTACTTACCCAATGGCATAAGTGAATCAGGTAGCGACGGTGCCCCTATCTTATAGACCCGCATTTCCGCAAACTTGACGTCAAAGGAGTGTGGGTATAGCCCGTGGGTCTTGGGCCCATAAAAGTACTGGCGAACTCTGGCATCAGCTGCTTCGCCCCGGGCCTGGGATGTACGCTCTACAACACCACCAGATTTCGGGACGAAAACTATTTTCACGTTCATGTCTGCAATGTCCCTTACCTAAAGAAAATTGCAGGATGTTACTAAATTATTGAACTTGGAACAAATATATATGTATCTTATTGTATGTGTTAACGACAAAATATGAAAGAAATCAGGGATTCTATAGAATGCAAAAGCATTACTCAAATACCTTCCAAAAGTAATTCAAGTATACAAATACCATGGCTTTTACCTTTAAATACCTAGTTTTTACCCTAAAATACCTAGTTTTTAACATGCCTTGGTAAAACGAAGTTTTTACCAGTAAAAAATTCAAACCTGCTTGAATAGGTGAACTATATAATACAAATTATATTAAGGTTAATTCCACGTAAAATGATACCACAACTGAAAAAAAAAAAAAATTCTACAGTTGTAACTTTTATATGTGCTTAAGAAAAGTTTGAATTTTATTTTTTTTGTATCAACAACTATTATTTTTTCACCTTTGGCAACACAGCAGCTTCAAAATGGCTGCTTTGTTTTGAAAGCATGGTCTCGTGTTTTTTCATCATTTTGAACCCAGGAATTTTAAGGTAAGAAACACATTTTATCAGATTTTTTGGAAAAATTATTAAAATATATTATCAGAACTATCTTAAAAACACATTATTAATCGGCATTTATTACTAAAAGATTCTTAATTAGAAAGATAAAAAATCTCATTTTTTGACTGAAGTGTAAGTCACGAAAAGATATAAAAGTTTCTATAACTTTTTTAAATAAAGCTTTACTTCAAAAATTTTACGATATTTTCTTTCTATAGTAACCTCTGCGTAATTCCACACCTTTTTAATTTTAAAATAAAAAGCATTTTCCCTATTTATAACACATTTTAGCTTTGTAGTGTAAGTCACAATGTAGTGTTAGTCACAGCTTCTGTTTGATTTATCTATTATAGATTAGCTATAATATTTGTAGATTTCTTATATTTTGATAATTTTAATTTAAGATGGCTAAATCAACAGTTAAAAGAAAAAAAAAGGAGCAAAGGGAAAGACTCTAAGCATGTGGAAAATTTCAAACCTTTAAAGAAAAGGAAAGCAAAAACAACTTTACGGACAACACTTTAACTAAAAATACACCACCTCTATTGCAATGTTCCAACCGTTAGACAACATTGAATGGCATTTCTCTGCCACCAATGTTGGCCATCTTTACCTTTAGTCATGAAAAAGGACCATTTGATGGACTTGGTAATACAGTGAGGAGGGGATAAAAGCAGCCACACCTTCCAGGAAAATTGACCCACATTCTGCTAAAGATTTTTTCACTTTACATAAGAAATCTGCCCAAACATTTCACTATTATACATTTCTGACAATTGTATAAAGGGCGAAATAGGTAGATTAAATGATATTTGCTCATCAAAGGAAAATAAATATTTCCGATTCCTGACACTCAAAAATTGCTCTGCTTTTTAAAATTAAACAAATACTTACTTAAAACTGCCAATATTTCATTAAATCCTCCAAAAAACAACACTGCTGATTAAACAAATGGAAATGTTGTAAAAGGAAATACCTCTCAGCAAAATTCTGAAAATGAATTTGATGCTGAAAGAAGAACTTTCGTTTCTTTTGTAGGAAAATTATCGTTAAATATTTTGTGGGGCAAATGTTAAGTAAAGATGCTTATTCAATAAAACTGAAACATCTGCAATGGTCAGGAAGTCTTTTTGCGTGGCCTGAGAGAAGGAAAGTTTTTCAGACAATTCTATTGAAGAAAGAATTAAGAAATTACCAGAAACCAACTTTAGGGGATGTTGTGTAACTTTTTCTAACTATGATTTTACCATGTATGCAATTCTTAACTTACCATGTTCAAAATTATTTACATATGTTATGTTATTATTGCCTAAATTTCCATATCTGTGATACAATTCACACGATGTAGTGTAAGTCACAAATTGAATGTAGTGTAAGTCACACACAAAACTGTTAATAAATTATTTCCTATGATATTTCCACACTTTTTTGCAATTAAATTATTTAGCTTTAAACCTTGTACTTAAATTAAGCACTGGTAGAATGTTGATTTACTGCACTATGAAGAAGAAATGAGTTTTAAATGGTAACCAAAACTCGACTTCCTTTCATGTAGTGTAAGTCACAGTATGACATTTTTATTATTTTTTAGTGAAATACTAAATGAAAATGGTTTTTTATGATTTTTAAAAATAGTATATGTTCAGGGGTAAACTGGCGTAGAATATATTTTTTGAATAAGTAGAAAATAATTATGAACTACGCAAATGAAATTTGTTAAATCGTTCGATGTAGTGTAAGTCACGCGTGGAAATGCCCTTAAGCATTATACACTTTTAAACAATAATTCAAGTTAACTAGTTATATTGATTAATACTAACTAGGTACTTGTTAGATTTTTGAATTGTACCAATAATACAATAAAAGGTATATAATACTTGATGATTAGTGTTATATATATGATCTTGATGATTAGTGAATTTCTATGCATTCTGGAATTCTATAAATTTTATTCTTTATTGATAAACAGACTGGTGTGAACCCTATATATAGAAAAAAATAGTTCTTGATTGGCCAAAGCTTTTAATTTTAATTTCCATTAAATTCTTTTCAGTCTCTGTATGTATTTTAAAATTTTTAATTCATTTTTTTGTCAAAATGCACACACAAATAAATATGTTTAATATAAATTCACGATTGGAAATTTGATAAATTTATTGAGTAAAGGTGAATTTAAATTAATTAAACATTTGAAAATGTTTTAAATGTGTTTAAAAATCCAAAACAATTGATTGCTATAAACTAAACAACATTTCTGTCCAATTCATTTTTGAATCTTATGCTAATGTTTAAAAAGCATTTGACTATTTCAAAACAAGTACCTTTAGCAAGGAGTTTTTTGAATGTTCAAAAATTAACTAAACATTTAATACTATTTTGTAGAAATGAACATAAGATTAAAGTTAAATCATACAATTTACATAACATAAAAATTAAATAAAAATAAAAGCAAACTATAAGCTCATTGCTAACATCACAAAAATATAATCCCAAACAGTTATTTTAACCCTCTCAGGGACACAGACACATAAACAGATTTATTTTCAGAATTTTCCAGCAACACATAAAATGTTTATAAACTGATGGATTTTATATTTTTTTTAAATGAAAAATTATTTATAATAATCTCCTACACAAATACAATTTTTAAAAAATTAAGGAATTTAAATTTAAGTCAAAACTTTACATTTTAATCTCATGTACTAAAAATAAGTTTACAGTTCAGCCAATTTGCCTATTCCTCATAGGGTTAAGCTCAATTAATTGCAATAAACCCACACAGCCATTTTAAGTAAACTAACTTCAATAAGCACAAACCTACCAGATTGTTGTACAGTCTCTCCAGGTCAATGACGAAAATATAGTTGGCAAATGTATTTTACAATTTCAAAATAAGAACCTGAAGCCAGGGTTCGTACTCTATCTATGATAGTAAAATTCAGGAGTTTCTAAGGAGTTTTTCAGGAGTGCAGCAATGTCAATTCAGGAGGTAACGAGGAATAAAATTGAATAGGTTTGTTATTATTGTATTAGTATAGTGACTTCACTGCACTTCAAATGATGAAAAAGAAGAAAAAAATCTTCTAAAGAGTTGTGCGGTGCATTTTGGGACCTATTATCACGATGTCTAAACTCTATTTTTCTACTGTGCATGCGCAGTAGACTTATTCCGAATAAAGTACAAAAAAAAAAAAAAAACGGCAGAGAAAGAAAAACATATCTGTAACATCAATTTTTTCAGGAGAGGGAAAAAAATATAAGGAGATAAGACACAAATTTCAGGAGTTATAAGGGCCCTTAGAAGAAAAAAATGAAATTCAGGAGTTTTTCAGGAATTTCAGGAGGTGTACAAACCCTGTGAAGCTTAAATTTTTAAACACGATATTTAATTTTAAAACGTTAATCTGAAGTTGAAAGTAAGTATTGAAGTGGTAGTCGCAGAGGAGATGTAGCACATTAAAGAAACAAAACATCTCAAAACAAAATCACAGTTACACCACAAAATTATAAACCCAAATAGCTCTTTTAAGCTCATTTAATTTCAACCCTCATGAACCTACCAGCTCATTGTACAGTCTCTCCTGGTCGATGACAAAAATGTAGTTGGCCTCAAACGCCTTCGCTGCATGTTTGATGGTCTGGTATCCCTCCCCCTTCACCCAGCCCCCCGTGTTGATGATGCAGCCACCAATGGCGGCCTTTTTGTCGGGCTCTCCAGCTCGGGTGGACACCACCTAAAGAGAAGAGATAGTTAGGAAACTTCATTTAGCCAAATACAGGGTGACCCAAAAGTAGCCTAACAGTTAATGTTGTACCATTGGTAAGAACTTTGGGTTATTTAGAACATGCATTTGACATAGTCGTGCTTAGTTTTGTTGGTTGGCTAAAATAAAGTCGTACTACAGCGTATCTTATCCAAAGAGTAGCAATTCGTGGACTTCGATTGGTTTAGTTTCGAGATATCTTCGGTTTATTAGTCCTTACCGACCAGGCTATCCCGGCCCCGTTTATTTGTTTGATGCTCTAGAATATGCAAATGTCACCAGAGGACGGGACCAGGTGGTTGCAGGAATGCATCAATGTTGAAGGTAGACAATTTGAGCACTTTCGGAATTAAGAATGTAAATATATGTATGTAAATAAAGCTGTCACTTTTGACTATGGTTCTTAATTACGATGCCTGTCGCCAATAACTCTCCTGTAGCTCTAGTACTACGATAATTCAACCAAATTAAACTTAACCTGTATTAAAATAACTGTTTCTGTATAAATAACCGTATACCTAACTGTTGGGCTACTTTTGGGTCACCCTGTATATTGGTCACCAAGAGGCTCAAGCCCATCCCTAATATTGGGAAAAAGTATCTCATATGTTATTTATATAAATTAACAAATTGGTTTGCGATCAGTGCTGTATTTGTAAAAACAGCAAAAGGTATCCTATCTTGTAATAAATTTGTGAAAATCAGAATTAATAAGAAACATTAAAAGGTGTTATTTTAAAATTATCAGAAAAAATATTTTTATACCTTAATAAATTGTTAAAAATCTCTTGTTTCCATTCAACAGTTAATTTTTTTTTAGTCGAAATGAGTTTTAACTGAAATTTTACTCTGTTATAAATAAATATATTCATTACAATTACAAAGGAATTTCAACTAGAAAAATTAACTGCTGAATGGTAACAAGAGGCTTTTAACAGTTTATTAGGGGACAAAAAAATATGTTTTGTAATTTAAATAACTACTTTAATACTTCTAAATATTTGATCTTGCTAAATAATGAGCCTTTAACTTTTGAAATAAATCATTGGGTATACTTTATATTTCAAAACATATCAGGTGGTATACTCCTTACACGTCAGCAACACACACACACAAATACAGCATTGTTTTTTATATATACTGACTGAATCATTTTCATCAACCCCTCTTACAATCATTTTCATACAAGACTGCGCAAGAATAATACCATAAACTTTATTTTGGTATGCATTAGAACTGTTTTTATAATGAATCACATTTAGTTTAGTTTGAATTATTGTCGCACTAGAGCTACACGAGGGCTATTGGCGACGGAAATCTCTTCCAACAATAATAATCACTCGAGATTAAAAAAAAAAGAAAAACCACAATCCATTTTCTAGAGCAGTGAAACTACCAAACAATGGAACTTTTTTTTAAAGTAACATTTCTCGAATTAAGGGTGGAAGAATGAAAAGGTCCTAGCACAACTTTTTGGGGTTTGACAATACTGTTACTTACATTTAGGTGAAATGGTTTTTTAAATTATTACTAAATATATTTTGAGAATTCGCAATTTAAACCAGAGGTATACATTTTGGGGAATCACATATAAATGTACTTTACCATGTAATAGGAAATTATTACTAACTCTGTTTTGAATGCACAATTTAGACATAAGAATTTAGTTAGGTTAGATTAAATTAGTTTGAATTATCGTCGCACTAGAGCTACACGAGGTCTACTGGCAACGGGCGTCTTATTTTAGAAGAACAGTCAAGTGACGAGCTGACACTTGAGTAGGCACCCAACGCAACCGTTAAGGGCGACATCGCACGCAGCGTTAGGACTTTGAAGGATATTTAATGTGTACTCCCGCCACACAGTATTATTCGTCGGACGTTTTTGGCTGCACGGGCCGTTTATAGATCGGCAGTTATTTTGGCGATGCAAGGACCCGAACCAGGGATCTTCCGCATGCTAGGCGAATGCCAAACCGACTGGGTTATAATGAATCATGAAAAAAAGAATAAAAACATTGGCACTCTAAATTTTTTAAAATTTGTTTTATAATTTTTGTGTAAAAAAAGCAATTTAAGCTTTAAAAATAGTCTGGTATTAACATGCAATGTTTATGGGTAAACAACACATAAATATTCCATGTTATCAATATGGTGAAAATAAAATATTGAGTTGCAGGTTATTTTCGATAACTTCTCTGACTATTCAATGTTTTATGCCTTTTCATCCAGGTGTTCATAATTTCATAAATCTAACACCCAAATTGCTTAGTTTCAACTTCTAATTTAAAGAAACAATTGATAATGCTTTAAAAAGGGTCTCAATAATACAATCTAGATAAATTGGTTTCTCTTTATACTTAGAAATAGGTGAGGGGCTTGAATAAAAGAGGAATAATCAAATATAAAAAGACAAGCAGCTCTTTTAAATTGTTTTTTAAAAAAATGTTTTTTTATGAAAATTAAAAAACTATTATTTTCTTATTTAGAACAAAGCAAAGAAGTTTGAAACGATTGAAGAACAAAATTAGATAACAAGTTATGAATACACTTGTTGTTTTAAACTAAAGCCTAAAAAGAATTAGAAGTTATTTAAGTCATATATTTTCCCTTATTTTGTCAATTTGAACTATTGCAGAATATGTTGTAAATAATATTTTATTGCTGTTTGACTTCTTGAATTTAAGAAATCCTAATAGAATCTGGTATTTTGGACCAGGGACATGACAAATTTCCCAACTCTATGACAAAGTAGCGTAATAAATAGTTATAAAAGCATAATAAAATCATCAAATGTTATATGTTTTTGTAAACTAGAATAAAAACTCTATTAATTTATTGAAATAATATTATTATAAACTATAATTTTTTTTATGATAATGATTACTTTAGTGCTGGGACATCAATGAGACAAATTTTTTGAAAATCACCCTCATATATTATATGAGCAATACATATACTTTCCTTTGAATTAACATCTACCTCCAACACTAACCTCTAATATTTCACATTAGGTAATTGAAAGTAAAAAAGCTTCCATTTTAAAACTTCTGCTTGAAGCTACAAAGAAGCCTTTTACCTGTGCCAGCCTTGAGACCACCTTGTTGTAGAGCTGGACGTTTGTCGAGGGGGACTTGTGTCCGTAGTGGAACACCAAAGGGGCCGTAGAAGAGAACCCTTCGTCGACCTCGGCCACCCTTTCGACAGGCAGAGCAGCCACTGTGCCAGGGATGGAGATGGAATTCACCTGCGGAATCAGATTTCTGTGTCATAAATAAAAAGTTTTATTAAGTTAATTAATAAATGTTATTCAGTAGGTTTAATTGAAATTGTTTTAATGATGTATTTTACTGAACATTTATCATGGACTTCATGTAGTCATAATTATTTATCATACAAGTATTGAAATAATTATTTATGTTTGTGCATTTTTACACTTTTAAATAATATACAAGATAAAAATACATATTAATTACATTACCAAATGATGTAAAATAATTACAGAAGATTGGTCAATTTTGCAAAATTAAGGAGTTGTATAGTCCATTCTTTCCTTAAAAGGTATTAAATATATTAATTAAAATTTTGCAGTTGGCGGGTATTAAAAGTATGCCAAGAAATTACTCTATATACTACTTTGAAGACCAAATATTTTTCTCAAAAATGCTTATAGATAATGTGCATTTGCTCCTAGCTTTTTTTAAGTTACTAGCACAGATTGCTCTTAAATGTTTTATCAAATTTCTAACACATATCAGGGTTGGCATGGCTTTTACCACCCCTGGTAAATACCATGGTAAAAACCGGTATTTACGGTCCTGGAAAAAAAATATGTTTTTCCCACCTGAGAAAAACTCAATTATTGAAACAACAATTAATTACTAAATATTTTTTAATGGGACTAATTAAAATAATTATAATTTTGTATTTTAATAAAGATTTATCATGGCCTTAATATTTTTAAAAATACACAAATATTCTTTGTTATTTTGCATTTATGGTAAAATAATAATCATGTACTCTTGTTTATTATTATTTGAGCATTCCCATCTGCATAAACATAAATAATTATTAGAATATTGTCTGTGGTTAATATGCATTACAATATTGTATAGGGTAAACAATTGAGTTATGTCTACTAAATCTAAAAAAAAATCAAACGACTTTACTAGGCTTTGGCAAACTACAATGGCTATAATTGGAATGATAGGGAACAAAAAGCATGAGCTTAACAAGTGATCCCCCCACCCAGACAGTGGCATAATTGCAATCACAGCAAAAATACAAAAATTAGGATTTAAACAAAACAGAAAAACTGATGTTTACTTTTATAAAACTTTTTAATTAAAAGAAATGTCCTAGATAAGGTATATCCAAGAAAGAACAGTATTTTATAGTTTTTTTAAGAGGCATTTACCAATTTTTCCCACTGGGATGGGAAATATTAGTTTTGGACGGGAAAAACCCAACCCTGGTCCCCACTTTTCGTGTTACTTTACCTCTACATCCAAATCCACATACACAGGCCTCCTGTTAAGCCGGACAGCATAGTTCAGGAGAATACGACACAGTGTGGATTTCCCCACATCAGCAGGCCCTGTTACCAGAACGGTCGGCCCTTTTGTCCCTCTGTCCTCCGCGTGGTTTCTCGTCTGTTCTAGCACACAGTGAAGGTTGGCGTAGAAAACCATGGGCGTTTCCTTGGCAACATAGGCTACCTCTGGCTTGCCAACAAGCTCAAGGGCACACCTGTTTCAAATGTCGAAAAAAAAATACGTTTGAGAACATTAAATATTGATAAAAATAAGAAAGAAGTTACTTAAGTAGAACAGAGACGATTCGTCTGAAAGCAGACTTTGAGTCTATCGACTTTCAGACAAAAATACTCCGAGAATGCAATGTCAAGTTTTCCAAAACCAAATTTAAAAGTTGCAAAAGATTTAATTGAACTCTTAAGTTTTGCAAAGAACAATATGGAATAAATGCCTTGATAAATATTATGCAGCTCACAACACAATCAGTTATTTCTTTAAATTCCACTTCATATATCATACAATTCAATAGATATAGTAACCTTAGGTTAAATTTTAAGCTCAGACCGGCCATTATATCATAGCTGTACCCAAATTTGGGTGTGTTGGTTGCTTGTCAATGTATTAGAAATCGCCAATTTAAAGAAAACCCCTACGCACAGCCGTTCACACAAAAATAATCTATATAATGATTTCCAGATAAAGTAACAAAGAAAAAGAAGAGCCACAATATTGAATAAGGGGACGTCTATAAATTATGTGATGTGATTAGAGGGGAGGGGTGTCAAGTTAAATCCCATATGAAGGAGAGCCAAATATCACAAAATCTCACTGGGGGGAGAGAAGGTCAAATGTTATCAAAACTGCATACCTGCCAACATTCCTCTAAGCACTGTCCGTAGTGCCTTCGGCGGGGGTGGGCGATTGTTTACTAATCAATCAAAAATAATTGATTACCGGTTATTTTTCTTTTAAATCGGCCGATTCACGATGGGAGAAAAATCAAGCACCAAAATTGTTGTGGGAAATTCGTTTGAAACACGTAAAAAAATACGATTTCACTGCGTACCTTCCGAATTTCCCTGCTTAATTTCCGCAAGAATATAAAAAAAAAACACTTTGATCCACATTTGAATCTTATCTCCGCGAATGAAATATGTTGATAAAATATTTGGATTAAAAAAAAATCTTTTTAAAACCATGGGCATTGTCTTTCAAGGCCAACAAACCGAATTTTTCATAAAGTGCTATAAGGTCACTAATACCAAGACGAAAAAAAAAAAAAATTAAGAAAATATTGAAGCTTATCCTTAGTTTTGACTGTGTTTCCGTAACTCCCTAGTTTAATACCTTCATCCGTAGAAACTACGGACAATCCGTAGTAGTTGGCAGGTATGAAACTGCATCACATAATTTATGAACGCCCCCAAACTTTATAGTAAAACATTTCATTTGCTATTCTACCCATGCCACGTAAACACAGCCACCTTCTCCCCACAAGAGAAAGCAAACTTCTTGTTCTTGACCAGTTCCGTGCCGAATATCTCGGCAGTTCCGCTCTTCAGCTCCAAGGTGACCTTGCAATTGGCCTCCACTTCAAACCTCAGCTCCGTCTGCTCGTCCAGCTTGAACTCCTGGGCGTCAGACTCGGTTTTGGTCTCAATCTCTTCCGCCATTTTGGGAATGGGTCTGTTGGAATCAAAATATGTTTACATTAGGAAATATTCATACAATAAAAAATAAAAACTCGCCCAGATCTGTATAGTGGTTTTGACCCTCGCTTGTCAAGCGAGTGGGCCCGGGTTCGAGTCCCGGATAAGGCATGGATATTTGTGTTGTCCTGAGTACATGCATGTCTCAGTTTCTTCCGCCATTACTAAAAGTACTAATAAAGGTCGGTCTCAATTTGGCGATGCGCATTTCTTTGCCAAGCAACGAAATTCTCAACTGTGGTAAACATTCTCTTTCACATTTCAATCAACTCAATAGGTATAGCGGTTAAATCCTAGTTTCGGTATACAGCGACTTTATTAGAACGTTGGCGACAAAAAAAAGGCGATAAATAATTCCAATACGGCAACACAGTTGTTTGACTTTGCGGTTTTCATCGTCTAATCACCTGTCGCTATGCGATGTTTTCTCGCCAAACTTGTTGGCGAGAAATAAAAAGTCACTGTATACGGAAACTAGGAGTTAACCGGTATAGCAACTCTGCGTTAAATTTCCAAGCTTGCCAATGGCCAAGGCTTTCCAAGCCGCACCATGACACGTCTAGAAATGTGCAAAAACACTTTTGGTTGAGTTCAGAATTTTAAATTTTTTAATTTACATAGGTATAATAATGGGTACAGCTATGAGATAATGGCCGGTATGTTGAATGGCGGCATTTGGCGAGCTTGAAATTTTAACCTAGGATTGCTGTTTCTATCAAATTGGGTTCAATCCTAGTTTCGGTATACGGCGACTTTTTCGGAACGTTGGCGACAAAAAAAAAGGCGATAAATAATTCCAATCTGGCAACACAGTTATTTGACCGTAGCATCGTCCGATCACGCGTGGTTTTCTCGCCAACAAGTTTGGCAAGAAATAAAAAGTCACCGTATACCGAAACTGGGAATTAACCTCTAATTGTATGAAATATGCAGTGTAATGTTTACCACATTTTCGTTGCTTGACAATGTAACTCAAACTGTTAAATTGAGACCGGCCACTATATCCTAGTTGCTCCTAATAATATAAGGCAATGGCAATAACCGGCATTTGGCGAGCTTGAAATTTTAACCTAGGATTGCTGTTTCTATCAAATTGGGTTCAATCCTAGTTTCGGTACACGGCGACTTTTTCGGAACGTTGGCGACAAAAAAAAAGGCGATAAATAATTCCAATCTGGCAACACAGTTATTTGACCGTAGCATCGTCCGATCACGCGTCGTTTTCTCGCCAACAAGTTTGGGCAAGAAATAAAAAGTCACCGTATACCGAAACTGGGAATTAACCTCAATTGTATGAAATATGCAGTGTAATGTTTACCACATTTTCGTTGCTTGACAATGTAACTCAAACTGTTAATTGAGGACGGCACTATATCCCAGCTGTCCTAATAAATAAGGCAATGGCAAAACCGGCATTTGGCGAGCTTGAAATTTTAACCTAGGATTGCTGTTTCTATCAAATTGGGTTCAATCCTAGTTTCGGTACACGGCGACTTTTTCGGAACGTTGGCGACAAAAAAAAGGCGATAAATAATTCCAATCTGGCAACACAGTTGTTTGACTGTAGCATCGTCCGATCACGCGTCGTTTTCTCGCCAACAAGTTTGGCAAAAAATAAAAAGTCACCGTATACCGAAACTGGGAATTAACCTCTAATTGTATGAAATATGCAGTGGAATGTTTACCACATTTTCGTTGCTTGACAATGTAACTCAAACTGTTAAATTGAGACCGGCCACTATATCCTAGCTGCTCCTAATAATATAAGCATTTTGGGTATCAACAGTAAAAATGAATTATTTTACAGGATTTAAAAGTTCAACTTCAAGATACCGATTAACGTATATAGAAATCGAATACAATACCAAAAATTAACAATAGAAAATCCAAAGAACGAACTTTATAATTAATTTTTAAATATTTAAGACTTTTGTTGTCAATATTTAAATAATTAATTTCTTTAAACGACAAACTAAATACGAAAATTCCGGTAGAATTTTACAGAAATGTAAACAAAACTTTTATTTCAGTTCAGATCTTTGCCCGAACGTGGGCTTCCATGTAGTTTTGACAAGAAAAAATTCAACAATCAGTATTCTTACCCTTTTTTATGTGAAAGCTGCTTTTTTAAAAAAAATCATATTGTTATGGGGATGATATTTGAAGAAATTTATTTAAATATATATATTAGCCTTTTTTTAAAAGCGTTTACAACCGTAACTGTTATTTTTCAAAATAAATAAGTATTTTTCTGCAACATGTGTTTGTATTTACTATAGAAATATAAATTATATTTGTTATTTTCTAGTTTTTATACTGTATATTGTGTACTAAATATGAAGATATCTCCTCATAGACGAATACGAAAATATCTGAATTTTTACAAAAGTAATTTTGAGTTTAAGACCCCCTACAAAATAGTTGTTGATGAAACATTTTGTTTTGAAGCATTAACTTGTCAGCTGAACTTTAGAGAGCAAGTACCTAAATATTTAGAAAATGAAAGTTCTAAAATATTTACAACCATTTGTGCTATCAAAGCCGCCAAAAAATTGGGTAATAAAGATTGTCATTTCATAACCTTAAATCAATTTTAGAATGGAATAATCTCACTATATAGGCTTTTATGAGAAACTAAAAAAAAAATTCAATTGTGAGATTTTTTTCTTCGTTAACGGAGAAAAATATTCGCTAAGTTACCTATACTATTTTTAAGTACAGATTGTAAAGGGGTACGTCATGTTTACCAACTAGCGTTTAGTGTATTATAACAACTAGCATGTCTTTAATAAAAGATGTGCCTCACGTACCCCTATATATGGCTTTTTAAGGCTGTGTCCTGACCTAAATCAATGCCACAAAACTTGGTGACCGCCAAGGGCGCCAAGCGATGCAATAGCATGTGGCTGACTCTGCCAAGTCACCAAGTTTTGTGGCATTTGATGTCGTAGTCAGGACACGTAATCTGTCATAAAGATGGTTTCTCATATAAGAACTGTTTCAGTTTTTGATTGAAGCTTATTTTCTGATAATAAATATTTATCAACCCCACAGAAATGAAGCTATAACCTAAGACACTTAAAAAATAAACATCTTATAAAATGTTCCATACAAAATTTTAGGGTTGTTTTCAAATTTTATATTTTCAGGACAGAAGGGAGCTGATGCTTTGAAGCTCGTGAAAGAATTGGAAGTGAGGCCATGTGATCACGGAGAGGAGCCTGTGACATCAGAAGAGTGTCTTTTCTCATTGGTCAAAAAGAATAATCCAGACCGCCTGTTTGTTGCCACTCAGAACGATGACCTTGTTAACAAAGTAATGAAATGACCTTTACTTAAAATGTTCTGCCATTGTACCTAATATTTATTTGATACTTTTCCCATTCTGTGGGCGCAAGCGATAAAGTCGCCAAAAAATTTACAAACATTGCCAAAAATAGAATATTTACAATGGTTGTACTGCGTGTTTTGCCAAAAAAATTTATTTAGGGAAATTCAGTGTCCTGCAAAAAGGAAAAGTACCTTTTTTATTTCAGTGTGCACACTTAACTTACGATTTAAATAGTTACCTTCACTATTTTTACCACTACACAGGTAACTATTTTTGATTTGCAACTGGTTAAAAATGTCATAATGCTTAAAAGCATATTATTTATTACTAATTAAATATTTAAATTATATAGTTGTCTTTATTGAGTCTTAATGAGTGATAATTTATGTTTTTTATCCACAAGTGACGACATGACTAAACATTTATTAATCAAAATAACAAGTAATTTGCTTCCTCTCCTTGACGCCCATCAATTGACTTTACTTCCAGTTTTCATTAGTTGTTTTTGGTTTTTACTCTCGATGTGTTGTCTTTTCTTTCTTATTCTTGCTATTTATTAAACTTAACAATATTAAAACTATAATTAGCATGTAGTGTTTACAATTTTAAACATCTAGGAAAGAAACTAGTCAGGGCCGGATTTCTAAATAGGCTAAGTAGGCTGTAGCCTAGAGCGGCGAATGTTTGGGGGCGGCACATTTTACGACCCATTAAAGCTGCATTCCGCATAAAAAATTATTATAAAGATATGAATATTTTTAAGAAAAAAAACAAATAATTTACATTAATGTGTAAGCTGTAAACGTATATATGGTACGAATATTTCGTAGCAAACATGGTCACTGCGAGGGCAATTGCACCCCCTCCTCCCGGATTTCGAAGTTGAAAGAAAAATAGAACAGTTTAAAAAATTCGCCTATTTCGCTTTGGATTTAGTGTGTAAAGGACCTTAGATGATTCTAAAATGTGTCTATTTTAAACAGCACATACCACTCTATTTTGCAGTTAACCAGCTACCTTTCCCCGAAGGGGGAAAATATTCATTGTGACAGTGGCGGCAAATCAATCGTAACCTACAGGCGGCAAATCTTTAAATCTGGCCCTGAAACTAGTAATAACTTTCGTTCAATCTGTATAATTCATTCATGACGAAAAATGGAGATATAAAATTGCAAAATTTGGTCTGATTGTTTTTATCAAATTGTGATTAAGAATGTTTTAAATGTATGCAGTACTAATGTATCTATTTTATTTTAGTGCCGCTCTGTAGCTTCAGTGCCTGTGTTGTATGTTCTCCACAATGTTGTTTGTCTGGAGAATCCGGAAAGTTCTCGAACGCACCAAGTGAAGAGAAAGGCCACCGAAGAGGCCTCCAACACCAAGAAGAAGCCTAAGAAGAGAGGTCCAAAACAATCCGCCAATTCCGTACCAATTAAAAATATTGACAGTCCACAAAAAAATAAGGCTGACAAACAATATCAAAAGAGAGTTCCTGGAGAAAATCAAAAGCCTGGCCAAGAACAGAAACCGCATCCTTTCCAGCTTCAGAAGCCGGTTTTCAATCGTCGAAAATCTAACTTCGGTCATCAGAAGAAATTCAGCGGCCATAAAGGAAGAAGTTTCACAAAACAATTTAAAAAGAAGCCGTTTGTGAAAAAGTGTTGATGCAATAAAATACATTGTTCATGAAAATTGACAATTTTGTATCATTTCTTTGATTATTCCGCTATCACTGCTTAAAATTGTAGTGGGGTGTAACTGTATTTGTGGGTTATTATAGGATTCAATTATTGTTCAATTTGTATAAATTGTTAAATTTTTATATGGATCACAAGCTGGGGTGTAACTGTATTTGTGGGTTATTATAGGATTCAATTATTGTTCAATTTGTATAAATTGTTAAATTTTTATATGGATCACAAGCTGGTGCATCTTTTTTGCATCTATAATAATAAAATAAAGTGCCATAAAAGACCTACTTATACTGCCCTCAGAAATTCGAAATTTCTAAGGTAGATTCCTTTTAATACCAACGTGTGCACCTGAGGCTTGGTTTTTTCATATTTGTTCTATTTTTAGAGAAAATTCTAATTTTCTGAAAAAAATACACCACTTTCGCTCAAATCCGATCATTTTTTTCCCTTTCGTGTTGCCATTCGACAGAAGAAATTAAGATGAACACAAAAAGTAATTGAAATTGCTTTTTTTTCCTTGCCATTACTTTCAGAAACTAAATTAATGATTTGAAAAATAATTAAACGTGCCAATGAGCTAAATGTTTTTTTTAAAAAAACCTCCATTTGATATTCTTTTAGTCCGTGCGAAGAACGGGTATTTATTTGCAATGCTAGTTAAACATATAACTTCATAATTAAATTACAACAGATCAGAAAAACACTTGGATAGTGTCATACCTTGGTAATGCGGAAAAAATCCTAACACTTTGTACTTGGGCTAATACATTACTTTTTCCCTATGATACCCCATTGATAAGTGATATTCATTCGCTTATTTTCCTCTTGCTCTAAGTAATTTAGTATAAATATCATAACTATAATAAATTTTAATTTACATAGAGAAGGCTGAATCGTTACTTTGCATAAGCACTTGCAGAATGAGCTATGACTTGTAGTTTGGCTGCTAAATGAGAACTGAAAGATTAACCCTTTCAGTCCCAACGACAATTCGGCATCATTTTAGAAAAAAAATTCGGATCGTCTATAGCCATTTCTATCAAAAAGCACATCATTCGATTCTTCACTTTTTTTTTATATTAGAAAATATTTTTTATTAATCCCAATAGATGTCAGCCCTATTATTTTTCTTTAGTTATGATCAGAAAAATGATGCCAAATGGCAACATTGGGACTGAAAGGGTTAATATTTTTTCTTGCGTTAAAAGTGGAAAGCAGCTAAATAAACCCTAAAAAGTAGAGGAAGCGGGTGGATTTTACTGGTTTTAAAAGTGGGGAGATGTGTCTACCCACGTGACATTTCTAGCACTGATTTCATTGTGATATGGGCAGTGGCTTTACAATTAATTTTTTAAATGAATAAATCTTGTCATTCAATGGACAAGTTGCATGAAACGCGAAATTCATAATATATGTGCTTTTCTGGTACATTAGAAGCTGCAGATTCCGAATGTAAGGTTAAATATTCACAAATATGTTTAATTTCAACAAAAAATGCATTTGAAATTTGCCGAAAATGTACGTCACTGAAAACAGCTCTGACGTCAACTGTTATGTTTGTGGCGATGTTTCGATCTATGCTGTAATACACTTTATAAAATAGTAAACCTTACAATTTCTGCGAAACCTCATTAAAAGAGAATACAATATTATTTGTAACCAGTACATATCAAGGAAGTTAAACAGCTTGTTCCAAGTTTGGTTGTTAGTTAAAATACACACACTAGAGCGCTTATGAGCTATTGCAGAACTATCGACTGTTGGATCTGATCGGAATAGTCGAGTGAAATCGTTCAACGTTTGAAGAAATTAACTGAAATGAACATGACATGTTTCTGTAAAATAGCATAACTCTTTTAAGAGTTTGATAAGGATGAAAGCACGTTTCACAGTTTCAAAAGCGATACAGTGAAACGCGATACGAAATAACACGCCAAGAACAAAAAAAAGCCAACCGTGACGTCATCTGTTATGCTAAGAGAGGTTTAACAGGAGTGACGCATCATTAACTTTAAAAATGAATTTAAAAATAAATACATCTTTAAAACCAGAAATACTCGAGTTTGAGGTTTTTTTAATATGCTTAATCGAATAAATATGTTTGTGGAAAACGCTGTAATTGTCCATTGTTGTATAAAAAGAATTTAACATAAGCGGTCTGTTTTGAATCCACTTGCTAGGCATCCGGTGGAAACACTTTTGTCTGTCGCTTATTTTATTTATGTCCATGAGAGATTTTTTGTTTGTAAGAGTGAAATTTAATTTAAAAATTAGCTCAGTTGCTGCTTGAAAAAAAAAAATCCAACTTTAACTTGATAGTCTGAAGTGATAAGTAAAATCGATAATTTTGGTGAAACAAAACACAACTGTAAAATATAAACAAATTATTTGTATTTCTACAGATTTATTAAATAAGCTCCATAAAACATTAGTTGAGGATTACCATACACAAGAAAAATTTTATAGAAATTGAGAACTTTATTATATAGTCAGTCTATAGCCAAACTGTTTCATCGTCAAATAACAAACAAGGGGAATTGAGCCTTTACAGTTGAAATACTGAATAATGGTGTGAAAAAAACCAAAATTTAGCCAAGAATACCAAGTTTCGCAGGAAGAGTGCCCTTCCTATTTTCAACTACATGCCCAGCAGCGAATGCTCCTAAAAGTACAACTTTACTTTGTCATAAAACTAAAGCTTCTCTGCAAAAAATTTTAAGTTAGTATCACATATTCAAAGCATTATTCGAAAACTATTTCTGTCCTGATTAGAAGGCTTAAGTTAATTAGGCCTGTTCGCTTTCTTAACCAAGTTACACTAAGTGTTCCAAGTGCATTGTTTAACAGTTATTAATTATATCACTTTTATTGCTAATAAAAAAGAACCAGCAATCATTAAATGCACAAAACAATACCAAAAATTAACAGGAGGTCGAAGTAGTGATGAAAGAAAAAAAATGAATAATGGCCAAATAGGCTCAGGGTGTCTTGGCCCTTCTTGCCGACGAGAAATTTGTAGATGTGGGGGATCACACTCGAGGATCATTAGATTTGTCCTAATTAGAAGGCCCAAGTTAATCTGGCCTGTTCAATTCCTTAAATCAAGTTATACTGTGTCTTAACTTAAAATTATTAAAATACAGTAGAACCTCGATTATTCGATCTAATTGGGACTCGAGGTAGGTCGGAAAATTCCGGATAACAGAGTTTTCATTAAATAGTAAAAGTTACAGTACAGAAGACCGCTGAAAGTCTGGATCTAACAAGGAGTCGAGGTAAGTCTGGAGATATCACTTGCAATCACACGATTTTACGGGATATATTCGTAAACTTAGGATTGCTATAAATTCAGTTATTTTGAGTAGCAAAAGTATCGCCAAAGAATCATTATAAATTGTCAAGCCAGTTTTTTTGTGAACAATGGAGAACGGACTTATTTTAGAATTTTTATGTTGGTTTAGAGACTGTCGGTTAACAGAGTTCAGGATAAAAGGACGGATAATCAAGGTTCCACTTCACATCTAAAAAGTAACACAATTTTAAAAGAACTCTTTTATTGCTAATAAAAAAGAACCAGGGTTCATTAAATGCACAAAACAATACCAAAAATTAACAAAAGGTCGAAAGCGAGATGAAAAAAAAAATGAAATGATGAATAATGGCCAAGTGTGCTCAGGGGGTCTTGGGCAGGCCTCCTTGGCCCTGGCCCTTCTTGCCGATGAGGGATTTGTGGATGTGGGGGATTACACCACCGCCGGCAATGGTGGCCTTGATGAGTGAATCCAGTTCTTCGTCACCGCGGATGGCGAGTTGTAAATGGCGGGGGGTGATACGTTTCACCTTCAAGTCCTTACTGGCGTTGCCTGCCAACTCCAACACCTGCGAAGGAGAATAAATGTATCAAGACTTCATAATAGACTTCAATTCAAGACTTGTATCACTTCAAAGTAGCATCACGAATTTTATGCATACATGAATCTAATAATTTTACTTTTACCTGTACCTAAAAACAATCTATAATAACCACAAAGACCTCGTCTTTTAATCCTAAAAATACTTAAAAGTAATATTGTACGAGACTTTCAATAGCAGTTTTAATACCAAGAAAAGAGTCGATGGCATAGCATATAAATTTAAGATGACATTATAACCATAGTATAAATCTAACCAAAATATCTTGGGGCTTTTAAATTAGAACCATGATTAAGTGACGAGGCAGATACATAAGCTAGGACCCAATGCAAGGTGGTAACAAAATCCTAGAAAAAAAAGTTCCGATACTTTCACAAAAAAATTCAGATTTTACCAATTACCTAGAAAATATACAATACATACAATTCAATGTAGTACAGAAAATTTAATCCAGACATTGCTGGACCTTCCAGATTATGGGTAAACCTACCTAACTTTTCCCGAAAATCTGAATAAGTTTAGAGGAACCACGTGATTAGAGAATGTTGTTATAACATGATTTGCGAGAGATATTCATCCTTCCTCCAAGATTGGTCCTTCAGGCAAATCGGACCAACCAGAATATTTTCTTTTGATCAAGTGTCCGTTAGTAGTGATCACAAGTACAACCTCAGGGTGGTAACAAAATTCTTAAAAAAAAGTTTCCTAATATTTCCATAATTTCCCCGATACTTTCATAAAAAATTCCCTGATTTTACAATTACTTTTTAGTCAAGTTTAGTTTGAATTATTATCATACTAGAGCTACACAAGAGCTATTGGCAACGGGCGTCGTAAGTTAGAACCACAGTCAAGTAACTAGCTGACACCCGAGTAGGCACCCAACACAACCGTTAAGGGCGACATACGCAGCGTTGAGACTTGAGCATATTTGACGTTTCATAATAATTAAGTTTTTTGCTTCTGTGCGATAGGAAGAGAGTCGAGTTTACTTCTGTAGCTCCGGTTCAGGCCGATCGGACCAACCAGAATACTTTCTTTTGATCAAGAAGTGTGTTCTAGTATAGTGATAGCAAGAACCTAAACCTGCTGTTTAAATAATCCGAAATGGAAAAAAATTCCCTGATATTTTGCTAAATTTGAAAAATTCCCTGATATTTCCAGAATTAAAAAGTTCCCTGAGAATTGCCCAATTTCCAGGTTCTGTTACCACCCTGTAATGCAACATTAAGACTTTGGACAGGACTACATATTTCATGTGCACTAGTCCTATACAACTATTCC
The DNA here is from genome assembly GCA_019343175.1 of Oedothorax gibbosus. NCBI lineage: Eukaryota > Metazoa > Arthropoda > Arachnida > Araneae > Linyphiidae > Oedothorax > Oedothorax gibbosus. Next base: position 830,279 of record CM033280.1, on the reverse strand, counting down.
GATTGATTTTGCCGCTGAATACGAACTCCCTGCCGCTAATGGGGAAGACAAAATACCAGATTGCATTCAGTCTCTTGTACATTGATGTGACGGGCCATTTTTCATGGGGAATTCTTTGGTTAAATAATCTCAAAAGTGTAATTAATTCTATTTGATTCTATTAAATCCTGGCATCCCCCCCCCCCCACCTCTTCCTGGGTTATTTCTTTTTAGCAATCAGCAATTATAAAAGATGAAACTACTAGATTTGCATATTTAATAAAAGCAAGATAATTTCAGGCATAAAAAAAAAGATTTCTTTTACTGTGAAATAAATGAAATTTCTCTAAAAAAACTACAACATAAATATCCGTTTTCGAATATAAATACTTAATTACAGAATGTCTACTAATGTTATAATATCCCATTAATATGTTATAACAAACATACCTCAGCAGTGAGGTACTCCAGGATGGCGGCACTGTAGACGGCGGCGGTGGCTCCCACACGGCCATGGCTGGTGGTGCGGTTCTTCAGGTGACGGTGGATACGACCCACAGGGAACTGAAATACAATAGTCAAGAAATATTAAGGCGTTTAAAAGCCTAAAAGACAGGATATTACAAAAAAGTAGGGATGCACCGAATATTTGGTACTTTAGCCGAATAGCTTTACTATTTGGACATAGTGAAATTTAAAAATTTCCACATTTCTTCAAGTCATCATCTTATAAAACGTCAAAAAATTCCTAAACAGTACTTTTTTTTATAGACTCAAATTCTCAAGTTTTAGTAATTTGTAATGTTAAATCAAGTTTTACTCAAGTTATATTAAACAAACACGTCTCTTTAAGTTACAATGAGTGGGCTTTAAAAAAAAACCAATTACTATATATATCACAATTGTAATTTTTTCACTAAAAAAAAAATTGTAATTGTATAATAATATTGTAAGCCATGGTTTTATTTTTTTCCCGATTTTCACTCTACACCTACTTCCGTTTTCGAGTTGTGATTTTACCAATTTACATTTCTAAAAGGCTTGTTTTAATAACAAACGAGTACTACTTTATATTCTGTGTTGCTTCAATTAAAAATTTAATGACAAAATTGTATTAAAATTTCTGTGTGATTGTGTAATTATATGTTTGTGTTTAATTGAAATTGGTGTGAATAATAAATACAACTTACTTAGATAAGACAAAAATAAAAATTGGTTTAGGTAGGCCGAATATTAGTTATTCGGTGCATCCCTACTAAAAAGGTTCCAAATTGAATAAGTGGAAGAATGTCTCAAATAGGCGAAAACTGGTTTTAATTGGCACTTATATCCAATAAAAATGGCAAACATTTAACTTTAAGGTACCCCTAAGCAGCCATGGATGGTGGTGCGATTCTTCTAGTGGCGGTGGATACGACCCATAGGGAACAATACAACAGTAAAAGTTGAAATATTTAAAGGAGCAAATTGGTTTAAGTGTTAACGCAAGCAAAAATTTTAACTGAAAATATAATTTTTTAAAAATTATTTCTATAGTAGATGGCTATTAATGGCTTTTCCCATGCTTTAAATTTTAAAAATTAAAATTCTTACAATTTTTTAATGTGTGTGGCTGGAAAACAAGAGACAGGTGACTGGTTTATACGTCTGTATCCCCCCCGAGATGGTTAAAGCCTAGCCCGAGTGGGTTTTTCTATATGTAACCAGGTACAATATTATTGGGTAAATTTTTTACCCATGTCTTATTACAGGGTGATAACAAAATCCTTTAAAAAAACTCCATGATTTCCCTGATACTTTCATAAAAAATTCCCTGATACTACAATTTTTAGTTTAGTTTAGTTTGAATTATTGTCATACTAGAGCTACACCAGGGCTATTGGCGACGGGCGTCGTAATTTAGAACCACAGTCAAGTGACGAGCTGAACACCTGAGTAGCACCCAACGCAACCGTTAAGGGCGACATCATACACAGCGTTGCGACTTTGTAGCATAATTGGCGTTTGATAATGATTGACAGTTTTTTGCCTCTGCATGACAGGAAGATAGTCGAGTTTACTTTCGTAGGTCTGGTTCAGGCCAATTGGACCAACTAGAATATTTTCCATTGATCAAGATTTGTCCGCTAGTATAGTGATCACAAGAACTTAAACCTACTACTGTTTAAATAATCCAAAATGGAAAAATTCCCTGATATTTAGCGAAATTTGAAAAATTCCCTGATAATTCCATAATTATAAATTTCCCTGAGAATTCCGATTTCCAGGTTCTGTTACCACCCTGTATTAAAATGAGAATTTAAATTATGAAAACTCGTACATCAGAATTCTCATTAAATAATGTATCGTATTAAATGCACTAGTTTCCCAATTAGGTACATTTATAGCTTGATATATTGGCAAGAAAATTCACTATGCCAAAACAGGGTGGTAACAAAATCTTTAAAAAAATTCCTTGACAATTCCATGATTTCCAGGTTTTGTTACCACCCTGAAAAATGAGCACAACAGTTTATTTAAGTAAACAATATGTCTTTACACGTCTTTTACATGTGTCTTTATATTTAAAGACACCTGTAAGCCATTCCCTTGAGCAATTTATGTAAAACAATTCAAGTTACACGAAAAAAGAATTTAAAAAAAAACTTCTAAAGGGTTAAATAAAAACCAAACAACTTAATTATAATTGTAATTCCTTTTATGACTTTTTGTTACACTTTTCTACTGAAAAATACATAAATTAACTTTGCAAACTTTTCGTAAAAATACTAATGGAAGTCAGGAATTTGAGCAATTAAACAGATTTGTTTTATCTTTAACTAGGTACTTTGGAGAAAAGAAATATTAATCAATGCTCAATGGAGACTTTGCACGGGCTAAAATCAGATTTAAACGCAACATATGGGTAACTTAAACTTAGTAAGGCAATTCAATGCATTGTCCAAGATATAGAAAAAACGAAGAACAGAATGTAGGTCATTGTCAGACTATTGATATATTCTACAAGACAAAACTAGTAATTTTGGATGGTAAACACTAAGCAGGTCTAGCAAAGGCTGTTTGGTACAGTGGCGATTCAGCGCTAGCTGGTTTCAAAAAATACAGTTTGTAGGGTTGCTAGGAAATAGCAAATTAAATGAAAATTAGCAAAATACATGATCTGCACTTATTGCAACTAGTGCTTTATTGAATTTTTTTAAATTTAAAGCTTTTCCAAGTTCTGACTTACACTACAGTTACAATTCATCTTAGAGAATTTAAAAATTTAATGTTGGGTGCTATACCTATTGAGGTTAAATCCTAGTTTCGGTATACGGCGACTTTTTCGGAACGTTGGTGACAAAAAAAAGGTGTTAAATAATTCCAATCTGGGAACTGTTGTTTGACTTCGCGGTTTCAGAGTAGCATCATCCGATCACGTGTAGCTACGCGATGATTTCTTGCTAACAAGTTTGGCGAGAAATAGAATGTTTGGCACATTTGGGCATTTTTGTTGCTTGGAAATGTAAATAGAAACCGGCCAATATATAATAGTTGCTTAGCTAATCAGGGCACAATATACAAACTAGACTCAGCAAACAGTGTTCAGCTGCACCTAAAATCTCAACTATTAAGCTTTACTTCTATATGGACTGCAATTGGAATTTTATTGTGTTACAGAGATGTTTCAAAACAATCAATCAGAACAAGATAATGTAACTGAATTTGGCGGGATTGCCAGATTGGCGACAAAATTGCCGGCCGTCAATGTATACTTCAACCGAATATAATTTAATTCTAACGTAAACACAACAATCACAAAATATTTAGACAATACAAATCGGCATTTGTTCTTAAGACGTTCTATTGAAACATTCACGTTGATAGAAAAAACCACAAAATCATTTGAAAGTTCGTTAACCATAAGAAAGAAATAAATCATCAAAATTAAGGTATAATGCTCCAATATAAACTTACTAAATAATGAAATTAAAAAGAATTTGGTACCTGTAAGCCAGCTCTGGCAGATCGGGAAACTGCTTTCGCCTTCGACTTTCCAGAATCTTTACCAGCTTTGCCTCCAGCCTAAAACAAAGCGAAAAAAAGTGAGTGGGAGGCAATAAATTACGAAAGAATTGTTAGTTAATGAAAGGTATACGTACCATGTCAACAAATATAAACACACAATTCACGTGTAAAGCAGCGCACAAGAAAGCAGAGAATTAATGAGGAAGCGGACTAACGTATTATATAATTCGCGGGAAACGAAAAAAAATTCGATTTCTGATTGGTTGCTTAAAGGGCGCCAATCATAAAATCGTATTTATATTTTGTTCTGCTGCCGTTTATTTTCCAAAGAATATTTTATGCAAAATTTTGCTGTTTTTATAATGTAAATATGTTTAAAAAAGCATTAAATAATTTTAAAAATTTATTTTATAAAAATCAAATGACAATACGTTGTTTGCTTCTTGTAAAAACGCTTAAAAAATTCACTTGCTAAATTATCCCAAAAACTGAATTCAAAAATCTTTTACATCACAGAACTGAATTATTTTCTTACTTTGGATAAAATTTAAAATTTTAAGTTGATTTTTTAAAAAAAATTGGTAATATCAAAGTTTTCGACACCGGTATGGCAATATTTCTTTCCAGCATGTGATAAGGCTGTGTTCTGACTATAACATCAAGTGCCACAAATGCAACAAAACTTGGCGACTTGGCAGAGTCATCCACATGCTATTGCATTGCGTGGCGCCTTTGGCGGTCGCCAAGTTTTGTTGCATTTGTAGCATTTGATGTCGTAGTCAGGACACAGCCTAAGATCATTTCTTGTTTTGTTATTGTTGCCCATAGAGGTTGCCTTATGACTATGAAATGCCTGAAAACATATTTGTTTACCATTTCCTCATATGAAGATGGAATTTGTAGTTATAAGAGAAAAAATTTAATTTAAAGTTCTCAAAACTGGAATGACATTCCAGCTTTTTATATATAAATATCCACAAAGAATGAATGAAGACTACAGACAGTTATGAAATCGTTGTACAGATTTCTTATAGCCACACTATGCGTCTTCAAACTGGTCTCCGGTATTTCCCCATTTTCACAATTCCAAAATAAAACTGTATTATTGACATGTCTGCTGGCTATATTAAAAAGAAAATAAATTCGATGTTGTGGGCGATATAAATGAAATCTAATCCGTAAAAGTACTATAATAATATCAAAGCTATCTTTTTTCTTAATTGAAAGCATTCTTTTCCAATCATCCATTTTTACAAAGAAAGAATTAAATGAACAATTGTAATAACTGTTTCCTACGTTTAAGTGAAACGTAAAAAAAAGAACATCTGTTTTAGTCCATCTCACATACAGGAAGTAAAAATATGTTTGTTTACTAAAACTAATCTTTGAATCTGGAATTTTGCTGAAACAGTGGTAAATGTGACAGTATCAAAATTCAAGGTCCTTTTACTTAGTCTATTGAATCTATAAAATGCATATCACACACAAAATATATTACAATCTTTCATATAATAAACAGAAACTTTAGATGTCGAAAATACATTACTCTTAATTTGAATTTTACAAAAAAGTTTGTTTCCCATCCTGGTATTTTCACTATACCCAACGATATTTTTAATAAATTGGGTTGCACACTTAAATTCATTATGTGCCTCTCTTATAATCATTTTATAAACAAAAAAAATTTCATTAGACAAAAAGAAACGTACTTGAATTAAACTGTAACCATAATATGCTTAATTACAATTCTCTTTTAGCCAAAAAGGGCTGCAGAGTTCAGTCGGTTACTGTGGCATCAGTGGCTGCAGAGTTCAGTCGGTTGCATATGTGTTCTTCAGCTCTAGTACGACGCTAATTTAATTCTGATCTAGATTTTTCAGTTTTTGAATAAAGAAGCAATATATACTCAAATTGTAATGTAACTAAGATACCTTACTCTAACCTTAATATTCTTTATAACAATTCAGGGGCTGGGGAGCCCAGTTGGTTAGGCAGTCGCCTAGCATGCGAAAGGTCCCAGGTTCGGGTCCGGGCATTGCCAAAATAACCGCTGCTATAAACAGTCTGTGCATATGCCCCAAAGTCCTGACGCTGTGTACGATGTCGCTCCTGAACATTGAGCTAGAAGAAACGTGGAGTGAGGTATGTGATTCACTGAACAGGGCAGCAAACGAGCTGGTTCATGAACGAAACACGGAGGAATACACGGCACTGCAGCAGAAACAAACCGGCCAGAAAACCTAGAAGCTTGCCTATTTCGCTATTGGGTTCGTCTTCGCTGGATCTTAGTTAGTGATCCACATGGTTATTTCATAGTATTAACTTAATTATTATTCCAACTTAAATATTACATGGTTATTATTTAAGTTGGAATTTAACGTTAAAGAAAGTTAAATTCTTTTGAACTAAAAATTTTAAAATACATTTAGGAGCCCAAGTCAATATGATAGAGGGATCTCATACAAGTGTAGGGAAAATAATCCTTTTCTGCCGTGTTCGCTCAAAAGGGTGTGAGTGGGTTTTCGGCTCACTGATACCTTACTCCAGTTTCCCTTCTAGCTCAATGCTCCTAAAGTTATGTGCTGGGTGCTTATTCAAGTGCCGGCTCATTGCTTGACTGATTCTAATTTACATCACCCATCGGCAATAGCCCCTATGTAGCTCTAAGTGCGAGGATAATTTAACCTAATCCTTTTTGAGATCTTTCATTTTATGAAAAAAAGAAACAATATATACTCGAGTTATGCTGTAACTAAGATACCTTACTCTAATCGTAATATACTTTATGAAGATTCACTTTCAGCAGAACACAAGGTCACTCACTTCACCTTTTTTTCCCGCCAAGCATCTATCATTCTTCTTCTAAAGTCTATGATCGCTTAAAATCAGTTTATAAACTAGAATATTAGAGATTTCTATTCCATTTTCTAAGACTCAATATTTTGAGAAAAAAGAATACCTATATAAATAATACTGGAAATATAGTTAAACTCATAGTTTCCTTGCACAGAAGGAAGCCACGACCATGGGCGGAGCTATAAAACGCGCGGAGCAATCAGATGAAGACAACATAAAACGGCTGTAATTTTCTCTTCATCTGATTGCTCCGCGCGTTTTATAGCCCCGCCCATGGTCGTAGCTTCTGTGCAAGGAAACTATGAGTTTAACTATAAGATACCTTACTCTAACCATTATATTCTTTGATAACAATTCCCTTTCAGCCAAACATTCCCCTGAGCTGATCATCACCAACAACGGCCCAGCCTTGTTGGACTCCAACCTGACTTTCACCGTCGCTCTGCTACACTACGAGCCACGCCACAAGCTGACATTTTCCTTCGAGGATGGCATCAGGCAGGCCGAGAGAGTGGGGAAAGACCTCAATGTCTCCGCCTCCTTCCCTTTCCCCTCCAGTGATTACGAAGAGAAGTCGTATGTGATGAAAGTGACTGTCTACTCGGACAATTATTTTTTCAAAGAGACGGTGGTGTCGAATACGAGCCGGTTTGAACTGAAAAGTAAGTTCTACGATTCACATTCTATAATTTAAAGTGACATCATGAAACAGATCTGATACTTTGATCTAGGGATAAGCCACTACAACACATTTTATAATTTTAATTGGTTTTTTTTTTCTAAGTGATGAAATTCCTCCCACCTTTCATTTTTGCAATCAGAGCTCCAATTTACAGTGGCGGATTTAGGCTTGGGCCCATGAGGCCCGGGCCTAGGGTGGCAAATTTTTAGGGGTGCCAAAATTTTTTATATTATACAAATTGCAATATATATATTGTTACAAAAGAAAAAGGGCACCATATCGTCTCGGGCCTAGGGCGTCCTCAAACCTAAATCCGCCACTGCCAATTTATTTTCATTTAACATTTCTGTTGCTACTCAAGACCTGAAACATGCCCATTATGCTATACAATTTCTGTTTAAGTTTTACTAATGCAGCATTACTAGGAACTGTAATGCATTAATTGCATTTTAATTTGCGTATTTTTTCTACATAAATAGTCAATTATTTTGCATTGAAAAAACTCCTTTAGTTGGAAAATTCGAAATGCAATTATGTTGGGGTTTTGCACTATGCCACAAGCAGACTTTAGTTTTTGAGGATGGCATCAGGCAGGCCGAGAGAGTGGGCGACGCACTTAATGTCTCCTCCTCCTTCCCTTTCCCCTCCAGTGATTATGAAGAGAAGTCCTATGTGATGAAAGTGACTGTTTACTCGGACAATTATTTTGTTGCGGTTCACCACACACGCAACCTCAATATGCCATCAACAACTAGGTGGCGCTGATTTACTATCATCTTTACTACATCTCGTTCCTACCACTATTCTAAATAACAACAATAGCAGTAGTATATAAGCCGAGGTAACTCACCTCCACCTTGAGGATCCTTTTGGTAGACTGTGGGTTACCGTGGCCGCTACAATTTCCTTGAGGAAATGGTGGTGTTGAATACGAGCCCGTTTGAACTGAAGAGTAAGTTGAGTCCTTCTGACTACAACACAAGCTTTGAAAGTACTTTCTTCCCTTATCCCTCGTTTGGTTTTCCAGGAAACGGCAGGGGCCTGGGGAATCGGTTAGGCGTCCGCCTAGCATGCGAAAGGTCCCAGGTTCGGGTCCGGGCATCGCCAAAATAACTGCCGACCTATAAATGGCCCGTGCAGCCAAAAATGTCCAACGAATAATACCCCTTGTAGAGAAAGTGCACGTTAAATATCCTCCAAAGTCCCAACGCTGCGTACGATGTCGCCCTTAACGGTTGCGTTGGGTGCCTACTCAGGTGTCGGCTCGTCACTTGACTATGGTTCTCAAATACGACGGCCATCACCAATAGCCCTCGTGTCGACGATAATTCAAACTAAACTAAACTAAACCAGGAAACGGCAGGGGAGTTCCTGTTCTGAACCTAGCTTGTTTATGGCACTGCTGTGGTTAATTGGGGTTTTCGCAAAGCATCTTGCTGCCAAAAAAACTGCTGTTGCCGGAGAGTTACGTGCAATCAAAAGTGCATTTTTAAAATGCTTCTTTTATGAATAAATACCTGTTAGGAAAAACTAGTTTGTTAAAAATGGACTTACTTTTCCCGGTTTTAGTTTTGCCAAGTCGAAACTTAGACAAGCTACTTAAACTTGCCACGGAAAGTTCCGGGAATGTTTACAAACAACCAAATCACTCGTTTCAGTTCAAGTTTTTGAGTGTTTGGTTGGCTTTATGTTAATTTCCTCAGTCACAAACATATTGGCTGTTCTCTCTATTTTTTTAGAATTGTTAAATTAATCTAAGGGTTTTATAAGTAGCTTATGTAACTTTAAATAATATATTTGAACTAATTCCAACTTGTGTTTTTCTCTTAATATTATGTAAATTAGTGTCTGCTTAACTGCGTCGTCTAACTTATGCAAATTCTTTCAGTATATAAGCAGCCGGTTTTTCAAACCCGCTCTCTCCTTTTTGATCACTTCTTAGTGACTATAATTATGTGAGGTTAACCGCCGGTATCCCTTTTTGGGTGTTTGTTTTCTTTAGACTATGCAGTAAGCAGATCTTACTTGACTGCCACGCAGTCGCTGTTTTTGTCTGTCGTTTGTTTTGGTTAAGCAAAGTCATGTTAACCGGTGATTGTTTGTGATATTTAAATAAACTTTTAAATTTTAAAAAGGCTTCTGAATATTATTTACGCCACTATAATGCGTCACTCTGCTCAAATTATGAAATATCCGTAACAATACCTCATATCTACCAGAAGTTATCAAAACATATCCAGTGATAAGCTTAAAAAAGTTGAAAAAAGTTCTAACTAGTTAATATTAAATATATATTTTTATTAGTCAAATTTTATCTAATGGTGCCATCTGGTGGCTCTTGGGCTGGTGGGATGTTTTGGTTTGCGAACTGCCTCATGGGATACTGGTGGAAAAGTGGCATCACCTTTTCCCCTAGGGGCATGTCTGCTCCTCTTCCTATATATATGGGTTTATATTATAGCATAGATATCATAGTTAAAGTATTAGATTGGCAGATCACATGACCTCCAATGCTAACGAAGGGACGCGCATGGAGGCCAAATAAGAGGGCAAATGAATGTGTTGCTGCCACTTTAAGGAGAAAAATGCTACAAAAAATTACCATTTAATTCTAAAATTACAAAAAAATACTAGAAAAGGATTTAAAGTCACTAAAAAGATTCCAAAATGCAGCTAGTATTTTTACGATATTTTTTGTAATTTTAAAATTAAATGGTATTTTTTCGTAGTATTTTTCTCCTTAAAGTGGCAGCAACACTGGCCATTTTGCCCCCTTAATTTGGCCTCCATGCGCATCCTGTCGTTAGCATTGGAAGTCACGTGATCTGCCAATCTAATACTTTAACTATGATATCTATAGTCTCTATCCCTCAGAGGGTAAACAAACAGTATCATTTTATATTTTCTATAAAAAAAAATGTAATGATTTCAACTTTCTTATAATTAAAGTAAACTTACAATTTTATGTTATTTTCCTTTTCAGATTATCTCATTGGCCAAATGTTTGTATACCAATTAAAAGATGGCCAAAGCGTAGATGTAGATGAAGTCCCGGTCGGAGAGAACATCTTAATCGCGATCAGCTTAGTCGACAACAACCATTACCTTGAAAATGCGGCCATCGACTATAGTTGGAGCGTAGATTTTGAGAAACAACGAACAGAAAACAACACGCTTGTTTATAATTTTGCCGATGCAGGCGTGAAAGATATTAAAGGGGCTGTGACAGCTTTGTTCCCGAATAATGATTTCAAGTATGGGTTTTTTGAGAGGACTGTAACTGCAAAGAGTAAGTGATGAAGAATACTTAATACTGATACCGATGAAGAGTATTAGGTTTTTAAGTTTAATCATTTTTTGCCTTTTTTTTTAGATTGAATGAATACTTTTACCTTTCTAAGATATATTTGAATATATTTGATTGAAAAATTGCTTTTAAAATTTTGATTTTAATTGCTTTTTTTTATTTGAATTTGCTTATTTGAAATTACTTTTAGATCTTTGAATTGAAATTGTGATTGTATTGAATCAGTAAATCGATGATAAAAAAATATTATGTTTTCTAGTAACTTCTAAGCTATAAAATCCAATTGATAAAATTTTAACATAATTTGTTGAAGCACATAAAGTTAGTATATCCTTAGCTACATATATTATAAAAACTATTTGTGGTTTGAAGTTTTATTTTTCCACGATTGCAGTATAGTTATTTATGCAACTAGTGTGAAAAGTAAGGCTTTTTTAAACGAATTGAATAAATTATTTCACGAGCGAGTGAAATAAATTCACAAGTTTAAAAAAGGCTATTTTCAACGTGTTGTCATACACTATTTTTTTATAATAATGTGCAAAAAAAGAATTCCTTAAATTGGCATTTATTGATTGGCTTATTAATTAATTTATTATCACGTTCAATTGATTTAAAGGTGATTATTTATATTAATGATTATTTTAAAATCACGTGCAAAAAGTATTTCTTAGATTGGCATTGGAAATAAGACCCCAAATAAAGAATCATATTCAAATAAAGAATTTTCCACCAATCACAAAGCCGCCAAATAAAATATCACGCTCATTACACCAATCAGACACCATTTTACACCAATCAGATGCTCTTATTTACTTTGTCGCACTAGTGCGTAAAAGTAACTTTGAAACACGATTTCGTTAAAAGCATCACTTTTGCCACGATTATTGATTTGAAAAAGTTAGTTTTTTTGCACGATATTATAAAAAGTATTTTTTTTCCTCAAAAAGAGGCGGTACCATATAACTTTTGTAAACCACTGATGTAATGTAATGGCTCCAATTTGTTTAATTTTATAATTTTAAACCCTGTCTTTAAATTTAGCTAACTTAATTTGTAAGCTGTCGGTTTTTCACAGTCTAAATACTTTCACACCGAAATATGGCAGAAATTGGTTTGTATAATATTATTAAAATGTGCCTTTTGTTATTCGTGGAATTGTTATTTGTTATTACACTAGAGATCAAAAGTATACAGTCCCTGGACAAATTATTAGACGCACTGTATATTTTTTAGTAATGATGAAAACATACCAAAGAATGCCTTAAAAAAGATGTCGATATATGCACATTAAGTATAGCAGATAGTATTTTCTATTCAATAGCTTAAGTTTAGGAACACAAATGTCCTTGTAAAGGTGTTCATCATTGATTGATACATGAAATCTTGCGTCTAATAATTTGTCCAGGGACTGTATTATTTCCAAACAAAATGGGACGTGCATTACTTCAAATTAGAACTGTCAAGAATATCGCAGATAAGGTTTCAAATGACATTCTTAAATTTAGAAATGTGTTGTTTTTTTAAATCGAGGTGTTTTTAAGTTTTCTTTCTATGCTTTTGCAACTCGTAACTGAATAGTATCACTGTCATTTTCACTAAATAAGTTATGTGCATAGATATCATAATTAAAGTATTAGATTGGCAGATCACGTGACCTCCAATGCTAACGACGGGACGCCCATGGAGGCCTTTTAAGAGGGCAAAATGGCCAGTGTTGCTGCCACTTTAAGGAGAAAAATACTACGAAGAAATACCATTTAATTCTAAAATTACAAATAAAAATAATAGAAAAGGATTTAAAGTCACTAAAAAGATTCCAAAATGCAGCTAGTATTTTTACGATATTTTTTTGTAATTTTAGAATTAAATGGTATTTTTCTCCTTAAAGTGGTAGCAATACTGGACATTTTGCCCTCTTAAAAGGCCTCCATGCGCGTCCCGTCGTTAGCATTGGAGGTCACGTGATCTGCCAATCTAATACTTTAACTATGATATCTATGGTTATGTGTTAGTATAGTAATAAGAGAAGCTAGGTCATGTGTAATTTAACGACATAATTGTGAAGTCCTTAAATGGGTAGCATACAACATTGCTATTAGTGTATAGGTTGAGATTTAACATTTTATTCCATATTTCTTTCAATTTCACTCAAAAAATGTTTTAATTGAAATTTATTGTGATAAAATTAAATAATATGACCTTTTGTTTTTCTTTCAGTTCCAGTTAACAGTATAAATGTAAGTGGGAACCCGTTTTTGTACCATGGGGATACGCTTAACCTCAACATTACTTGTAATGGGACGTAAGTAAAATAGACTAAGCTTTATGTTTCACTATGCATTTATATAATAGAATATTTTGCGAAATTATGAACTGTTTTTTCAAATTATTACTTGTTTTCTTGTGTTATAAATAAATTTAAAAGATTCTTTTTTTTATAAATGTGTTTTAGCAATATTTTATAACTTTATATAAATTTTATTGTTATTATTTATAACTTTTTTATAAATACATTTGTATATTCCAACTCTTTTGTTAGTGAAAAAAAGGGAGCTTATAGTTGAAGTCTACTTTTATTTGTAGATGAATGAAATAGTTCACTTTGATTTGCTTCATGATTGTATTTTATACTTTCACGTGTTCTGTTGCTAATTTAAGTCAAACAAATTTTGGTCCACGCACAAAACCGTAAGGCTGTATTTTTAGCTTCCACACTATGTTTATAACGTAAAAAGTGGATGGTATTATAATCGTTCAGTCTGTCTTTTCGCCACCCACATCCATAGCCCGAACTACAAATGCTACACACAAGTCTGATACGTCAAAAAATTCAGCGCATCGGAATTTGAATGCATTGAAAATTTCATAAACGAATTCGAAATACTTCAATTATTTAAAAAATTGCAAAATTTAGTGTTCATTTAAAAAGCATAGGAAGCCTTTTTTTTATTAGAATTAAATCACCATTGCCATTCGCAACAATCGCTCGAGAAACTTTAATTCTTTTAGACAAGAAATTAAAAAAAAATTATTTTTGCGACTTCGATCCGTTTGAAATGACGTAAAATATATTTCACTACAAGATTCTTTGTACGTTGATATGAAATGTTTTAATTCTATTTGAAAGCGAGGTATATTACATACTTATTCTTTTGAAATATAAATTAATTTTTGCAAACGATAAGTAATAATTATTGAATTTTCGAAATAAAATAAATGAAACTAGCCAAATTTAGCATGTAAATGTTTAATATAGAATATTAATGCTGTGTTTGTCGCCTTTTTACCTATTAAACACAACTGTTGTGTGGAAGCGGGTTAAGTGACAAAACCATATGGCTGTATTTTTATTTGTTGTATTCTTTACTTATGAGTTAGATTCTAATTCAATTAACTTATTAGTTTTAACACTAATGGAAAAAGAATTGTATATGATAAGTAATAAGTCTTTTTGGGTCAAATTGACATTTCATGTATCATCATTCTCTGCTCCGTATTAAGCAATAGTTTTGCACTTGAATGAAATATATTGCTGACGACCATATAATATTGTACAATTACTTTATAAAGAAGGATAATTAAAAATCGGTTTTATTTGTCCTTTTAAAGGTTTATAATAGATGTTTTAACTGTTATGATAGCAACTAGATGTAACTGAAGTTATGAAGTTTTTGGGATACATAATACTAATTATGCATCAAAAGTTATGCAAGAATATTTTATTCATTCTGAAATTCCTTTAAATAAATAGATTATAGGATTAGTATAGGGATAGGCTTGATTCCTACTGTAATTTGGACTTCACTTCCTTTTCCAGCGCAGGGTAGGGTTAATTCGTGTGAAATAAGGCACATTTTTATGATTTTGTTTTGACGGTTAAAATCTATTTATTTGAACCAATAATACATTAAAGTGTGGCATTCGAAGAATATTGTGTCCAATTTTCAGGAAGATATATTAAAAAATACGGCGCTGGCAGCAATTTTTGTCGAGCCGAAGCGTCTCAGGGGAAAAAGTTGAATTGCGGTGCCAATCATAACTCTGTGGTGGATCATCTGAAATAAAAAAATTAAAGCTATATATCGTTAGATAAGGACTTTTGCTAGGTAACGCTAGGGGGATTTTTTTAAATTAAATTTTTTGAATTTTTGGAAACTCTTTAAAGGGAAAAACGCGATTTGGAGTGAAAAAAATTAATTTGTTGTTTTAAAATTGGTTAATTTGGTCGATTTGTTGTTATAAAATGAAAAATATAAATAAATTTGAAAAAAAAACTCTCCAGCGTTACCTCGTAAATTATGTACAGAAATAGTGTGCAAAATTCAAAGGATGTGCAGTAGTTTTGAAGTTCATGATTGGCACCGCAATAATTCAACTTTTTCCCGAGACGCTGACAAAAATGCTGAAATTGTTGTTTTTTTTTAATATTTCTTCAGTGAAAATGGACTGATTTCTTCCGAATGTCACCCTTTAACCGCAGTACTGGCTGATAAGGGGGTATATATTTTGACATGCTTTTAATTGTTGTAGAACCATTAGGTTCAGCAACACAAAGGGGTTTGGCCTGTTACTTTGCAAAGACAACCTGCTGACAATCATGCGTGATTTTATTTCAATAACCTTCTATTTTTCTGTTTGTAGGAGTATGTTAATTACGGATATAATGTGATACTTGAAAAGTAAATCAGAAAGGAGAAATTGTACTTTAACAATTCTAGCTGAAACAGTTCACGCTTTAGCACAAATGGACAATGACATATATTTCTTTTCCTCCCAGAAAAGCTATATTCGGAATGAATGTTCCCTTTTTCTTCCTTAAGTGGATTATAATAAAAGAATTAATACGAAGTACCCATTTTTCGTTACTTGTTAGCAAAACTAAGTACAGTTTTCGAAAATGTATGTTACGAGTACTAAAAATACTGTCAATTCACCGAATCCTATCTGTAAAAGTTTACAGACCGCCAGCCCTATATTGTCATTTGTTGCAATTAAAAATAATACAATTTGCCTAACGATTATCTACATTTGCGTGGAAATGCCTCTACAGCAAACTTCACCTGCAGCCACCGCTCTACGTTCACCACTTGCAAAATGGAGATCATGAAGTACATCCAAGAAGACGGGAAGTACCAAGTAGGAATCTACATCAGCAATAACGTGAGGGATGTCACGAGGGTCATTGAAGTCATGGTGTACAGCGGTGAGTAACCTTAAATAATCAAATTAAATTGTTGTATTTAAGAGAGACTGTCAGTCCCATAGAGCTAATGCATTAGTTTTGAAATCACAATTTTTGCAAAAGAATTTCTTTGCCACGTTATCACATTTTCACCCAGTTATAAGAATCATCTTAACATCAATTTAAAACAAAATTGAATAGAAAATAACATCCGGCTATTTAATTATTAATTGATATTGTTTTAAAATAGTGTCGCCATCTGCTGTACATTTTGGGCATTTTAAAACTTCAAAAATATATAATTAAATAACTAGATAACATTTTCGTTTCAGAATTTGTTTCATTTCGATGTTATGTTGATTCTCATACCTGGCAAAAAGGGCTAACATGGCAAAGCAATACTTCTGCGGAAGTTGTGATTAGAAAACTAATGCATTAGTTCTATGGGACTGACAATCCCTCTTAACAAATTATTCATATTTTGTAGCAAACTACTTACAATTTGTTTTTGACAGTTTGTCAAAATTGATGTTTTTAGTATCTCAAACTCTTCCCGTGAGTTGACTGTGCATAATTGTTTTTATACATATGTCTATTTTTTAAACAAATGTCATTTTTTTTCAATCATTAAATGACAAATTTAAATAAAATTTAAATTACTTGAATTATTTAAATTACTTGAATTAATAGCAAGTTAATAATAATAGTTAGTTAATAATAATAGTTAGTTAAAATTAGAATAACAAGTAATTCTAATTTTTATTCCAAACTTGGAATCAAAGTTAGAATTAATTTGTAATTTTTTTTTAACTGCATACAATTTGTTAGTCACAATTTATGTTTTTTAGTACTTAAAACTCTTTCCATAAGTTAATAAAAGTTGACTGCAGAATTGTTATAATACCTATGTCTATTTTTAATTAGATTTATTTTTTGTCAATGATTAAATAAGTAAATTTAAATAAAAATAGAATTATTTGTTATTTAATTACGCAATTTTTTTTTAACAAAGTACTTACTTTTTTTTATTAAAGTGTCACAATTGATGTTTTTTAGTATTTCAAACTCCTCCCATGAATTTAGCTAATAAAAGTTTATTGCACATAATCGATTGATGTATATGCATATTTTTTAAACATATTTAATTTTTATTAATTATTAAATGAGTAAATTTCAATAAGAATTATTTTTAATTTAATTATTATGTATTTATAGCAAACTAATTACAATTTGGATTTTTTTTTGTCAGTTTCTCACAATTAATGTTTTTAGTACTTCAAATTTTTCCCTTGAGTCAATAAAAGTTGACTGCATAATTGTTTTAATACATAGTTTTAAACTGATTTCATTTTAAATTAGTAAATTTAAATAAAATTGTAATTATCATGTGTCTAATTACTTTTTTTAAAATTAAACTACTTACAATTTGTTTCTTGTTAGTTTTTCACAATTGATTTTAGTATTTCAATATCTTTCATTGAGTTTAATTGATAAGAGTTGTCTGTGCATGTTTGTTTTAATGCATATGTCTATTTCTAAACATATTTCATTTTTACCAATCATTAAATTAGTAAATTTAAATAAAATTAGAATACTTTGTTATTTAATTACTAAATTTTTTTAATAAACTATTTAGAATTCGTTTTTTATTAGTTTGTCACAATTGATGTTTTTGGTATCTCAAACTCCCATGAGATTTTTGTGAATCAGTAAATAAGTACATTTAAATAATAAAATTATTATTATTTTAATTACTCATTTTTTGTAACAAACTACTTAAATTTTTTTAGTTGTTTTTAGTACATATTTAAACTCCTTCCATGAACTTAGTTAATAAAAGTTGATTGTGCATAATTGTATTGATGTATATGTATACTTTTCAAATAGATTTCATTTTTATTAATCATTAAATGAGTAATTTTAATAAATTTAGAATTATTAGTAATTTAATTACTCATTTTTTGAAACAAACAACTTGCAATTTGTCACAATTGATGTTTTTAGTATTTCAAACTCCTCCCATTAATAAAAGTGGACTGCATAAATGTCTTAGTATATTGTTTTAAACTAATTTCATTTTAAATTAGTAAATTTAAATAAAATTTTGATTATTGATTAATATAATAACTTAATTTTTTATATTATATATTTTTAAAAGAGACGCCTAAAAAAATCTATTTTTTGTTTATTAGCGTAATGTCGTGAAGTAATTCTTTTTAAACATTACTGAAAAATTTGTAATCGTATCATAATATTGAGTCTTTATATTTTGGCCTAAATCCTAAATTGCCTAAATCAATCTTGATTATTGTACTCCCGTTTGGGATCCTTACTATGAAAACAGTAATAGTTTCATCGAATGCTTACAGAATAATTGTCTACATTGTTTATATTTTATGAGTTTGTCTCACTGCTTATAAAATATCCACACTTGAAGTAAAGTATTTAACATTTGTATCTTTAAATCTAAACGTCAAGGTTTTTTTTGTTTTATGTTTTTCTACAAAGTGTTTAATAATAATAATTGTTTTGAATTACATTAATAGTACACATTAAAACACTTTGTATCTGCTAGAGGGATAAAAAAAAATCGCTGCTTGTTTTAGTTGAATTTTAATCAGGGGTCCAACTAACTGACTGATAACTTTTGTGCATATAAATTTTCTAAAACTTTTGTCTTTGAGAAGTTGGATTTATTTTTATGCCTTTTAATTTTTTTTCGTGTAGCTCTAGTGCGACGATAATTCAAACTTGTTTTCAAACAAACTTTTAATGTTTTTAAAGCTAATTGTGGTACGATTTTTTCATTGTAATGTTTCTTTTTTTATGATGTGCATCGTAATTGAATGGTTCTGTAATGTGTATCTAAAACAAATAAATAATTCGAACATAAGTTATATAAGTTATGCATATCTTTTTCTTATCTCTTTGCATTTGCAATGAAGGAAAACTTTATCTTAAATTTTCTTGTTTACCAATAGAGTTATTATTTCTATATTACTATCAATTATTTCGATAGCACTGTAATGACTTCTATTTTACTGTCAATTATTCCTACGCTACTGTAATTATTTCCAAATAAAAAACTTTCCTTTCTTTCCCTCTTGTGTTGTTTTACCCGACCCAAAAAAAAACGGTTGGGTTTTTTTAAATAAACCACTTGAAAAAACCCAAGTGGGCAATTGAACTTAATATTGCCTTCACTGAAAATTAAAAAAAGTTAAAACTTTTTATGTATCCAAAAACCTATACAACTATATGCAATTAATTTTTAATTGTTCTAATTTAAATTACATCATTCCTGATTATCTCTCTCAAGATGTTCTGTAAGTTTTAAAAATTGTAATGTATAGATAAATAATTAAAACTTCCCTAAATAAATCACAAAATCCTGAAAAACACGTACAAAATACTGAAAAAAACCCATAAAACTCTGGGGAAAAAAACTCTAAAACCCGAAAAAAACCAAGTGGGTTGGGTTTTTCATGAAAAAACCCAGTTTTTTAACAACCCTGGTAGTGTTAGTATAAGTTAGTATATATTGCTATCAATTATTTATATAGCACTGTAATCACTTTTATTTTACTCTCAATTATTTCTACAGTACAGTTCCAAAACAAATAACTTCTCTTTATTCCCCTCTAGTGTCCGTCAACCCGACGCTCTCCATCATCATAATCCCGATCGTGTGTGGCCTCCTGACTCTGGTCATTATCGCCCTTGGCATCTCCTATTTCATCCAACAGCGGAGACAAATGGCCGTAGAAGTCGCCAACTTCGACTTTGTGGACGACTCTGATTCGTACACGGAGAGGACCTTTTTCGAGAACATTTTCGATTCGTTGTCGTGCAGGAAGTGTCTGATTGGTCGGCCGTGTGGTAGTCCGGGTGAAGTAGAGCCATTGGTGGATTGACGTGTGTTGGTTGTGGATTGGTTGGATTTGAAATATTCTAAATTTTTTGTAAGGCCATTGGTGGATTGACGTGTGTAAATTGTCCATTGGTTGGATTTGAACCATGAATTCTAAATTTTTGTTAAGGCGATTATTCGTCCCATAGAGCTAATGGTTTTGAAATCACAACTTCCGCAGACGTATTGCTTTGCCATGTTAGCCCTTTTTCCACAGGTATGGGAATCAACGTAACATCGAAATGAGACAAATTTGAGACGAAAATTTTTTCTAGTTATTTAATTACATATTTTTGAAGTTTTAAAATGCCCCAAATGCCCAGCTGATGGCGACACTGTTTTAAAACTTTATCAATTAATAATTAATTAACCGGATGTTATATTTATTTAAATTTTGTTTTAAATTGATGTTATGATGCTTCCTATACCTGGTGAAAATGTGATAACATGGCAAAGCAATTCATTTGCAAAAGTTGTGATTTCAAAACTAATGCATTAGCTCTATGGGACTGACAGTCCTTCCATTGGTGGATAGACGTGTGTAAATTATGGATTGGTCCGGGTTGAATTTGTATTTGAAACTTTTTGTAAGATGGTTTTGAGTATTCAAGTCTAGGAGGGACACTTAATGTTTGAGGAAAATTGGTTGGTATCGATGAAGTCAAGCCATTGGTAAATCAACATTATCGAGTAACTACATTGTTTTAAATTTGAACCTGGATTGGAAACTGTAAGAAGGTTAAAATGGTCAAATCTTGAGGGGGGGGGGGACATTTAATATATGTGGAAAATTGATTGATATCAATGAAGACTGGTAAATCAACATTGTGGAGTAATATTTAAGAAAGTATTTTTAGATTTTTTTGTATAGAAGATTTCTAATTGCTATGTAAGGTTTAAATGTTTAAGTCATTGGTAGATTGGCATGTGTAAATTCTGGATTGGTTGTGATTTGAACTTGCAATTAAAACTTATGTAAGAAGGTTTAAATTGTCATCTATGTGGGGTATATTTAATGTTTGAGTAAAATTGATTGGTATCAGTGAAGTCAAACCACTGATAAAATGCATTATGGGGTAGTTCTATTAAAAAAGGAATTTATAATATAATTAGGAAGATTTAAATGAAGAAATGCGGGGAAAACTCTGAAGTCGAGAAATATTAATTTGTCTTGCAGAAGTGGGTTTTGAAATTGTGAAGTGGTTGAAATTGAAAAAAAAAATACTTTTTTTTGTAAGGAGGTTTAATTGAACACAGTGAAGGGAAATTTATAATTTGTTTTTTAGAAATTACAATTTAAATAGCACACAGTTTAAATGTATACATTCATGATTGCTGTTATAAATGCATTTCTCTACATAAAAAAATCCAGTTTCCAAGAATGTTTAGTAGGGGATTTCTTTGCACCATTGCACTTTAAGTGAAAATTACTGCAGAAACCATTATTTTGATTCAGTGTGACTTTGGTTCTTTATCTTTTTAAATGCTTAATTTTTCTGTCTTGATTTTAAAAATAAATTTCGTGGCTTTTAGTCCCAATATTAAAAAAATACTGTGTGCTAAATACTAAATTGAATATTGTTATTCCAAGTTACAGTAACTTAGCTAAGTACAATGAATTTTTTCACTGATTGTATATAAAAATGGATTAATTTTATTATTTAAACACATAAATTAAAAAAACATGCAACACATTCTTCAAAGTTTGAAATGTGGTAACGAATTAGAATCTTTTAAAATTTGAAATTTTAATTCATGTATTAATATATTTTAATTGTGATGTTTGACTTCTTGGAATCGATCAAATCTAAACTTTTTTGGACCAGTGATTTCCTTTGATTTGTTTTTAACAACAATTACTTATTAAAAGCCATGAACTGATTCATTTTTTTATTTTTTTAAAATTACGCAACACAAGTACAGTAGAACCCTGATTATCCGATTTAAATGGGACCGGAGGTAAATCGGATAATCAATAATTCTGGATAATAGAGAATTTTCATTAGGTAGTAAAATGTATAGTACAGTCGAGCGCCAAAAGCGGTCTTCCAATTCGCCCACGTCCGAAATTCGCGCTGGCTTTACACTTGTAAACATTGAAATTTGCTATTAGTTTATTTCTGAAACTGAGGCTTCCTTGTCAAAGGAAAGTGCTAAAACATTATTTTTAATTTGGATTCTTATTTTTTCCCCTTTAATACTTGAGCGGAGTTCCGGAAAAGGTGTTATTTTTTTATAGTATATATCCAGGGCCGGATTTAGATTTTATGCGCCCCTAGATCCGTGGTTTTTTGTCGCCCCCTCTTCACAACATCGTAAAGGAGGGAGAAATTTGACCTCAGAAAGGTCTTCTGTGTGGTATGTGTGAAAGGTGGTCTGGTGTGTTATGATTAAAGGAACGGTCCTTGAAAAAAAATTTAGGGTCCTTGAAAAGTCCTTAAAAACTCCTTGATTTTTATTTCTAAAAAAGAGTGGGAACCCTGTTAGGAACGGTTGGTTAACAGAGTTTCGGATAAAAGAGGGACGGATAATCGAAGTTCTACTGTAATGAAAAATCAAGGATAATGTACCGTGCAAACATAAAATGTTTCAAACACTATTGTTGTTTAGGGTGCTAAATGTTTATCACCATTTTCATTTATATTGCCAAGTGGTGGAGGTTTCTTGAATCCAAAATGCTTTTGTATTATCCTAACTAAATGTGTTCTGTGATATCTGAATATTTAGTTTTCTATTGGTCTTTGAGAATTCAGAAATAGAACTTAAACTCTTGTAGAAGTTTTGTATTGTAAATAAAGAGAACATTTTATGCTATTTTTTGTGTGTGTGTTTGATTAATTAGTTTCTTTTGCATTTCCAATACATTAAAGCTGTAACGAATTTATTCATACTGAATTGCTCATTGAATTTGTTATTCATAAAAATATTACCTATATGTACAAAGGGCTAGTTTGTTCTTTTATTTAAGCTCTCACATATAAAGGATAGATGACGCTATCCTCACATACATATTTTAAATTTTTATGCAAAATAAAATATTTTATTAAGGTAAGTAACCTAGTACTAAAAAAAATCCATTAAAGCAGTAAAGAATATTCTTATTTAATTTCTTCAAGTCATTTTCAATAAATATATTTAAAATCAACTATTATTAAAGAATCTATTTTGATGAAAACTAGTTGCGTTCCTAGAGTGTTATTTTATATAGGAATTTCTGAACCAAATTTCAATACACTGAAACAAATAAAATTTTATAGCAAATATCAGCTGAGAGTTGATCCCAATCCGTGACATGATATGCCTATATAATGTGGCTAAACATTATGAAAAAGCAACCCAGCGATGGTAGCGTAGTATGCCCCTACAATCATTTGCCAATTTAAAATAACTTGGCCCATTACTAATTTCTAGGGATAGAAAATTATGTGCTTGTTTCAACACACTTTGTCAAAGAAAACAAAATCGTGCAACGGAATTTGGGGGATGAATAGTATTTAAAAATCTTGTCACCAACAAGATATATGATATATAAAAATTTTATAATTTCGAGATCATAGACAGTTTGAGATTAAATAGAGTTCGTAATTGCTACCATTTTCCCAGATATTTATATGAAATTCCAATGTTTAAAAAAATGTCACTAAATTTTTTCAAGTTCGTCAAAAAGTAAGCATATCGAAACGGAAAGCATTACAAATCCCAGAAAAAAACCTCGAAGTACTTCCGATTATTAAAAAAACCTGTCCAACAAAAAACTTTGATATCAAAATCCGGAATGAAATATCAAGGGTACGTCACCTGAAATAAGCCAATTAAGGTCGGGGAAAGTGAACGTGATACGTTTATGTGCTTTATCAATGAACTCATAGTGCAGTATTGGTTCGTACCCTTAAAGAAACCAACAGTAATAGAAAAAAATGGTCGCTAACTAAACTTCTACTTCGACAACGAAACTAAAAAAAAGTTCTATTCTGATTTCAGTTCAGTTCAGATCAGTGGTTCTAATAGTAAACATCACACGCACATATCGTAATGAAAGCCAAAGATTTATTTATTTTTCTAGTTTCTACACTTAATATGCACTAAACTTCCGTTCTGGGATATCCCAGTAAACTTTTAAAACTCTGTTATTCAAATAATGTGTTTCAAATGTTTTTTATGTGGTCGAGAGAACAATTATTATGAAACCGAACATGTCCTCGGTTGAGCTGAAAGAGCAAGGAAATAAACTTTTCAGCGCTAGAAAATATGAAGATGCTATTGCTTGTTACAGCAAAGCTATTGTAAGTGTTTCCCGATTGGGTTTATTATTTTTTTTCTTGAAAATTTTGTATTAATGTTTGATTTTTGGTGTGACAATATTAAATATGGAAAGGTCAATGTAAGGAAATTCATTGCCAATGTTGCATAAGAAATATGATTTTTTACTGGTGCTTCTATGGTAAATTTAAATATTTTAGCACATCTTAGAAAAAAAAGTTGGGGATTTTTTTTATGGTTAATACTTTATTATTTTCAAGTTATCATGATATCCCTTTTAATTTGAAAGTTGTTGGATTGGATGTTCTGAAGATCAAATACCATGCACGGTCCAAACAACGGTTAAATCCTAGTTTCGGTATACAGCGACTTTTTCGGAACGTTGGCGACAAAAAAGGCGATAAATAATTCTAATCTGGCAGCACAGTTGTTTGACTTTGCGGTTTAAAATCACGCGTCGCTACGCGATGTTTTCTCGCCAACAAGTTTGGGGGAAAATAAAAAGTCGCCGTATACCGAAACTAGGAATTAACCCAAACAACTTTAGCTATCTGAAGGCAGTTGTCCAAATAAAGATCTTCTAAGGGAGAGTCGCTAATTTGTTGAATACTGGCTAAGCTGGTCGCGGGGCAAGAGAGGAATTTCAGGAAGTGATCTGCTTGCTGTTGATTGGAAGTTTCAACTTGATTGTGTTGTCCTTCAATTTACATTTTGCCCCTTCATTAACATTGAGGGTGACAAGAAGACATTGGATCAGATTTACTGTACGGTTCCCCTTGGCGAGATTTTTTTGGATTTGGCGATAAATAATTTTTTGGGCAACCTGTCTGACTTCAATTGAAGATTCGAATTCTACGACTTTGCCCTGATGACGTTTTCCGGCAACCGTATCGGACCGTTGGTTGAGTTTTCATAAGAAATATTCCCGTACAATCTTTTCTTTCAATCATGCTTTTTTTAAAAAAAAAGTCGCCAAAATACGGACTTTTGGCAAGATTTTGGAAAGTTCGCCAAGGGGGACCGTACAGTAAATCTCTACCAAGACATTTTCCCTCATTGAGGTATCTCGCTTCCTTTGCCAATACATCGACAGACTCATTAAGGGTCGCTAGTCGCAAAATTCGATCAAATCCTACAATTTTGCAACTTCACAATAATTTTTTTAAAATTAATTTCTAAAGATCTTGCCGAAAATAATCCTCTTAAAATCTCAAATCTTCAATGACTTTAAATTTGTCTCAATTTACTCTGGTGATTGTTAGTTGTGATTCCTAAAATTTAGGAACTCCAGCTCTCCTGAAATTGAAGATCTCCCGTGATTCCAAATGTGCGCAACTATCTTAAGAGTTAACACGTAAATTACATTTTATCCTAGTTTTTTCATGTTAGTAGCTCAAATTGCTCCTCAAATTTTCTGTCCAATTTCAAACACTGGCCAGTGTTTGCCTCATTCCCTTTTATGCCAATGTGTGTGGGTATCCATTGTAGGCTTATTTG
Source organism: Oedothorax gibbosus (assembly GCA_019343175.1). NCBI lineage: Eukaryota > Metazoa > Arthropoda > Arachnida > Araneae > Linyphiidae > Oedothorax > Oedothorax gibbosus. Next base: position 804,595 of record CM033280.1, on the reverse strand, counting down.
TTTGTATGGAGGTTGTCCAAGACTGAGAATCAGGGCTTGAAAAAACTCAGAAATTTTACCTCTCCCGGAGAACGGCTTGCAACCAGCGTGTAAAATACTTTTTTTTTTGTGTGTATAGCAGTTCTGCTACACCAAAGCATTTGTGTGTAGCAATTTTTGATTAATGCATAGCACTTTTGAATATTGTCCATCTTTATCGACGCACTGCTAATTCCGTTAATTAGCGATGCATTGAAATTTTTTTTACATTTTAAGTTATCTACGTGCTTTGCACATAAAGCGCACGTTATTTTAGTAACAACGTTACCGTTAGATTCGTACTTCGTGTTTTTAACGTAACTGAACCGCCATATTTTATTTTCGTTGCTTTTCGCAACACAAATAATAACGAATTGGAAATCTTGCTAAATCTTTCTGTTCTGGCGCGATTATCGGCGGTTTGTTTACACTTTTCGCTACTCACTTCCAGTCTGGTATGGAGTTGAGATGTTTCCCTGCCCGAACGACTTTGAATCGTTTGCAAAAATCCATGGTTATGATAAACGGAGATGCTTTGTGAGTATCGCAACTAAATGCGATACACAGCTAAATCGCTATCGCAAGTTTTCATTTTGGTGTCGCGTTTCGCGATGCGATACCGCTTATTTTACACGCTGCTTGCAACAATGTGCACATCCTCCTTTGAAACTAACCCGTCAAACTCTAATTATATAAATAAAAACATTATTTTTTAATTGCAAACATTTATATTTATGGTACAATGAATTAGTACTTACTAGAATTACATTATATAGTAATAAAAGAAATACTAGGTTAACAGCAGGGTTCGTACGCCTCCTGAAATTCCTGAAAAACTCCTGAATTTCATTTTTATTTTTAAGGGCCCTTATAACTCCTGAAATTTGTATCATCTCCTGATATTTTCCCCGCTCTCCTGAAAAAATTGACGACATGAAAATCATTTTTCTCCTTTCTCAGTCGGTTTTCTCTCGTACTTTATAAGGATGTCTACCAGTCGAAAAAGTCATGAAATTAAAACAAACGTCAAGAAAATTTTAAAAATTCACCAAAAAAGGTGATTTTTCCCTCCAAAAAGGGGTTGGCTTTCACACCGAAGCCTCAAATTTCCCACAACATTTACACCCCTTGTTTTCTACATTCTTTGTCTAAGTCACTAGACCAATACAATAATAAACACACATATTCAAATTTATTTCGCTATACCTCCTGAATTTACATCGCTGCACTTCTGAAAAACTCCTTAGAAACTCCTGAATTTCACTATTATAGATAGAGTATGAACCCTGTAACAGTAAACTAGTATTTCTTTTATAAAATAATTTAAATGACAAAGTTCAAGTTATCTGGAATGTCAATAGGGTACTGCATTTTTTAACTGAATCAAATATGACGTTTGCCAGTTCAAGCCAATGACTAACAGAGGTTTCTGCACAGACATCTGAAAATCCAGTTAGGTAGATGTTCATAATCGCGTTTAACGCTTCCTGCTTAAGACCAGTGCATGTTTTGTACGTCATTCTTAATTCCTTCGTCCTTTCATGTACAGAGCCACTTTTCTTTTGTTTACTGATTATGTGAGCTGTTTACTGATTTGTGTGATTTGGGTCTGATGAAGGAATTAACAGGATTTCTATATAGATTAAAATGGTCATTTTAGAAGTGCGGTACTAGACTCTTGTAAGATCAGGGGTCCATCCAGAGCTAAATTGGGGCCGTTTAGCGGCCCCTTCACAAAATTACTATCGTTAAAAACGGCCCCTTCACAAAATTACGATTGCTGAAAACGGCCTCTTTACAAAATTACGACGGCCTCTCAGTTCACAAAATTGATGAATAACAGCGAGTTAAAATTTTTTAACTTTTCTATTTTTTAAAAAGTGTATCAGAATCTTTAAAATTGTCTAGAAATTAATTGTGATCAACTGAAATCCTAATTTTGTTTACGTTATTAACAAATCTATAAACTTAATCACCGTTAAAATCGATTGTCAATGTCTTGCGCCTGATGGAAGGTTAATCCAAAAATTTTAAATAGCAATGTACGCAAAAAAAATTCACAAAAATACAAAGTTTTCACAAAATTACTTCACAAATTCACAAAAAAAGGACCCTGTAAAAAAAACCTGGATGGACCCCTGAAGATAAATTTGTTTAAAAATGTATCACAAACAAAAGGGGAAATGGTCGTCCATGTGAACGTCATATTCAAGAAATTAGTTGTCCACGGGGGAATTTTTGACCGCCGAGGACAGTGTGGTTTTTCGAGCCCTGCTGTGAATGTTAACTTATTGCATGGTGTAGACTTTTCGAATTGTTTGAAGGGCCAGCTTTACAATCGCTGAAGATTATTAATCCTCCATTTCTACCAGTTTCTTGGAAACAGGAATAAGTATTTAAGGCTTCTTGGATGCCTAGAATTTCTCATGTGTAGTCAGATGTAATTTTTCCAGCACCACTGTTTGGCACAACTGCCTGGGGAAAAAAGCTTGATGTCTGCTCCCTACATTTTCCAAAGTTTTGTCTGACGATCCACCAGTAAATTCACAAACTAACCCTCTGTTTGTATACGATTTGATGGTTCTAATATCTTAATCTTTAATAGTTAGGTTAGGAGGATGGAGCATGATTCCAGGAAATTAGTTACAATTTTGGGAGGAGAAGGAGTGATAGCTCTAGGATCTCATGTGTAAGATGTTCGAGTCTGCTTTCATGTCTTATCGTCTGGATGTACTGCAGTGTAGAGGATCGCCTGAGCCTTACTCTTTTGCTATTCCTCGAAAGTCAATATATGGTCTTTTTCAATAACTCCTTATCTTGTCAGTGAGTTTCACAACACTGTGCTTCTTTTCAATTTGCTTCTATCATTCATCTAAACTCTCTTCTCCCTCCTGTTAGATTGTGAACCCCCAGATCTCCCAGTATTTCACCAAATCAAGATTGTCCATTATATCATAGCTGTTCCATAAGCACCATTAAGTTTAATTTTTAGCTTTAGTGCTAAACTATTTCATGTACGAAATCTTTCTCTGGCAGATCGTAAATCCCCAGATCCCGCAGTACTTCACCAATCGCGCGCTGTGCTACATCAAGCTCCACCAATGGGAGCTGGCCGCCCAGGACTGCAAGCGTGCGCTAGAGCTGGACTGCTCCTCGGTGAAGGGGCACTGCTTCTTCGGGCAGGCCCTTTTAGAGATGGAGAGCTATGACGAGGCTATCAAGTACCTGCAGAGGGGTAAGTTCCAATAACAAAGACAATCCAATAATTGAAGAGCTTAGAGCTAAGTGACAGTTTTGAGAACATTGAGATTTTTGTGTAAAATGAACATATTACTAAGTTCTTTAACAATAATAAGTTCCCTTTTTCATAATCATTAGGTTTAGAATATTTTTTACCGTTTGAACTGTTCTTCCACTAAGCTCTTCAATTGTCTGTTGATGTTTTGCGTTCAAATGTGGTTTTGTTTGGGTACTTTCCTGTTTTAACACTGATCAGTACGGAATAGTCACCAACCTGTGTCAACAAAGTTAGAATCAAAAGTTGCACTTCATTTAAGTATAGTCATTTAAATGACTTTTAAGAGTTACATCTTAATTTTTAAACTGCAGCAACTTGTAGCCTCATTTGCTTTGCAGAGAACATAGTTAAACTCTCTCCCTCTAATACAATATTGGGGCAATTAGAAATGTGGTACTTGAGGGTACCAATAAATAAGCTGTTGTAACATGCCTCTTATCTTTATCATTTAACTGCTAAATATATTCTAGTAGATGGCACCACCACTTAAAGTGTCAAATCTATTATATAATAATGTTTTAAAATAATCAGGTATTTATACTCGCTGTGATCGCACTGCTGTGTAGATGTAAAAAAAAAATTTAGAATTGTGGTTGTGATCATAAGAGAGTAGACATGCAGTTGTGGTCATAATATGGTGGAATAAATGTCAGCTTTTTTTCATCTATCTGGTTTTATTTAAATGCCTTCAAGTTGTTGTCAAGTATGGTCTGCCAGAGGATGTTGTGAGTTCTGACAGTGTTGATATTTTTAAAAAGAAGCTGGACAGACACTGGGATATAGTCGGGGGACTGTAAACAGGACCAATCTTGTTGGGCTTCGTGCCTGTTATGGTCCTTATTTTGTATTTGTTTCTTGTGCAATCAACGGATCCTAAAATTTAACGATTGCAATGCTTCAAATTGAACTAAAATTAGGAACTAAATCGAAACTTTCAAACGAACAACGATAACAAACTTTCAAACGAACAACGCTTCAGATGATAATTGTTTATGAAATAAGTTTTTAAAATTTGAAAAAAAGTCTGTCTCGCATTGGTCACTTGTTAGGTATCGCGAACCATATATTTTAAAACAAAAACTTGCATAATGAAATATTTTAAGAAAAAATGCCACTGAAGAAATAAGTTTGTGAAGTGGATCATATGTTTCAGTTTTTTACATTCAAATGTGATGTTGTTTTGGTACATCTCTGTTTAACAGACAAATTCGGAAAAGTTACTAAATATGATTCTATAACTGGTGCATGCTTCTCCATTTCCCTTTGGTATTGTACTTGAGCCCTTTTTGTTGCACTCTGGCCTTGTTCAGATTTGAGATCTTTTAACATTTTTACAATCGTACATTGCGTTATTTAACTAGGATGATCTTTTCTTACTTGCACAATTCTTTTTGAAGGCCTGTGAATCGCTTAGAGCATCATGTATGATCCTTAATGTATTCATCTTTAATTGTATTATATTCAAGTTAAATAAGTATCATATAAAATATAAGTAATAGAGTACAAATAAAAAACTAACTAGTTTTCTTTGTGTATTTTATATTTAAAATATATAATTATATTTTTATTGGAATAACTTAATTACTACTCATTACTAATCATGCCTATCTTATTTAAAAATGTAAACCCATTTGCTGACATTATCATCTTTCCCATGCACTGATATGAATTGTTTCCCACATCCAGCCAGCGACCTGTCCAAAGAGCAGCACCTGAACTTTGGCGACGACATTGCCTCCCAGCTCAGGGTTGCCAGGAAGAAAAGATGGCAGGTGCAGGAGGAGCGGAGAATAGGGGCGGAGATCGAGCTGCAGTCCTACCTCAACAGGCTCATTCTCCAAGATAAAGAGAGGTGGGACATTAATTTAATCTTAACACTTCACCGACCGGTTATGCCCTTTCACCGCTGTCACCGGTCGTACTATGGCCTTTCACCGGTCGTGGATCGAGGCGTCGACTGAACACGGCCTAACCTAACCAAATCTAACAGAAAGATCAAAAGTTGATTAATCGGCGACCGGTCAATAAGCGCTAGGGAGCAAACGTCAAATAATCGACGGCCGGTCGGTATGCGCTGAGAACAAAACGTCGATTAATCGGCGGCCAGTCGGTAAAGTGTTAAATTAGTATTGTTAATGAGGGAAGTTCATCATTTTTTTTCAGTTTTGTTTTAGTTAGTCTAAACTCATTCGCAAATAAAAGAATGTAATTTTTTTCCAAGATATAAGGTAAACAAAAACATGACACAATCACCACATGATGAGTCAAATATCCCCTCAATCACAAGCAATTTCCCACTGCTTTCGTTACATGTGTCGCTACCTACCCCGTAAAATGTTCGATTTCTGTGTATGTTTGGACTCCTGTTAAGTAATAGAATAGAATGTTCGTTAAGTTTCAGATATACTTCAATATTTGCATTGCATCATCCTATATTTACCCCAAGTCAACATTATTTAAGAATAACAGTAATTTCCCCACTCAAAAATTGCCAACTCAACTATACACAATATGAAATTTTATGCATTTGTATTTTGTCAGAAGCATGTAACAAATTGTTCCATGATATTGGATAAAAAAAACAAAACCCATCAATGCTTTAAATTAACTTCTTTAAATGACTTTTAATTTAAGTGACTTTAAATAAACTTACTTTTCTTTGAATGAATTCATGTTCATTTAAAGACTCTCCAAAGATTTTTTATATTTATAGCAATGCTTTATATTGTTGAATTATTCTCCAACTGTGTTACGTATAATTTTTAAAAGTCGTAACAGCTACATACTTACTTTTCATAAAAATAGTTTAAATACTGGATCTCGGAATTTTTAAAGATTTTTCTGAAGCTTTACTTAAAAAAAAAAAAACATGGTTGATTCTTAAAATGTATTCCTTATTCACCAGAAACCTATTTTTAATATCATAAGTGTAAGATAAATAGTGTCTTCCATTTTTTTATAGTTGGAACAGAAAAAGATGTGGAATTTTTGAAAAGTTAGCCCACAATTTTCAGTCACAAATAAGTGTCTAAACCCTGTAAGAATGGCTTTAATATATTATTGTTTTCCAGGGAAATCGCCCAACTGCAAGAAATTGGAATTAGAAATGGCGAAATGGCTATGCTGACAGAAAAATTTGTGAGTGGATTTTTGTGTTACCTTATGATATTCCTCCATTCTCTTGAATTATTCTCCAACTGTGTTATGTATAATTTTTAAAAGTCGTAACACCTACTTACTTTTCATAAAAATAGTTTAAATACTGGATCTGGAAATATTTTTCATATGAACATATTCTTCAAACAAATATGTATTTAAAAGTATGTTTTGCAAGCAATTGTGAAAAATTAACCTTTAATATTTTTTGAAGGGCGCAACAATTTAGTGGAATTTAAGGTTTTCGGCTGGTCAGTTGTTACGTTATTTTTAGAAATTATTATAGCCTATTTTAACTTTCGTTTTAATCCAAAATGTTTTATAAATTTACGGCTGAAAATTTTTTGTGCAAGAACTCTTAAATCTACTTGACACTCTTGCAACACCATTTTTTAAGTACGAGTTTTTGTTACAGCCCATCGGAGGTTGAAAAAAAAAGGACGGGTCAAGATACAAAAAAGATTTTTGTACCAAAAGTAAAGTACAATACTGGCCTGCTTATTTCTCCACATAATCACCTTGACGATTAAAGCATTTGTCATATCTGTAAACAAGGTTTGAAATACCCTCTTCATAAAATGTAGCCGCCAATGATTTGAAGGGAGTTGTGACTGTTTCTTTGCGCTCCACGTCAACTTGGAAGCGCTACAATCCAAGCCACTATGCTTATCAATAATTCGCTTATGGTAAACCTTCGAGTTTCCCTAAACACTTGGTCAACTCGCTGAACAATACTGATGTTCATGAAGAAGGGGACTAAGGAAGCAAGTCTGTCGCTACAGGTATTGTTCAGCGAGTTGACCAAGTGTTTAGGGAAACTCAAAGGTTTACCATAAGTGAATTACGGACCAGTAGTGGACAGAAAAATCTTGACGTAAAGCTTCCAAATTTACTTTTTTAAACAAAACCGTCACAACTCCCTCCCAATCATTGGCGGCTACATTTTAAGAGGGTATTTCAAAGCTTGTTTACAGGTATGACAAATGCCTTAATCGCCAAGATGATTATGTGGAGAAATAAGCAGTATTGTACATTACTTTAGGTAAAAAATTCTTTTTTGTATTTTGGCCCGTCTTTTTGTTACAGCCCATCGGAGGTTGAAAAAGAACAGCCCTCGTACAATTAAAGAAACAGCTGCTAAGGGATCAGTATTTTTGAACATTCTAGTCTAATAATAAAAAAGTTAGTATTGAGAAAAACTGTGAGATGAAATTTTGAAATGAATTCTACAAAGGTCTATCTATGTGTATCTCTTTAGTGAAGAGGTTATTATCAACTTTTAACAGGATATTTTTATTAGCTTCCATTTTTACAATTCAACTAAAGATAATTGCTTCTTTTAAAAGTTCAACTTTTAACTTCAGTATGTTATAAAATGTCTATATAAATAACAAACTCGTTTTTCTTGGAGCCTTAACAAAGATACTTAAAACTCTGAAATTTTGTGTAAGCAAGCATAAGTATTTACGGGACATTTGCAATTTGTTTTGTACTGTTTGTTGTCCAGTTAGTTGATAACAGTTGTTAATGACTTTCTAAACAGTTAATGATTTCTACGTTTTTTTTTTCTCTAGGACCAATACCAGAAGGAGCTGAACAGCATGTTTGACAAAATTGATGAGAGGAGAATTGTAGGTTTATTTCCATATTATTTTGTTCGTTTTCAAAGCAATATTTCCTAAAACATTTGGTGCTGGGGAGCCCAGTCGGTTAGGCATTCGCCTAGCATGCGGATGGTCCCAGGTTCGGTTCCGGGCATCGCCAAAATAACTGCTGTCCTATAAACGGCCCGTGCAGCCAAAAATGTCCGACGAATAATACCCCGCTGTAGAGGGAGTGCACGTTAAATATCCTTCAAAGTCCTAACGCTGTGTACGATGTTGCCCTTAAGGGTTGCGTTGTTACTCAGGTGTCAGCTCGTCACTTGACTAAATATGACGCCCGTCACCAATAGCCCTTGTGTAGCTCTAGTGCGATGATAATTCAAACTAAACTAAACCTAAAACATTCCCCCAGTATAAAAATTTATATCATAATGCATCTTTTTATTGTTGTGATTTTCAACGCAGTTTCTTCAATGAATTACGTGCTATGCTTTTTTCATGCTATCATTTCATTATGAATCAGTTAAGTTTTAATTTTATCTGGATTTATAAAATCCTTAAATGGTTCTAATGTTCTTCGAAAAGCCTATATTAATTTTAAACGAGGTTACGATTAATTTTGAACTAGGTGCTAGGCATATGTCATTTGTCCCGGTAAGGTGTTCAGCCTCACGCAGAAAGCCTATATTATATGTTATATATGTTAGGATGGTGGTGGTGAGTTTGTAATTCAGGTTTTTTTTTAAAGATATTTTTGTTAATTGTAAAATTCATTTTACAGTAGACTTCCTCTTAACTGGATTTTGTTAAATCAGATCTCCACTTTGATTGGACGATTTTTTTCCTTACTTGTTTTTAATGATCGGTCGATCATCAATGTATAAAGATGCAATTAAATGTTTATCCAAAACTTAATTTTTTTTCACTTCTCTGGTTTAAAAGAATATTCTCTTACTCTTTTCATAAACTTTAAGTCATATATTTCTTTTTACCGTTTGCATGTACCATTTATGAGGCCCAGTGGCTTAGTGGTAGTGCTTCGAATTGCCAGGCCACAGGTTCGGGGATCGAATCCCGAATTGGGCGAGGTTGACCCCTCCTTTCATCCCTTACATAGGTCGATAAAATGGGTACCAAGCATGCTTGGGAACTAAACACTGGGGTTTCCGCGTGAAGCTGAACACCTTACCGGGACATATGCCTTGCACCCCAGAATCCTAGGTCACGAGAGCTGAAATGGGCACGGCAGGCCTTGGCCCACTAATGGGCTGTTGAGCCGAGGAGTTTTTTTTATGTATCATTTATAAATGGATCTAACTGAAAACTTTAAAGTTCCTTTTTTCCTTTTCGTCACTTTGTTGTTCAATTGTGACAGTTATTTGAACAATTTAAGGTTGTGTACATTATATTTTTGTCTCAATGTTTGTTTATAAGATTTTCCAATTTAGTTATATAGTTGTGCATATCTTGTAATTAAATATCTATATAATTTTTGCTTTTTTTTTAATCAGAAGCGAGACGTCCCTGACTATTTGTGTGGTAAAATCAGCTTCGACATCATGAGAGAACCCGTCATCACCCCAAGTGGCATCACCTATGACAGGAAAGACATCGAAGAACATTTGCAGGTAATTTTTGTGTTTGGTCCTCACTCAAACTGTGTAGTATGTTGTGTTTTAATAATAAGAAATGGTTTGGGGTTATCGCATCCTTTTAACTGAATGAAATGGGTTGTATTGTATTTAATTATTACTTCACTAAAAAATAATTAATTTTCTAGAAAACGTTTTTTGGATATTTTCAGATTTAACTAAATATAGTAGTTATTTATGCAACTAGTGTGAAAAGTAAGGCTTTTTTAAACGAGTTGAATAAATAAATTCACGAGTTTAAAAAAGGCTATTTTCAATGTGTTGTGATATTGATTGGCTTATTAATTATTTTATTATCACGTTCAAATGATTTGTAGGTGATTATTTCTATTAATGATTATTTTAAAATCATGTGCAAAAAGTATTTCTTAGATTGGCATTGGAAATAAGACGCCAAATAAAGAATTTTAAACCAATCAGATGCTCTTATTTACTTTGTCGCACTAGTGTGTAAAAGTAACTTAACGATATCGTTAAAAGCATCACTTTTGCCACGATTATTGATTTGAAAAAGTTTTTTTTTTGTACGATATTATAAAAATGAGTATTATTTTTTCTTTGAGTTTTGCCTTTTTGTAAATTGCATGCATGTGTTATTGGTTCCTTTCTATTCTTTGTATTTACAGTCATTCCTTAAATAATAACTACATTTTTATCAATTTCTGTTACTAGCAACTATAAGGTTATTTGAGTCCTGAGAACATAGATTATTATTCAATTCCTAATCTGATACAGTATTTAAAAAAAGTAAACTAAAAAGGATTTACTTTGTTTCCTTAAAACTCACACAAAAATAGTCAACTGAAATTTAAAAACAAACCACGTTTGCTGTTTAATATATTTCATTTTGTAATAATCCTTGGAAACATCTACCTTTAAACAAACTTGCTTTGAAATAGCTTCAGTTACATGAATATTCTGCCCTATGCAAGTTAAAGGATCTACAAAAATTACTGTACCTTTTTATTGTTCTTAAACATCCTTACACTTTACACACCTACATAATTGTTTTGCAGTGTTTAAAAAAAAATGATGAGTAAATTTGAATCGTTTTTTTACTATTAAATCAGTTAGATTAAAGGTCTACTTGTTAAGGGGCAAATGAAGGAGATCTCCAAATTGGAAAAAATTCTGTAAGTCATCTTCCCTTCAACGGCCCACCCTTTTATGTTATGAAGTCCACCACAATAATTTTAATTAAAATTAGCTGTAGTTACAAATAACTTTTGCTTAATGGTTGATGATTTTTAGCTTACTTTTCTTCTTTTAATTCGAAAGAATTAAAAAAATGAAAAAAGTAGTTATTGACATGCAGTCCATGTCTGTCCGTACACCCCTTCCAAAATGGGTTCTATCAATCACAACCTAAAAAACTTTTTTTTTTGTTAGAAAGCTTTGACATCAGAGACCCAACTTTCATACTTTTTGTCCACCTGTCTGTAAGTCCGGACGGACATAAATCTACTATATGTCGGCGAATTTCCCATTGAATTAGCATTGAAATTAAAAATGGCATGAGAAACTTTATTAATTTAAATATATTTGAAGCAAAATAATTTTTTCATGAATTAGTTTTGAATGATGTCATAAAATGTAGCACAATGTGATTCTTTGATTGTTCATTAATTGTTTACCAAAAAAGCGGCAAGGCATATTTTTTACATACAAATATGCTTAGTTTTAATTTACATTTCTTATTTTTTTTAATGTAGTTTGGAGTAGTTTCATTACTTTTGTTACTAATAAATATCGAATTATTCTTTGACCTACAAATAAATCGTGCAGACGATAAATAATATTAAATTATTTGTTTAGTTATTTGTGAAAGTTTATTTGTAAGTTATTTGTGAATATTTAGGAAAATAGTTGATTTTGGCTTTTAGAAGTTTAAATTATAGCTGGATGTTGTGTTTAGCGATTTTTTTTCGAATGTGTATCAATCTAGTGTAGAAACGGTTGTTGATGATATTTACTGTTAGGAACCTAGTTTTTTCCCGATTAGAACTTCAGTAAGTATTTAAGTAACAGGAAAGTAGGCTATTTTAGTTCTTTAAGAACTTCTCGTTTGTTTCCACTAGTAAAATGTTTGATCCCAATGTTAAACTTTTCTGGGTCCACCCCTGTATGTGTACCTCTTGAGCAGAGTGGTGAATTCATTCCATAGATATCGTAGTTAAAGATTAGATTGGCTGATCACGTATGCTAAAGACGGGACGCGCATGGAGGCCTTTTAGAGGTCAAAATGGCCAGTGTTGCTGCCACTTTAAGGAGAAAAATACTACGAAAAAAATACCATCTAATTCTAAAATTACAAAACAAAATCGTAAAAATACTAGCTGCATTTTGGTATCTTTTTAGTGACTTTAAATCCTTTTCTATTATTTTTTGTTGTTGTAATTTTAGAATTAGATGGTGTTTTTTCATAGTATTTTTCTCCTTAAAGTGGCAGCAACACTGGCCATTTTGCCCTCTTAAAAGGCCTCCATTGGCGTCCCGTCGTTAGCATTGGAGGTCACGTGATCAGCCAATCTAATACTTTAACTATGATTCATTCCTAGTCCTGTACAACTCCTTTTTTTTCCAGCGTGTGGGTCACTTTGACCCCGTGACACGCACCCCCCTGGTCCAGGAGCAACTGATCCCCAACTACGCCCTCAAAGACGTCGTGGACGCTTTTATCGCCGAAAATGAGTGGGTCGTCGACTACTGACGCTGTTGTTACTTTGTTGCGAGTTCCCTATATATAAAGAGTTTTATTATTCCATTCAGTTATTCATTGGACTTGTTTGAGGGTGATTATCTTGGCACTTGAGTCTATAGTTAAATTTTAATTTAAAAAACTGTTAACATGCAAAAAAGTTTAAATTTTCTGAAATATTTGCGGATAAATGCCGGGGCAGGAATTCTGTGGCAATGGCACCACGATTTGTATCCTGCACTTATTATTTGTAGTCCATTTTGCTTTCATAGTTAAATTTAATTGCAGCAATTTCTCTAGGTTTATACTCCAAAAAGTTATATTTTGCTGCACCAAATTGGCGTTAGTGTAAAATATTTGCACCGGTGGGAATTAAATTTTCAAAAACTGTTAATGGCGTTATCTAAATTTATGTTAACTCGTCAGGGAAATTTAGCGAATGCTTAAAATAATAAATATTGAAGAAGTAATACTAATTTTTTTATTTATACTATTAGATATCATTTATAATTTTTTTTTGCTTAAATTACTATTGAAAACTCTGTATGCAAATACAAGTAATGAAAAAAGGTTAAAAGCTTCTTTTAAAAGAAAGTGATAAAAATGATTTTAATAAAAAAATGTAACCAGATATAAAGGATTTTAATTTTTGTTCATGCTGGGCAGGATTTCATGGTATAGTGATTAAGCAATATTGCATAAAGTATTGCTTTTTTTCATATTAAGCAATATTTTTAACATTCAATTCAAATGAGAATGCTTCCAGTTCATGTTAAACAAATTCTTGAAGTTTAAATCTCTAATTTCCTAGTATTTTTGAATTCTGCTTTTTGTTTAATAATTGATACATAATTTATACATAACAAAACAGTATTATATTTTGATGTGATATTTGCAAACATATTAATAAAATGTTTCATAAACTTTACAATGTTCTTTGCAATTAGGATGTTAAATTACTTTTAAAATGCAGAAACCCCAAAATATTTTAAATTAAGCATAATATTGCTAAGATATCATTATCAAATACATGTTTTTTCCTTTCCATCATGCTATATGTATTAATCTATTTTAAGTTCATTGTTAACATTCGAAATTAAACTGTATAATTTATTAACTTTCAGAATGAAAAACTTTTTTAAAACTTATTTTACTCACCATAATAAGTACTACTTAATTTTCTCAAATTTCCATTTTATTTTCAAGTGCCAAGGAATTTGTTGTAACAAAATCAAAGGACTCGTTAAATCGATTTAAATACTTGAAAAAAAAATTGTTTAATTTGTGTGTTGTACTATTTTTTTACGTTATGATATGAATGTTTCGTTCAGTTCGTTCACTTGCAGCGAAAATGATTGGAAATTTTATTTAAAATAAATACTTTTCCTATGTTATGTATCTAGAAAATTATGTTAAACAAAAGTGCATAGGATAATTTTATAATAAAAATTCAAACAAATGAATACTAAAATCTGCTGATAAAAATTGACTCCTTTACTTCGCATTTGAACTCAATTGATTTAACTTACATGGAAGATCATGCGTTATATGATTAAAAAAGTTATTCTAATGAAAAATTGTTTAATTTTATGATGGTTTTCAATATAAATTGTTAGAAGAAATTGACCAATGTTTGTAATCATATCTCTGTTCAGTTCTCAAAATTGGCACATTTCCCCCTGCTGTCTATAAACTTGAGACGCTAAGGAAATTTATTAATTGTTAAACTCAGCCAAGGTTGATAAAATATCAATTGATTAGAAATGCTTTTTTCGTGACTTAGGAAATACAATTAGTCTATATAATTATCATTGATTTTAAATGTGCTTATCCTATAAAATTGAATCACTAAATATATATATAATGTAAATATTAATAGCATAGCAAGAGTAAAGATTGAGCAACATATTTGTACTTCAGTAGATCAAGAGGATGCTCTAGTAACATGAGCCCTTTTTTCTATTTAAGTACAGATATGCAAGTGTACTTTAATTTGAAATAAATTATTTTCATAAAAGGTTTTACGAATCTGTATATTACATGGTTTTTTCACATTTGTATGCAATTACATTTTATTCAAACAGTTATGAATACTTATTAAAATAAAACAGCCAATATGTAAATTTATTTAACACAAACAATTTACAACTCTTGTATAGACATGTGCATTTATTTTTTGGGAAAATATATAAATTATATTCTTTATAAATTGAATTGTACATTATCACAAATTAACTACATAATATGCATATAAAAATATTTGTAGTTATTTAACAACAATAATAAATACAAGTATAAAAAACAACTTGCCTTTTAAAAAATAATTTTTAACTATATATATACTTACATCTGTAAAATTTAATTTGATTAAAACAAAATAAATTTATAAACCGGTGAATTAATCGAAGTACACTGTTAAAGAGCAAAAATAATTATAGAATCCCCTTTGAAATGACTAGAAACAAAACACTAAACAAAATACCTAATACCACATTCTTAAAATTTCATAAAAATATGTGCAGCTCAAAAAAAAATTGTCAGTTTCTCTTCAGTTCATGTGAGTACATTTTATAAAGCTATTTCGAAATTCATAGATTCATATTTTAAATTAAAGTTAAATGTTACTAATTTTTATCCAAAATTTAAATGACAGCATGTAAAATGAATAAAGATAAACTAATAATTGTATAAATAAAAATTACTTTTAAGGCTTGAACAAATATTCTAATGTTAGCAATAAAGCTCTGATTGTTTTTTAGAAAAAAGTTGAAATTTTTTTGATCATTTAAAGTTAGCAAAAAAAAAAGCATTACTAAACTTCATTAACTATCAAGCTATCAAAAATTTAATTAATCCAGAACAAACATATAAAACTATTGAATATTTACATTCCTTACCAAATATAAGCCAAATAACAGTGTAATTGAAAATAGTGTAAATTGTACCAGATTGTGTATATTATAAATATGTGCAAGTAAAACTTGTGATAATTACATATAATGACAATTAGTATGTTTCAATACTTAATAATTACAAATTCAACTTTACATTTCCTAAATTCGATCGATACAGCAACCCTATGTTGAATTTGCAAGCTCGCCGATTAACAGACTGACCATTATATCATAGCTGTACCATACCTTTTGAAAGACTTAACCCAATCAATATACAGGGCGTCCGTAAAAGAATGTCCGAGTTCTGTTACCCTGGCCGCCTCGTTCACCTGACATCACCCCTTGTGATTTCTTCCTTTGGGGCATCGTAAAAGATTGGGTCTACGTTCCACCCCTCCCCCACGATTGACCAACCTTGAAAGGTATAATTGCACAGGCTGTTGCTTCCATTACTCCGGACTTGCTGCAGACAGTATGGGAAAAATTGTATTTTCATGTGTGCCGTTATCACTAAAGGCGCACACATTGAGCACTTTTAGGAAAAACTAGGTTAGTTCTCCTTCAATGCCATGTATGATTTGTTATATTTAGTATAAAACTAAACCCCAAACTCCCATTAAAACTCGGACATTCTTTTACGGACACCCTGTATTAAACTTGTGAAATTATATTCCGCAAAGGAGTTAGACTTGTTGTTTGCATACCGAAAGACGAGATACTTTTCTAAGGAGTGCATTGTTCAGAACATCAGTGATTCCAGGGAGATCGAAAATAGTCTCGATGAATTCATCAAGTCCAGATCTGAAAACAAGCAGTAAGTTAAGATAGGTTAGTATATAATATACATTACAGTAAAAAAATATTTCAAAGAGTTCACATTCTAAAAGCACCGTAAACACATACCAAATTATGTTACTTAATGATTCAATCTCCTTAATTTTCAAATATTAAATTTACAAGTATTTAAAGTACACGCCTTCCATACAGGGTGTAATTTGTCAGGCATTTTTCGGCTGCACGAGCCGTTTGTAAGTTGGCAATTATATAGGCAATGCAAGGACACGAACCTGGGACCTTTCGCATGTAAGGCGAACACCAGGGTCGATGGGAAAGTCCTCTAAGTCCTGGAAGGGCCTGGATATAATCGGACAACCCCTCATATCAGAATGGGAGGCATCAATTGGCATAAAATAGTTTACATAGAAAACAGTCACCGTTATTAAGGGTGCACTCGTGTAATGCTGGGTTTATAAAGCTAGTTGTTGTATAATGTTGTATTGTATTCCCGAAATTAACTTAAGATTTCATACATTATTACCAGAAGTGATAAAATGCTTTTGTCCAGCTAGATCGGTCAAATACTCCACAGTGCAAATAAATGTTTGCAATGAAATACGGCTCAATCTTTTTATAATTAGTCGGTAGATTTCATTTTTAATTTATAAAAAATTGCACACTATAATTATAATGCTGTGTATAATTTCTTAACGCTTTAATATTTATTAATATTAAAATAGGTGTCAAAGTAAAACTAAAATTATATCTATCCACAATTTATTTTGGGCATTTAAAAATGTTATGGGCTATTGCCCAGCACACTGGGCTTGGCCCACATCACTAATGCTGACTGGTAAACTTCTAAGTTGACAACTCTAGAAAACTTTTAATGGACGTATAAGATATATGAAAGGGCATTTAATGAGGGAGGCAAAACTAAACAGTCCAACGTACTGTGACAGGACATCTAGTGCAGTGGGCAACTCTGAAGAGAAGAGAGAGACGAGGAGTCTGCAGGCGTGAACCCTAGGAGCCTCAAAACAGGACTTCAACAGGTTGGACACAATATTCGGCAGGTGGTGGATCTGTAAACGAGAAAAAAGGATTAAGTTTATGCAGGGCCGGATTTAAAGATTTGCCGCTTGTAGGCTATGATTGATTTGCCGCCCCTGTCGCAATATTCTCCCCTTTCGGGGAAAGGTAGCTGGTTAGCTGCAAAATAGGATAGTATGTGCTGTTTAAAATAGATACACATATTAGAATCATCTATGTACCTTTACACGCTGAATCGAAAGCGAATTAGGCGATTGTTTTTAAAAAAATGTTCGACTATTTTTCTTTCAACTTCGAAATCCGGGAGGAGGGGTGCAATTGCCCTCGCAGCTACCATGTTTGCTACGAAATATTAGTATTATATATACATTTACGGTTTACACATTATTGTAAATTATTTGTTTTCTGTCTTAAAAATATTTTTATGCCGAATGCTGCTTTAATGGGTCGTAAAATTTGCCGCTCTAGGCTACAGCCTACTTAGCCTATTTAGAAATCCGGCCCTGAGTTTATGTTGTATCAGGTTCTGTACAAATGCAACACATTCACCCTCTGAGGAATGAGGAAATTGACTGTAGTGTGAACTTGTTTTCACTGCATGAGCTTTAAATGTAAAGTTTTAACTGAAAAAATGTAATTAAAAAAATATTTTAAAATTAAATTTATGTAACATATAAATTATGATTCTTCCATTCTTCAAATTACAGACAAACCAGTTAAAAGAAAATATCCTTAAACCAGATAAGTAAAATTAAGGTTTGGATATACATTTGATTGCATTCGTCTTATAAATAAACAATTAAAGTTATGTTCCATTTTATTCAATATGTTCCAGTATTACAAGTGACATACCATTACTAAAAAAAGCCATAACTTTTTTGTAATAAAGCCTAGAAAATAGGAAACTTGGCACAGAGGTATGCCATGTCTTTGGTTGGTTGGTGTCCCGCCCATGGCGAGAACTATAGGTATCCATGATATAGGGGGGTCCATATTGATGGGGGAATCGATAATGAAAAAAGTTCTCTATAGCGAATTTTGACATTTTAAGGACCCCCCCCCCCCCAAAAAAAAAGTTTCGTTAAAGCTAAGATCCGATTAAACACAGTCTGATTGAAAGGGAGCCTACTGTACTGTACTAGTATCGCAATTCAATATATTGCAGCCCTTATGACAACTGTACTATATCATTGCTATTGTTGTAGAATATAACATAAGTGGCATGTTGGTTGGTGTCAAATTAATTTAATCAAGATCTCAAAGTCTCTCTTTACACACCAAAAATATGGTCCCACAACAGATGTGTGGAAAAACAAATTCACCATATTTAATTGCAGGCCTGTGCGGTAACATGTTACTTGTAATAATTACTTCTAACAGTATTCTTATAGGAAATTCGTTACATTTGAGAACCCAGTAATATTACAGGTAATTCGTTACATAATGTTCGAAAAAGTAATCTTTGTTACAGTAACTCATTACTTTCATTATTTTTACCATTAACACTCTAATAAACGTCCAAAACAAAAAAAAATTCCTTAAAAAATGAAATAAAAAAAACTTTCACATACTCTTTGCTAAGAGGAGAAATATTGTTAAAACCAAACATTTGTAAATATGAAATTTTGTCGTAAAAAGTAATCTTAAAAGTAATTGTATTTTGTTACTTTTGGAAATTAGTAATTTTACAGGTAATTAGTTACTTTTTATGAAAAGTAATTGTAATTGTAACGAGTTACATTTAAACAAGCAACGGCCCAGCCCTGTTTAATTGAATCATTTCTCAGGTGTTTGTTTCCGGAGAAGTGGTTCAACAAAGTTCGGAAAATGTGGTAAAACCACACATCTGTTGCAGCTACTAGGAACTATTATTATGGTAAAACCAAGCACACATTTTTTGACAGTGTGGCAACAATGTCAGTTAAGTGTAAAAATAGAACAATTACTTATTAAATATTGGTTTAACACAAAATATTTACAAAAGCTCACCATGTGCAGTGTATTTGAAGCATTTTCTGCGAAGTTTGCCAGGCCTCTCCCTAACTGGGTAAGCAGTTCGCTGTTCTCTTTGTTTACAAAAGTCAGCAACTCGCACAGACCAGATATGTAATGTGAAGTGTAGGCCTAAATGACAAAAAAAAATAATAACTAAACTAACAACAACAAAAAGCAGTTAACAATAATTATCAACTATGTGTGACCTTTAAATGAGATTTTTATTTGGCTGTGTCCTGACTACGACATCAAATGCCACAAAACTTGGCGACTTGGCAGTCAGCCACATGTTATTGCCTTCCTTGGCTGTCACCAAGTTTTGTTGCATTTGTGGCATTTGATGTCGTAGTCAGGACACAACCTTAGAGGAAGAGCTGCAAATGACATAAAAAACAGTTTACATTTTTTTCCTCGTGGGAAAAAAAAGGAAATTGATTATTTAAGTTTAACCATTAAAAATCAATAATACAAAATTTAAATATATTTCATGGATATAACCTTTCTATTTAAGAGTAAATTTTTTTTAAAAAACTATTAATAAAGTTAATGATTTCTAACTAAGCCAGTAGTAAAGTTTCCGTACGCAGTTGGCATTTGTAAATAACACTTATTTACAAAGAAAATGCAATTGTATAATTAAACAAAGGTCCTATTCTTATAGGAAACTGAATTATGAATAACTTAGAATAGGTAAAAATAAGAAATCATCAATACTTTGGCAAGGAATTTGAAAAGTTTCAAGAAACAAAAAATTTAACAAAAAAAGTTTCTGCACGATGCTAAATATCTGTAAATTTATATCTTTATTTTCAGGTAAAATTTTGTTTAGTGGTCAGTTGATCCATCCTGGTTTCTGATCACCTCTCTCAAACGTGTGCGCATCACTCCGACGAGTTTTTTCGTTGTCTCTGGAGTTATCTTGCTCCATATGTCTTGAATAGCATCTTTCAGCTCCTTTACGTTCTTTATTAAACATTCTTTCAGTTTACCACCGATTATATCCCACAAATGTTCGATGGGGTTCAAGTCGGGACTCTGGGGAGGGCTATGCAGCTGTTCCTTGAGGTGATCCTTGAGGTGACAAGCACCATTCTTAGCAGTTTCAACAGTTTCATATCGAATTTTAAATCAATGAAATAATTAATCTGAATCATAAAAAATAATATAAAAATTAATAACAGCCTGCGAAAATAAGTCATCGGATTCATTACCGTATTCAAAGTACTGATTTAATAACAACTCGCTGTTTCCTCACCTCTTCTATGGAGAGGGAGAGATTGGCCACGATGCACGTCACATTGACTAGGACACTCTGGCAGGTGCCTTTCAACAGGAACAGGAGGGGGTAGTCTCGATCCATATCTTCCTGCGAAACAAAATTATATAGTAAAAATACTTCATTTAACGTTTAGTTAAGGGGTAAATCGGGAAACAACAAAAAAGTTAACTTAAATAAGTTTAATTAACCCGTTTAGTCCCAGTGATAATCCCGGATTGGGCGAGGTTGACCCATCCTTTCATCCCTTGAGTGGGTCGATAAAATGGGTACCAAGCATGCTTGGGAACTAAACACTGAGGGTTTCGCGTGGGGCTGACCACCTTGACGGGACATATGCCTAGCACCCCGGAGCCCTAGGTCACGAAAGCTGAAATGGGCACGGCAGGCCTGGGCCCAGTAATGGGCTGTTGCGCCGAGGAGTTTAGTTTAGTCCCAGTGATGCCATTTGGCATCAACATGTTTCTGATCATAATTTAAAAAATAATAGGGCTGACATCTATTGGGATTAATAAAACATATTTTCTAATCGAAAAAAGTTTGAAGAATCGAATGATGTGCTTTTTGATATCATAAATGGCTATAGACGACCAGAAAAAAATCAAAAATGATGATATCAAATTGTCATCAGGGTTAAATCATTTGGAAATTTAATTGCTAACTCTCTTTCCAAATAAGAGTTTTTAAAATTTGTTTATAATGCAACCTCATTTGCCCTTTCAGTATGGTCTGGATCTGGTCTTTATTTGACTACTATTTTGCTTATTTAGATTAACTAAACTCTTCCAAAAAATATTTCACATAGCATGTTTTCTTGCATAGTTTTTCATAAGATATTTCAACATTTTTTTTTAAATAAGTAAAATAAAATTTAACCATACATTTGCAAAATATGATTTTTATCATTGATCAACATACATTTAAAGTTGACCTCGATTACAATGACATCTTGTTCATAACGTCATAAATGTTCAGTCCTTTAGACTATCTTGCTTTATGATGACAGTTTTTAATTAACTTCCCTAACAATATACTTTTATATAATATTCAAAATGCCTTCTTCAATTCCCCAATTTTATTTTCCAAATGATGCAAAAAGTTGCAAATTAAAAATTCATTTACCACCTAAGAGAAATTATTGACCAGAGGAGCACATAGGGTTAAAATTGGTGTAAAATAGCTTTATAACTTTGATTTGATATGAGTACATAATATGTATGAAGGACTACTTAATATCCAACCTTGTTTATAAGGAAAGTGTCTTACAACGATGAAATGCTTTCACTTCATTTCAAATTGCTGCCATTCAGTTCTTCTCTTCATTGTCTCAAAAGCAGATTCGCTCTTAAAGTAAACGCGTTTGAGTTATGGATTGTGTGATGTGTTTATACCCCTCGATCTGATTTGTCGCCTTTTGTGCAAATCCAGATTGGATTTCGTGAGACAAGTAAGTACCAAGACAAGTATTTGACCCACGAATTTTTTTTTTCTTTTAAGTTTCGAACTTTCATTAAAGGATATCTTGTTGTGACGGAAAAAAAAATGTAAATTAAGAGCGAATTAAGAGCATTTTATAAACATCACTAGAATGTACCGTGTATTGAAATTGTGACACAAAACTAAAATAAATCAAATTTATAAATACTAAGAAAGAATCTTTGCACTTAACATAAGTTTCATAATCTTTTTTAAACTGAAACATGGATAGAAAGGATGTTTTGTTTTTTTTAATTTTAGACCTTATTGATGATATCAAATTGTCATCAGGTTAAATTGGAATTAATGCTAACTCTCTTTCCAAATAAGAGTTTTTGAATTTGTTTATATGCGACCTCATTTGCCCTTCAGTATGGTCTGGATCTGGTTTTATTGACTACTATTTTGCTTATTTAGATTAACTAACTCTTCCAAAAATATTTCACATAGCATGTTTCTTGCATGTTTCAAAGATATTTCAACCTTTTTTAAATAAGTAAATGAAATTTAACCATACTTTGCAAAATATGATTTTTATCATTGATCAACATACATTTAAAGTTGACCTCGATTACAATGACATCTTGTTCATAACGTCATAAATGTTCAGTCCTTTAGACTATCTTGCTTTATGATACAGTTTTTAATTAACTTCCCTAACAATATACTTTATAAAATTAAAATAAATCAAATTTATAAATACTAAGAAAGAATCTTTGCACTTAACATAAGTTTCATAATCTTTTTTAAACTGAAACATGGATAGAAAGGATGTTTGTTTGTTTTTAATTTAGACCTTATTTTTGTGCATAAAAATATAAATACCTTTGTATGTAATATTAAGCATTTAATTTTCTCATTTGATGCGAGTTTTGTTTTATTGCAAAACAACTTTTGAAATTTAAAATAGAACCGATTTAAAGATGTTTTTCACAAACTAAAAGTAAATACTTACATAAATAATCATCTCTCTAAAAGTACTGGAATTAGCTGAGAAGTACATTAACATTTTGGAAACACACCCTTGCATCTAGAAACAAGTTAAAAATATAAGTAATACAAAAAAAGTGAAAATTAGGATGGTACATTGAGTCATATTTAATATATTTTATAACAAAATACTTTGATTATGCGATTGTTAATGTTTAAAATAACTTATAAGCATTAATTACACAGTCTCATTTTTAATCTCATTACTCAAATAAAAAAAATTAAATCAGTCAGTTTCAAAGCAGATTTTATCAACTAAAAACAAGCCTTCGTTTCTTCAACTATTTAGTTTAGTTTAGTTTGAATTATCGTCGCACTAGAGCTACACGAGGGCTATTGGCGACGGGCGTTGTATTGTATTTTAGAACCACAGTCAAGTGACGAGCCGACACCTGAGTAGGCACCCAACGCAACCATTAAGGGCGACATCGTACGCAGTTAGGACTTTGAAGGATATTTAATGTGCACTCCCTCTACACTAGGTATTATTCGTCGGACATTTTAGGCTGCACAGACCGTTTATAGGTCGGCAGCTATTTTGGCGATGCCTGGACCCGAACCTGGGACCTTTCGCATGCTAGTCGGATGCCTCACTGACTGGGCTCCCCAGCCCCGTTTCTTCAACTATATAAGCATATATCGTATAGTGGATTAAATATAAATTTAGTGAGAGTTGTATCTTGAATACTTAAAAAGTTCAGAATAACTAAAAGTCCAATATAGTAAGGACTGTAATTGAAATTGAATTTATGTATCGGTTCAACAAAAAAGAAACTTAAAACATCTTTACTTGATAATCCTCAGTTTGCAAAGCCTCAAAAAGCCCTGGAATAACTCTTCTGTGATTCTGAAAGCAAGCTAAACATGAATTATAGAAGAAACAACAGCAAAAACACAGCAATATAGGCCACTAACTTGTAAATCTGCAATATTATTGATTTTTATTTAAAAGAATTGTTGTAGACTACATATTTTTATTTATTTTAAGATAATTATGATTAAGATTAATTTATATTAATTATTTATTATAAGATTATTTATGTGTGGAATCATCATCCTCAAATGCAGGAGACAGTACAGTCTCGCATGGATAGCATGCTGCGCAGAATGAAAGCTTTGATAGCGGCTAAAGGTGGCTCAACTCAATATTGACTTTTACACTTTTACTAACATTCATTTCACTTTTCTTTAAAACTTAATAAACTTATGATTTTCTAAATGAATGCTGTTTTATTTATGTCAAATACATCGGTAATTGATTGGATAATATAAAAATAAAAAACAAATCCATTTAAAATAATAAAACGGTACAATATCACCCCGTAATTAATATTTTACATGAAATCTTGCAGTGCATGTAATAATTTGTTCAGGGACGGTAGAACCAAAAAGTACAACCTGCAGAATAAACTCGTGATGCTCAAAGTTGCAAACGAGAAGCTGCAGGATTCTGGACGCAAACACGGATGTAATTCCGGAGGCTGACCGGATTGTGGTCAGTAGGGAATCGACCAGGCCTTCTTTGAGCACTACATGAAAAGGACGCGAACTCGTAACATATAAATAGCAAACTCGTAAAATAGAGTTACGGGGTAGAACTATAATAACGAGTTAATTTAACCTCGTGAGTAAAATTAAGGGCAGAAAAGCAAACTGATTGAAGTTGTAAAATACATTATTATAATTAATTTAATCATGAGATAACAAATAATAATTTAACAAATCATAACAGTTATTTAGAGAAATACTATTTAAAATTTAAAACATAAAACTGTATTTATTTAGCAATAAACATGTTTTCATGAAAAGGATGCAAACTCATAACAAAAATATACGAGGGCTGTTTTTTTTCAACCTCCTATGGGCTGTAACAAAAAGACGGGTCAAGATACAAAAAAGATTTTTTTACCAAAAGTACAATACTGCTTATTTCTCCATATAAGCACCTTGACGATTAAAGCATTTGTCATATCTGTAAACAAGCTTTGAAATACCCTCTTCATAAAATGTGGCCGCCAATGATTTGAAGGGGTTTCTTTGAGCTCCACGTCAACTTGGAAGCGCTACAATCCAAACCAATATGCTTATCAATAATTCACTTATGGTAAACCTTCAAGTTTCCCTAAACACTTGGTCAACTCACTGAACAATACTGATGTTCATGAAGAAGGGGACCAAGGAAGCAGGTCTGTCGCTACAGATGGTATTGTTCAGCGAGTTGACCAAGTGTTTAGGGAATCTCAAAGGTTTACCATAAGTGAATTATGGACTAGCAGTGGCTTGGAGGACAGATAAAGATTGACGTAAAGCTTCCAAATTTACTTTTTTAAACGAAACCGTCACAACTCCCTCCCAATCATTGGCGGCTACATTTTATGAAGAGGGTATTTCAAAGCTTGTTTACAGGTCTAACAAATGCCTTAATCGCCAAGATGATTATGTGGAGAAATAAGCAGTATTGTACATTACTTTAGGTAAAAAAAAAATCTTTTTTGTATTTTGACCCGTCTTTTTGTTACAGCCCATCGGAGGTTGAAAAAAAACCAGCTCTCGTAGTTACGAGGTGTTAACAAGTTAATTTAACCTCGTGAGTAAAATTAAGGACAGAAAATTAAAGAAGCAAACTGATTGAAATGTAAAATACATTATTATAACTAATTTAATCATGAGATAACAAATAATAATTTAACGTTATTGATTTACAAAATCATAACAGTTATTTAGAGAAATACTATTTAACGTTTAAAACATAAAACTGTATTTATTTAGCAATAATGTGAAAAACATGTTTTTTAAAATTAAAATATAAATATCAATTCACTAGACACTGAATTGTGTGGCAGCACATTTTTTTAGAACTTTGATTATCAAGGTGCTAGTTAAACTCTAGAACAAAACTTCGTATCAGGCCCAAGGCCATACTGCATCCTGTACAACTACCACAGCACTTGCCGCACTAGAGCTACACGAGGGCTATTGGCGACGGGCGTCATATTTTAGAACAGGTGACGTCAGGTGACGAGCCGACACTTGAGTAGGCACCCACCGTTAAGGGTGACATCGTACGCAGCGTTGGGACTTTGGAGCCTATTTAACGTGCACTCCCTCTACACTGGGTATTATTCGTCGGACATTTTTGGCTGCACGGATCTTTTATAGGTCGGCCGTTATTGTGGCGATGCCCGAACCTGGGACCTTTCGTATGCTAGGCGAGCGCCTTACAGACTGGGCCCCCCACGAACAGAGAAAAGCTTTAGTTAGACTGAAAGAAAAGATTGTACACAATATATTCGTTTCTGTAAGGTAAAAAAATATGGTATTGTTCAAAACAAATGTCATTCCAGAAGGACCATGAATGAAAAAATAAACTCTGGAACTGAAGCCATTAACGACGTTCCCATTAAACTCAAGAAATAATCTCTAGCGTAAATTTTGTTCATTTCACCTTGTATTCGAATGGCCGCATCCATGCACAGCAAGTTTAAGGAACTCAGACTGTCACTCAGAAGCTCATTGGATTCAGAAGTGGAGAGGAAACTAGGAAAAGCAAAAATAAGACATTTCTTGAGACAAAAGAGATTAATGAAAGGCAAAAAGATTAATGTAGTTAATAGTTATGAACTGAATGGTTGGTATATCCATTTTATATAACATATCCATTTTTAACCATGAATTCGTACATAATAAATATAATTTCTGAAAAGACATATTAGACATTTTTTTTTTGTGTGTGTAGATATGTATATTGATTTCTTCTTTAAATTGTTTGTTATAAAAAGTTATATATTTAAATTGTTAAATTAAAATTAAATACTAAAATTAAAATTAAATACAATCTTTGTAGAAGTTAAGAAATTGAAAACTTTCTCAAATTATTTTTTGTAATGATAAATTTGTAATAATTAGAAATTAATTTTATAGTTTTATTTTTTTTAAAGATAATAATCTTTAAATAAATTAATCTAGCTATCAGATCAGGCAATTCATCCTCTTTACACAAATTATGTATTGTTGTTCAAATTATAAAACCATGAAGGTGCAAATTTTTAGGTTTGGCAACTTTTGATAACGGTAAACATAACATTATCCAGTTTTCACACATTCGTAGTTTTGTCATTTATATATTGATTGCAATTACTTAGGCATACATATTTTCTGTTTACATTTTTTTAAACAGATTTCTATTTGGACAGGCACATCATATTTGTCATCAGTTTTAATTTTCGGAATCAAACCTGTCTGTTATTTTTGTAGGTTGTGAAGGAATTTTTTTTATTTTCAACAGAATGTGGGAAAAAAGGTTAAAAATTAGGTTTCTTTGTGTCAATATTTTTTTATCAGTCACAAAAACCATTTAAGAGCACTCACTGTTTGAGTACTTTGAGGCATCCAGCTTCCACCAGGAAATGGTTGAGTGTCATGCTCTGTATCACACTGTGCAATGCCGACGCCACTGCACTCTGGAAACAATGAATTATGAAACACCAGGAAAAAAATAGGGGGCATGACCTTTCAATACATTTAAAAGGTTATTATGTACCCTCATGAAGGCAATTTTATTAAGGTAGCTACCTTGAGGGGTCTAATTTTTTAATACTTTAAAATTAACTAATTTTTTTAGTTAGAATGATGAAAAAAAAATGTTAAATGGAATATTTGACCAAAATATTTGCCTTAAATATAAGACCTATGCAAAATGCCAAAAGTAAAAAAAATAATTCATTTGTTCACAGTCATTTTTTAGACCTTCTTACATGTTTTGACATGAGATTTAAGCAATATTCTTAATATTTTAGGAATTACATGGTATCAAAGCCATGTTTATAGAAATTTTTGCAAAAAAAAGGAAATTTTAATATTAAAAAGACAATAAATAAATTCTATCAGTTACTTTACTTAGATCTCATTTCAAAACACACTTGAACTTATAATAAAAATGCTATAAAAATTTTATGACAAGTATATCAAGTAGTTTTTGAGATATGAGGTTTTAAAAAAACATTGTCGTTGAAAATTACTGTTCTTCAGAAAACGCTTTTAAAGTTACGGGTTTCAGAAATACACAGTGGTTTTGAAATAGCCATAACTTTTGATTAAATTAGAGTAGAGTAAAAATATCAAATGTGTTTTAAACGTAAATAAAAGGGCTTTAAAACAGTAAAATTGTGAAAATTGTCAAAATTTGACGTTTTCAAGGTAGGAAGATACCTTAACTTCAAAAACCTAAACACTTTGTGCGATTTACTCAAAAACCTTACATCTGACAAGCTGCTGTTAAAATAGATAAAATTTCAAATAATTTTCAGCATATCAATAACTTTTTTTTTAAATATTGTTCCGAAACAAGATTTTTTTAAAGATTATATCAAACCATTTAATTACAATTATTAAAAAAAAAAGCTGTGATTTGTTGAGTGACGTTGTTAGCCTGTATAAGATAACTAAAAATTAAAAATAACGACTCACTTTAAGTTTCGCGTCTCCATTCATTGCTACAGACAGCATTATGTGGATTCCGCCACACTCTATTACCTAAAACACAAGCATGCTAATTTAAATATGAAAACAAAAAAATAAACAATAAAAACTAATAAAGTTAAACTGCCACAGCTGTTCACTAGCACATATAGAGAAGAAAAGATAAAAAGCTTTTGCCTTATTAATAAGAGTTTGAAACCAAAGTATAAAACACAAAATTTTTTTTATAGCAATACTTTTCCGTTGTATATGCAAGTCCATTGTATGCATTTTTGATAGCCATGTATGATTTTTTTTATGTGGTCACTCATAATTTGCATGTATTCTTATTTAAAACCAAAAAGTACTAAGGGTATTGTTTACATTTTTGGTCCTCCTGATTTTGCTTCGGAAATTGGATATGATTATTTCAATTTTAAAAAAAATTGGAACTACTAAAAAATTTTGGACAGTGTACATTTTCAACAGTGTACAATATGGACAGTGTACAATCCTTATGAAAACATAATGATTTCTTGAGATTTTATTTTCTCTTATTATTTGTTTCATCACCTTTGTTGTCTTTTTCTTTTTACATTATGTAATTTACTTATAACTTATTTTAATTATGGAATTTATTTTTTACTTATTGTTATGTAGTCATGCTATCCTTGCATCTGAAGACTAAAATAATGCATTTCAATAAAATTTTCCCAGGCATTTTGGGCACTTGGCATTCAGTTCAACATTTTTTTAGATGTATGTGATTTTACTAAACTAGGAAATAATGCGTAGGAAAGTTATTCCAGGTCTTCCTGCTATCGTTTTGAAGTTGCTGGACAAATTAGGAACACACGTGAAACCACTAATGAAATGGTCAAGGTAGGTAGTTACTAGTAGGTTCTCCTGGGAAGTCCGCTCATGGTCATGGACTTCCTTGAGGACTCATGGATCTTGTCTAGCTCCGCTGGACTTTGGGGAAAAGAAAGAAAGAAGGTTTTATCTTTTGTTTCCACAATTTGATTGCCCATTTAATCTATGTGCCTTTTTGTGTGGCCAATTTGTCAAGCCTAATATGTGTGTCAAAGCGATAGCAGCAAGCAAGGCAAGCTCAAATAACAAAAAAAATAAAAAAAAAAATAAAGTATCTTATTTTTTGCAAGCGCATGAATAGACTTAATTGAAAACAGGGTTCATACTCTATCCATGATAGTAAAATTCAGGAGTTTATAAGGAGTTCGATCCGGACTTCTGGCAGCGAGATAATGAACATGGCCTCATATCTATGATAGTAAAATTCAGGAGTGTAACAGAAGGAATAAAAATTGAATACATTTGCTTATTATCGTATTAGTCTAGTGACTATAGTATTAGACTAGCACTTCAAATGATGAAACAGAAGGGGAAAAAATCTTCTTAAGAGTTTTGCGGTGAATTATGGAACAATAACTAGTATCACACTGTCCGAACTCTATTTTTTTACTGTGCATGCACAGTAGACTTATTCTGAATAAAGTAAACGGAGAAAGCCAATTGTGTTGTCAATTTATTTCAAGAGAGGGAAAAAAATACCAGGAGTTAAGACACTAATTTCAGGAGTTATAAGGGCCCTTAGAAAAAAATAAGAGTTTTCAAATTCAGGAGTGTACGAACCCTGCATAAATGACTATGACAGGAAAAAAATGACTTTTTGTGGTTTATTATTTGTTTATTCATGGTTTTTATGCAGTCATTAATGCCCTCATAAATACTACAACTAATACTAGTAATAGTCATGAAATAAGAATTTAAAAAAAAAACATCTAAAAGCAACTAGATTACAGATAATAAAAATTAAAAATGGGTTCACAAGCATAGTTACCTTACTCATGCCAGCAACATTAGTAAGTAAACTGGCAAACCCAAGAACAGCTTCATATTTCAGCAACTGGATAAATGAAGGGTCAGGTTAACATTAATAAATAACATTTTACATTAGGAAATATAAATAATTTTTTTTAAATTGCACAAGACGATTATTAGCAATTTAATAAGAAGTCTGATGAATCATGATTATATATCTGATGAATGAAATAATAAGATTTTCAAAAAAGCCTACGCTGAATTTCTTGACCCCAAGAATTACAAAAAAAAAAGACAAATAAGGAGAAAATGATATTTCAAAAAACATATATAATTTTTACAAAAAAAGATTGAAAGATAGATTGAAATCTAAACTCATTTTTGATTGTTGGTAGTAAAAATAAAATTACAGGTAAAAAAAAAACTATCAATTTTTCGAATTTAATGCTCATTTATTATAGAAACACAATTTTAGAAATATATATCTTAAAATCATCAAGAAGTTAATACAAATTTAGAAAATTAAAAAAAAAATAATAGGGTTGACTAATAGGGAATCACTAATAAAAAAAAATTTCCAATAGAAAAAAGTTTGAAGAATCAAATGATGTGCGATATCATAAATGGATATAGAAATATACAATCAGAAAAAAAATTCTAAAATGATAATGCCAAATTGTCATTTAATTCAGGCGTGATTAAAATGTGACCGAAGGCAAGCCAAAATTCTGGTTAAACCAGAGCATTGAATTAATTAAGGTTTGGAAATACATTTGATTGCACGTTTATATTTTTCTTGCACAAATAAAGTGCCATTTTATGCATTTGTGCATTACAAGTTACCATAAAAAAACATTACCATAACGCAAAAAATAGCCATAACTAAAATCGAAAAATGGAACATTGCAACATAATTGTGAAATTTTTTTTTATCATCCTCATATGCACAGGGGATTGAGAGCGAAACAAATGGTTTTTTAGGTAATTTTTTTCATTTTATAGCTAAAAAAATTCGCACGGTTAAATGTAGACGACTTATCTTACTCACTGGGTCCTGGGACTTTGCTTTGATCATCAGCTCCACGATGAGCTTGCAGTTGTTGCACACCTTGTCAGGCTCCTCTGTTCCAAAGTGAGGGAGGGGGATCTGGGGGAAAGAGAAAATAGCTGAATGTCTAATTCATTCAAGTCATGTGTTCAATTCATTCAAGAATGTCATTTCAAGCAAAAAGTTATAAAGTGGGCAGGCTGCTAAACTTTAAAGATATCAATGGCTAGTTTCTACCTTTTTGTAGGAGGCAATCAATCATAGCTGGCATGTGAATTTCTTTATAACTACTAACTACTGTTTCATAAGTTAGATACTTTTTTAAATGAGGTTTTATGTGATAGCTTATATATAGTGTTTAGTTATCATGTAGTTTAGAAAAAAATTGACAAAAAAATTGGTATTTACAAACAATGCTAGACCTACCAAATGAATAATTATTCATGTTTAAACTAATAAATTGGTCTCTAGATATCAATTATATAATTTAGAATATAGTTTGTTATAGTTAGAGTATAGTTTGTAGTAGTATAGTTATAGTTAGAATATAGAATTATAGAGTATAGTTAGAATATAGTTATTTTATAGTATGTTTTGTAGGACCTACTCTTCTTTTTCTAAAGCAATTTTTCAAGTACATCGTTGTGAGATTTCTACCTCTACTCTACCCAATTTGGTTCTGACCGTCCAATTTTAAATTATTTTCTTTTGTTAGAAATGTTACTTATTTTTCATACTTTTCCTTCGGCTATGTTTTTTTCCATCAGTTATTACTACTTACAACTTCTACAACTTACTAAGGGACTTATTTAAAAAAGGCCAAACTTTCTCATTTTCGACAAATGTTACCACAAACTTGTTTAGTTTTGTAATTAACTTGTTTAGATTTGTAATTGTTTTCATCGCAATAGAGCTACACGAGGGCTTCGTAATTTACAACCACAGTCAAGTGACGACCACAAACTGGCATTAAAATGTACCTCATTATATATCTACCTTTTCAACGCAGCACTTGCTGCAGAATATCTTCCCGCAGTTGCGGCAGTGGTGCTTCCTCCGCAGCTGGGTGAACTTGGAGCCGCAGCCCAGGCACAGCACGGCCTCAGAATCAGGCATCCAGCTGCACAATTAAAATGTGGGGCATAAAATGAGCCTAGCTGGGTGTGTGAACGGAAGTTTAGGAAGGGATAGGATACCTTGACACTAGGGATGCACCGAATATTCCGTTACTATTCGGTATTTGTCCACTTTAGCCGAATATTCAGTTTGGCCGAATAGTGAAATTTAAAAATTTCAAATGTCTTCAATTATTATTATCTTATAAAACGTCGAAATTTTTTTTTCTTACTCCGTTTTCTTTTCTTACTCCAAATTAAACTCAAATTCTTAAATTTTAGTTATTTATAATGTTAAATGTTATTTATAATGTTAATGTTCTCAAGCTTTACTCAAGTTATATTAAATAAACATGTCTCTTTAAGTTAACAGTTACAATGAGTGGGTCTTAAGAAAAACAATAATTACTACAGTGGTGGTCAAAATTATCAGGACATTTAGACATAAAATACTTCTTTATACTATAAATCATTTAAGAACAATAAAAAACTTAAAATACAAAATTTGAGTTTTTAAAAAAAATAAACAAAAAATACATTGTTAGGAAACTGGACGAAATTATAAGGACATTTAAAACGTTCAAGTCAAAACAATTACTAATTAATGAGTTCACCCTTATTTTCAATTACTTTAATTACTCTTGACATCATAGAGCTCGCAAGTTTCTTTAGGGTGCTCACAGGGATATTTTTCCATGTCTTTTCAATTGATGACATCAGTTCTCGTTTGTTATGGTACTAAGTGCCATTTTTGTAAACTTCATGAGCCGAAATACCCCACAAATTCTCGATTGGGGTTAGATTGGGACTTTTAGCTGGCCAATCAGTCAACAGTTTTACAGAATTAGCGTCAAACTATGATTTTGTAGATGCAGACACATGTATTGATGCATTGTCCTGCTGGAATAAATAGTCACCACTGGTTATCAACGGTGCTTCTGGCAAAAGATTGTCCCCCAGCATATCAACATAACTATTTGAGTTCATTTTCTCTTGAAGAAATACTATTTCTGTAGTTCCAGAGGCTGCGTAACCTGCCCAGACCATTACTCAGCGAAGATCAAACCAATAATACTTGAACCCATCAGGTCCATCTAGGTTAAACTTCTTTTCATCAGAAAATACAACATCATTCCATTTGTCACCAATGTACTTTTGTACTTTTTAGCAAGCTCCATCCTCAGTCTCTTTTGGGTTTTTGTAAGAGGGGTCGTGACTTCAGTTTGCCGTATCGAACCTGTTTGGCATTTTGTAAAACACGGCAAACGGTTCGAGCACTGTAGTTCAAGTACGGTTCATGCTTTATTTCCGTCGATGTTTGCTTTTTGAAGCACGCTCTACTTATAATTCGTCTTTTATCTCTCGAAGACACAGAAGATGGCCTACCTGGGTGTTTTTGTTTTCCATAATTTCCAGGATTTTGCAAAAAATTATATATTACAGTCTTTGATCTATTCAATTTCAATGCTATTTCACGTCCAGTAAGTCCAGAATTTTTATAAGCGATTAATTTTCCTTTTTCAAACACCGAAAACTTCGTACCTAGTGGCATGGTTGAAGATAAGTGTAATGAAGTTTTCAAACACTTGTAAAATCTTTGTAACACCATGGAATGATGTGTACAAAGCAGAAACTTTGCTAGTTTTATGTAAATTTATGCTTTAGACTTACAGAAATGCAATTGTCCTTATAATTTTGTCCAATTTCGCTGTATGTTAAAATTTATAACGCATTTTAAAATTATGAAAAATCTTATTTAAAATGCTTAGTTACTATTGGCTAACAGCATAAAATTAGCGACTTTTTCATTGTCCTTATAATTCTGACCACCACTGTATATCACAATTGTAATTTTTTTCACTAAGATAAAAAAAATTAATTAATTGTATAATGGGTAACAAGCCATGGTATTATTGTTTTTTTCTGATTTTCATTCTACACCGGATCCACCTACTTCTGTTTTTGTTTTCATACTTCCGTTTTTGTGTTGTGATTTTACCAATTTACACTTTCTAAAAGGCTTGTTTAAATAACAAACGAGTACTACTTTGCTTCAATTAAAAATTGAATAGCTATTGTATTAAAAATAATGTGTGATTGTGTTCTATGTATATGTGTATGTATATGTGTATGTTTTTATTGTTTAATGAATAATAAATACAACTTACCGACAGGACTTATCCGACAAAAAATAAAAATTGGTTTAGGTAGGCCGAATATTCGGCTCACACTTTGGCCGAATATTCGTTATTCGGCCAAATTTGGAATTCGGTGCATCCCTACACCAATAATTTATTGAAGTTATTTTTCAAATTTGATATGATCGCTATTGGCGTCGCAATTTCGAACCATAGTCAAGTGACGAGCTGACATTGTATGCAACGTTAGGACTTTGAAGCATCCCCTCTTTGCTCACTCCCTCTGTGCTCCCTCTCCAATGTTCGTCGGATATTTTTGGCTGCATGAGCAGTTTATAGGTTGGTAGTTATTTTGGCGGTGCTTAGACCAGGGAACCAGGAAACTTCTGGCGTCGCACAGACTGGCATAGCACAAAAAATGCTCATGAATAAGAATTTTTAAATGGCCGCAATAAGGGAAATATTAATATTAAAGCTTCTCTATATTCTACCTACCCTAAGTTAAGAAGTTAACATAGACATAACATTTCCGGCCTGTGTGTTTGATCAGAGACCCGCTTATAAGCCTTCGATATAGAATTTTTACTGACAGGAGAAAGGAGCGAAAGGGCGAAGGCGGGAATCGAATCCGCACCCGTTACAGCGTGCAGACTGCTAGCGTAATGGTCTGCGATCCAAACCACTCAGCCATCTGGGCCCCCTTTTTAACATAAGAAGATATAGAATATCATTGTTGTTTTCTTAGTTAAAAAAATGAAATAAAATACTAATTTTACTGTTGACTACCTGACCGGCTTAAGTAGCCTCTAAAGGACAACAATTGAAACAAGTCAGACAAAATTTTGCATCCAGCACTTTCTAATCTCTTCTCAATTTCTAATTATGTAACTGTAGTACAGTAGTTAATGTGCAATGTTTTTTTAATGTTCACAAATAAAACAAAAACATTTGAACAATTACAGACATTAATATAACAAAATTCACTTGCCTTGGTTTCTCGAAAATTGAAGTAGGTGACAAGTCATTTGGATTTCCCAGCAAATTTGGCAATCTAATGGACATGCCATCCACCACGATAGTTTCTGTTGAGCCAAAAGGGTTCATCTTCCATCTAAGGATATTCCTTCACAAAGTGTTGCGACACGTTACATGAACAGCTGTTTTGTTTCAAAACGAGTCCTTCCTGAAAAAAATAAATTTAAATATACGTTATTCTAAGTTAACTTTTAGGTCCGTTACGTTAATAAAAACGAAATTTGAATCTTCTACCTTCTTTCAGGCCAAACCGAAACAAAAGCAGGACTTAAAAATCTATATTATATAAATTTACAAAAATTCGTTCACCTAAACGAGAACGAATGGCTCAAACAAATTAAGTCAAAATATCTCTAGTATTAATATCTCGTCTAGTCTACGAAAAAAAATTCTAAACAAGAAATAAAGGCCACACGCCCGTTGTTTACAAACACTAAATCATGAGTCATTTGCTGTGTGCGTACTGGTTTTGAAACATTTCAGAATCTATGAAAAAACGATGGTTGTTTCCATCATTGCACCAATTTTATCCGCTTCCTGGCGATAATTTCATGCTAAACGCAATCACATGCACGGACTAAGAACCGGTTTGAAGCCGGCTCAATGAAACCAAAAACACCCGTTCACATGCAGAATACAGACCCAGAATAAACCGGAACTTCGGAGTGACGTTCGGAAGTATGGTTTAATGTCACATCAGTAACGGTACTTTCAGTAACGTTGTAGAGTTTGTTTATTTTTTAAGCCGCCATGGCTTCGCGGCAATTGCCGGTTGTAGGAAGAATGCTGGTACGATTTCGAACCCCCAATACCTAAGATATCCCCCCCCCCCCCTAAAGCCCATTTCACGCGGTGCACCTTCTGCACGGAACTGCTCTGATAGGGTTGTCCGCCTGCCCAGATTCTGACGTCACACGTTCCTGGAGGGGTTGTTATGAATGATACTTATCGCTAATCTTGGCACATTTTTTCAATTTTTTTTATTTGTTTACATAATAATTACGAACAGTTATAACCAGATAATATAATTAATACGAACAGTTATAACCAGATAATATAATTAATACGAACGAATTATACTGTAGAAGCCGGTAACTTTGACCATGTACTAAAGGGTTATAGTAATCATAAATTATGATACTTTTTACCTCCTGAATCTGACTATATTTCTGAATATCTTTCCAGTTAAAAATTATATAAAAAATATTATTCTACTTTTGGCAATTAAAATTATAAAAGTATAGTATAGAGTGTTTTCTTTGGTTGTTTTCAATACTTTTTTAGATGTTCCAGACAAAAGTTGGAAGTAGATTTTTGTCATTAAATGCTCCTAAGAATGTATATACATTCTTAGGAGCATTTAATGACAAAAATCTACTTCCAACTTTTGTCTGGAACATCTAAAAAAGTATTGAAAACAACCAAAGAAAACACTCTATACTATACTTTTATACATGGAGATAAATATGCTATATTTAATTATTGGTCATCGGAAACCCGCATGCCGCGTGCTAATTTTAAAAACTAATACCATTTTTTTAATTTATAAAATTTAACAAACATGCTTAAAAATTGTTCCTAAAAGTTCAATACTTAAAATGCATGGCGATTTCAAAGTGTTTAAATAGTTTTTGTAGTTTAATTTTTTCTTCTCTTAGACCAAAGTTACCCACAATGATAGTACTTATAATTTTTAGTTGTTGATTACAACCTCAAATGAACCTACTTGACATTTTCATTAACTTTACAAGAAAGGGTTATAGTAATTATAAATTATGATTTACTTTTTATCTCCTGAATCTAACTATATTTCTGAATATATTTCCAGTTAAAAATACTAAAGTTAATTTTATTTCTCCTACAATTAACAAAAATGAACTGAAATAGTTTGCAGTTTTAATGCTCAAAATATTTTAAATAGTTTCAAACTTAATTGACATTATGTCTTCCAGTTCCGCCCTCAATTTTCTTTTTAGAAGAGTTTACTCATTTTGTAAGCTGAATTTCAAATATTCAAAGTGAGAGCGTGTTGTTAAAATCTCGATTGAGCAGGAGTAAAAAAATAAACATTGGCGAGCATAAAGTAGATTTTTTCCCATTTGGCAAACTCGATTTCGCCAACAAGACATCAGAGCTATACTTTTGATGCTGATTGGCTACCGATATCTCGTCGCAGAACTTTTTCGTGCATGCACGAAAAAATACCGTGAAAAATTCTTCATAGCAGTTCTCCATGTTATTCCTATGGAAGTTCTTAATTGAACCGTGTGAAATGGGCTTAACGGAGGGATTTTTGTTCCTAAGTCTCCCGGTTCGCGTTCCTCCTAATTCGCGTGCATGAGAACGCGCCTGCTTTGGCTATTACTTCAATAAAGTAATAATGAAGAGAAAATTGATAGAAACAGATAGAGATTCATAGAGAAAATACTGTGATAATAAATATGAAGTAATCGACCGGAACAAACGAGACGGATCCTCAAAACGTTTAAGGAACCCAACCCAAAAACTACATTTCATGAATGATGATTTCATTATTATTTTCAGAATTAGCATTATTATTCAGAATTATTTTTTTTCCTGAAAGCTTTTTTTCCTGAACGGGCCCAAAGTGTTGGTTTTTCTCATTTGGTTAACTTACTTACTTTTTTTGGTTACTTAAATTTTTAAGCTTGTTATTTTTTAAATGTAGTTTGACATTTAAAAAATAACAAGCTTAAAAATTTAAGTAACCAAAAAAAGTAAGTAAGTTAACCAAATGAGAAAAACCAACACTTTGGGCCCGTTCAGGAAAAAAAGCTTTCAGGAAAAAAAAAATCCCTCTCTAGGGAAAATTGCGGTAACGAAAACGTACCCGCCTCGCGTTCACATGTGCTGGGAAATTGGCGGCATTTGCCGGCAATGTCGTGAAACCGTTCACATAACCCCGTTCACATGTATAAGCCGGCATTCCGGAAATGACGTATGGGTCCGTCACATCCTGTTTGCTTGTTTCGATTTGATGCTCGAGCTTCGAGATCTCATCATGGGGGGGTAATGAAATCGTTACTACCCAGGCAGTGAGTACATTTTCGCAAGCGCAATTTTCCCTACAGAGGGATTTTCTTTCCCGAAATCCGGCTAATAGCCGACATTTGCCCTGCATGAGAACGGGCCCTTAGGCGCGTTCACATGTGCTAAGAAATTGGCGGCATTTTGCCGGCTTTTTTTGACGTCGTAGCGTTCACATGCCGGCTTCGCGGAAGCGACGTCGTAGCGTTAACGTCACATCAGGGCACACGATGCTGCTCTTTTCGCCGTTTTAGGTCTATTAAAAATGCTTACAAGATTAGCAGAAATTTCTTACAAATAGATCCGCAGAATAATTACAATGATAACCAAAAATTTTTAATAAATTATATTTTTGTTTAAATTGAGTTGAAAGAATCTTAGTCAAAAATTCTGAAAATAAAGGATTAATAATAAAATAAACTCCTCTTTAGAAAAAATATTTTCGAAGCAATATGAAAATGTGTGGCAATATAATGAAAAACTATGTTTTATAACCGAGTATACGAGTGCTCTAGAAAATGTAATTTAAAAATCTAAATCATGATGGGGTTGCGGTTTTGTTTTCATGTCTCTCCAGGCGCGTTCTCATAATTGGCGGCATTTGCCGGCAATCTCGTGAAACCTTATAACCCCGTTCACTTGTCGGCATTCCGGAAATGACGTATTGGTTTGCTTGTTTTGATGCTCGAGCTTCGAGATCTTGTCCTTGTGTTCTTTTTAACGTTTCTTTGTTAGCGATGTCGTCGCAAGAATTACTAAAAACAATTCTTTTGTGGAAAAAAAACGTGGATTTATCGATTTTATTGACGATGAAGAAAGGAATACAAAACTGGATTCATTTGATTTCCAAAGTAATAAACTCCAATCAATTGAATCCCAGAAAGATCTTTATGGTCATACGAAGCTAATAAAAACGACTTCACTTGCTCGCCATTTTTGCTTTTGTTGTGAGTGATCACCAGAGCCGAAAAGCATCATGGGGGGGGGGGGGGATAATGAAACCGTTACTACCCACGGGCAGTGGGTACTGAACGGGCAGTGGGTACATTTTCGCTACCGCAATTTTCCCTACAGAGGGATTTTCTATAGCCGGCATGAGAACGGGCCCTCTAAGTTATTTATTAAAATTACAACTTCTTGCTGTGGTTGTTTTAATCATTTATCAAGGAAAATTTCCATTGAAAGAATTTTAAAAAGTTAACTAAAATATTCTATTCGAAAATTTACTGTCAAAACAACAAACAAACCGAAGAGCCAGATCCTCCGTGAAACAAACCCATTTCCTAGAAAAATGAAAACATGCCCTAGTGACGAGCTAGAAGAAACGTGGAGTGAGGCAGAACACCTAGAAACTTGCCTATTTCGCCATTGTTTAGTTAACAAGCTAGCTCACATTCTATCAACACACTAGGCTCGTTTACATGGGCCAAATCGTCCATTAGGGGAAAAAGTGGTCGAGCAGGATTTCTAACCCAAACCCCGCAATCAACCCCCCTTCGTAAAATAAGCGTTTACATTTGAACCGGGAGTTGATGACGTAGAAGCGCGGGACAACTATACTTGAGTAATGTATTAGCTTTCTATAAAACCTTTATTTCAAAATTTTGATGAGCTATATAACAATTAAACTTAAGACTTATTAAAACAAATTGAGCTTGAGAAAAATTTAAAAAAAAGCTAAAAATTATGTTTTTTCCGAATCCACAGTCGAAGCAGCGGAAACCGTGGAATAAAATTATTCCACGGTTTTCGAAACCCTTCCTTTCCGATTGGAGGGTTTGCGAAAACCCCAATGAACCCTGTAATTACCGGTTCTGCCGGGGCGAAAAATCTCCAAATTGCAGATTTGCCAATTCGTTTATTCGATGGCTCATGTCGCCAACCGAGATTTTGGGTGAAGCTTGCCCCGAGCATGTGGCAGGTAAGATGTGATTATTTTTCAGATTTTATTGAAGTTTAATTATTGTCGCCCTAGAGCTATAACAGTCAAGTGCATAGCAATGCAACTTATTTTTTAAGGGCGACAGCATAGAGCTAGAAGAAATGCAGAGTGAGGTGTGCGATTCACTGAACAGGGCAGCAAACGAGCCGGTACGAAACGCGGCACTTCGGCAGAAAACTGAAAGTTAATTTCTTTCGAACTAAAAATGTTTACATTTGCCCAAATCAATAGAGCATAGTAGTAAATAGTCCTTTTCTGCCCTGTTCGCTCCAAAGGGAGTGGGTTTTCGGCTCGCTGACACCTCACTCCAGTTTCCCTTCTAGCTAGGGAACGAATTAATATTCTGTCTGCTTATGGCAATTAGTACTAATATAATTATAGATATTAATAAAATTACTACTTACTACCCCCTCCCCATTGCTTGGGATCTGGCAACAGCTCTGCAGTCTTGTTTTCATTTTTCTGGGAAATGGGGTCGTTTCACGGAGGTCATCTCTTCGGTTTTGTTTTCATGTCTCACTGTTTGTACGTTGTTTTGGTATTCGGGAGTGAATTTTCGCTAACAAAAGTAATTCGAGAGACACGAAAACAAAACCCAGATTCTCCGTGGCCCATTGTGTTTTCTAGTTATTTTTTCCTCTTCTCTTAATGATTAAAACTAAAATAACTTATTCTTAGAAAACACAATTTCGAAGTAATTCGAGAAAAATAAGACACCGCAGAGCCTGTTGCCGGCTCCAACGTGAAAAACCCCATTACCGTTAAAAAGGTAAATATCTTTACTTCTAAGTTGACTTGTCTACCAAGAAACTAATTTTAAAATTTCTTGACTTTCTAATTTCTTTTTAACTTGAAACAGCAACATAGTTGAATAAGGACGCCAAAACCACAGTTCATTTATTTACAGATAAGACAGATATTAAGACAATTTGATTTTTAAATACGAACAATAGAAGCAGTTTTCAACACAATTCGATTACTTTTTTTCTTAAGCTTGCTTTCAAAGGTTGGTTTCAAAGGTAAGGGCTCTAAAAGAAAAAGAAATGAATTCATAAACAACTCAACTTTTTATAACAACTCAATAAATTGATATGTCCTGACTACGCCACAAAGCATAGTTCAAACACTTGTAAGGAAAAAAATTCAAAGCACTTTTCAAGGACTTTTCCAGAAAAAATTCAAGGGTAGATGTTGGTGCCAGATTTAACAAAATGTCATAGGTAAAATGTTGAAAAACAATAAGTTTTCGGGAATCAATATCACAATCTAGACAATTTTTCAGTCAGTAAATTTGCCAACCAGTAAGTAAATTTGAAATCAGGATTTTTCAACTGAAGATCGTTGAAACTACATTTTCCACTCATTTTGTGAAGTACGCACTATGAAGAAAATGCTTTTTTTGCGTTTCAATCTCTACTTATTAATTTTCCAGAAATTATTTATGCTAATTTGCCGCAAAAAGAATAAAAATGCTCAAACGCAATCAAAACAAAAACTGATAGGCTAGAAATACGGTTCCATTTATCGAAAGATACCGGTCGCTTGCTAGCTGGGAAAAGATTTTAGTGACAGCAGTAACGTAACCGGGTGAGAGATCATGTGTTTCGGCAATCTCAAGAGAAATTTTTTGATTAAATTGATTGATTTCAGATTGATTAATTGATTTGATTTCCGATTTTGCAATAAATAGTATCAATTTTTTTCAAGCACCCTAGATTCATTTTTATACACTTTTTGGACTTGAAAATGAACTGTTTTTTTTATTTAAGCACTTTAGATTCATTTTCAAGCACTTTTAAGGACTTGAAAATGAACTTTTTTTATTCAAGCACTTTTCAAGGTTTTTAAGGAGTGTATGAACCATGCAAAGGCAACAAAACTTGGCGACTTGGCAGAGTCAGCCCCCAAGCTATTGCATCGCTTGGCGGTCGCCAAGTCGCCTTAGTGGCATTTGATGTCGTAGTGAGGACATAGCCTTAGAGGTAGTCAGATTATCATAGTCACGCCCCCTTTCCAATTTAAGTGAAATGCATAGCGGTTGCCCACATGAAAATTTCACATGCCAGATTAGATAAAAAAAAACCTATGTATGATTGAATTATCAAATCGACACCAGCCATGGCCTCAAAAATGAAAAGAAAAAGCTTAAGAAGGGACCTTAAAGTAGTTCTGAACCTGAAGTTCAAGAGAAGCCTATTTTCAGATGAGATTATTTCAGTTATTTTCAGAAGCTGCTAGACATTTTTTTTTTAAACTATGATGCTCAAAAGATAAAGTAAGTATGCATGGCTCTGCATACCTACTACAAAATTAGCCAAATCACCCTAAAAACAAGTTATTTTGAGTTAACAGCGGGACAATAAGGCCATTAGCCAAGCAGACACAAAACAAGGCAACATGGCCAAAGGGGCGAGGAAGAAAAAAAATGTTAGGGAGGGATCTGAAAGGGTTTTATCCCACCATCGCAGACAGAAAATGATCTCAAGAGGCCTTGACCTGTCTTAGGTACTTTTACTTGGACTGGAAATGAAAAAAAAAATGCAAATTAAGCTACACAAGAGAATGGTAGGTCATTCACAATAACTTAGCGAGCGACAAAATTTTTTTAACACCTCAGTTATATTTTTATAAATAATCAGATTTAGCTAACTTTTTATGTTTCGCAATTTTATGCTTTTTAACTAGTAAGAAAGTTCATGTACCTCATCTGATATCCTGTCTTTTTGCCTCCTGTGCTATCAGTACTGACCCAACCCGAGTTAATCAATAATTGTTTGCTTGCTTGGTAGAGCATCTAGTCCCAGGAATGGCTTGCTGAGCCTCACAAGCGAGCAACATTATACTAGTTTTTAATAATAAGGGCCCTTGAAAGAAAAACAATTATGAAATTATTGCATACATACATTGCATACATTATTGCATAAAATACAATTTAAAAAAAAAAATTACACTAGATTTCTTTCTAAAAAATTATTTTTCTAAAAAAAATTAGATAGTCGTATCTTGTTAAAAAAAAAATGTTTTGGAATATTTCCTTGCAATCCGATAGGGGTTGCAGACCTTGGTTACCTACCAGAGGACCCCTTAATTTCAAATAAATTTCACCGACTAAAGTTAAAAAATACTATAGCTACTAAAAAAACTCCTGCGATCCATAAACAGTTACAGAGGCAAAAACTGTCAATCATTATGAGACATTGCGACCGCTGGCGACAGTTGGATTTCGTGAGAATTACTAGGCAGCAAAATAAGTAAATCAGGAAGCATTGCACTGGCCGGTAACCGATTTTCGAAAACATCTTAGTATAATCTAATTATATTTCATCTTAAAATTTTAATTAAATGTTTGATCTTTATTATTAGAATTTTATACAGTTTAGGCGCCATTTTTATCCGAAATTTCTCTACCTTTGCAACCACCTTTTATTTCTCTGCCACTCATTTATATGCTAGGTTGCTTGTAACGCGCGACTCGCAGACAGTTTCCCTAAACGCATTCCGATTTTTAGAATTGTGGAAATATTAACCCATAATCCGGAAAGTCCTGCGATGTCCGGATTCAAGGTTCTGTACTGTATCCGGAAACTCGGACGATCCTAATATCTGAAAACTCTGACAATCCAAATACCGAAAAACTCCGGAGATCACAAAAACCTCCGAGAATCCTATTTTAAGAGCAAAAATAGAATACGTCCGATCCGGCGATCCTATGGAAATTTTATCCATTAAGGAAAATTGACAGAAAATATTCATTTGATTTCGATTTTAAAAATAAATTACAAAATTCCAGCCGTTTGTCCACGAAACCATAGTTTCCTCCATTCTCGGTCTATATCAATGAAAACTAAACTTAAATTTCAATGAAGTTTAAATAAATTTTAATAAAGATAAAAAATATCTAATCTTAATTCATAAAATTTTAATTATAAGACAAGACATCTTCAAATATCGGCCACCGGCATCTCCCATTAGAAGAGGATCATCTTCACCTGACCAAAAATATGCAGTCTTGTTCGATCAATGCTTCTTGATTTACTTATTTTCATGCCTAGTAATTTTCATAATTTCCAAACTTTCCCCATTCACTTTCCAAATTAATTTTTTTTTAAATATAAAAATATGCATTTTTTCCCCCAAATTTCAGAAACAAAGGGAAATATTAAAATTAACTTTTCTAAGGGGGGGAGGGGGGCAACAACGTGACGTAATTTTAGAAGGAGGGGTTTGATCAAACGTGACGCA
Organism: Oedothorax gibbosus; assembly: GCA_019343175.1. NCBI lineage: Eukaryota > Metazoa > Arthropoda > Arachnida > Araneae > Linyphiidae > Oedothorax > Oedothorax gibbosus. The sequence continues at coordinate 759,841 of CM033280.1, read as the reverse complement.
GCTTGACGTAGGGGGAGGGAGGGGTAAAAAAAGTCAAAATTTTGCGTGTTTGCGTTTTTACCCATAAAGATGTACGTCCCCAAATCTGTTTTAAACCACAAAAACTAACTTCCTAAATTCAACTTAGCGAACCAAAACCCTTCATGTATCTTATTTTACAAAAATGTTCCACAAATCAAAACTTTTAAACTAAAATGCAAAACCCAACACGCAACAAAAGCTAACACCAAATAACTCATTCAAATCAAAATCTCCATGCTTAATTTTAGCCATTTCGCAAGACTAGAAATATATATTTTAAATGTGTTGGGTTCCAATGATATCTATAAAATAGACTTTTAAAAGAAACTTTCTAACGAAAGACACAGAAACTTTTTTAAGTAGCGGAATTACTTTCCAGCTCCATTCTGCGCGTTTTCATTCTACATCGGATCCACCTAATTCTGTTTTTGTTTTCATAGTTTCATACTTATGTTTTGACATCTACGTTTTGTGGTGCAGAGGGTGATAAAAAGCACCCTGTAGAAGTTGTTTTTCCTTCATATGATTCACCTTGCAAGAATGCACGGAATAAGTAAATGCAAAAAAAAAACGGAACTAATTGGTCGTAATTTTGAACAACCATAAGATGCACTTAAATTTCTTTTTCAGGTTATTTTTTCATTTCTTCTATCAAACTAGTTTTTTTTCAACGATATTTGCCGTGGTAATGAAAAGCTTCCGTACATTGTACGGCCAAACCGTACATGTTGGCAAGTATCAACTTCATACAACTTTCTGGCTTTTTAAAAAGCAAACAAATATTAGAATCTTCAAAAAATACCTAAACTTAATTTTGAGTTTTACTAGTTAAATGGCTACAGTTAAAATAAGATTTACTTCCAAAAGGTTCATGATTGCTATTTTATGCCTTCTTTTGTCATTTTATAGGCAGGCATAAAATGACAATTACAGGGTGTTTCAAAATTGACCGGAAATGGAAAGGATGCAATTCCGAAATATTTACCCGGCCCACGCCAATAAAAAACGGCTAAATAATTGGCCGCACTTTCGGTCGTGCATGAAAGCTTGCACTTGAGCTACACAAGAATGTAGTACTTTTAGTTTGGTTTGGTTGAATTTACATTTGGTTAAAATTACAGGTTCAACACATCTTTTTTAGGAGGCTGATCATTTCGATATGTTGCATTATTGTTACAAAACTTAATGTTGACCATCAGTCGATACATAACAATTTGCTTATTTATATTAATAAAAAAAAAGGACAGAAAATTAGTAACTTTCATAATGGCGATCTCACAGTCTGCGTTATTTTATTAATCTCTCAACCTATAGATAGTTACACAAATACATGTATATCAGTTAAAAATTTCAAAAACCTACCTACCAGAAAGCTGACTGTTGTCCCGTCCCAACACATACACATTTCAACAAACTGTACATTTCCATCGCAAAATGTTTAGTGTTTATTGAATTTTCCTGCTCAAATTTGAAACAAACCAAATCATTTAAATTGAAATCCAAACACAAAAATTCCATTTTAGTAGTTACTAACCATTTTTAGTAGTCATAGAAACTGATGTAACAGAATCTGCAACTGTAAAATTACTAGGCGATATGTAAATTCAACCAAACCAAACTCAAAACGAATGCACCAACTTCGTCAACGCATTCTTGTGCTGCCCTAGTTCAAGGGTGCAACCACGACCAAAATGAGTGATCAATTGGCTGTGTTTGGAGGGGTTGGGTAGATATTTCGGAATTGCCCATTTCCGGCCAATTTTGAAACACCCTGTATCAATAGGGATGCACCGAATACCAAATTTGGCCGAATAACGAATATTCGGCCTACCTAAACAAATTTTAATTTTTTTGTGAGATCTTAGTAAGTTGTATAATTCATCAATTTCAATTCAACATATAAGTACAACGTATAAGTACACAATCACACAATAATTTTAATACAATATAGCTATTTAGTTCTTAATTAAGGCAACACACTCGTAGTAGTACTACTCAAGTAGTACTCGTTTGTTATTAAAACAAGCCTTTTAGAAAGTGTAACTTGGTAAAATCACAACACGAAAACAAACATAAGTAAGAAACTATGAAAACAAAAACAGAAGTAGGTGGATCCGATGTAGAATGAAATTTAGAAAATAAATAAAACCGTGGCTTACAATATTATTATACAATTACAAAATTAATTTTTTTTAATCTTTTAGTGAAAAAAATTACAACTGTGATAGATATAGTAATTATTGTTTATTTAATACACCTTGAGTAGAGCTTGATTTAACATTACAAATAACAAAAACTTAAGTATTTGAGTCTATCAAAAAAATAAATAAAGTCCTGTATGAGAATTTTTCGATGTTTTGGAAGATGATAACATGAAGAAATTTGAAAAAAAAGTTAATTTCACTATTTGGCCAAACCGAATATTCAGTTAAAGTGGCCGAATACCGAATAGTAACCGAAAATTCGGTGCATCCCTAATTATCAACCTTTAAAAGTCAATCTTATTTAATCAGAATTCGAAATTCCAATAACAACTTTTCATTACCTGGATGAATCTGTGAAGTTTCCCAGCATATCTTCCTCTGGTTATCTAGATGAAGGCTCGGGTCGATCATGAAAAAGAAAAAAAATACATTGTTAAATCACTTAAAAGCAAGTTCAACTATATTTTTGCGTATAATAAGCATGTATTAAATTGACCTTCACATTTTTTCAGGTTTATTGCCATTATTGTTTAAATATAATAAAATTTTTCTTTTCAATCGATTGAAAATATGACAATGGAAAAAAACCTAATAACTTTCACACAGAGCTTTAATAATTCAGTTATTTTTAGAACAAAATCATTCGCTGCAAATGACAACATCGCTTGTATTTTTTTAAAATTATGATTACACTTGCACTATTGAAACAATTTTTTTTATTCAACCGCTTTCCTATTGCTACACACCTCTTTCTCAACTCAAGTACACCTAATGCACTCTGGGCACTTCAACCAACCCTAGGAGATGCAAGGCTTATGCAACTCTGTGCTTTGTCACTCTCAGCACTGGCTTTGTACAATGCACCCCAGGGGACATAAAACCCACCCAAAATATACACACTCCGCCCTCTTCAACATCCCCCTACAAGATGCATAAGCCTTGGAACTCTGCTTTGGCACTGGCTCTGTACAATGCACCCTGGGGAATACAACCCACATCCATCTTCATCCTCCCCCTAGGAGATGCATACGCCTTGGAACTCTGCTTTGTCACTCTTACCACTGGCTCTGTACAATGCACCCTGGGGACTTGAACCCACCCAAACCATACACCCTCCGCCCTCGTTATCCTCCCCTAAAAGATACATAAGCCTCGGAACTCTGTGCTTTGTCACTCTTAGCACTGGCTCTGTACAATGCACAATGGGGACTTCAACCCACCCAAACCATACACCCATACCCCTCTTCATCCTCCCCTACCGGATGCATAAGCCTTGGTACTCTGTGCTTTGCCACTCTTAGCACTGGCTCTGTACAATGCACCCTGGGGAATACAACCCACATCTATCTTCATCCTCCCCCTAGGAGATGCATACGCCTTGGAACTCTGCTTTGTCACTCTTAGCACTGGCTCTGTACAATGCACCCTGGGGACTTGAACCCACCCAAACCATACACCCTCCGCCCTCGTTATCATCCCCTAACAGATGCATAAGCCTCGGAACTCTGCGCTTTGTCACTCTTAGCACTGGCTCTATCCAATGCACAATGGGGAATACAAGCCACACACCCACATCCATCTTCATCCTCCCCCTAGGAGATGCATATGCCTTAGAACTCTGCTTTATCACTCTTAGCACTGGCTCTGTACAATGCACCCTGGGGAATACAACCCACATCCATCTTCATCCTCCCCCTAGGAGATGCATACGCCTTGGAACTCTGCTTTGTCACTCTTAGCACTGGCTCTGTACAATGCACCCTGGGGACTTCAACCCACCCAAACCTTACAACCTCCGCCCTCTTCATCCTGCCCTACCGGATGCATACGCCTTGGAACTCTGCTTTGTCACTCTTGGCACTGGCTCTGTACAATGCACCCTGGGGACATAAAACCCACCCAAAATATACACACTCCGCCCTCTTCAACTTCCCCCTACAAGATGCATAAGCCTTGGAACTCTGTGCTTTGCCACTCTCAGCACTGGCTCTGTACAATGCACCCTGGGGAATACAACCCACATCCATCTTCATCCTCCCCCTAGGAGATGCATACGCCTTAGAACTCTGCTTTGTCACTCTTAGCACTGGCTCTGTAGAATGCACCCTGGGGACTTCAACCCAACCAAACCTTACAACCTCCGCCCTCTTCATCCTCCCTTAACAGATGCATAAGCCTCGGAACTCTGTGCTTTGTCACTCTTAGCACTGGCTCTGTCCAATGCACAATGGGGAATACAACCCACATCCATCTTCATCCTTCCCCCTAGGAGATCGATGCATAAGCCTCGGAACTCTGTGCTTTGTCACTCTTAGCACTGGCTCTGTACAATGCATCTTGGGGAATACAACCCACATCCATCTTCATCCTCCCCCAGGAGATGCATACGCCTTGGAACTCTGCTTTGTCACTCATAGCACTGGCTCTGTACAATGCACATTGGGGAATACAACCCACATCCATCTTCATCCTTCCCCCTACGAGATGCATAAGCCTTGGAACTCTGCTTTGTCACTCTTAGCACTGGCTCTGTACAATGCACCCTGGGGACTTCAACCCACCCAAACCTTACAACCTCCGCCCTTTTCATCCTCCCGTAACATATGCATAAGCCTCGGAACTCTGTGCTTTGTCAATCTTAGCACTGGCTCTGTACAATGCACAATGGGGACTTCAACCCACCCAAACCATACCCCTCTTCATCCTGCCCTACCGCATGCATACGCCTTGGAACTCTGCTTTCACTCTTAGCACTGGCTCTGTACAATGCACCCTGGGGAATACAACCCACATCCATCTTCATCCTCCCCCTAGGAGATGCATACGCCTTAGAACTCTGCTTTGTCACTCTTAGCACTGGCTCTGTAGAATGCACCCTGGGGACTTCAACCCACCCAAACCTTACAACCTCCGCCCTCTTCATCCTCCCTTAACAGATGCATAAGCCTCGGAACTCTGTGCTTTGTCACTCTTAGCACTGGCTCTGTACAATGCACAATGGAGAATACAACCCACATCCATCTTCATCCTTCCCCTAGGAGATGCATAAGCCTCGGAACTCTGTGCTTTGTCAATCTTAGCACTGGCTCTGTACAATGCACAATGGGACTTCAACCCACCCAAACCATACCCCTCTTCATCTGCCCTACCGCATGCATACCCTTGGAACTCTGCTTCACTCTTAGCACTGGCTCTGTACAATGCACCCTGGGGAATACAACCCACATCCATCTTCATCCTCCCCCTAGGAGATGCATACGCCTTGGAACTCTGCTTTGTCACTCTTAGCACTGGCTCTGTACAATGCACCCCTGGGGACTTCAACCCACCCAAACCTTACAACCTCCGCCCTTTTCATCCTCCCTTAACATATGCATAAGCCTCGGAACTCTGTGCTTTGTCAATCTTAGCACTGGCTCTGTACAATGCACAATGGGGACTTCAACCCACCCAAACCATACCCCTCTTCATCCTGCCCTAACAGATGCATAAGCCCTCGGTACTCTGTGCTTTGTCACTCTTAGCACTGGCTCTGTACAATGCACCCCCGGGGACATAAAACCCACCCAAACCATACACCCTCCGCCCTCTTCATCTTCCCTTAACAGATGCATAAACATCGGAACTCTGTGCTTTGTCACTCTTAGCACTGGCTGTTTAATGCACAATTATTGACGACATGGTAGAAATTTAGCGCCACAGTTGTCAATTTTAAACCTAGTATCACCATATGACGACTATGCAAATGACAAAATGCAAATTCTTAAATGGCGCAGTTGAGTGCAGTGCCGCACTACGACCGTCACAAATTGTAACTGTAAAGGACTAACTACAAAAGGATTGACTACTAAGCAAACAATACGGTGCAAGTTCCTAGGCTATTTTCATTAAAATTAATGTTATTTTACTTTTCCGAAGTCAGTTTTAACGAAAAAGAGCATAGAAACTTGCGCCACCTTATACCTTTATTGCCTTACCCATTACCTTCATTGGTGCAATTTGTGGCGATCATACTGTGGCACTGGACTATGCCATTAAGAATTAGCACCTTGGAAGTTTTATAGTCGTCTTAGGGTGATTCTAGGCTTTAAATGGTGGCAGTGGCTCCAAATTTCCTCCTAGCGGAAAATTTTCGAATTAATTATTCTCGCAGATTTCTTTCTCCCATGTCGTCGACAGTCTCTATAATGAAGTAATAGTAATTCCGTGTTGTAGTTCTTGTTCTTTGTTGGGGACTCTGGTTTCCTCGATGGGGACTCCGGTTCTGGTATTGTGGATTGTTGACTTGTTCGTGTTGTGATGCGGGAATAAAGCATTCGTTTTCCTAACTTAGTATATTAGGACTCACAAATATATATATTAAATATACCATTCTAGTTCATTCCGTCTATTAGTTCTCTCTACAGAAACCCCCGAGTACCATCAAATTAATTATGGACACCCTGTAAGTGTATTACTGATTTTATAATAGCTTGAATTAAAAACCAATAAGCAGTAGCCATATAAGCCAGCAATACAAATGTAATTGGAATTTAAAAAATTAAGACAGGCGAGTAATGTTGTCATCAGCAGCGTGATGAAAGCAGCGTGAAAGAAAGGCTTTCGTGCTAAAAGTTACCGAAAAATTAGAACTCGTAACAGAATGTGTTACCATTCATTAGGGAGGAACGAACTTTTCCCCATATATAAAAATAAAAGGGGCTAGTGCACAGTTACCTTCACAGGTGTAGAATATTATACCGATATTTATATCTTGTGGATCTGCTTACGCTCTAAAATTTCGATACCAGTATTTTTATATATTATTTTTAAGTTTTTTTTCCATATAAATTCATCAATCCAAAAAAAAATATGATGTTTAGACTCATTGGGGAAAGGAGGATTATAGTTGATTGCTGATAAGTCCGTCAGTCCCAAAGTGGATTAATATAATATTTGAGATGCTAAGAAGTGACAGGCGAACAATACCAAATCTCATTTGAAATTATTTGGTTAGAATAGTAGAAACATTTATAACTTTTTAACATCATTATTGCACATACTACTTTATCTTACTGGTTTGTATTTTTTTTCAGGATTCTATCATTTATACTGTAGTTCAATAACTATTGCCTTGAGAACAAAAGTTTAATGGGGCTGTTTCATGTCGGCAACAGTTCCAGCGGTCTTGTTTTCATTTGTTGTCTGGAATTTTGTTTTGGTATTCAAAAATGAGTTTTCTAAGAAAGTCATTAACGAGAGTGAAATTGAAACTAATGAAATCGCAGGACATAGAAAAATGAAAAAAAAAAGAGCATTACATCCTCTGAAACATTCCCATGACAGTAAGTCAGTCATATCCTCTACAACACTATTTTTGGATTGATAAAATTACATAGAAGAATAAGACTTAATTTTCTAATTTTTTTTTGTGGTACTGGAGGGGGGGGGGGGGGGGGGGGGGGTGTCATACTGGTTTTAACTTTATACTATTGTTAAACTAGGACCCATACATCAAAATTAATATTACAGTTTAGGTTTGCTTCTGACTAAAAACTTTGTTTAGTTTGAAATATAAAAAAACCAATAAAACTCTTTAAACCCTACTAAATCTACATAAAAGGAATTATGAATCCCACTTTTAATTGGATTTTTTTTTTGGGGGGGGGGGACATCAATAAAAATCGCAATTTTTTTTTAATGAAAACTTTGATTAAATCTTCAAAACGAACCAGTAAACACCAATTTTCAAGGGTTTTTTTTTTAGGAGTGGTCTTTATTTAAATTTTTACATTTTTTTAAATTATGAATTTTATAAATTGGTCACACCTAGGTTGCGGGGAAAAGTTACCAACTATGGTTAATCAGGAATCAGCTCTTCATTCTGGACTTTTTTTTAACCCTTTCAGTCCCAGTGATGCCATTTGGCATATGTTTCTTATCATAATTAAAAAAAATAATAGGGCTGACATCTATTGGGATTAATAAAAAATATTTTCTGATAGAAAAAAGTTTGAATGATGTGCTTTTTGATATCATAAATGGCTATAGACAATCAGAAAAAAATTTCTAAAATGATGATGACAAATTGTCATTGGTACTGAAAGGGTTAATCAAGTTGATCAACGACATTTCGAGTTGATAGGGCAAAACGAAATTTACATAGGGGTCCGTCTTCATATTAAAATTGATACAAACTTTCATATTTACAATAGTATCTCCCTTCCTCATTTTGAGTTCATATTTAATTTCAATATATAGTTCCTCCCTAGTTTTATTAATTTTTTTTATCATAATTCTTCAAGTTGTAGGCATGGAAGTTTTAGCGACAATGAATAACGCATTTAAACTACCTTACTCCAACAATATTAAACTTTGAAAAAAAATTTACAATATTTACCCAGTTAAAATCCACATTGATTTTTTATTATATTTATAACTATTCAAAAACGTGGATAGAAAGCGTTAATATTTTGTAGAGGAAATCAGTTCAAAAAATCAAATTTAGCGGAAATCCAAGAATTTTTTACACTATGACAAACTTAAAGAAAATGACTTATTAAAATTATCTGAATTCAGGGAGGTTCATCTCTGAATTGCCAAATTAACCTTCATTCCTTCTTAAATGGCTGTGGCTTGCCAACAAAAACTAGTACATACATAATAATCTAGGGTATTTTGGTGGTGCTAAATATTAAGATGCAAGAAAACCTAGATTTTGCCCATTAAACATTTTAAAGTTTTTAGTAATTTAAATATGAAGATGACCCCCTTGTAAAATTGGATTCGTGCAATCAAGTCAGAATGTTGTCAGATCAACTAAATACCAAAAATTCTAGGATGAATGGTGTTGGTAATTGTACGTGTATTTAATTTCGTTCGTTACATTAATTTTATGTCAATTATTGATTATTTAAAATAAACGACCTCATAACACCAAAAGCTAATTTTTTTGCACCATTTTTAAATCAATTCATGTCAAATCAACGTACAAAAAATAGGATCTACACTCGTGGATTTTGTTGAAACTTGGCATGTTTTATCCTCTAGCATATTTAATATGGCATTTGTTAAAAGTTTCTTTTACTCCACAACTATACCAGAGGTAGGTTCATTTTTTGAACCTTTCATTAAACCATTTTTTATTACAAAAAGAGGAATGTCCACACTTTCAAATACTAACACATACCGAACAAGAAATCACTCATTTTTTACACTCAGAAATCCCAACTATGTCCATGCAGCAAGGTGATCCTCAGCCGGAACTCAAATACTACTAACATCAAGTACAGTAAAAGCCCGTTTATCCGGCTCCCGATTAACCGGAAAGCTCAAATATCCGGAAAATTTCAAATTCCGATTTGGCAACGGAAATTACCGATAAAATTGAATATTTTCGCCAAAATTGCGATTTCTCGCCAAATAAAGTAAAAACTTTTCAGATTTTTTTTTCCAAGAAAAAATTTCGTTTGGCGACACTATTTGGCGCAAACAGTGTTTTGGGGAAACATTTTAAAATATCCAACTGGTTTTAGACCATGGGTTGGACGATTTATGTATTTAGAATTTTAGCATTTGAAAGTAACGATCGATTTTTTTCTTAATAAATATATTAATATTTTTTTAATACAAAATATTGTAGCATCAATTATATATTATCTTTATAAATGCAACTCGCCTATTTGCATATAAGATGCAGCCATTATCTCTTGTATTTTCCGGAAAAATCGGCATTTTTTGGTAACCCTATTTGGCGACTTCCGATCAACCGAAAATTTGATTATCCGGAAGAGTCAATTTCCCAAGCATTAAGGATAAACGGGAGTTTACTGTACTTTAATGGAGGGGCGTATAAATTTGCAGCGATTACCAAAAGAACGCGTAAATCTTGATTGCACAGTCCATGGGGGCAGCTTTTATAAAGCATTTTTTTAGCAGCAGCTTTTTTATATTGACCCACCGACCCAAATGAATGTCACTATTGTGAATAAATTCCCCCTCTCTCCAAAAGAATTGTCTAGCAAAAGATTTATATATTTTTTCCAAAAAAAAATGTCTAATGTGTAACCTAAAATGTTAAAATTTTGTAAAAAATATTTTAGTTAAAATACATTTAAAAAAGGAATTAAAAAGTTATTCTAACTACCAATACTAGTAAAGATTTTTTGTAAAGTTTTGGTTGGAGGTTTATAAATTAGGTTTTTTTAATCGAACTTTTTATGAAAAAAGTTAAAATTTAGGTATAAAATATGATAATGGAGTTTAAAAGTTTTTTTTATTAATAATGTGGATCTGATCAAACCCTACTGCTAGGCTTGTAAAAGCTGCCCATACGCTTGCAGACAGGGATTGTGGAATATATCCAAGGCCGACTCAACTCATAAGAACAGAGAAGCTCATAGTGATGTCATACAATCCGTCCAGCTTGGATTGTTGGCGAAAGACACAAACGAAACCTGTTCTGAAATTGAAAATTAAAAGTCGGTCCTGCACAAGTTTTACTTTTTCCTCGGAAGAGCGGACAATCCGAACCAGACGGATAGTTTGACGTCACGAAGAGCTTCTGTGGCCTTACAACAATTAAAAACAACTAATTACATAATTAACTCTTAAACAAAAATCAATCAATAGAAAATAAAAATAATTCATAATCTCACAAACAATAATAATAATAATTTTAAAAAGTTATTGTAATTATTGTCAATTATTTAAATATTGCCATGTTAATACATTCTTGATTAAGCATTAACTAAAAAAATTTATGAATCAAAACTGTGCTAAGTAAAATAGAAATTAGTAGCAATTAATTCCTGGGTGGCCCAACGGGTAGTGTGTGAAACAAATAAAAAAATTAAAAACAATAAGAGACACGAGAAGAATTTAATGACGTTTATTGAATGGACATATTAGGCAATTAATGATAAAGAGGTTCGAAGTGCCCGCCAGGACAGCAGTTAGGTGGTTCTCGAATCCAACCATACTCCTTACAAATACCTTCCTCCATACTCCTTTTGTTTGGCCAATTCTTTTTGTGGAACTTCTCACAAAAGCTAAAAAAGCTTCCCACAAAAAGAATTGGTCAAACAAAAGGAGTATGGAGGAAGGTATTTGTAAGGAGTATGGTTGTATTCGAGAACCGCCTAACTGCTGTCCTTGTTAAAGACGGCGGGCACTTCGAACCTCTTTATCATTAATTGCCCAATATGTCCATTCAATAAACGTATTAAATTCTTCTCATGTCTCGCATTTGTTTTTATTTTTCATTTGTTTCAAACACTACCTGCTGGGCCACCCGGTATAACTTCCTTGTCTTTAAAAGTTTTCTGCAATTAAAAATTCACAATTAATGAAGCTGACAAACCAAAGGATAGCATGAGGTCATGAAGAGCTTCTGTGACCTTAAAGTTATGTATGCCATGCTTTTAGCCAACTACCAGGCCACACAACAAAACCCTGCCCAACACTCCACATCCACACATCGAGCTCCACATTCACCCTCATTTCACAACACGTCCCATAATCTTACGGCCGTAGAACACTTTCACACCTCTTATTGTCCGTATCAAGTGTTTTCCACCCCCAATATCATCCGGACCATCCTGTGATCCGAATTCAGCTGTCCGTTGAAGCGTCTGTTAAACCCTGTCCATTGTCTGTATCTGTGTCGCTCTCCATTGTGTCTGAACATACTGTGCGCTTTGCGAATCCTGTTGATGTCCGTAATAACCGATGTGACTTCTGTGTTTGCATTTTGTTGTCTGTATACCTGATCTGTGGTTCTTGGTTACTCATTGGCGTTTTTGTGTATGAAGTATTTGGACAAATTCAAGTTTCAATTAAACCAATTTTCGTTATAAAAATGAGTTTATACCATCCTTTCATGGTAGCTTCATCGAACAAGCATGATTATATTTGAAGAGTACAGGGGAAAAACCGCTTAATTTCGTAGAAAACTTTCCTCATCAGGCATCTTTGGCGATGATAGCGAGTAATCGCCTAAACTGGTGTAAGGAAACTAGTTTCTCACTTTCTTGTGCATCTTCTCTCACTGCAACCCTGAAATTCAGTTCCGCGTTTTATTCAAAAGATTCATCATCATGTTAAGCTTTAAAAATAAAGTAAGATTGATTGAAAATCACGACTTTTTCTAAAACAATTAAGAGAAATTTTAAGATTCGCAAATTAATTGAAAAGTCCTAAACCACGACTTTTTCTACCTACAAAGATTCATGCGATTTTTGATTCCGACGCTTGGACCAAGCGAAGAAGAAATAGAAACCGGTTTCCTGCCGCCAATATCCACCAAGCAGACACAATTACGGCACGACTCCTAATAAATCAAGCGGTTCTTCCCCTGTACTCTTCATTTGAATTTTTTTAAAAGAAAAAATTAGTCTAAACTTCCATAATTTATTACCCTAGTTCCATTTTTAATTCAGGCAGGGTAGTTTAGGTTTCAGTTCATTTGTTTGGATTTTCAGCCCCATCGCTTGACCTTATATTTCAGATTAGGAAATTGTAAATCGTTTTGTTTTGTACGACGCAATTCCTAAATGAGACCTCAATTTTTTTTTTACTGGATGTAGCAGATAGCAGGGCTCCCATTAAGTCTCACCTTAAGAAATAGTAGCAATAGTCTCATAAAATATGAAAAATAGTCTTCCAAATAGTCTCCACAAATATGTAAAATAGTCCTCTCAAATGTAAAATAGTCCCCTCAAATTAAAAAAAAATTTAAGAATATTTGAAGTTTGACTATTTATAGTCTTAACTTCAAAAAATTTTTTTAAAAACATTTAAGATTTATAAAATTTGCGAAAATGGGCAATTGAACCAAAAATCGACCTGTACATCAAGTTTTCTGACAATATGGAAGGATGAATATGAGGTGAACTAAAAAAAATTCTCTAATGTTGGAAGTTTGTTTCTTAAAGTGCTATTTTTTTATTTCAAAATACGAAGTATTATTCAATAAATATAAAATAAGCTGAAAATCAGCATATTTGGGCTATTTCTAAACGAGAAACCAGCTTTTACAGTTTCCAATAAGAAATGTAATATATTTTTAAATTTTTTTAAATTGGTCGAAACTCGAAATTCTTGCACTTTTAGCCGCAGATTTTGTGGAATAGTCAACTATATTTTAAATGAACTTTATATACCAAAATAAATAGAATATTTCTTTGCAAATTATTTGTGAATTTTACAACAAACTTCCAAGTTATGTTTAGAGGCTCATTAACTCCAAATTATTTTGCTAACTAAACTAGGATTTGCTAATTCAGAATTCATATATTTCTGATGAATAATTATTTAGGGAAACAATTTGAAGAAAAGCGGGATATTGTTTAGTTGGTTTTTTTTACAAATAATCTGTTGTTCTCTATTTTCGATTAGGTTAAAAATTCGGTATATTTAACTTCTTAAGGAAGTTTTTTTGCTTTTAAAATAGCTTATAGTTGCCGACTAATAAAGAAATCCAATTTTTTTAAAAAAAGTTTTAAGGATAACTAAGAAGTCAGTAGCAGGCGTATGTGATTGAGCAGTAAAGTTGTGTCACTGTTTAAACCTTCGAGCACGGACTTTTATTTAAAAAAAAAAAAATAGATATTTATAAACGAAATATTTTAATCTAATCCCTTTATATTATACTCCAGCAGTAGCAGGAAATGCACACCACGACTGCGATAGCTGCATTTTGATTTTGAGCTTCAAGACAAATTACGGAAAATTCTCAGTCAGCGGGCCTAAAATCGAAACTATTACGATCCTAAAATTTGGAAATTGACAGCAATCCTGAAACCGCAAAACTAGGACGATCTATAAGCCGCAAAATCCAATAATTTTGAAACCGAGAAAAACCGTAGATTCTAAAAACTCCGATAATTCTATAAATGTTCGGAAAACTTGCTGGTGAAAATCTTGAAATAAAAATGGGAAACTATAACAAAAATCGGAACTGCGCATACTGTTAAACGGCCTGGAAAAATTAACAGTCATAATCAGAAAATCATATACAGCCATAATACACGAGTGCAAGGTGTTAGTAGTTGGAAAGAAAATAATTTGTTTTTGTTGAATAAACATCGCACTAGAGCTACATGTTGGCCATTATAAGTATTATGAATAAGTGCACAAAAATTTTCTTCCTCAGCACCACCTTAAACTACATTTTTTTTCGCTACTTCACATATTTGAACAAGTTTTGCTATCAAAATATTTTAACAGAAATGTTTTTAAGAAGTTGAGGGGGGGGGGGGGTAAAATTAACGTACTATTAACAAACATGTATTTGCGTACCCCTTAAAATAATTTATGTTATGAAGAATAAGCTTTAGGCGTATATGAAAGTAAATTCACAAATATTATAAAACAATTTTACTAATTAAGTACATTTAATCAAAATCTAGATTCTTAAAATTGAAAGTTTATTAAGTTCTAAATCCTATTTAATGAATAGAGTACGAAAGCAATTTATTTTGGCCCGTGCCCAAATACTGATGTTTTAGATCATGGGAATCTTTTCAAGAAATTCATTCTATCCCCAGGATTTCCAGAAAATTATTATAGAAAATGCACCAAAGAATCTGGCTTTTGTGCATACAAGTATACTAACAAATTTTTAATAGAAACGTTTAAAAAGGAGCAATATAACAATTTAGCAATATAAAAAATAGGTATTGGAAAGAAAGATGAATCTTGAGAGGTCAGGACAAATTTTGAAATTAAACAAACCATACTTGAAAACTGAGCACCAAAGAGTTGACTAATAATCAATAACTATAATTTTATTTTTAACAGTTTTTCCCCTTTTTAACAGTTAACCCCTATGTATTCGTGTGCTGACAAAAAAAAAAATAACTGCAATTAATTTGCTTAGAGCGATTTATAAAATTTAATGCAAATAAATAAAAACATTTACTAATTTCAGACTTAGTTTGTAACAAATCAAACAAGAATTTTCTTGTAACACAATCTACAATAGAAAGAAAGTTCACTTTTGTCGTTTGCATTATATTGTTAAACTCGACAGCCTGTAGAGAGTCGAAGCCTGCTGAGTCTACTTCAATTTCAGCTTTCAAGACCCGAGACAATGAGGTGCATTGCAGTATGTGTTGTCAATGGTTCTGTTCTGACACATAATCCCATTGTTTAGTTCCCAAGCTAGCTTGGAGCCCACATTCTATCAACACACCGAGGAGATTTTGGGTGAAGCTTGTCCCGAATCTGTGGCAGGGAAGATGTAAGCGATTATGTTTCAGAGATTTTATTAAAGTTTAATTATTGCCGAACTAGAGCTATAAGAGGGCCATTGGCGACGGGTTAGATTAAAACCACAGTCAAGTGTCAAGCCGACACCTGAATAGGCACCCAATGCAACTTTTTTAAGGGCGACATCATGCACCATTGAGCTGTGTGTGATTCACTGAACAGGGCAACAAACTAGCCGGTTCAACAACGAAACGCGGAGGAATACACGGCACTGCGGCAGAAAAACCTAGAAACGGTATGGGTTCGTCTTCGCTGGTTCTTAGTGATCCACATGGTTATTTCTTAAAAATGTTAGATAAAGTTAAAGAAAATTAATTTCTTTCGAACTAAAAATGTTAAAATACATTTAGGAGCCCAAGTCAATATGATAGAGGGGTCTCATACAAGCATTGCATACAAGTGTAGGGAAAAGAGTCCTTTTCTGCCCGGTTCGCTCAAAAGGGTGCGAGTGGGTTTTCGGCTCACTGACACCTCACTCCAGTTTCCCTTTCTAGCTCAATGTCATGCACAGCATCGGAACTTTTTAGCATATTTTAAGTTTACTCCCTCTGCAGGGGATGTTATTCGAACTTTTTGACTGCACAGACAATTTACAGGTTGGCAGTTATTTTGGCAATGCCTGGGTCTGAATTGTTCGCATGCAGAGCAAGCGCTTTACCGACTGGGCTCCACAGCCCTCTCATTACCAAACTCCAAGAAGATGAAGATACCACAACTCGACCATTTATAAATTCTAAATATAATAAATTTAATATTAATAAATATTATAAATTTAATGTGCACCAGACCCTTAACACAATTAGCTACTGCAGAATGCTTTCTTAATGCCAGTTTCCCATGCACTAAACAGGACTGGTTTTAAGGCATTTTAATACATTAACAGACAATAGTTTAACTTTTGGCAGGCAACCCTTTGTAAATTAACGATTCAAGATACTGACTAGGAAGAGTACAAGTTGAAAACTACTCTATCACTAAGGTATGGAAATTAAAAAAAATAGTTACAAAAACTAACTAACTTTTGAAATTTATACAGAGTTCAAATGTAAAATACCTTAACTCTTTTACGATGGTTAGCACAAGGGAATTTCTGCTTAAGTTTATCGAATTAAAAATAATACCTTAACACTTTGTCGGATAAAATTCAATTACCTGAAAATATAATTTGTAAAAACTTAAAAATGACTTTATTCGTTAGGTAATGAAGGTGTTAATGGTATTTATAAACAAAAATATGTCTTAAATAAGCTAACATTTCCAGGGATTCTTTAATTTTTAATAGTTCTTATAATAATACCATACTTGCTTACTCAGTAAATTTTATAGTTACTGAAAGGCGACAATTTTTTTCTGAAAACTACCCTTTAACAATATTTAGTCAAATATTTTATTACAGAGGTATCTTTTTTTTTTAAAAAAAAAAGCTTAGTTGAAACCGAGGCTAATTTTATTTAAAAAAAAACACTTATCTAAAGCATATATATAAACAAATTAACCTGTTGGGCTAGTGTTAATTATTTAAAATTTATAATAGGAAAAAAAACTTGCATGTGTCACCAATTTCATTATATGTTCTTAAACTTCAAAATCATTTGTTTAAAAAATAAATAAAAAATTTTTATGAAAATAACACTAAAAAAATTATTTCAGATGAATTTCTTTCTGATACATTGTAATCCAAAATTATAACTTTCATAGTCTAGCAATCATTTAATATGCAAATAAAAAAAAGAAATAGAAAAAACACAGCTATTTGTAAATTTTTCCAACAGGGAGAGGCGAAATAAAAGTTTGTTCAAGAGAATTTGACAAACTTGTCACTGTTTAGAACTGTGTCGAATCCCAGTAAGAGTTCGTTGAATTATCGTCACACTAGAGCTACATGGGCTATTGGCGACATAATTTAGAACCAGTCAAGTGACAAGTAGACACTTGAGTAGGCACCCGAGGCAACTTTTGAGGGCAACAGAGTAGAGCATATTTAGTGCCCACTCCCGCGACACTGGGTATGATCTGTCAGACCTTTTGGCTGCACATTTAGGTAGCCAAAAAGGTAGTTACTTTGGCAGTGCCCTGAACCGATCATGTTACCTTTCGCATACATTACAAGGCAAGCACCTTACCGGCTGGGCTCCCTAAAAGAGGGAATTTGTGTCAGGTACGAGAGTACGATCAAGAGCAGAGTGAAAAAAACAAGGGGGTTAACATCTTCCCTCTTTGAATTGGGTGCCTTTTTCCCATACATTAATCTCGTACTTTACTATGAATAAAATTTAGACGCTCTAGCAGTTGATAAATTTTAAAACATCTAGAATAAAAGGGGGGGGGGAGCTTTTGGAATAGTGACAGGCAGTATATAGATTTTTCATGGCAAAAAACGATAGGCTAGCATACTACTAGAAAATTAATTTTATTCAAAGGCTATAATTTGGCTGCTGTGGATAGCATAACTATACTGTCAGTTTGGTTGAAAAAACATTGCACTAGACTATACAGCTTGCAATCAGTTGATCGATTAGTCAAAACTTCTTTAATACTTAAGAAGTTAAACAATTGGTTCATTTAATGGTAAAAATACTACATTAAGATCATTCAAATTTAGTAAAAAGGAAATTTTTGGTTTATTATTGTTGCATAAACATGCGGGTCCAAGTTTGAAGGTGTAAGGACAGATGTTCAATTCTATCCGATATAAAAATCACCCTCAAATGTATTTTTTTTAAATTAAATATTGGAATATGAACATTCAACATTTCTTTTTAATGCTTGTACGAATTTGTAATTTTTACTCAATGTAAAAAAAACCGAAAGCGACTGGTAGCACAAATTGGAAAGAAAGCTTGTGAATCAATTTTGTTGTTTAAGATGTTTTGGACTTGGAATCATTGTATGCGAGAAATGAAAATACTTGCAAAACCTTTTCTAAAACACCTACAAACTAAACGTTAATCTTAAAGCTTTTTGGTTTTGTAATGATCTTTCTCCTGTGACTTTATTATGGACATTGTATAATTGTGCATTTGAAACAATTTTGAAAATATTTGTAAAAGGTTTTAAATTTACCCTTTTTCCAAGCCATTTACTATTAGATTTTACAATTTGAATTTTTTTTTAATTATACAAGAATAAATTTTTACCATAGTTAAAAATGAAAAAAAAATTAATGCCAAAATTTTTTTATTAAAAAATCTTTCAAAGAATTAAAAAATTAATGCTTTTAACTAATTGAATTAATAAAAAGGATTATTAATACTTTTTAATCAATAGCTTTTCTTCACATCTAGTTAATTTCTTTTGAAGTGTCATAGTAACTTGAAGATATCTGCTTGCTTCATCTCTCCTTTTTAAAAGCATGATAAAAAATATTTTTTCCTTCACGAAAGCACTAATATTTCAATAATATGTGATTTAAGAGGTAGTTGATCTTCCACAGACTCACCACAGGTTAATGTCTCGTAGGGAGACTGGAGAGCTTCAGAATTTGGCATGAGTGGGATGTTTTTATACTTCTGCACAGCACAAGATGAAAGGGGGACACCTTCCAGGTGTGAAGGTAGAGTTGGGAATGTTTGTATTCCACCAACACACCTCAGAGTAGTAGGGCTTCAGTAACTTGGAAAGCGTGCAATGTTTTTTTTTCTTCTGCACAGCACCTAGGTTTCATTGAGAGAGATCTTCGAAGTGCGAGAGTGGAGTAAGTTCGTAGTCCACAACACACCCGAGAGTAGGAGGGCTTCAGTATTTGGAGGTGATGTTTTTTTCTTCTGCACAGCACTAGCATGAGAGAGATCTTAAGTGTGAGAGTGGATAAGTTTGTAGTCCACAACACACCCGAGAGTAGGAGGGTTTCAGTATCTTGGAAAGCGTGCAATGTTTTTTTTTCTTCTGCACAGCACCTAGGTTTCATTGAGAGAGATCTTCGTAAGTGCTGAGAGTGGACTAAGTAAGTTCGTAGTCCACAACACACCCGAGAGTAGGAGGGTTTCAGTATCTTGGAAAGCGTGCAATGTTTTTTTTCTTCTGCACAGCACCTAGGTTTCATTGAGAGAGATCTTCGAAGTGTGAGAGTGGATAAGTTTGTAGTCCACAACACACCTCGAGTAGGAGGGCTTCAGTATCTTGGAAAGCGTGCAATGTTTTTTTTCTTCTGCACAGCACCTAGGTTTCATTGAGAGAGATCTTCGAAGTGTGAGAGTGGAGTAAGTTGGTAGTCCACAACATCCCGAGAGTAGAGGGTTCAGTATCTTGGAAAGCGTGCAATGTTTTTTTCTTCTGCACAGCACCTAGGTTTCATTGAGAGAGATCTTCGAAGTGTGAGAGTGGAGTAAGTTCGTAGTCCACAACACACCTAGAGTAGGAGGGCTTCAGTATCTTGGAAGCGTGCAGTTTTTTTCTTCTGCACAGCACTAGTTCATTTAGAGAGATCTTCAGTGTGAAGAGTGGAGTAAGTTCGTAGTCCACAACACACCTCAGAGTAGTAGGGCTTCAGTATCTTGGAAAGCGTGCAAGTTTTTTTTCTTCTGCACAGCACCTAGGTTTCATTGAGAGAGATCTTCGAATGTGAGAGTGGAGTAAGTTTGTAGTCCACAACACACCTCGAGAGTAGAGGGTCTTCAGTATCTTGGAAAGCGTGCAAGTTTTTTTTCTTCTGCACAGCACCTAGGTTTCATTTGAGAGAGATCTTCGAAGTGTGAGAGTGGAGTAAGTTCGTAGTCCACAACACACCTAGAGTAGAGGGCTTCAGTATCTTGGAAAGCGTGCAGTTTTTTTCTTCTGCACAGCACCTAGGTTTCATTGAGAGAGTCTTCGAAGTGTGAGAGTGGAGTAAGTTTTGTAGTCCACAACACACCGAGAGTAGGAGGGCTTCAGTATCTGGAAAGCGTGCAATGTTTTTTTTCTTCTGCACAGCACCTAGGTTTCATTGAGAGAGATCTTCGAAGTGTGAGAGTGGAGTAAGTTCGTAGTCCACAACAACCTGAGTAGGAGGCTTCAGTAGGAGGGTTTCATTCAAAGGAGAGATCTTGTAAGAGTGGAGTAAGTTCGTAGTCCACAACACACCCGAGAGTAGGAGGGTTTCAGTATCTTGGAAAGCGTGCAGTTTTTTTTTCTTCTGCACAGCACCTAGGTTTCATTGAGAGAGATCTTCCAAGTGTGAGAGTGGAGTAAATTCGTAGTCCACAACACACCTCAGAGTAGTAGGGCTTCAGTATCTTGGAAAGCGTGCAGTTTTTTTCTTCTGCGCAGCACCTAGGTTTCATTGAGAGAGATCTTCGAAGTGTGAGAGTGGAGTAAGTTTGTAGTCCACAACACACCCGAGAGTAGGAGGGTATCAGTATCTTGGAAAGCGTGCAATGTTTTTTTTCTTCTGCACAGCACCTAGGTTTCATTGAGAGAGATCTTCGAAGTGTAATAGTGGAGTAAGTTCGTAGTCCACAACACATCTGAGAGTAGGAGGGCTTCAGTATCTTGGAATGGGTGAAATGTTTTTTTTCTTCTGCACAGCACCTAGGTTTCATTGAGAGAGATTCGAGTGTGAGAGTGGAGTAAGTTCGTAGTCCACAACACACCTGAGAGTAGGAGGGCTTCAGTATCTTGGAAAGCGTGCAATGTTTTTTTTCTTCTGCACAGCACCTAGGTTTCATTGAGAGAGATCTTCGAAGTGTGAGAGTGGAGTAAGTTCGTAGTCCACAACACACCTCAGAGTAGGTAGGGCTTCAGTATCTTGGAAAGCGTGCAAGTTTTTTTTCTTCTGCACAGCACCTAGGTTTCATTGAGAGAGATCTTCGAAGTGTGAGAGTGGAGTAAGTTTCGTAGTCCACAACACACCCGAGAGTAGGAGGGCTTCAGTATCTTGGAAAGCGTGCAATGTTTTTTTTTCTTCTGCACAGCACCTAGGTTTCATTGAGAGAGATCTTCGAAGTGTAATAGTGGAGTAAGTTTGTAGTCCACAACACACCTCAGAGTAGTAGGGCTTCAGTAACTTGGAAAGCGTGCAGTTTTTTTTCTGCACAGCACCTAGGTTTCCTTGAGAGAGATCTTCGAAGTGTGAGAGTGGAGTAAGTTCGTAGTCCACAACACACCTGAGAGTAGAGGGCTTCAGTATCTTGGAAAGCGTGCAATGTTTTTTTTCTTCTGCACAGCACCTAGGTTTCATTGAGAGAGATCTTCGAAGTGTATAGTGGAGTAAGTTGTAGTCCACAACACACCTGAGAGTAGAGGCTTCAGTATCTTGAAAGCGTGCAGTTTTTTTTTCTTCTGCACAGCACCTAGGTTTCATTGAGAGAGATCTTCGAAGTGTGAGAGTGGAGTAAGTTTGTAGTCCACAACACACCTGAGAGTAGGAAGGCTTCAGTATCTTGGAAAGCGTGCAGTTTTTTTTTCTTCTGCACAGCACCTAGGTTTCATTGAGAGAGATCTTCGAAGTGTGAGAGTGGAGTAAGTTTGTAGTCCACAACACACCTGAGAGTAGGAAGGCTTCAGTATCTTGAAAAGCGTGCAGTTTTTTTTTCTTCTGCACAGCACCTAGGTTTCATTGAGAGAGATCTTCGAAGTGTGAGAGTGGAGTAAGTTTGTAGTCCACAACACACCTGAGAGTAGGAAGGCTTCAGTATCTTGGAAAGCGTGCAATGTTTTTTTTTCTTCTGCACAGCACCTAGGTTTCATTGAGAGAGATCTTCGAAGTGTGAGAGTGGAGTAAGTTCGTAGTCCACAACACACCTGAGTAGGGGCTTCAGTATCTTGGAAAGCGTGCAGTTTTTTTTTCTTCTGCACAGCACCTAGGTTTCATTGAGAGAGATCTTCGAAGTGTGAGAGTGGAGTAAGTTCGTAGTCCACAACACACCTGAGAGTAGGAAGGCTTCAGTATCTTGGAAAGCGTGCAATGTTTTTTTTTCTTCTGCACAGCACCTAGGTTTCATTGAGAGAGATCTTCGAAGTGCGAGAGTGCAGTAAGTTCGTAGTCCACAACACACCCGAGTAGGAGGGCTTCAGTAGGAGGGTTTCATTCAAAGGAGAGATCTTGTGAGAGTGGAGTAAGTTCGTAGTCCACAACACACCCGAGAGTAGGAGGGTTTCAGTATCTTGGAAAGCGTGCAATGTTTTTTTCTTCGGCACAGCACCTAGGTTTCATTGAGAGAGATCTTCGAAGTGCGAGAGTGCAGTAAGTTCGTAGTCCACAACACACCCGAGTAGGAGGGCTTCAGTAGGAGGGTTTCATTCAAAGGAGAGATCTTGTGAGAGTGGAGTAAGTTCGTAGTCCACAACACACCCGAGAGTAGGAGGGTTTCAGTATCTTGGAAAGCGTGCAATGTTTTTTTTTCTTCTGCACAGCACCTAGGTTTCATTGAGAGAGATCTTCGAAGTGTGAGAGTGGAGTAAGTTCGTAGTCCACAACACACCTCAGAGTAGTAGGGCTTCGGTATCTTGGAAAGCGTGCAATGTTTTTTTCTTCTGCACAGCACCTAGGTTTCATTGAGAGAGATCTTCGAAGTGTGAGAGTGGAGTAAGTTCGTAGTCCACAACACACCTGAGAGTAGGGCTTCAGTATCTTGGAAAGCGTGCAATGTTTTTTTTTCTTCTGCACAGCACCTAGGTTTCATTGAGAGAGATCTTCGAAGTGTAAGTGGAGTAAGTTCGTAGTCCACAACACACCTGAGAGTAGGAGGGTTCAGTATCTTGGAAGGTGCAATGTTTTTTTTCTTCTGCACAGCACCTAGGTTTCATTGAGAGAGATCTTCGAAGTGTGAGAGTGGAGTAAGTTCGTAGTCCACACACACCTGAGTAGGAGGGTTTCAGTATCTTGGAAAGGTGCAATGTTTTTTTTCTTCTGCACAGCACCTAGGTTCATTGAGAGATCTTCGAAGTGGAGAGTGGCAGTAAGTTGTAGTCCACAACACACCTGAGTAGGAGGGCTTCAGTAGGAGGGTTTCATTCAAAGGAGAGATCTTGTGAGAGTGGAGTAAGTTCGTAGTCCACAACACACCCGAGAGTAGGAGGGTTTCAGTATCTTGGAAAGCGTGCAATGTTTTTTTTTCTTCTGCACAGCACCTAGGTTTCATTGAGAGAGATCTTCGAAGTGTGAGAGTGGAGTAATTCGTAGTCCACACACACCTGAGTAGGAGGGCTTCAGTACTGGAAGCGTGCAATGTTTTTTTCTTCTGCAACAGCACCTAGGTTTCATTGAAAGAGGTGAGTTAAGGAGTTCGTAGTCCACAACACACCCGAGTAGGAGGGCTTCAGTATCTTGGAAAGCGTGTAATGTTTTTTTTTCTTCTGCACAGCACCTAGGTTTCATTGAGAGAGATCTTCGAAGTGTGAGAGTGGAGTAAGTTCGTAGTCCACAACACACCTGAGAGGGGCTTCAGTATCTTGGAAAGCGTGCAGTTTTTTTCTTCTGCACAGCACCTAGGTTTCATTGAGAGAGATCTTCGAAGTGTGAGAGTGGAGTAAGTTGTAGTCCACAACACACCCGAGAGTAGGAGGGCTTCAGTATCTTGGAAAGCGTGCAGTTTTTTTTCTTCTGCACAGCACCTAGGTTCATTGAGAGATCTTCGAATGTAGAGTGGAGTAAGTTCGTAGTCCACAACAACACAGAGTAAGTAGGAGGGCTTCAGTACCTTGGAAAGCGTCAGAGTGCAATTTTTTTTTATTCTGCACAGCACTGAGGTTTCATTAAGAGATCTTCGAGGTGTGAAGGTGGAGATAGAGTTGGTAGTCCACAACACACCTCAGAGTAGGAGGGCTTCAGCATTTTTACAAGAGTGCAATGTTTTCTTTCTTCTGCATAGAACCAGAGATGAAAGGGGAGATCTTGCGGGTGTGAAAGTGTAGTTAGGAATGTTTGTTTTTCACCAGTGGGGTTTCTTTATAGTAACTTGAGAAACTGAGAAAGTCTTTGAAAGAAAGGTCCTCAAGGCATAAGAGTAATGACTGTTTGCAGAAAACACCACTGCCAACTGTTTTATACAGAGTTTTTTGCAGGAGTTCAATTGTTCTCTTGTTTATTGCACAGTTGGAGACTGATGACTACTTAAAAAATGTTATCTTCTTCGTGCTAAAGTAGAATATAAGTTATTCGTTATTTGACTAACTTTCGGACCTGTTGTGTGAAGCAACATTTCGTACATGTCGTTCTATTCTAACTATTTAAGTAAATAGACAACTGCCTTTTTTCCAAAGACAGCACAAGTAGATTACCAGGATTTCTCTTAGGTTGAGTCATTAACAGTTTTTCAGGTTTTATATTTTCTGTCATGAATCTAGATTAACTTTTGTGGAGCGTATCTTATCTTGATTTCATAAAAATAATATTCCTTATGTTTTTGAAACATTTTATTCTACTGTATAGAGATTGAGCAAATTGAATAAAACTTTTTATTTGATAAGAGAAGCAGATATTTTAGGTAATGTAAATAGTTTTAGTTTTTAAAGTTTAATTTTTTACTATGGTCTTAATGAAGAAAGGGTACCAAGACTACATACACAAGGTAAATTTTTAAATTAGAACTTATTTGAATTAGTGCTACCTGAAAGATAACAAATTATGTTGCCAGTTTCACTGGACTTAATTCACAATTTTAAAATGTCTTATAACAAAGCCTAAGAAAGCATTACAAAAATGCAATGAGGACTTAGTTTAAAAATTTACAGTTTAATAGTACTTATTTTCTTATTTTAGAAAAGAATTTACAGTCATTTTCATTGAATTGCTATAATTTTATTTAATTAAATTGATACTACTTTTTTTATAATGCATATTTCAAGTTTCTATGAAGTACATATTTATTAATACTTTTAGAATAGTTATTCTTTTCTCAGAAAAAGCAATTGATTCACAAAATCCCTTAACTCTTTGTGTTAGGTACAACTACAGCTTGCATCAACAGCACCAGCCCACCAATTTTTAACAAATTCTATTGTCACATTTACTGCACAATCTTTTTTATTTAGAGTGAAAAATAGTTTTAACAATGTATTACTTAAAAACTTCTTAATAATAGTTATTGCGGTCACTTCCTAAAATAGTAGCTTAAATTATTAATAACTTTGGTATATTATGATTTATTTAATTTAGACAGTATACCGATTTTGTTCTTAAAAAAAAAGTTTAAAATTATAATTTGCTGACTGGGTAAAAATTTGGAAGACAAGTTTAAACTTTCCGAATCAACTGACTGTTTGCTTTAACTTCAGTGGGTAGTCATGACAACCCACTTATACCAAGGCCATTATTGTGGTGAAACCCAAAGCGGATTGACATTGGCCAAGGGGGCTTTAAATTTGCAATTACCTCGGGTGGTGAAAGGAAGCGTTCGCCTATTTGCTAAAACTACTGTTTTCTTGACTATTTTTTTAAAGTAATTTAGGCTTCACTTTTAATCTGATCCCATTTTAAGAATGAAGTTGCTTTTAACTTCAGACAGGGGCCAAATTTAGTATGCTAGGATAACGTTCATTTGCTCACCCCAATAAAGCTCATTTGTTTTTTTAAGAAAAAAATATACCTTTCATAAAATTAAAAAAATTTAAAATAGATTTAGTAGCATTAAGTTTAGACAAAACTACAATTTAAAATACTTTATAAATAGGATTAATTATATCTTTTGAACATTGCCCCTTTAAAATGAGCCATTCTAGGCCGTGGCCTACTTGGCCCATTCAGAAATAGGTTCCTGCTAAATTAACTTGAATGAAATAATGGGATTGAAATTGAAGTAAAATATATATTAGGTCGTAGCAAATAAGGGCTATTAGCAACTGGTTCCTAATTTTAAACAGCAGCCAAGTAACAAGGCAGTTATTCGAGTGGGCTAATAATTGAAATTTAGACCACAACAGATTTAGGTATGCCATTTACATCCCGATTTGCATTGAATTGGCGAGATGAGTAAGTTCCAGTTTGATCCTTTTATGGAATATTGGGCACAACCACCAATGGTAGCTACCATGATTATAGTGCCTCAATCTTGGAGCCACAGTGAGCTAAAATTGTTCTAAAATATTTTTTATCACATATATTAAGGGGGAATGTTTTAACAGAAGCAGGGTCTCCTCTCTTTTCTGGCTGTATTCGATATTTTTAAACTTTTTCCTAGAAAGTGATAAATGTAACTGGCTTACAAAGCCAATACTACTTTTGAAATTAGTCGGAATATTCTTTTAAATATCAATAAATAATTTCACAACAGAAGAGGACAACCTTTTCCCGGGGTACCCACTCTTATTTCAAAATAAAAATCAATAAGATTTAAGGACCCCTTAAGGCAAACAATGAATTGGTGACAACATGCTTGTTCTTAAACATTGTAGGTATAAAAAATATTTAACATATACAAGTTTTACCTTGCAATTTTAGAATACTTAAAAACAGTTTACAGTTTAATATAATTTTTTCGTAAAAGGAGGATAATTGTATGTCCTTTCAGCTCTAAAAGTAAAAGAACACTCAAGAAAATCAGATATGTTAATCTATTGTGCCACAATCACCATATTCTGCAATTGTTCCATCGTGAAAACCCCCAAATATTTAAATACTTTAAACAATATTGTTAGGTAGCCATTTAGAAAGATGTAAGCAAGTACGGTAAATACAAAATCATATCTTAATGTTTCACACTTTGAAAAGCATCTTTAAATCATGTTATCAATAAATCAGTTTTCAAATGACTAAAAAACAGCACTATTGTAAAACATAGTTATTTATAATTTTAAAAATGGGGATAGTTTGTTTGGTCTAGCATCTTTTGATCTGATCCCTCTTCCCTATCCTCAGACACTACGTATAGCTACTTAAAAAAAGTTACATTATTTCCTTAATCTCACAACCAACAAGGTCAATTGAATGATTTAGAATGTTTTATATGATCCCGAAATGCCTGCTTTATTTATGAGCAGTTATGTTGGTAGAGTTGACACAAACCCTACCAGAGAGAGAGAAGGTATGGAATCTTTAATGATAAGAAATGCCAGAAAAGCGTTCAGAACACCTGTGCTAACAGAAATTATTATCCATGCAAAGGGAGCACAATGTTTATTAACTGTAACTTTGATGTAGTTGTAGTAACTGCATTCGAATAAAGCTAACAGCATGTTTGTCCCTACACGGTCTTAAGCGCGATAACAATGCATGTCAAAGAACCGAAAGGTTCAACTTATACAAGTTTCTCCATTGTATTTAATTAGAATAACTAGGCAAGTGGGATAGGGTTTCTGCATTTTTCCTTTAAAAAATTTGTTCTCTGCTTCGAATCAATTCCAAATCCTAAAATTGGTAGTGAATTATTATAAGAAACATACCTATGTAGGAAAAAATTTATATGTTGGAATTCCAAATTTAAGTGAATAAAATTTGCATTTCAAAATCCATTGCTGTTTTATCACACTTACCCCACATAGGGGTAAGTGTGATTTTGATGTGGGTAAGTGTGATTTCAGTTGCAATAAGTGTTTTCAAGCCATATAATTACCTAGCATACATTTTTCTTAACAATTTAATATAAACATAAATTTATTAGCATTTTACATCTTATTAGAAATAAACTAAAAATAAAAAATATGGAGAATTTTCGTTTTTGGTTCATGTTGTGATATAATAAACTTAAGTCAGGATGTAAAAGAAATAACCAATTTTATTATTAGTTAGACTGCTTTTTTTTACAGATTGTAATTTTCAAAATCTTGCAAAAAATACAGACGTTCTCTTCGGTCCATATTTGGACATGGGAGGTTCAAAACAATATCGTCCTTATCACACGTCATCTATATTTATCCATGAAAATGTCTTTGTTATGCTATCATATTTAAGAAATTTTACAGTAATCCCTTCTCGATTCACCTCATTTTCAGACTGAACTTGTCCCAAAAAGTGCTTTACCGTGTTTTTTTAAAAAAAAGGCAACAATGAATGTAGCATCCAGCAGAAAGGTCAGTTTTTGGTATTTCTAATTCAAAATCCTCTGGCATATTATGAAATGAAATGCCATTTCCTTTTATTCATTTTTTTATATTAATTTATAATTTAATAATAATATAATAATTTTTTCATATTTATGTATGTTTTGCACAAGGTAAATGGGGTGTTTTGGATTATCACACTTACCCATGTCACTTATCACAGTTACCCACAACTGACATTTTGAGGGGTAACTGTGATTGTACTTCCATACTTCACAACATGTGAAATAATAAACCAAAATAGTTTTATATCTTTACCTTTATTCTCTTTACTAACAAAGAAAAAACATGGTTTTTATAAAAATATGACACTTATGGAATTTGGAAGAAACCTTTCGAATTTGAAAAAAAACAGACAGTTGCACTTAAATTCAAAAGTTCAAAACTACCTTTAAACTATTATTTAAAGTCAATATTTCTTTTTAGTTTAAGTATAAGTAGTCTGATGTTATATATTGCAAACTTTCAGATTTTTAGAATGATTCCCAAAGTTACAAGAGCTGTTTATCACACTTACCCCACTTGACCCTACTATAAATAACTCTTGGTACAACGCTCGCTCACTCTCAACCCTTCGATCGTTAAACCCGGCTATTTCCGTATTTTGTGCATTAGCCTTTCTTAGGCTATGTCCTGACTACGCCACAAAGGCAACAAAACTTGGCGACTTGGCAGAGTCAACCACCTTGCTATTGCATTGCTTGGCGCGCTTGGCGGTCGCCAAATTTTGTTGCGTTTGATGTCGTAGTGAGGACATAGCCTTACAATGACCTTAAATTTTAAAATGTAATTTTTTTTATTTATAATGTACTTTTTTATTTGGAAATGTTTTTAAGATCATCTCTGAAAATAAACCGAAACCTAATTTTTTAAACAAATAATATTTTACTTGAAATAAATTATTTAAAATTTATCCAATGAAAACGACCATACATATTTGGCTAGGAGGTTAAAATCTCAGAATAGCAACATTATGTGGACACTAAATACATTGAATAATTGCGTCTCAATCCTTTTTAGCTATTAGAGAAAAAAAATATATAATTATTTTATACTTATAGCAGATTGATTTTGTATATAAAAGAATTACTTTACATCAAAATATTTTAGAAAAGTTTATTGCTCTTTGGTGATCAGTTCATTGAAAGGTTCTGTTCGGAATAATCTTAAATAAAACTAAGATTTTATATTTTTATCATTGATTTGCAAACATTTTGATTTTATTTTATCATAAGAACAAAAAATATCTATAGTCAAAATAAAAAATAGGAAATAATTGATGAATTCTAAAACAATTAAGACTATCATTGGAACTGGTAATTGCCAAGTGAAATGCACCAATTTGCTGGAGGTTTTTGGACAGTTGTTCCTTGACACATTTTGGACATGTACAAGATGCATAATAAAATATAAAGTTAAATGACTTCTGGAATCAATTTCTCTTGGGAAATTTAATTCAAAATAAATACAGGGTTGCCAGTCAAATTTAGGGATAAAATAGTCGCTTTAGTTGCCTGGAATTTCCAAAAAGTTGCAAAAATAGTCTCCTTATTATCAAAATAGTAGCAAAAATAGTTGCATCAAATTTAAATACTATATACAAAATCGAAACTTAAAACTTTTTGATAAGAAAATTGAGGAGCAATATGTGCGACTTAGGAGCAAATGCACATTATCTAGGACCATTATTGAAGAAAAAAATATTTTTTACCAATTTTTTTTATTTTAAAATTAATCTGCAATATTTGGATGTCTACTGTATCCCACTGGAATATTTTATTTTTTACGATCACCTAAGTTTCGAGATTACCGAATCACTAGAGTTTTGCGATTATAGAAGCATCAGAGTTTCAATAACTAAGTTTTAAAAAAATTTAGGAATCACCATTTACAAATTTTTCAATAACCAGAGTTTCTTAATTTTAAATTTAAGATCGCTGCAGTTGTAAGATTTTTAGACTGTTAATTTTTTTTTCAAGTTCAAGCTGATTATTTTCAAGCTATTATTAGATTGTTGAAAATAACGATGAAAAAAGTTGGTATTAACTGTTCTGATAACCTAATCTCCGTAACTTTGACTACATTTATTTTGTTGTCTCAAAATTGAAGGATTAGGTCGCATTTTGCGACTAGGCGACTGTAAATTTCGAAGCCTGCTAAACAGTAAACACCAAATATGAATTTGATTTCCTTGACCAACTCAGAATGTTGTTTCCCTTAAAAAAAATAACTGTTAGTTAAAATATGTCTTAGTTCATCTTGGAATTAGCTTAAATAATTTAATAATTAAAAAATCATTTTTGCATTTTGATTTTGATTTTTTTTACTTTCTCCATCAAACACAAAACATACAAGTTTACAAAAATAATAGACATTTTAAACTTTTTTTTATAAATATGAAAATATTATATCAGGTAGATAAAATTTCTTTTCACTGCTATGCACAGAATGTAAACATCAAAGTAGCAATTTCCAAAGTCAATAAAGTAATGTATTATTTAAAAAAAAAAGAATAGTATTATTTAAACACAACTCTGATAAAAAAAAAAATTCGCTATTGTAGTTAGATTTACAATAGTTAATACTCAATAAAGTAGTTACAGGTCAAATTAATCAAACGTTAAAAAACATTTGAATTTTAAGTGTTTTTTTTAATTTATTTTTTTAATCAAAAGAACAAGAACTATCATAAAATTTTGAACAATCACTACAATGTGAGTTAAAGAGTAATGAAATAGCTTATTTGAAAGTTAATTTTATGACCTTTTTACTCCCTACAATTTTTTTAAGGCTCTTGAACTTGTGAATGAAAAGCTTATATTGTACAATGAAGTATTACACAGAGTTTATTTGGCAAGCTAATAATGCTACATTAATGTGTAATCCAATTATTTTAATTTGTTAAAAGAACATAATTTTAAGTTTTGCATGTATCTTGTCTATATGTACATAAAAGTTAGTGAAGTTTGCTTTTAAATATCTTTTACTTTCAAATTTTTCTTTCTTTTTCTCTCAAATTCACATTTAACATTTTTTCGAATACCTAAAAGTTATAATGGTTTACACAAAACTTCTGAGATGTGCCAAGGTTCTTCCAACAGATTAAATATAAAGATTCTTGTTACCAGAAAACTATTTATCCGCACGTAAATGCACGATTCAACTATCCCAAAACTCTCGCGATCCAACTATCACGAAATTTCGTCGATCCTACTGTCCCGAAACTCTCGCGATCCAACTGTCCCGAAACTCCGGCGATCCTACTGTCCCGAAACTCCGGCGATCCTACAGTCCCGAAACTCCTGCGATCCTACTGTCCCGAAACTCCGGCGATCCTACCGTCCCGATACTCCGGCGATCCTACCGTCCCGAAACTTCCGCAATCCAACTGTCCCGAAACTCCGGCGATCCTACTGTCCCGAAACTCCTGCGATCCTACTGCCTCGATACTCCTGCGATCCAACCGTCCCGAAACTCCCTCGATCCCACTGTCCCAAAATTTCGGCGATCCAACTGTCCCGAAACTCCAGCGATCCTACTGTCCCGAAAATCCAGCGATCCAACTATCCCGAAACTCCCGCGATCCAACTATCCCGAAACTCCCGCAATCCAACTATCCCGAAACTCCCGCGATCCAACTATCCCGAAACTCCTGCGATCCTACTATCTTGAAACTCCTGCGATCCTACTGCCTCGATACTCCTGCGATCAAACTGTCCCGAAACTCCAGCGATCCTACTGTCCCGAAAATCCAGCGATCCTACTGTCCCGAAAACTCCAGCGATCCAACTATCCCGAAACTCCCGCGATACAACTATCCCGAAACTCCCGCGATCCAACTATCCCGAAACTCCCGCGATACAACTATCCCGAAACTCCCGCGATCCAACTATCCCGAAACTCCCGCGATCCAACTATCTTGAAACTCCCGCGATTCAACTATGCCGAAATTCCGGCGAAACTACTGAACAGTCCCGAAAATTGGTTAGGCTATTCCATATTCCGCCGATCTATATCGCGAAACTCCGGCGATTTTACGACCGAAGATTCTGCGATTGTAAAATGTGGCCTTCCGACGATTTTCGGGGGGGTAATACCAAAATGAAAGATATGAAAGATTGCGCGGAAAAAAAATTGAAATAGTCGCCGATCCTTGAAAATAGTTGACAAAATGCTGAAAATAGTCGCTTTTGGCTTGATTCTGTCTAAAAAAGTCGCCATAGTCGCCGGGGGTCGAAAATAGTAGCAAATAGTCTCCTTTTAGTCGCCACTGGCAACCCTGTAAATACTATTTACAAAAAAAAACCTACAAATTCATTGGGGCTTGTGGATTAATAGAAATGAAAAATTATATACATTATTTTTAACTACCACAGAAGTTTCAGCTTTTCTAAATATGTAATTACAGAAAGCCAGACTAGCATTATGATTTCTTTTGTTCTATACCTCCTTTTTAGGATACAATGGCTAGTTAGGAAAATAAAAATGCTTTTAAACCTATTTAAAATGGTATCCAGATTTAAATAATGCCATTGGCATTTATTTAATTTTATTAAAAGTGAAGAGGCTCAGTGGTAGTGCTTTGCCTTGCCACACCACAGGTCGAGTCCCGGATTGGGAGAGGTAAACTCATCCTTTCACCCCTTGAGTAGGTCAATAAAAATGAAGACCAAGCATACTTGGGAACTGGGGGTTCCGCGTGAGGTTGACCAAACCGGGACATATGCCTAGCACCCCAGAGCCAGAAATGGGCACTTCAGGCCTTGGCCCACTAATGGGTTGTTGCGAAAAGGAGTTTAGTTTTATGCAAGGGCAAGGGGGTAGGGGGCGATAATAAAATTTAAAGCTTTTATGCATTTGTTGTTACAATAAAATAGTTGTTAGATGACAAAGCAGTGCATTTTTTACAAAAAATAATAAAACACTTGAAATTTTATGGAATTCGATATGAAGTAGATTTAAATTAAACTTTCAGAATGCTGGGCTTCAATCAAATTTAATTTAATAGATAAATTTTAATATTTTGGCAACTATTGTTAGGATTCTAACAGATAAGATCTTTTAAAGTGTGCACAAGAAATATGATAATTCCTATATTTATATCAGAAAATTACATAAACTAAGACATTCGTATGATTTAAGTTAGGGATTAATAGTCTTTCACAACAAATAAAGGTGAATTTTTATCTCTGCAATCTGCATAAATTACATGATTTTAGTCACACAAAAAACGTTGGATTATTTAAATGCCATTAATAATCATGTTAATAACACAAAATTTTAAATTAAAAAAACTTGGGATTAAAAAAAAATTTTTTTAACACTTTTGCTCATTGGTTTCCAGTCTGCATTTTTTGCTGTACAATGACTACCACAAAGGAAAAACAACATTTACAGAACAGGATTATGGCAAAATGTTTTCTCTCGATTCTCATTTTTGGTGGAGCTTCTTACG
Organism: Oedothorax gibbosus; assembly: GCA_019343175.1. Classification (NCBI taxonomy): domain Eukaryota; kingdom Metazoa; phylum Arthropoda; class Arachnida; order Araneae; family Linyphiidae; genus Oedothorax; species Oedothorax gibbosus. Next base: position 725,959 of record CM033280.1, on the reverse strand, counting down.
AATCAAGAGGACAAAACAAAACTATTTTTAAAGAATAAGACAAAACCCAATTTAATTATATTTAACTTTCAAATATTTTTTAACCCTTACATATTTTCCTTCATTAATTGGATAATTCAAAACATGTATTTATTCAAAGAACAGTGACACAAAATAATAATTATGAAACCAAATGAAATTTGTTTAATACCTAATCATAAAAGTGCATTTAAGAATTGTTTTTTTTAAACCATTATTTATTTGTACGCCATTGAAATTTAAAGAAATAAATTTTGTAACTGCAACTGAATGCAGTTTTGATCTACTGTACGTTCAATATATTTTATTAATTATATTATAATGTTGCGGTAAATAAATAAAAATATATATATTTAGAAGCTAAGCTATTTTAAATAGCAATTTTATTTATGGCTTGATCAAGAACAATTGCAGCAATTTTAATTTCATAACTTTACAACTGTTTACCATTAAAAACAAAACAAAAAATTAAATAGTTAACTAATTAATGAATACATTTAATAATTTAAACAAGAATAATTTTAATTTGATTAATTTTTATAAAATTTACAATTCTTAAGATTTGTAAATTTTACAACTTAAAAACAAGATTTTCTTCCTTACTGTTTCACCCATAAAACAAGTTCGAAAACTTATTCGAAGCAGTGACACAGAATATTGATCTAAAACTTTTTTTAAAAATTCAGTTTGAAACCTACGACCTTTACCTTTAAATAATGAGGAATGAAATTTGGACTGCAATTACAAAAACAATTTGGACCTTAGTATTTGTTTAGGTATTATAAATTTTCAAGACTGAGGAATTAGGATCAGATTTACTGTACAATCCCACTTGGCGCAATTTTTCGGATTTGGCGATAAATAATTTTTTCTGGCAAACTGACTTCGACTGATGATTCGAATTCTATGACTTTGCACCGATGACGTTTTCCGGCAACCCTATTTTTTTTTAAAAAAGTCGCCAAAATACGGACTTTTGGCGCGATTTTGGAAAGTTCGCCAAGGAGGACAGTAAATCTCTACCGTACAGTAAATCTCTACCGAGGAATTATGTGACAATTAGTATTTAACTTTCAGAAACTTATTTTGCATAACTTTTAAAATCAAATTATGTATCATTTTAACTAACTAATATGTTTAATTGCACCTGCTATCAAACAGTTAATAAACTGAATGGGAAAAAACTAACTAAGTTAGATTCCCTTTTATAGCACCATTTGCAAAACTATGGGTTTTTGGCATTTAATTTTTTTTATATCAATTTCTAGGTACAGTAGTGGCCAAAAGTGTGGACATTTTTTTAACGTTTCATGTTTTTCAACTTTTTTGTTTTATGATTGCTAATTCCATGTAAATGTAGTGTAAGTCACGATTTAAGAGGAGATTAAAAACTTTTTTAATTTAAAAATAAATCAAATTAAATAAAGTACATTACATTATTTAGTTATAATACAACTATTCCACAATTTTTTTTTCATTTAATGTTAGAAGTTGTAGTGATAATCACTTTTAACAGACGTGACTTACACTACAGACAGGATAATTTTGCATGGAATTACAAGTAGAATATATTAATTTTCCCTTAAATAAAAACGTTTATATATTAAATTGAAGGTAATTTAGTGTAGAATTTAATAATAAATACTGTATTACAATATCTGTATTACAAAAAAATTATGCAACTAATAGTAAGATCTAAAAAAATGTCCACACTTTTGGCTACCACTGAATGTTTGGCATGTAACCATTGGCAACTAAAACCTGGTTAGTCTCCCTCAGAGGGATGTAAAAGACCAAGATGGTTTGTAAGATAAAATTTATTTCAGTTTATGGTGGTACCAATTTGGTTGAAAATTTAGTTTGCTGCAGAAATATTATCCTTACTAGGAATACATGAATTTAATTAGTAAAATATAATCATGATTGGAGGTATTTAAAGGCGTGGGACACTTAACAAAATAAACTAAATTCTAATTGCACAAACTAACCACACAATTTATTTTCATGCACAAAATAACAAGACAACCAAATATTCTTTATTTATATTCTGTAAAATCTTGTTTTGTATATTTATTCTTTCTAAAAGAATATTAAAATATTAATTGCTTAGAAAATTAAAAATATACGGCATAAAAACTTTTTCATTCTTCTAAAAAAAACTATTTTAACTCACAGTGGGCAGAATAATAAATCATAGTGCACAAGATTCATACAGGGTCTATAGATCAAGTGAGTTTCTTCTATTTTTTTTTATGAAAGCGCTACAGCCATTAGTTAAATTAAACAGTATATTGAACCAAAAGTAGTGTTTGAGGATAAAAAAACTGTATAGCTTAATGCTTAATCTTTGATCCGATTCAAATTTTTAGGGAGGGGGAGTTTTTTTTTTAATTCTATCGTATTTTGGAAATTACAGTACAAGTTTACTACATGGATACAACTCAATTCAAGTTCACATAAAATTTCAAGTTTAACAAGTTGAACCTCTCATCTTATTAAGTTTTATCATTTTATAGGAAAAAGAAATTTTTGTCCACCAAGATAGTGAATTCTGCCTACTGTGACCAACTTGATTTATGTATTTTTTTATTTATAAAAGGATTTCATAAACTCATCTCTGTCAAACATGGGGTTTATTGTTTGGCAGAGGATACACGCACACATTGCACATATGGGTAGTAACTGTGCATGCTCAAGGGGTGGGGGCGTGTACTGGCATGAATTACGTTTGAAAGTTGAGATTACCCATTTTTGGGCCCCGGACAATTTTTTTTGCTGAAAGAACATCAGTAGCCAACATGGATGGGGCAGTATTGTAGGGCCCAACGCAAAGCCTAAAAACGCTCATTTTTGGGCCACGGAAATTTTTTGATTTCTTTAAAAAACATCTGTTCTAGCCAAAAAAGTTGAAGTTCAAAATATGAGAATTTTTAATAATTCATGAAAGTTTAAAAAATGCAAACAAAATTTCAGCACAACTTAAAAAGATGACTTCCAGGGTAAAATACAAAAAAGTTTATAAAACATTTGTAATGTAACCGAGAGCGGAAATTTAACCAGAGACCTTTTGAACACAAGCCACTTACGCTACCACTAAGCTATGACGCTCCGGGCAGAATCAAACTGAAACTTCTAATAAGCCCGTCATGGATTACTCCCCGTACGTGCAATGCTTGTACGGTGCCCATACATGTAGACACACTGTAATTGTTTCTAGCCCTCAAACTCATCAATTTCATTCCCAACACTTCATACACAAAAACACCCAGGACTATAACCAAGAACCACATATCAGATAAACGGACAACAAAATGCAAACACAGACACCAAATCAGTTATTACGGACATCAACATGATTCGCAATGCGCACAGTCAATGTTCAGACACAAAATGGAGAGCGACACGGATACAGACAATGGACAGGAACAGACGCTTCAACGGACAGCTGAATTCGGATAACAGGATGGTCCGGATATTGGGGGTGGGAAAACACTTTTGATACGGACAATAAGAGGTATGAAAGTGTTCTACGGCCGTAAGATATACGGGACACGTCGTGGAATGAGAGTATGAAGAGCTTGATGTGTGGATGTAGTGTGGGGGCATGAAATAGGTTTTGTTGTGTATTTTTGGCCTCGTGATGTTGGCTGAAGCTAGGCCTACTGTACTATAAAGCCACAGAAGCTCTTCATGACGTCAAGCTATCCGTTGGATTGCCAGCTTTATTGAATGTGAACTTTTAATGACAGAAAACTTTTAAAGACTAGAAAGTTATCTTAATTACTAGTAATTTTCTGATTTAATTAATCAAGCTTTTGATTCATAAATTTTTAGTTAATGCTAATTATGAATTAGCATGACATTTTTTTTAAAATAAATACCATTGCTAATGACAATAAATTAAATTTAGTATTATTATAGTTGGTGATATAAATTATTTTTAATTTCTAATTAATTGGTGCATTTTGGTTGAGATATTAATTAGTGGACTAATTATCGGGATCATCTGGTAGCATTGGGGATTGTTAAAGGATTTGTGGCTGTTAAAAATGAGTGACTTTAAATTATATGATTGAGACATGTCATCGACGTAATAATAAAACATTTCAACATAGAAAAATTTAAATGAAAATTGCACGTACCTTGGCAATCCACAGTGGGTTGAGCACTGTGGATTGCGATGGGTTGATCATTGCCACTTGTGTTGGAGAGAGGCCCCACTTTGATGCCATAATACGGACGAGGGTCCTAGCAGGGCCGGATTTAAAGATTTGACGCCAGTCACAATATTCTCCCACTTCGGGAAAAGGTAGCTGGTTAGCTGCAAAATAAGGTGGTATTTGCTGTTTAAAATATATACACATATTAGAATCACCTATGTACCTTTACACACTCAAAAGCGAAATAGGCGAAAAAAATTTTTAACTGTTCTACTATTTTTCTTTGAACTTCGAAATTCGGGAGGAGGGGGTGCATTTGCCCTCGCAGCGACCATGTTTGCTACGAAATATTAGTACTATATTTAGGTTTACGCATGAATGTAAATTATTTGTTTTCTTTCTTAAAATATTCCGTTTCTTTAATATTCGCTATTATAAAAAAATTTATGCCGAATGCCGCTTTAATTGGTACAATGGTTATTGGTTCCTAGTTCTCTCTCCTACCAAAAAAAAATTAAAAATGTTTAAGATAATTACTAACTTCTAATTACTACTATAATTGAATTACTTAAATTGAATACTGGCATTTTTTTAATAGCTTTTTAAAATACAATCAACCCCCCCCCCTCCCCCACACACATAAATAAATTGCAGTTGTCTTTTATTGTTAAATGCCCAAAAATTTAAAACTATACAAATTAGAATTATTGATAATTTAATGATAGAATAATTACACTAAATATAAGGTATTTTTGGAAACCTAATCCTCATATTCTCAATAAAAGCGTTTGCTGACATGAAAGAACAAAGACGTACTTGTCGAAAGTTACGAAATCAATCAACACGTAAAACAAATTTAAATTTTAAAAAAATCTTCTTGCGCCGCATCACATATGCAATTGGTTATGAAATTAAATACATTTACACAATTACGTTACCAGCTTAATTTAAAGAGACAGCAGACGTTCAAAGAAACATGAACAAAGAAACAACGTTGATGAACAAAAGAACAATGACGCACTTGTCGGATAAGTTTAGAAACCAACACATTGTGCATGAAATAATTTTAAATCTGCAGGCAATCAACACGTAAAGTAAAACAATACAAGAATATATTTGAAAAAATTTACTTACATGCATAGAACTATTTAAATTCATCTTCTGCAGGAAGGTCCTTTGTCTACATAACGGAACAAACATCAGCAGACCACCGACACGTAAGACGAACAAAAAGAAAGTGACCGAAAAATTAAAATTTCCCGCTATTTGGCGAGTTTGGCTAGATTTGGCGAATAAAAATCGAGCGATCTCATTGGATGTTCAGTTCACTTTGTGACAAAGGGCTTCCTATTGGTTGGAAGGGAGTGGAATGTGCTGAATTGCTAATTTTTGGGCGGCCTGCGATTACGTATGCCATCGCAGGGTTACCACTCGCCAATTGTTTTTGATAATATTGCCAAGTTGGTGGACTATATATTATATCGTACAGTACCGCACATGCGCAGAAAGAGGTGTATCGAAAGAGAGGGAAAAACGGAAAGTTTTGAGTTCTCTTTTGTTTTTGTTGCCCATTCGGACAGCAGATGTTAATAAACTAATTGGTTACTTATAACTACGCTTGGCTAAAAATAAATCATTTAGCTTTATTTGGCTAGTAATTTTGTTAATTTCGAATTTTCGAAAGGCTTTCAGATGGTGTTTTTTTTTGTTCTATCTTGCATAAAGTTTCGGGTTTTTTTTGTAAATTTCAATGAAAAATTGAATGCGTATTTGGTTAACCGTACTGGAAATAATATTATTAATTATAATAATACAATATTATTAATTAATAATAAATATATATTATTAATTAATAATAATATAATATTATTAATAATTAATATAATATTATAAATTTATTATAATAAGTTACTAACTTTGGCTATTTTTTGTTAATTCATGGTGAAAAGAAAAGTTGAACACCAACATTTTAGTTAGTTTATCTGTCAGAGGTTATACTCGAAAACTCGGTTTTTCGAAAAAATTGTGCATGCGCAAACGGTGGTTACCATAGATCTTTTAGATTTGAAAGTTATTGAAATTATAGGGTATATAACTAACTTCAAATACACGATTTATTGAGTATTATTCAAAAGTCGTGTGTGTGACGTTACACATCCCTAATTTATTATAAAAAAGCCCTTGGGTTTAAGTTTTGCACAAACTAAAAGAATTGAAACTAAAATAATAACTGGTTAAAATTTCATTCCTTTATATACAATATTTTATATACAATTATTATATAAAATTATTTCCTACAAATTCATTACAGACGAAAAAAGTAGATCGAAATGACTGTAATCACCAACCTCTATCAAAAATATCATTTTTTTACCAACATATAAATATCAAATTTTGTTAAAGTATCGCTTTTGTAAGGATGCGCGATCTGACACATTCAAATATGCCGACAGTTTTGGTTAATTAATTTGGTATTTTAATTCTTTTTATCATTCAAAGTACAACCAAAAGGGTTGAGTAATCAAATCGGGTAACCTTGCTTCGTCCTGAAAATCGTCGAAAAGTCATTCTACTCTACTTAGACTAAACATCAACGACTCCTCAAAGATAGACATACTTGGTCTGAGGGACTTACCTTTTTCTCCTTCTTGATTGTTCCTTCATTTTGCCCACTTGACATATAAGCGCCAAGCGCCAATGAAGGAGGAGGAAATAGGTAAATCCGTCGGACTAAGTCCATCCGTGTATTCCGTTAGTTAACACAAAGGAAATGTAGAAGTGGCGCCTAATCAAATATCAACAAAATGATCTCGATTTCATCTGCCGGCCATCTGCAAGCAATCGCTGACCATGTGTTTTTACATTTTCTGTCGCCAAAACATTTTCCCAACTTCCAAACAAAGAATCTCCAACGGGGGGGGGGGGGATTTTAGGAACGACTCGTTATTGAACTCTGTTTCTCAAGAAAGGTCATCCTATAAATCGGATCCGTGCTGGAAATAGTAGAAAAATCCTCAACACGGATGGGCCCGAGTACACAGGGACAGACGTGCTCGTTAAATCTATGGAGTCTGAAAGTCCCGACGGCGTTAGCGTACGATGTCGCTCGAAGTTCCGTTGGGTGCCCGCTCAGGTGTCGACCTCGTCCACTTGACCAGGGTTCTAAATTACGAGGCGTTATTGGCTGTGTTAAAGCTCCTGAAGGAGGCTAGAAATAGGCAGCCGGAAACGATTACCTTACCTTACCTCAAGAAAGGTTTCTAATAGGTATATTTTATAATCCATGTTACGTTAAATTATCATCGCAATAGAGATACACAACCACTGTCAAGTGACCTGAGCAGGCAACTAATGCAACTTTTATAAATACGGACTTGAAGCATATTAACGTGCCTCCACACGTGGTATTATTATTAAACGGGCATTTTGGCTGCAGAGACCGTTTATAGGGCGGCGGTTATTTCAGCAATGCCTAGATCCGAACCTGGGACCTTTCGCATGCAAGACAAGCATCTTACCAACTGGGCTCCCCTTTAAATCTCTGTACATAATCCGTATATGGGATCCAGGAAGTAGTATAATTGAATTTTCATGAAATGAACGTCGCACTAGAACTAAACATTATTGGCAACGGACCAAATGTTTGCTGAGAACCACGGCCAAGTCAGTTGGCCCACCTCGCTGCATTAGGACTTTGGACCACTACAGTTTTCACGGCCACCATTCAACTACACACTTTTGTCTTTTTTACACAGCACGATCCGTTCATACGATGGCAAAAGCGGGGACAGAACCAAGGAAGGTATTCTACGTGGCATGACTCCTTTATGGACCCCGTCACGCCGACTTTTTCCTATCTTACTTTTCTTCTAAGTCAACTTGAGAACATATCAAGCTTTGTTAAATGAGTTATCTATACTAAGTAAGAAATACGACATTTTTTTGACACAACGCATGAAATTGTACTTGTTATATATAAAGATCGTGATCGATAAATGGACGAAATTCGTCGCGGTTCAAAATTACGATCCATTGTTTCCTAGAACCTTTGCGAATATCACTTGCTTAATATGTTAAGTAGCCTCACAAAATTGACCAATACAATAAAATCTAATCAAAACTGCAAAATTTATAAATAACATTCAAAAACACCATTCGGTATTAAGTTTAGCGCTTTCTTGCAAGATATGTTTTATAAAGGAAAAACAACTTCTAAAGGGTACGCAACAGAACAGTGTCGAGTGATAAACGGCTTTGCTTGCCTAATTTTATTTATTGGTTAGATCAGTGGTTCCCAACCTTTTCTGGACCATCGCCCTTTCTTTAGGTTGACTAATACCTATCGCCCCGTTTTAATTTTCATGTTATGTCTAATCATAATTTGAGTTAAAGTGTAACTATAAAACAGTTTTATAACACTTATACTAACCGTTTATAAAAGCAACCAAAGAAGCTTTATCTGGTCACTTTCAAATAAAATAGAAAAAACATAAAACATTTTTAACGAACAAAAGTGAAATACTTAACTAAGTATTTTTATTGGTTTCTAGAAAATTTAAGAGAGTTGAATATAAAATTGGCTGGTTTGGTTATGGTAGGAAAATGGTTTTTACTGTACAAAGGTACAACATTTTCCCCCTTTGAATACTCATCGCCCCCTGATCGCCCCTCAAGTATTTTTTTGCCCCTTGATAACACGAATCGCCCACTTGGGGGCGATCGCCCCCAGGTTGGAACCGCCGGGTTAGATAATGTTATCAGAACTTCATTTAAATGTTAGTCAAAACCAAAGTAATAAGTTCAATTACAGTTTGCTTCGCTTTAATATATTAACGTAACAACTACTAACTGATTTTGAAACAAATATACGTATTTAAAATACGGGCTTTAAAAAAATTTCAGTAATGTGCATTAATAGTTTTTGAGAGAAAAAAAATAACCCTCATTCCTTACTATATTTTTAAATGACCCCTCATCGCAATAACTATAATAATAAATAACACTTAATAAAAAAACACATACCAATTAACGCCCAATCCCAAACTGGGATAGTCTAAACACCAGCTGCATCATCCTACGATCGATGCGATGGTGGAAAAAGGACTTAAAAATCCCATACGATGCACATTTTGTTTACGGTTTCTTTGTGAAAAGTGAACACGTGTGCTTTAGTGTAAGAATTTAAACTAATAAACAGAAAGCAATCGAATCTATATAAAAGAACGAACCGTTCTTCTTTTCCCCTCACATTTGTAAGTATGGTTCGGAAATTCCACGATAACTATTATCATCATGTAACATTTTGCCAAATTTTACATTTGCATATTTCACTAGAATTTAAATAAATTCTCGCACAGTCATGAAGAGTTTTTGCGGGGGGGGGGGATTACCGAAATCGACGAGTCGTCTGACGTGAAATTTGGTGAGACTCGATGGCAAAGTTTCTGGACGCCCCCAAAATATTAAAGCAACTTATAAAAAACCAACAACGATACAACTGAAAACATATTGAAACATTCATCACAATTAGCCACAGATTTAAGGTGTACCAGTACACGGTTTTTTTTTTTTTTAAATCTTATTAGCGATATTTATTTTCAACAAGCAGGATCCGTTTATATGACAGAATATAGGATGAAAGAGATATTATGTGTATCCCTCTCAACTCGTTCGAAACACATGATAATGGTATTTTTTTTATAATATCGTGCAAAAAAACTAACTCTTTCAAATCAATAATCGTGGCAAAAGTGATGCTTTTAACGAAGTCGTGTTTCAAAGTTACTTTTACGCACTAGTGCGACTAAAGTAAATAAGAGCATCTGATTGTTGTAAAATTCTTTATTTGAGCGCGATATTTTATTCGGCGGCTTTGTGATTGGTGGAAAATTCTTTATTTAAACGCGATTCTTTATTTGGCGTCTTATTTCCAATGCCAATCTAAGAAATACTTTTTGCATATGATTTTAAAATAATCCTTAATATAAATAATCACCTTCAAATCATTTGAACTTGATAATAAAATAACTTGATAATAATGTATGCTAACACGTTGAAAACAGCCTTTTTTTAAACTTGTGAATTTATTCCACTCGTTTAAAAAAGCCTTACTTTTCACACTAGTTGCATAAATAACAATTTTTGGCACTTTCCGACACAAAAATTCGAAATAACTGTTTCCTAATAAAGAACGCGTCCTACTAATCAGGACTAACCAGCACTGCCCTTTTTTTCCTTCAATGTAACCCGACACTTTCTCGCGAACTTTCTCGAACGCAATAAATCTGTCACAAGCAAGGGTGCAGGTGGTCTTGTTTGGACACCAAGAAGGAATGCGAGACATACGCGTTCGTTTTGCAGAACAGTATTCTCCTATTGTGTTATTTTCATTTGTACCAAAGTTAAACCCTTCTTAGAATCATTAAAAATTACAAAAATATGTAGTATGTATGTATATTGTAGAATAAGATCTGGACTAATAAAATGTTTAGATAATAACGTTAAAAGTTTTGAGTAAACAAGTTGCAAGATTCCAATATTTAATGAATAAAGAAAAAACTTTTCTACGAGTGCTCTGAAATCGGGCTTCATTTCTAGCGGTTCGCCATTTTGTAAGCAAACTATACTGATTTGTATTATAGGATGGCAAGGACAGAACCTGCAAAGGAATCCTCAGTGACATAATTGTTTTTAATAATATAAAACTGAACTCCTTCTCTCACTCCTTGCAAATGACCTTATCTATTATAATGAAAATTCAGTTTTGTGTGTGTATTTATGTCACTGATAGACTCATAAACTGGACATTTGTTTGACTCGTAACTTGGCACAAATGTGTAGTTCATACTTAAGTTACAGATTTCGAACTTTCAGAGCTCAAAATGTTCTATTTTAGAGAAAATCCGAATATTCTGAAAAAGTACACCACTTTCGCTCAAATCCGATTATTTATTGTGCTAGAGCTATATAATAAGTGTTTGTAGCTATATCTCTTTTCTCGCCAAATTCTTACCAAAAAACGCGCCAAATGAGCTAAAAGGTTTTGTATGTTTATGAGGGAAATTACGATGACTTTTATGCGTGTATTTTATAGAGTTTTTTTATTTTGGATTTTTAAGGTAGTATAAGTAACATGATATTATACTTTATAATGAGCGGAAACAATAACATAGATAACAACTTATTATTCTAGAATGGAATAAATGGTACATATACTTGGATCGATTACAACTTTTTTTTTAGTCCGTGCGGTGAACGGGTATTTATTTGCTATTAAAATAATAAAAGAAGAGAAGACTTCGGTTTGGAGACTCCGGCTATCCCAAGTCCTAAAATCTCTAATGGTGCTGCCACCTATTAGAATAATTTAAGATAAAAGCATGTTTTTTTCCCTTCTTCAAAGTTCTGACGCCACGTATGATGTAGCTACAGGAAGCGTAAATAAAAGTGTCCCGGCCACGGAAGTATAAATAAGATAAAAATGCTGCCAAGTCAAAACGCAATGCAAAAACAGGCTTGCTAAGTGAAGCCATTGATCGTCTTCAATAGTAAGCCCGAACAAACGCTTGTCGAAATATTTGCGGGTAACTATGCAAACCTGCGCACCGATGTGTCCCCACCAACACAGGCCGCACTAAGATCTGAGTTCGCGAATAGTTCATGTGTAGCTCTAGTCCAGTAATCAACCAAACCAACCAATGAAGTGAAGCTATTGAACCAGGGCATTTTTTTCATATGATGCAAGTCTTAAAAATGCCGCCCTTGATTTTTTTATTGCTTTCATAATAACTATGTGTTGTGCAGTTTTTAATTACTTATATATTTGTAAAGGGGGAGATAGAATTTTAGGTTAAAGCTATAGTGGATAGAATAAATGAAATAATTAATTGTTATTGTTTCAAATTGCGTTGTGAAATCAAAATTCAAGTGTTACAATAACCCCTGGAATAATGCAGCATGAGACATGGTTATTCACTAAAATTTAACCCTTTATTTGGCACTACGTTACAACATTCAAATGCATTTAGATTCATAAATTGATCCTGGACAAACAATTGAGACATGGCAGACTTACCCCAGAGGATTAAGATGGGGGTCGACATCTTGAAGGAATAAGTGGTAATGATTGTTGGACGATTAAATCGTGCCAACATATGTTTTCATCCAAAACTGGAAACATTTCTGTCCACCTGTGTCCGTACGTCAAAATAATAATAATTATTATCGTGATGATAACGCACGCATGTTTTTATTTAGATTTTTCTTAAATTTGACATTTTTTTAGTTTTAGTTTAAATTATCGTCGCATTAGAGCTACACGAGAGCTATTGGTGACGCGTCGTATTTTAGAACCACAGTCAAGTGACGAGCCGACACCTGAGTAGGCCGCAACCGTTAAGGGTGACATCGTACGCAAGCGTTAGGACTTTGAAGGACGTGCACTCCTTCTATACAGGGTATTATTCGTCGGATATTTTGGCCTGCACGGGCCGTTTATAGGTCGGCAGTTAATTTGGCGATGCGCGGACCCGAACCTGGGACCTTTCGCCGCGAGTCAGTTAAAAATATGTTTTTCACATTATTGCCTTAAAACCGATTTTACTTGATTTTGAGTGTCGAAATACCCATGTTTTAGTCATTAACTTATAATTTTTTCTAATAGTTTATTCTTAATCATTATCGTTAACCTTCTACCAAACTAACTTTTTAACATATCTAAAACGCTAAATAGATATTTTCTAGTATATCTCTATATATTTCTTAGTCAATATTATGTGCAGAATATATTGTATCGCACTTTGCTGATGCGATAAGTATATATATAAGAACCAGAATTCAATGTGCATAACAAAGACAGTGAGTGAGAGTTCAACAGCTGCGAGTACTATTTACAATTAACCAGTATTTTTTTCGTACTTGAAAAGTACTCAATTAACAGAAACAAATGCATACCTTACTTGAAGAAGAAACCTTTATATAATTTTCGCAAAAAAATTGAGTCCTAAAAATTGATCTTCAAATCTAGTCTATTACTAGGTCTAAAGTAGATTGATTGAATTGTGATATGTGTTTGCTCTAAGGCAGCTTCATCTCAGTCGTAATATTTGAAAACAAAGCAAACATGTTTTTAAAAAAAACCTAAGCTGGCCATTAAGGCTGTCTATTTTTTGCCTCCTCCTTTAGGAGCTTTAACACCGACAATAACGCCTCGTAATTTAGAACCCGGGTCAAGTGACACACTAAGCTACTCAAAAATTTTATCCCTTCAAATTGTGTTATTGCCAATAAAAAAGAAATAAAGCTTAAATACTATATATAACTAGCACATAATAGAGGCTAGAAATAGACAGCCTCAGGGATGCAGAATATGTCCGATCCGGCGATCCTAGATCGGGGGAAATTTTAGCCATCTGGGGAAATTTTGTGGAAAATATTCAATTGTTTTCGATTTTAACAATATATTACAAAATTCCCTGACCAGCCGTTCTGTTTTAAAACCTACCGTTAATTTACTTTTTGTTTCTAACAAACCAAAACAGCGTACCGCTTTTGTCTCCTAAATTCAGCCTGTCATCGGGAGTTGATCGCATCCGTACGCCATGCACGCCACGCATCCGTACGCCCCCCCCCCCCCCCCTTGTGTCAAATAGCGTAGCCATCGCCAGCTACTGTACAGATGGTCCAAACCAGGGTTCGATTTAAGTGGTATCGCAATTTGCGATGCAAATTCACCGAAACAGCTATAAAAATAATCAACCGAATCGCTACAACTGCAATGCACTTTTCTTTTAAAGCGATTTTTACTTTTTCTTCGCACCGTACCATTTTTACGGTGCCCGTAATTAGGTGAAACTAAACTTAAATTTCAATAAACTATAGGTTAAAATAACAGATTTTAATAATGAAGATAAAAATTTCAATCAAAATGGGAAGATGAATTAAGATTGTTACACTAAAGATGTCTTCAAATCTCGTTCAGCCAGTGCAATCTCCCATTAGAAGAGTAGTCCAATAATGCTTTCCTGATTTGCTTATTTTGCGGCCTAGTAATTTTCACGAAATCTACCGATGACGTCACATTGCATCAGAATGATTGACAGTTCTCTGGTTCTGTGTGATCGGAAGAGTATATCGTTACTTTTGTAGCTCCGGTTCAGGCCAAGTCGGACGACCAGGATATTTTTTCTGATCAAGTGTCCTACTCACGGCGTATTTGAGTAGTGATCACAAGAACAGCATGGATGTTAAAATACTTTTTGTTTTACATTTGAACCTTTTTTCTACTTCGGCATATACTGGGGTTTCTGATTTTAGATAATTTTTAGGTTTTTTTTTTTTTTTAAATGGAGTGTCGGTGTATACAAGCTTTATATATTTAGGTTTTATGTTGCTAGTAAATTTATAGTCCTTGAATTTTTCTGGAAAAGTGCTTGAAAATTTTTTTTCTTAACAAATAAGACCAAAAGTTGAGGATTTCAATCCCAAAAAGGCACTCAAGATTATTATTATTATTTTTTTTGCAAAACCTGGTGCCAGCCTTATGAAACTGCCAAACGGCCAAAACTTGAAAGTAATATACCAAATGAATGAACAGCAAAACATGTTCATAGAGAAATCTGATGAATATGACCCCCTCCCCAAACACCATAAATAAAAGAAAATGTACTTATTTTAAAGTATTTAAAAAGATATTAAAAGTACATTTAGTAGTATAGTATTATATAATTATTTAAAATTTATCTTGTGATAATTGTTGAAATTTAAATTTTATCGGTCACGCTTAGTTCAGCTTTTTTGGTTTTTCAAACCAAGCATTTGTGGTTTGGATTTCAGCTTTTTTGTTCAACAAGCACTAACATCCCTGTATATCGTAACATTTTCTATGCCTAAGGAAATACAGAATTTATGTTAAGTCTATAACATAGTAAAATTTTGGGGGAAATTTTTTAACGGATTGGGGGAAATATTGGGAGTAAAAACATTTTCTGCACCCCTGAGCCTAACCAGCACATCGGTTGGTTAAATGAAGTACCACTAGAGCAACTTCGGCTTAGATTGGCATTGTATAAAACTTTACGAACCCAAAAGCATGGTTTGGTTATTAATGTCGCACTAGAGCTACACAAGGACTAAGGTCAGCCCCACTTTTTTAGAGCCACGGTCAAGTGACGACCCTAAAGTAAGTTTTATCACCAAGGTTCTTTGTTATACACTTTATCCCATACAGTGTCATCATAATCTTGGCATATTTAAAAGTCGGGTTGAATATTCAGTCACACTAGAGCTACATAAGGATGGAAATATTAAAAGAAATTACATCAGAAAAAATCACATTTTAAAAGGCCCGAGTAGAATTGCGCGTCGTACAACAGCCATCATCATTTAAAGCAGTCTAGTACCTTTTTAAAAGAATACATTCGACATTAAATTAATCCCATTTTTTAAAAATTTTTAACTTAAACTAAACCATTAAATTACAAATTGTATTACTTATACAAGTAGGTTTGTAACAGAATATGCCACTTAGCCTGCTTCCACCCAACATTTGTGTTCAACAGGAAAAGAACCGCCAAACACAGCATTAATTCTATATTAAACATTTACATGCTAAATTTGGCTAGTTTTATTATATTTTATTTCGAAAATTCAATAATTATTACTTATCGTTTGCAAAAATTAATTTGTATTTCAAAGAATAAATATGTACTATTCCTCGCTTTTAAATAGAATGAAAATATTTCATATAAACGTACAAAGAATCTCGTAGTGAAATATATTTGACGCCATTTCAAACTGATCGATGTCGCAAAATAAATTTATTTTAATTTATTGTCTAAAAGAATAAAGTTTCTCGGGCGATTGTTGCGAATGGTGATTTAATTCTAATAACAAACAAGGCCTTTAGCTAGTTGTAATTCAAACTTTTAAACGCCAAAATTAACTATTTTCATTAATCTGCTTTCTCAGATTTAATTAAATTTCAGTTCGAAAAATATATAATTAGTACAAATGATGTTTTAAAAATAAAAGCGAAACTTTGGCACATTTTTTATGCCCAAGTTAGAATTCTCTTTGCATCTTTCTTCATACATATATATAATGAACCATTAAAAGAACTCTATTGTGATATTACAACACAATCCAAACTGAATTATATCACATAAATAAATATTCTTTCCAAAGTTGGTATTTTTTTAAAATAAAGTTTCTCGTACGTTTAACAAAATGGCAACAGTGAAAATATTGAATAAAAATGGAATTTGCATGTTATTTAAATGTAGATTAAATTTTAAGTTATTTAAATTTAAATAAACTAAAAACTAAAAATTTAAATTTTTTAATGAAATTTGAAATGTAGCCTAATCTGATTTTTTGCTTCAAAATGACGTATTCCACTTGTCTGTGGGATGTGTGGTTCTTGCTGTGAAAGTGGGTGACAGACGGACTGAACGATTATAAAACCTTCCACTTTTTACGTTATAAACGTAGTGTGGAAGCTAAAATTGAGCTTCCAGTATAACCAACCTATACTTCAGAATGAAGCACAATATTATATTCTAAATTCCTAGTGAATCCAAGTACTAGTTTATAAATTTATATTACGAAAATCGATCCCAAGTTTTACAATGTTACTTAAGGTTTGGTTAAATTAAATCCACACTAGAGCTTCACAAGGGGACGGCACTTCAATAAATATTTCACCAAAACTCAGACAATAAGCAACTCAAATCTATAAACCTTCATCTGCAAATAATCAAATGAAAATTAACCTAAAGGTCCTTTCATGTTTAGAACTTTTCCTACTTTTAATTATTATATTAATTCTATAATATTATATAATTAACTTCATCAATGAACTGAATATTGTTTTAAAACTGAAAAACTTCCAATGAATTGAAATGACTAATAACGAAATAAGAATGATTTTTTGTCATACGCACACCAATGATGTAAATCAGGAAACACTTGTTACAAATGGTGTGATAATTTATTATTTTTGTAAAAAATATACAAAAGTTTACTGCGTTAACACTCAGGCTTGAACACAAGGTACTTGTTAAAGAGCACTTTACAATCATAACTTTTACGCGATACTAAAACTTGAAAAGAACCAGTTTGCGAATTTAATTCAGTATAACATTGAAGATAGTTATTGAATAACAATTTTGTAAAAAGACTGATTTAAATGACATGCAGAAGAACTAATTTTACACAATGTCACAGCAATTTATACAGAAGACATAACCCCAAAGTCCTTTGAAGTGGAATTGTTCAAAAAGGTGATGTTCCTATGGTGTTTGAATGATGATGAACTACCATATGCCTTGTACAATTAATGATTGGTAAATTTGCTAGTTTGGGAATGAGACTAAAGTTCGTCATGAGCGTCCGCCTGAAAGAACAAATAAGACTCATTAAAGCAATTACAAATAAAGAGTTCAACTACAATTAAACAGGGTGACTTTGTCCCAAGAATAAAACCCCACAGTACCGGCTTTCATCTTTCGAAATGAAGAGTACATTAGGACTAAATATTTTTTATAAAATTTTGCAAGAAAGATTGATGCATAAAATGCCAAAAAATGGGTCTATCGCATGGATGGTTGACTAGAAATAATTTTAAAAGCTTGGGTCTAAGTTAAGGGGGAATGGGCGCGCTGGACCGAGGGTCTCCAAAGCAAAGTGCATCAGTGTTAATCCTATGGCAAAAAAAAATATTTTCTCTGCCACATTTCTCCGGCTGTATTGAATATTTTTACAAGCGGATTTTTTTATGTGATAAATGTAGCTGACTTACAGGTCCCGAACTTCCCACTTTTTAAAATGAGTTCGAATATTTTTTAATTTTCAATAATTTTACACAAAATATTCGAAGCTACTTCAAAAAGTGGGAAGATAGAGACCTGTAAGTTATCTACATTTATTATTTAAAAAAAATACTTGTAAAAATATTCAATACAGCCGGAGAAATGTGGCAGAGAAAAGTTTTTTCACCATTGGATTAACACTGAGGCACGAGTTTTGAGACCCGCGGTCCAGCGCGCCCATTTCCCCCTTAACCTATTTGGCCTTACTTTATACTTAAGTAAACATCCCAAGACACTAAAATCAAAAAACTGATATCTGGCTATATTCATTGACATACAAATTAATTTTTTTCTAGCAATCACACAGCTTATCATTTTATGCCTTAAGTATTTTAAAATAAAATGGTTCAGTTCATTCTTAATCACCTTAAATATTAAAGACTACCAAAACTGTCTAGGGATCCTCAGTTTCGCTACACAAATAGTTATTTTGGAAAAGTTAAAATTTTAACTCTACTAAAAACCAAACTTTAAATCCTGTATTGCTGGGCTGAATTCTGAAAGTTGGCAGATCTGCAATTCTATAGCAAGTACACATTTCACTATACGTGGAAAGTGACCTATCAGCAAGACGTCAGAACGCCAAATATCAGAAAATTTATAAAACTTTTTTTTACATTGCATTATCGAAAAAAAATAAGGATCTGCTTACAGTATTCCAACTGCTCTACCAATTGATTTAATTTTTGCTTTAACCCTTTCAGTCCCAATGACAATTTGACATCATTTTAGAATTTTTTTTCTGATCGTCTATAGCCATTTATGATATCAAAAAGCATATTATTCGATTCTTCACACTTTTTTTCTATTAGAAAATATTTTTTTATTAATCCCAATAGATGTCAGAACTATTATATTTTTAAAATTATGATCAGAAAAATGATGATGCCAAATGACATCACTGGGACTGAAAGGGTTAAACGCTAGACATTCAAAGAAATCCTGTTTTGCTAGTTTAAATCCTAAAAGTTGGTAGGTCTGCAATTCTCTGAACATACAGTACATATAATGAACCAAATGGATGTCAACTCACGTCAGTGGCATCCTCCGTCGTCCCCGGGATGTCGAGTTCATCTGCTTCATCGTCGTCGTCATCATTATCCTCTTCCGTGTCGGCAGTCTTGGATTCAGCAGCTTTCCTCTCTTCTTCCTCCTGCTGTTCTTTCATCTTCTTCTCGGCCTCCTGGAAGGGGAAAGGTGTTTAGAAATATAAAGGGCAAACCATTTAAAATGATAAACTTTTTCCTGCAATAGGCTGCTTTATTGGCGGCTAAGCTTTTGCAGACTCGGCATATTCAAATGAACTCTAAGCCATTTTTTGTGGCACCATCTAGGCAACTCTACCAATTGTGACGCTCAGATTTACAATGAATCTGAGCTGTCTATGGAAATTAAAGGATGCAGAGATTTAATTTTGCCGAGAGAACCATTTTGCGGAGATGTGTACCAAAGGGATCTTTTACGTGCCACATAGTTATGTATTATATGAAATGCGATAAACTAAAATGCAATTGTAGCCGGCTTAGGGCTTTATAATATCACTTTGACATTGGTTTGAATATTTTAAAAAGTATTCTAACCAATTTCATGAAGCTGTATTATACAGTCCTGGAAGCCATAGCCACATGAATCATAATAAAAATCAGTTTATAAAAATATTCAATAGTCTGACAAATTTGGCTTATAATTTTTTTTTTACATTGAATTAACAGAGAGAAGACTTTGGAGACCATGCTACTGCTCCCATTCCCTTTAAAAGCATTTAATATCTTTTTACAGATCTACTAAACCCCAATATACTATTACAAAAACAAAAGTACATACATCAAAGTGTGTCTCTAAACATACAAGGTCCGGACTGAACAAAATTTGTTTACATAAATGTAAAATCAAGTATGTGACTCGAGATACCCACTAAAGATTTTAAGCCTAAATTTACCTTGATGGCACCCCAGGTGTCACGAGCGTGTTTCTCTGCCTCAGCTTCGTCGTCAGTGATGAGAATGTTGTCGAAAATGGTTCCAGATTTCACCTACAATAAAAAAAGAGAATCCTGGTTACTTCAATTGTTTTCAATGAATACTTAAAGTAGTATCTAATACAAGCTGGGTAAATCAGTTCAACCACATAGTAACTTTTATTTAAATCAACTTTAGTTAACTAGAGGCAATACTCTTTTTTTCCCAAGCCCTGCCAAGTTTTATAAGAGGTAGAAGTTATTTAAAAACTAAATATGTATCGAACACCTTTTTGCTATAAAACAAATAAAATTAGATAGTAATTTTCTTAAATTTTCAAAGGAGAGATTAAGAAAAAAAAAGTGTTCCTTTGCTAAAACAAGAAAAAACAGCATGTTATTTAAACCTTGGTTAAAAACAGTGCCAATCCTGGTTTCAGAAACATCCATGAGATTATACAGGGTGTCAACTCTCAAAACTATTTTTCCAGGTTTCCCATACTAAAAAGTGTCCACTCTTAAAAGGTTGATTTATGGCACTATAAATTTAATGAAGCAAGACCTCAGCTCTTGTAAAAAAAAAAGCCGTCTAACTACTTGTTAACATTTGAATTCAATAACACTTCAGTGGAAAGGAAAAGGCAGACTTGACTTTAAGAAAGTTAAAAATTAATATTTTGTTTTGCAGTAGAATTTAATCACACCTTTAAAACAACAAAAAAAAAAAGGTTCTAAAACCTTCAAAGATTTTTTTTAACTTCAAAATGAAAAACTTCTACCTATCCTAGATATTTTTTAACTACCTAGCAGTTACCAAGCCTTGCTTTAGAAAAACCAAAATATTTTGCTGACAGTACCCCTAGCTTGTTTAAATCTTGGTTTAAAACAGGGAAAATCCTGTTTCAAAGACCACACAAGATTTAAGCAGTTAAAATTTCCATTCCACATGACAAAAACTGTCAACCTCACCCGCCACAGATTGAACCCAATGGCGCAAATCCAGTCGCACTAGTAGATGGATGGATCTTCGTTCGAATCCCGGCTTGGCTATAAATGGTACCTATCCAAGTCTTGCAATTGGGTGAAAACCTATTAAGCTGTGCATCATAATAAATTATTGAAAACGAATCCTCACCTGCCACAGATCGAACCCAATAGCGCAGATCTCGTCGTACTTGTAGATGGACGAATCAGCAACATACTCGGGGTTGTCGATTTCGGGGTGCACCCACGGGCCCTTGTAGTTGGGGTTGTCGAGCATGCGGGGCTTCCATTCTCCCTTGAACGCGGGGTTGTTGATCTGGGGGGGCTCCCACTCTCCGTCCATCTCGTCATCCCAATCTTCAGGCTTCACTGCGTCGGGGTCTGGGATGTACTCGGGCTGGTCCCAGTCCTGGTAGGAATTGTAAAAAATGTAGAATATACGGGCATGAAAGTGCAAGTGAATTAAAGAGAGTGAAATCTAAATCTAATTGGATGTTAACTACTTTCAGGATAAAGGAATCCAAAAAGTAAGGATCACTAAAACATATTACAATGTTGCCATATTCTGAAGTAATGAAGCAAGGCCTTTGACATTATTCACAAGGCCACAAGCCATTGTCTTGCCAAAAAATTTTTCAACACAGTCAAAATTAAAATGTATATTTGATAGTTTAGAGAATATATAAAAAGGTAAGCTACATGTTTTTTTTAAAGGACTGGAAATTAGAAGGTTTTTACTAATCTTGGAAGGACCTTTGAAAATCCTAAATTCAATTGGGAAAAGTCGCCTAACAGATCGCACCCTATACTTTAGCGAATAAGTTTTGTAACTAGACTATTCATATGTCTTACTCTGATCAAAATGCTTTTTAGGGCAAAACCCAAGTTTGGTTTTGGTCTTGCGTTGTAAAGCGCCTTAACTTTCACCCCTTCACTTGGTAAATACTTATTTTAGTACTAAAAATTGAAACTGATGCGAATGAGTTGCATGTATAAACTGAACCAAGCTGTAGAATACTTAATGTTATAAATATGTGTGAAGTTCTGATTTTTAATAAAAAGTTATGTTCATACCCCATTAATGCTAAGGATTTTTTTTTAAACATATGTCAAAGTAATAAAAAGTAGTAAATAAGGACTTTTAAGAACAATTACAATATGAAAGATTTAGTTGCAAAAACCTACATTCTCCAAAGTAAAACCAAGAAATAAGGTCCGTTCCTTGGTGACTTTTGGCAATCGCAAATTCAATTGAGAAAAGCCCCCAATGAACAGATCTCCCTATACCTCATTTATACCTTGGAAACAAGTTTTGCAACTATAGTTAAACTCATAGTTTCCTTGCACAGAAGCCACGACCATGGGCAGAGCTATAAAACGCACGGAGTAATCAGATGAAGAGGAAATATCAGCCGTTTTATTTTGTCTTCATCTGATTGCTCCGCGCGTTTTATAGCTCCGCCCATGATCGTGGCTTCTGTGCAAGGAAACCAAGTTTAACTATAGACAATCTAACTCTAATCAAAACACTGAAGATTTTTCAACTTCATAACCCCTCACCTCTGGCTTCTTGTCCTCCGTATCCTCGATCTTAGGGTTATCATCCCAGTCCTCTGGCTTCTTGGCCTCTGGGTCCTTGATCTTTTTGGGAGGCAGGAAATCCCAGTCTTTCTCCAGTTCCCCACTTTCCACCTTCTCATTGTCGATTTTGACGACATAGGTGTTGTCTGGTTTCACGATTAAGGTGTATACGTGGGTGTAGACATCGTCCTGTGAAGCAATTAACAACGTTTATTTTCCCAAAGATACTATCAAAGAAGAGTCAAGTATACAAAGTCAAAGAAGACTTAGACGTTTAAATTACACTTTTTGAGCCACCGCTTATGTTCAATGGGTTTAACTAACTAGGATTAAGGTATCCTAACAAATTTTTAAAAATATGTACTAGCAAATAGCTTTGGAAGTATTTTTGCGTATGCGAAAAATAACTAATTAGCATGTAAAAATTTTGCAAATTTTCAGAAAATAACTATAAGCTTATTTATGTCTAGGAGATACCTAAAACAAAGATTTTTTAAAACAAATCTCAGTAGTCGAAAAAAGACAGTTTGATATTCAACATTTTTATGGCGTGCCAAAATTATGAATAGGCCCAACCAAAATAAAAAAACATTTCTTCAAAATTTCTTAGGTATATTCCCCAGACAAATTTACAGTTTAACTAGGTGGTATTTTTCTTAAACAATTTTCTAGCCTCATTAAAGTTTGAAAAAAAAACTACAAATATGCATAAAATTACCATATTTTAAAAAATTGGGTATATCTGCAAAATTTTACATGCTAATTATAGTTATTTCTTTCACATATACACAAAAATAATCCCAAAGTTGTTTGTTTGCTAGTACATTTTTTAGGCACTCTGAACGTGGTTGGATACCTTAAGAACTTTATTTTGATTATTTACTTTGTTTTTGTAGAACAAGAAAAATCTTAGTAAGCGTTAATTAGAATATGTTGTGTTTATAAATGAACTTGTGATAGCTTACAGAAAGTAATTGTAAATTATTACAGATTAAAATCGTTCACTCCTAATGATTTATGATTGAACCATAAATGTCACTAACACTTAGTTCAATAGGCATAATTAAAGACACATCACACTAGAACACACTTAAGAAATATCAAAACTTATTTATTTTATTGCAAAATGACCAGATGTAACAATATTTTTAACAGTTTAGGTACTTTGCAAGGTGGATATATTTACAACTTCTTCTTACAAAATATTAAATAGAATACTGTAAAAAGTATTAATTATTCAAGATCTTTCAAATTCTTGAGTGTTTAAAATTTGATAGTCACACTAACTCAATATATTTGAGAATCTTGAAATACTGCACCCTTTTTGTTATTGAAAATCTGGTTCGGGGAAAATATTGGATTAAGGTCGACTTGGGTCAATTCCTAGTTTCGGTATACGGCGACTTTATTTATCGGCAAACTTGTAGCGAGAAAACATCGCGTAGCAACGCTTGATTAGACGATGCTACTGGAAACCGCGAAATCAAACAGCTGCGTTGATAGATTTGAATTATTAATCGCCTTTTTTTTATCGCCAACGTTCCGAAAAAGTCGCCGTATACCGAAACTAGGATTTAACCTCGACTTGCTATTAATGAATATTTTAAATCCCGTTTACCTTGCATCGAATTTCCTTGTTGATTAAATGGTTCTTTCCCTTGTAATTGAAGATAACATGGACTTTCTTTGTTCCAGGTCCACAGATATCAGGACCTAAGGATTTAAAAATTTTAAAATCAAAGTTGCATTAAAAATTAGACTTTCAGCCAAAATAACCAAATTTTCAGAAGCACCCATTAAATATCATAATGTTGTACCTTATCTAAAAAAAATCAGCTTATCATTGCTATTTCAATTAATTTTTATAAACTTACTTATTTGCTAAATCAGCATAATTTTAATAAAAATTAAGATTCATCATAAATGCAATTAAAAACAAGAATCATTAAAATACATGCTTTATTAAATTTTGAAGTGGTTAATTATGATAAAATGCATCTAATTAAACTTTAAGCAACTTTTATTTCTGTAAGGCCAAATTATCTAATTAAAAGTACAAGAAATGGTTTACAAATCATTATGTCTAGATTTAAAATTATATGAAGCAGTTTCAGAGCAATTCGAATTTGTAACCTCCACAATACTTACACTAGGTGGAGATTTACTGTCCTTAGCGAACTTTCCAAAATCACGCCAAAAGTCCGTATTTTGGAAACTTTTTTAAAACCACGATTCAAAGAAAAGATCGTATGGGAATATTTCTTCTGAAAACTCAACCAACGGCTGATAGGGTTGCCGGAAACGTTATCGGTGCGAAGTCATAGAATTTGAATCTTCAGCCGAAGTCAGACAAGTTGCCAGAAAAAATATTTATCGCCAAATCCGAAAAATCGCGCCAAGGGGGACCGTACAGTAAATCTGATCCCTTACACTAAACCTAAAATCGGCAAAGGGTTGGAAAATACAAAATTACCAGTTCTGATAACACAACATTAACTTTGGAAACCTTACTAATAGAAACCATTCAAAATTTTACATCTGTTAATTAAAATTAACCTTCCAAGAATTAAAGCGGCCTTTTCCAGGTTTGTGCATTAGCCTTTCTGATAATGAATTTTTTTTTAATTTAAGGTTTAGAATTTCTCTAAAATAAAATTAAGGATTTTTTAAACAAATTAGTAATTCAAAATAAATTAATTTAAATTTATGCAGTGAAAACTATTACATATTTGCCCATTTCCAGGCTGATTGGAAGATTAAAAAATTCCATGTGGAAAATTAAAATTCCAATTATATGTGGCACCTGCTAAAGTTCAGTAGAATATAACTATTAAACCCACTTCATATAAAATTACACTAATGGATCCCAATCCTTACCAAACATCATGAGGTATGGTGTCTCGCCATGCATGTCTTTAGAGTCCAAACTGCAGTCGAAGATCTTGGCGTATCCACCTCCGCAGTCGATATTTTGTTCGTGCTTCACGGTGAATTGGAAAACCACCGGCTTGTCTTTGTTGCTGAAGGGCTCGAATTTGGTGGAGAGGCCGTAGAACCTGGCATCGGTCGATGTCTGGATACCTAAAAGGATGATAAAGAACCGTTATAGCAAATGCTTAGTTTTATGTTACGATAGTAATGGGCTAGGTACAGGTAGGTCATGTTTTATATTTAACGGCTTTGTTACTTGATTCTTTTCTAAATAACTATTTGGGGTGATTTGATTGCTGGTGGATAGTCTAAGTATTATATAGTGCCTAAATTGGATATTAGGTTAGTTTGAATTATCATCATACAAGGGTGATAACAAAATCCTAAAAAAAAGTTCCGATATTTTCATGATTTCCCTGATACTTTCACAAAAAAATTCCCGATTTTACCAATTACCTAGAAAATATACAATACACACAATTCAATGCAATACAGAAAATTTAATCCAGACATCCGGATTATGGGTTAACCTACCTAACTTTTCCGAAAATCTGAATAAGTTTAGAGGAACCACGTGATCAGAGAATCATGTTATAACATGATTCGTGAGAGATATTCAGGCAAATCGGACCAAACAGAATATTCTCTTTAGATAAAGTGTCTGTTAGTAGTGATCACAAGTACAACCTAAACCTGCTGTTTAAGTAATCCAAAATGGAAAAAAATTCCCTGATATTTTTCGAAATTTGAAAAATTCCATGAGAATTCCCTGATATTTCCAGAATTAAAATGTTCCGATTTCCAGGTTCTGTTACCACCCTGTCATACTAGAGCTACACACGGGCTATTGTCGACAGGCGTTGTAATTTAGAACCACAGTCAATGAAGACTCAAATTGGAAGAATATTGTAGACCAGAAAGGCAAGTTTAACACTTTTATCAATGACAACCAACCCTTTCAGTCCCAGTGATGCCATTTGGCATTATCATATTTCTGATAATAATTTTAAAAAATAGACATGGCGTCTATTGGGATTAATAAAAAATATTTTTCAATAGAAAAAGTGAAGAATCGAATGATGCACTTTGATATCATAAATGGCTATAGACTATCATAAATTTTTTTTTTAAATGATGCCAAATTGTCATTTGACATGAAAGGGTTGAGCCTCAAATATATTGACATTACCGATAATCTCTTGCTAAGAAGGGATGGGATCATCCCTGACTCTGTTCTGATGAGCCCCAAATCCCAAACAGGACTTGTTTTCTTTTATAATACTCAAATTCTTAAGTTTTAGTTATTTATAATGTTAAACCAAGCTTTACTTAAGTTATATTAAATAAACATGTCTCTTTAAGTTAACAGGTTACAATGAGTGGACTTCATACTTCCGTTTTCGTGTTGCGATTTTACCAATTTACACTTTCTAAAATGCTTGTTTTGATAACAAACGAGTACTACTCTATTCTGTGTTGCTTCATTAAAAAATGTAATAGCTATATAGTATTAAAATTATTGTGTGATTGTGTACTTAAACGTTTATGTTTAATTGAAATTGATGAATAATAAATGTACAACTTAGATCCAACAAAAAAAAGAAAAATTGGTTTAGGTAGGAATATACCGAATATACCTTATTCGGCTTAGACTTAGGCCGAATATTCGTTATTCGGACAAATGTGGTATTCGGCGCATCCATAATACACTTTAAATGCTCCACTATATCAGTGGTCCCCAACCTTTCCTGGACCATCGACTCGTATTTTAGGTTGATTGACATCCATCGCCCTTTTTAATTTTCATGTTATGTCTAATCATAATTTTAGTTGTTAAAGTGTAACATAAAACAGTTTTATAACACTTACTACGTTATAAAAACAACCATAGAAGCTTTATCCGGTCACTTTTAAATAAAATAAAACTAAAAACATTTTTTAAAGAACAAAAGTGAACTAATTAACAGATATTTTTACTGATTTCTAGAAAATTTAAGAGAGTTTAAAGTAAAAATTGGCTGGTTTGGTTATGGTTGGAGAATGGTTTGTACTGTACAAAGGTACAACATTATTTTAATTTCCCTTTGAATATCATCGCCCCGATCGCCTCAAGTATTTTTTGCCCGGCTTGATAACACAAATCGCCCATTGGGGCGATCGCCCCAGGTTGGGAACGCTGCACTATATAATAAAACAAATACTTCCGCTTTCAATATGAATAATAGTAATCTTAATTTTACCTTTGCTGGCTTCAGCATCTCCATAGAATTTGCCGTGGGTCAGGACGAAGTCTCCCCACTCCTTGCCCGAATGCTGGGAGGGTGTCCATCGCTCTTTGTATTTATCTGCAAAAATAAACATTTAGCATTCAGTTTAAAACCTTAATACTGTAAAAAAAAGGCAGAGGCTACGCGCACGGGCACCGTTCACGCATTACATGTACGGGTATTAACGTGCATGCTCAAGTCGGGGCTTACTAGAACCGTGCTTACATTGCGTGCACGGACATGATATACTTGAAAGTCGAGATTACTTTTTTTGGGCCCCGGGCAATTTTGTTTTCTCTATAAAAACATCAGTATCCAACATGAGCACTTGTAGGGCGCATTGAAAGCCTAAACACTCGTTTGGGGCCCCGGGAATTTTGTTTTCTCGAAAAAAAACATCAATTCTAGCCATTTGCAATGAAAGTTTTTTAAAAAAAATAGAATTTTAAATACTTCATGAAAACGTTAAAAATGCCCGAAAGCGTGTTTGAACTCGAGACCTTTTGAATACGAACCTTTTATGCTACCACTAAGCTACGGTGGTCAAGGATGAATCGAACTAAAATTGTTAAGCCTCGGTCCTGCGCAGTTACTACCCGTACGCGTAGACACTCCGTAAAAAAAAAATTATAATTGAAAGTTAAGATTTTTTCACCCATAAGGGTATAATAAAATTTAATGAAAAAGTGAGTTTATTTTGAAATGTTTTTTTTAAAGAAAAATATAGGTTTGTTTTTATAGTTAACAAGGTTTAAAAATGGGTCTCTGAAAGTTCAAGACGTTACCTAATGATAATGTACAGCTCTTGAATAGTTATTCAAGTCTATGTAATTAAATTTTGAATGGAAAATGATGTATCAAATTCAAGCCAAGTTGTTAGTTCAAATACTCCAGAAATTCATCTTATCTTTTTTAATTTATGTAATGTAAAGTAATTAACATACAACGATATTGTTCAAGTGTATTATTAATTATTAATGCAAATTAAATAAGCTCAGGCCAAATAAAGATTAAGAAGTCATGACAGAAATATAAAAAGATAAAACAGGCAGTTCTTACAGTACTGAAGCAATAAACTATTAACAATTAAACTAATAAATTGGAAAATCATTGATAACCTAAAACCTACCGGAAATCGTGAACGATTAAAATATGGGGGCGGGGTCCAACCTATTACTTGCTATTTCTAATTTTATAGCTTTTTTTTAAACGAAAATAATTGTAACACTAAAAAAAACGGGTTTGAATTAACTTTAATGTTTAATATCTTAGTTGAATGAAAAACTTTAAAGCAAAATAGTTATTTTAAATTTTTTCTACTCGCTTAACTTAAAGCCACGACAGCAGTAGATTAATTAAAATAAGAGACAAATAGATGACCAGGAATCAACTTAATAACATTAAAAGCTTAATTTTAAAGATTCAGACGTTTTTTTTAGAAATTCATACGATAAAACATTCATTTTTAGCAAGCTTTATCTTAAATTAAAGTCCAAAAACCATGTATGGGACTGGTGAGGTTCAGACAGGAGTTTTAGAAATACTTACCGCCGTCCGTAAACTCTTCTTTGAAGAAAATTTTAGCTAAACTTAACGAAATAAATAATTGAACAACAAATAAAATAAAAGGTCCTTTCATTTTGAATAAATATTTTTTTTTACCGGTGAAACACCACCCGCGCTTCGACTGCGTTAAATTTCAAGTGTCGGCGAATTACCGAAAACTTCAGATGAAACACATGTTTGGACAGATGGAAGCTTCTCATTGGTGAAAGAGCCGGCCTATCACAGCCAACCACCTGGAATGCCGTGTATAGAGACTGATTGTGACATTGAGTAATCAACACAAAACGAAACTGTACTGTGGAAGTTTCGAAATCCCAGTAGTATTAGCTCTGGCCGCTAGAGAAATGACAAACATCTTTTGGATCGTGTTTGGAGCATTAATTTATAAATAGAAAGATAGAAAATAATTTTCGATGTTGTGTTTCCTAATTTATTAAGTTTACACTCTATTTTAAACAGTCCAAAACAAGTTCAGGCCTAGCGTTTGGTTTGTTTGAATTATCATAGTCTTTGGGAAAGCAAAATGCATGAATTTGTGGCGGTTCGCCACGTACTCGCAACCTCAAATGACATCCAAAGCAAGATAATGCGAATTTCATATCCTCTACTACCACCCAGTTGATCTATTCCATATTACATCAAATATCGGAATATATAAAAATAAAACCAGAGACTCTCAATTTTACGTTGATTTTTTGAGGGAAACCTATCCAAAACTACCAGTCAGATATATTCCATCAAATATCGAAATATATATAACCCGAAGCTCGCAATTCTATGTTGATTTTTTAGGAGGGAAATTACGTAATATTTGATGAGCCCCCTCCCCCACGTGATAATTGGTAATTTTTGGCTGGACCCCCTCCTGCTAAACACCTCTCGTGATTTATGGACGCACCTCCTAAATATTCTATTACTAGCAAACAAACAGCCGTTCTTTGTTCCAATTAAAAAAAAATATCACATTGATCCAAATGCATGTACCATTGAATCTGCTATAAGGTAATAAGTCTGTTATTGTTCCAGCCAATACTTTTCAATTTTTTAAAAAATATTTTTGAATTAAAAAAAAAAAGTGAGGAAAGTTGGCTAAAAACATTAAAAGAAAGATTATATAAATAATAGGATTTATATAATAGGAATATTTTTTAATGGTCTCAGAAACGGGAACAGCCAATTACTGCTGGTGAATCAGCAAAATGCTACACATCATTTCGGCAACTTTTAATTCAAATGCTATTATGAATTTAACAAGGCGATGATAAAGCCTTTTTATTGGAATTTACCTAATCTTTACATATATACTTTTAAAGATTTTTTTTAAAATTAATTTGCCAACGACAGTGACAGAGACTTTTCCATGTCTATGTAAATTGTTACGTAATCATTGCTTCATGTGTACGTTAAAAGTCTATAAAGTCGTGGCGTGATTTTATTTCGGCTACGAGCGAGTGAAATAATGACACGTGTTTTAAAAAATTACTTTTCACACGTGTTTCATACACTATTTTTTATAATTACGTGAAAAAAATCAAATCTCATTGGTTCAAAAATAATTCACGTGCTAATTTTTTTACGTAAAGAAAATTGGCATCGATAAATCTTGGAACTACAAAAGGCAAACTTATTTTTAGTTTAAAGTCAAACATTTGAACATGGATACTGATTCAAAAATAAAATAATAATAACATTCACGCGCATAATATTTATAAATAAAGCAGATCAGTAAATTTCTGGATTTTATGAATATTATGAAATAGAAATTTTACTTGAAATGTTGGCATCTTAAGAAAAGAGTGAAAAAAAGTAGTTTTTTTCACTGCTTTTGGGTGAAAAAAAGTAATTTTTTTATCACTTTTCTAAAACGTATAACTTTTCGCACGCGTCTAATATTAAAATTATAGAGTAAATATCGGATTTTTTTCACGCAATTATAAAAAAATGTTATAAGTTTAATGTAACCAGATTTGCAAGACCAACAATCAGGACATTCCCCCTCTAACCCCCCTCCCCTCACCGATAATTTAACATATACTACCCTCTCCTCATAATTAAAAAATTACACAATTAATAAGGCAAGACTATATTAATAAGCAAATAACCAGTAGATACTGATAGTTACCATTATCCCGAGCAATCAAATGTATAAATAAATTATAAAATACTACTAATAATTTGTTTGGGATTTTAACGTTTTCAACAAAGAGTGTTCTTGAAATGTTACAAAACTTATATTTTATTAATATTTTCCCTTTTTTCCGGGATTTTGAAGGACTGTGTCTGGAAAGCGGGACATTTTGGTGGGACATCCGGTCCTTCCAAAACAGTGAGATCCAGGACAGTGAGACCAAAAAGGGAAACTGTCCTTCAAAAAACGGGACGTCTGGTCACATTATTTAAGTTGTACGATACAAATAAGTATAAGTTGTATGTAACAAAATACAAATATAATAGGGGTAGGGTATCTGTTTTTAAAAATACTATATTGCTGTTTTCCGTAGGAGTAGACAATCACAAAATATATAATTCCATTGAATTTTTTAAAAATTATTGTTTGATTATTTATTTTTATTACTCATATAATACTATGTTTTTGGAAAAATATCATAGATTTAAAAAAAAAAATAGCATGTGCGTGTTTTTAAATTGACAAAAGATGTGCCAGGCTTAGATATTTTTATCCTTTAATTTGTTTGTAGAATTTCTTCAAGACTGCTTCAAGTGAAGTTATAGGCAAACACTTTTTGTCTTTTATTGCAACAATTTTAATGCTTTTCTTTACACAGCTGTTTCCTAAAACCTTTAAAATCTGCCATTTTATAGATGAGCACTGTCATTTCGTGAAACTGATGACTATCTTAAAATGGGAGAGCTTAGGGGTGATTTAATTCAGTTATTCAAGTTCATAAAACAGGGAGGGCTTAGGTTTTATACCTTAAATAGCCGGACCAGAGGACATGATCAGAATTTGAATAAATCATGCTTTAAAAGGGGGGTAAGAAAACATTATTTTTACAATAGAGTTGTCAATGCTTTAATTATGTTGCGTTTTCGAAGAGAGTAGAAGATTTTAAGAAAAATCTTGATAGTCATTGGAAACTGGTAAAGTATTAGATTTATTTTGGACCAACCTCTGGCCTGTTGCTGGTCAACAATTTTTGCCTTTGTATTTGTATCTCGTATCCTTTTTCTTAAACTTCGATGACCAGTATTATTTTGTCCAGTGATAGAAGTGGAAAAGAAAAAAGTGGGGGATGTCCATAATTCAATTGCAAGTCCCCCTCTCCTCCCCAGTTTTATGTATATGCACTTATTATTTTTTCTCCTATAAATATGTTAATAAAATACCATTAATTAACAGGCCTGGGCGGTAACTCGTTACAAGTAACGCGTTACTTGTAATAATTACTTTTTACAGTACTCTTATAGGTAATTCGTTACATTTGAGAAGCCAGTAATTTTACAGGTAATTCGTTACATAATTTTCGAAAAAGTAACCTTTGTTACAGTAACGCGTTATTTTCATTAATTTTATCATTAACACTCTAATAAAAGTCCAAAACAAAAAAAAAATCTTTAAAAATTTCACATACTCTTTGCAGAGAAGAGAAATATTGTTCCCACAAAAATAAAACGTTCCCTACTGATTGCAGTGATTATGAACACTCATCTAGCAGTGATGCGATTTTTTTGAGAATGTAAAAACTAGACATCCTTCCGCCGAAGCCGATTTAGAGGTGTCTACATTTTTCGAAAGTAACGACCATAATTAATATGACTGTATCTGTATTCTGTACCCTACCTACAGTTAAAAGCATGTTCATAAAATATAATACGCCCTTATCAGCTAGTGCGGCTGTTGAAACGTTAGTTCTGGTGGTTTGTATCTCCGATCCAATCGTAGCTGTGTAAGCGACGAAAATTTTGAGATGCAGCCATGCAGCTGTTGTTCTACCACAACAAGTAGATTTTCTGATTATTGTATAATAAAATTGATTAAAAAAAATTTCGGTTTAGTCATTTATACTTTATTTTTCGAAACATTTGTAAATCTGAAATTTTGTCGTAAAAAGTAATCTTAAAAGTAATTGTAATTTGTTACTTTTGGAAAATAGTATTTTTGCAAGTAATTGGTTACTTTTTATGAAAAGTAATTGTAACGAGTTACATTTAAACAAGTAACGGCCCAGCCCTGTTAATTAATAAACATATAAATTTATATAAAGAGAAGGTTTGGATCGCTTGGTTGCATTCGAGTTGTTGCACAAACTCGAAGAACCACAGTCAAGTGACGACTGATAGTTTGGCTAAATGAGAACAACTAAAATAATCTTAAAAAGAAGGTTCACATTGTTCTTGTTTTCTTTTGTTAAAAGTGGAAAGCAGTTTAATAAAATAAAGTTGGGGGGTGGATTTCAGTGTTATTAATGTTTCTTTTCTGGAAAAGTGGAGGGATGCATCACTCTGTGTTTACCCAGGGACCGACTTATAACTTTTGGGGCCCAGGGCAAAAGCGTATTTGGGGGTCCCCATAAATCACAATATACACTAATAGATCTATAAATATGATTTTTTCATTTTATAATGATAAAATTACATAATCTTAATAATTAGTTTAAATGCATGTGTACGCACTGCAGACTTTACATTTTTTAATGCATACATAATACATGAAATCAGAGACCTAATCATATTGCCATATAACATTTTACATACATAATTTTTATTCACATGACTGACATAATTTATAAACATAACAAGGGATATTTAAATTATAGTGGCCCTTTTAAGCAAATTTGTGGGCCCCCTTGAAGTGGGGCCTGGGCAAGTGCCCTGTTTGCCCTGCCAGAAATCAGGCTCTGTGTCTACCCACACTTCTTGCACTGATTTTATCTATTCTGGAGTTATTTTATCAATGATTTTCAACTCGTATCTCTCCCCATACTTACCTACCCTGACCCCTGACCTTCCCCTGCCCTTTGCAATGGAACCTGCCCGATTGTCCATTCAAAACTGGTCAGAGGACCAGTTTCCCCCTTTTGCAGTTTGCACTGTATTTCCAGGAACTCAGTCGGCTTTGCCACATTTGGCAAGCTATCGAATACGCGGCGACATGTTGTGCAAATTAAAAACTAATAATATTTTTATTTTTGCGACAAAAAATGGACTTTAGTATTTAAATTTACTTATATTTGTTCAAAATATTTATTTTAACTTTAAGCACCAAATGTCGAAAATAAAAAAAGATTAAATATTAAAAAGTTTTAGATTAGTTAGGAAGTCATTTGGCGAGTTTTCATTAGTTTTTGCGGCAACCTCCCTCACCCCCTAACACATAGGCTGCCCGTATGTTACAACTTTTACTTTTACTTACTACAAACGTTGTTACTTCAGTTTCTCATGGTTTGTGGAATACTATAAAGAACAGTGTTATCTAACTTTAAATAAATTCAAATATACAATAATAGGTAAGTGGCTACTTGTGTTTCAAATAATTAAATAATTTAATATTAGTTTATACTTCAACAAATAAGAAAAAAAAAGTTGCAATGATTATCACGTGTTTCTATTTGTATTACGGTTAACAACTTTTGTTTTCCTAATTTTATATATTAAAACTTATGATGTTATAATTAAATAACTAACTAAAATTCTATGCTTGGATTGTATATTGTACACTGTTTTGGTTATTTTTTAATAGTTAAAAATGCCTTCAAAACTTTTAGTTTTTTGTCGCCCAAAAAATTTATGTGTATACATTTTCTAGATATGCTTAATTTATTGTAAAATATTGTATTTCTTAGCAAGGTTCTGTAATTAAATGTTAGTAAATGCTAATAAAAATTTCAAGTATTCAAAGGTTTACACATCACGTTTTTAAAGCACCATATGTTTAAGATATTTTACTTAAAAATGCATTTAGCTGTTTGAAAAATTTAGCTTTAGTTATCTGCTCGTTATGCTCTTACGACCTGAGTTTCAAAACATTAAAGACTAAAATGGCAAATCATAAACAACATTTCGTTGTTGGTCAGTGTAATTCAGTTATTAGAAATAGAAAGGAGAAAAAACTAAATTCATCAGAAAGTACATTTTAAGTTCCAACTATTTTTTTTAGCTTCCACACTACGCTTATAACGTAAAAAGTGGAAGGTATTATAATCGTTCAGTCCGTCTGTCTGTCCGTCACCCACTTTCAAAGCCCAAACTCCAAATGCTACGGAAAAGTGTGATACGTCAAAAAAAATTAAGCGCATCGAAATTAGAATACAGTGAAAATTTCAGAAAAGAATTCGAATTCGAAGTACTTCAATTATTTAAAAAAACTGCAAAATTGAATGCTCATTTAAAAAGCGTAGGAAGCCATTTTTATTAGAATTAAATCCCCATTGTCATTCGCAACAATCGCTCGAGAAACTTTAATTCTTTTAGTCAATAAATTAAAATAAATTTATTTTTGCGACATCGATCAGTCTGAAATGACGTCAAATATATTTCACTACGAGATTCTTCGTATGTTGATGTGAAATATTTTCATTCTATTTAAAAGCGAGGAATATTACATATTTATTCTTTAAAATATAGATTAATTTTTGCAAACGATAAGTAATAATTACTGAATTTTCGAAATTAATTTAAATGAAACTAGCCAAATTTAGCATAAAAATGTTTGATATAGAATTAATGCTGTGTTCGAGGATTCAAAAAACGAATGTAAAGTCTTTTCCTTTAAGTTTAGCAAATATTCTTTCTGTTTGTGGAATTGATATGTAATCTAGAATTCCATTAAATTCTATCCAGTCCCCAACAAATATAATTCCATGCTTATCGTTATCGTGGAATTACTCGATGTTGATTTGACTGTTTCTAGCCATTGATGTAGCAGTAAAACCGCGCGCTATCGCACACATTAGTAATTGCACAGATAGCTGTAAAATAGTCAACGGCAAATTATTAAAACTAAATCTTAATTCAGTGCATAAAGGGTTATATCTGTGGAGTATACGAAGGGAGTCTTTCAAAAAGTTAAAGAACGAATGTCGAATCGCAATGTAAAATCTTTTCTCTCAAATTTAGCGAATATACTTTATGTTGTGGAATTGCTTATCTTATAGAATTTCAGAAATTTCTACCCTGCTTAAATTCCGCAACAACAAATATGCATGCTTATCGTTATCGTGGAATTCCTAGATGTTGATTTGACTGTTTCTAGCCATTGATATAGCAGTAAAACCGTGCGCTATCCGCTATCGCATACACTTTCTATAGGGAAGAACTGTCGAGAAAAACGTAAAGAAATTCATCATAAAGTGCATTTTATGTTCCAACTAATTATTTACTGTAATATAGTATTAGTAATTGCACAGATAGCTGTAAAATAGTCAACGGCAAAAGTTATTAAAATTAAATCTTAATTCAGTGCATAAAGGGTTATATCTGTGGAGTATGCGAAGGGAGTCTTTCAAAAAGTTAAAGAACCAATAGCAATGTAAAACCTTTTCTCTCAAATTTAGCGAATATACTTTATGTTGTGGAATTGCTTATCTAGAATTCCAGAAATTTCTACCCTTCTTAAATTCCGCAACAAATATAATTCTATGTGCTTATCGTTATCGTGGAATTCCCTATGATGTTGATTTGACCGTTTCTAACCATTGATATAGCAGTAAAACCGTGCGCTACCGCACACTTTCTAGAGGAGACGCAAGGCTGTGTCCTGACTATACGACATCAAATGCCACAAATGCAACAAAACTTGGCGACCGCCAAAGGCGCCAAGCGATGCAACAGCATGTGGCTGACTCTGCCAAGTCGCCAAGTTTTGTTGCATTTGTGGCCTTTGACGTCGCGTAGTCAGGACACAGCCTAATGAAGAACTGAGACGGAATTTTGTGCCAAAGCACATCCATGTTGAGGTCGGCTCAGGGAGTTGTGTTGAATAAAACACAGTAGTAAAAATGAGCTTTTTTTTAAGAAGCTGTAATATCGGAGTCTGTGACTAATAGCTTTTTTCATTTTTTTAAAGACGTTGATTATACTTTTGAAAACAAAAAAAAAGTCATTTATAAATGGACCGCAATTAATTATTAGTAAATATATAATAACGTAACATTAACTTTTAATAAGTATTTTTTGTTCAAAAAGCGCAATTTTACTGTATTTTTAATTATTAGTTTAAAAAAAATATTTATAGTTAATCACCTAGTATTGAAGACGAAATACGAATTTTAATCTACTAAATAGTTTATCGTTTCAAAGACATATTTAAGAAAAGAAAATGTCAGGGTTGTTAAAAACCCGTTTTTTTTTTTCATGAAAAACCCAACCCACTTGTTTTTTTTCTTCGGGTTTTAGGGGTTTTATGGGTTTTTGCAGTATTTTGGATGTGATTTTGTGGTTCATTTAGGGAAGTTTTAATTATTTATCTATTTATTAATTTTTTTTAAAACTAACAGAACATCTTGAGAGAGATAATCAGGAATGATGTAATTTAAATTAGAATAATTAAAAAAACTAATAATTGCATATAGTTAATATGCAATTATTAGTTTAATAAATGTATATTTAAATTTATAAATGTATTGTCTAGAACCAAGTATTGTTTGTTTGTGTAAGTGTAAAATTATATAATCTGGATTTTTTTAAACAATATAAATTTAAATTAGAATTTTAAAAAATGTATGAGTTATATTTAATTGTTAAATAATTAGTATAAATTTAAATTTGTAAATGCATTTTAAATATTGAAGTTACAAAAATGTAAAAGCATATTAAGAATAATACTAAAATATTAATTAAAAATGATGAAATATGTATTTTTGGTTGTGCATATGAAAAAGTTACTTTTTAAAAAAAAATTCAGTAAAGGCAATTTTAAGTTCAATTGCCCACTTGGGTTTTTCCAAGTGGGTTTTTTCGGGTCGGGTAAAATCATAACAACCCTGACAATGATAGAGTTGAATTACTGGCCATTTATAAGAGTTTATTGAAAAAACTTTAGTGTGGTTTTAAAAAAGAAACATCGCTGAATAGAAAAACAATTATCCGAAAAATTATCCTGGTTTAGGGATCACAAAAGTACTATCAACGTTTTAAAAAGAAAATCGAAAATATACTAGCCATAGACTTTGATATAAAAGCTTCGCAAAATACAGTAAAATTATGCTTTTGGAACAAAAAATACCGATTAAAAATTAAATGTTATTTTAATTTAACTTTTGTTTTAATATTTTAACTGCTAATTGCGGTCCATTTATAAGCGTTTTTTTTAGAAAAATTGAGTTTGACATGACAAAAAAAAATTCTCAAAAGAGAAATAGAACTACCACAAAAATAATCATTTTTATGAATCACAAAAGTGCAACCGACGACTTAAAAAAAAACCGTATAAAAAAGATACTAGCAGTACTAGCCATAGGCTCCGATATTAAAGCTTCTAAAAATGTGCAATTTTATTCTACGCAACTCCTCAAGCAGACCTCAACATGGCGTGAGACAGGAAAAGAAACAGATTTTTATCTACTAGAAGAAACATTGAGTGCATTGAGCTAGAAGGGAAACTGGGAGTGAGGTGTCAGCGAGCCGAAATCCCACTCACACCCTTTTGAGCGAACAGAGCAGAAAGGGACTATTTTACCTACACTTGTATGCAATGCTTGTATGAGACCCCTCTATCATATGGACTTGGGCTCCTAAATGTATTTTAACATTTTTAGTAGTTCGAAAGAAATTAACTTTCTTTAACTTCAAATTCCAACTTTTTTAAGAAATAACCATGTGGATTACTAACTAAGAACCAGCGAAGACGAACCCAATAGCGAAATAGGCAAGTTTCTAGGTTTTCTGCCCGGTTCGTATCTGCTGCAGTGCCGTGTATTCCTCCGCGTTTCGTTATTGAACCGGCTCGTTTGCTGCCCTGTTCAGTGAATCACACACCTCACTCCACGTTTCTTCTAGCTCAATGACTAGAAATTTTACGAGAGCGCACGGATTTACTATCTATGTTTCTTCTAGCTGATCCCCTTTCGACCAATCCAACAATGGCTGACAATGACTGGTCAACAATGGCTGACATATATCGAGATCTGCTTCCGAATTTGGTGGCATTTTCACTCCGAGACAAAGAAACAGGAGAAAGTGAAACTAACTTAAACAATGTAATATTCCAAGACAGCATCGATCTTATAGCGTAAGTATTACTTCGGTCTATTTTATACAGATATACTCATTTTATTCAGAAAGTTCTTTTTCATAATTTATTTTGCAATCAGTTCGACGAGATAGATTAGATTATTTAACCCTTTCAGTCCCAGTGATGCCATTTGGCATCATCATGTTTCTGATCATAATTTAAAAAAAATAATAGGGCTGACATCTATAGGGATTAATAAAAAATATTTTCTAATCGAAAAAAGTTTGAAGAATCTTTGATGTGCTTTTTGATATCATAAATGGCTATAGACGATCAGAAAAAAATTCTAAAATGATGATGCCCAATTGTCATTGGGACTGAAAGGGTTAAATTGGATTTAATAATGCAAACACAGATTTATACTAGACAGACATCAAATTTAATTTATGGTTTATTTAATTATTTTTCGAAAGAATTAAAATGTGGAACTAGGATATTGACATGATGGATATTTCCGTCCTTTTTGTCTGTCAGTATTCTCCTTTCAACTTTCTTTTTAACCACCGTTGTTTGATTTTAGAATTCTTTTTGCCTAGGTATTTTAGTATCCGAAATTTACCTTTTTCTTCTATTCGCACAACCTTTTCTAGTTTGTGTAAATCTGTCTGCGCAGCGCTTACCATTAACCATAGAGAAGTATAATGTAATACACTGCGATGCAAAAGACAATGAAGTTTTCTAGCTGCAAAATTTAGAATTGTGATAGTAGAATAACAAAACACCTCTAAACATATTAATTAAATATTTTGAAATGCTAAAATTGAAACATAATTGTTTGATTTCCTATAACATTTTTTTTTTTCATAAAATAAAAATTTGTACGATGCAAAAGTTTAGACACAAATACGAGATTATGCTAATTTAAAATAGATAATGGCCTAATTTCGCATATTTATTGATGAATTGAATTTGATAAATTGAAAAAACACGATATCCGGTGAGCTAAACAGATTTAATAACGATATTGGTTCAATTTTACACCAAAAAGACAATATAGCCACTTTAAATATTTATTCAAATCATATTTGCTTCAAATGTGCAATTTAACATCTCTAAACATGAACCGAATACCTACCAGTCCATCACCTTAAAGTTTTGGCACGAATTCGTGGATTTAGAGACATGCATTGACCGATTTTCTTGATGAAAAGTGCAGTCTTTCCCATATAAAATCACAAAATAGCAGCATTATTCTTTTTTGCACTTTAGTACAATGAAGAGATAGTCACCTCTTCAAAAACGACAAAAAAAGTCGTTCATTTTAACGTAAATTCACTCCACACCATTACGAAAGTTCCTTTATACGAAATTCATTACGAAAGAACCGAAAATTCATTACGAAAGAATAAAGAAGGAACTTTTGTAATGGCGTGGAGTGAATTTACGTTAAAATGAACGACTTTTTTTTGTCGTTTTTGAAGAGGTGACTATCTCTTCATTGTACTAAAGCGCAAAAAAGAATAATATGCTGCTATTTTGTGATTTTATATGGGAAAGACTGCACTTTTCATCAAGAAAATCGGTCAATGCATGTCTCTAAATCCACGAATTCGTGCCAAAACTTTAAGGTGATGGACTGGTAGGTATTCGGTTCGTGTTTAGAGATGTTAAATTGTACATTTGAAGCAAATATGATTTGAATAAATATTTAAAGTGGCTATATTGTCTTTTTGGTGTAAAATTGAACCAATATCGTTATTAAATCTGTTTAGTTCACCGGATATAGTGTTTTTTCAATTTATCAAATTCAATTCATCAATAAATATGCGAAATTAGGCCATTATCTACTTTAAATTAGCATAATCTCGTATTTGTGTCTAAACTTTTGCATCGTACAAATTTTTATTTTATTAAAAAAAAATTGTTATAGCAAATCAAACAATTATGTTTCAATTATAGCATTTCAAAATATTTATTTAATATGTTTAAGGGTGTTTTGTAATCACAATTCTAAATTTTACAGCTGAAAAACGTCATGGTCTAAGCTTTTGCATCGCAGTGTAGTACAGTAGAAAAAGAATGTAAGCCTATTCCACAGGATCCAAAAATCGACACGTTTTCTGTTTGTCCGTCATGTTATTTCGAAGCATTATGCTATCCTATAGAATTTTCGCCAATCGCCTTAAAAAATGGATATTTTCCTTTGATATTTTTTTATACTAAGACTTATTATTTAAAAGTAAATTATGATAATTTATTTTTATATAATAATATAACCTACTTAATAAAATTTACTATTTTTTCCAAACAAAAAAATATATTGTTTTATTTCGCAAGTCGATTCTAAGTCACCAAGTATAATATGACACTCTTTCTTTGTCCATGCCATAGTTTATTTTTGTTTACTCTTTTTAAATAGGGATTCCGCTTTTACTCTTATTTTTTTTTCAATCCAAGCTGGAGGGAGCAACCGCTGCCTCCAGCTTCATG
Organism: Oedothorax gibbosus; assembly: GCA_019343175.1. Taxonomy (NCBI): domain Eukaryota; kingdom Metazoa; phylum Arthropoda; class Arachnida; order Araneae; family Linyphiidae; genus Oedothorax; species Oedothorax gibbosus. The sequence goes on along the minus strand of CM033280.1, from coordinate 684,005 downwards.
GATTGACGTTACAATATATATTTAAATTAACAGCTTTTACTATTACGAGACATAAGCATATCACGAGACAATTTTTAGCTTCCACACTACGTTTACAACGTAAAAAGTGGAAGGTATTATAATCGTTCAGTCCGTCTGTCTGTCCGTCACCCACTTTCATAGACTAAACTACAAATGCTACGGACAAGTGTGATACGTAAAAAAAAATTCAGCGCATCGAAATTAGAAGACATTGAAAATTTCAGAAAAAAATTCGAATTCGAAGTACTTCAATTATTTAAAAAAAAACACTGCAAAATTGAACGCTCATTTAAAAAGCATAGGAAGCCATTTTTATTAGAATTTAATCACCATTGCCATTCGCAACAATCGCTCGAGAAACTTAATTCTTTCAGACAATAAATTAAAATAAATTTATTTTTGCGACATCGATCAGTTTGAAATGATGTCAAATATATTTCACTACGAGATTCATTGTACGTGGATATGAAATGTTTTAATTCTATTTAAAAGCCGAGCGAGGAATATTACATATTTATTCTTTGAAATATAAATTAATTTTTGCAAACGATAAGTAATAATTATTGAATTTTTGAAATAAAATAAATGAAACTAGCCAAATTTAGCATGTAAATGTTTAATATAGAATATCAATGCTGTGTTTGTCGCCATTTTAACTGTTAAACACAACTGTTGTGTGGAAGCGAGTTAAGTGACAGATTCTGTTACAAACCTACTTTTTGAAGTTTATACGTAAGTCTAGGTTAGTCCTAAGGCACGACTTGACCTTGAAATCAGTTGAATACAAGAACGTTGCTTTAGGGTCTTGTATGGTAACAGATCTCTATACAATTCCAATGGGAAACTTTTGACCCTGTTTTTAAATAAATTATCTGACATGCACTCACGAAAACTTACCAAAAAATACAGAAGAAAGATATTTTGCCATTAAAATACTTTATAAGCATAATTTTAAAGATATTAATTAGTTATAATTGAAACAAAATTTTATTAATTATTCACAAACTACAGATGGCAGCTCTAACGGCATGTAAATATCTAAACAAAAAATTGTTTTAATTGTAACTAATTAATATCTTTTAAATTATACTTATTAATTATTTTAATGGCAAAATAACTTTCTTCTGTATTTTTGGTAAGTTTTCGTGAGTACATGTCGTATACTTTATTTAAAAACAGGGTCAAAAGTTTCGCCATTGGAATTGTAACAGATCTGTTACCATACAAGACCCTTTACCTTCTACTCAATGCCGGCTTGGATAGACTACGCAGTTTTCTTCATATCCCTTTTTCTTTCACGACATCTATGATTGCGCATGCGGTTGGAAGATTACACCGGGTTGTGCATACTTGTATAGACACAGCGTTTTTTGAAAAGTTAAAAGTTCTTCACATAATTGGAGTTTTGGGGTGTAACGTTATACCCAAAAGTCCTAGTAACAGGTTTTTTTTTTACAATAACCTCAACTTTGTGATTTCAGGCATCTGGAAGAATCACCAGAGGCCAGGGCCTTCGTACGGCGAGCTGTTCCATGGGACTGTCGTAGAGATCTGCAAGATGGAGTTCCATGCTTCCTCAGGTATTCGGTCGAAGGGGATGTTATGCATCAGTCCATCTGTAACAATCCCAAGTGCAGAGAAGATAACGAAAAACCCATGACTCAAGAGGAATTCCTAGCTGGACTAGGTATAACTTCAGCTAGTTCCAGTGATGTGGAACAACGCGAGTTCCAAGCGACCTACTCAGCTATGGCAGACTACTATGAACACAGCAACACAACTTCAGCTAGAGCAGGTGATATTGACCAATATGAGTACGACCCGGCAACTTCAACCGCGGTCAATGAATATCAGTGCGGAAATGACGATCCAATGTACCTAGGTCCTGTGGTTTCTGATGTTCAAGATACAAATGTGGAAGATTCGTTGTACTTACGCGCAAAGAATTTCGAAACTGCAGTAGAAAATACTTCAGCTAGAGCCAGTGATATGGAACACCATGAGTACAACGCTGAGATTTCAGCTACAGAAGGTGACATTGAAAGCAATGGCGACGATGCCAGTGACATTATGTCAGAATGTACTTGTTCTATTCTAAAGAAGTGTCATTGTTACGACCCTAGGTACCTGGGACCTGGTGTAGATGCCTCCGTTCAAAATGAAGAAAAAGACTGCGTGCGCATAAATATCGAGGAATTCGAAACTGACGTGGATAAAACTGCAGATAACGTCGATGATGCCAACGCAAAAGTTGCTATTCCAGAAAGTCCAGATGCTAACGCAAAAGTTGTAATCGAAGTTCCACAGAAAGCTGCAAAGGAAGGAATTCGAACACAACAAAATAACAGATATTTCGAACAACCTTACAGATCTTACAGATTATTTAGTAACATCCTTACAGACGATGATTGGTATGTATGTTAATGTGTTTTGTCGGGATTTACTGGTACATCCGACGTACCAGTAAATAACAATAATTAAAACTATACAGTATTACGTTAAAGTAATATTGTAGAAAAATTACGATTCCACCATGCACTCGATGCAACATAAAAGTTAAACATTTACTCGAAAAATCTTTTTGCAAATTAATGTCATTTTAAAAACTTTTGGTGGGTTTATTTAATTGTTATGTTTTTATTTTTGCAAGTTTCTTAATGTATCATACTCTTTGACTACTTATCTATACAAATTTGTCAATCATATTGTACATTTATTAGGTACGTACTGCCTTTCCATTTTTGGGGGGCTTTGGAGTTAAGTGAATTTGAGTGGCGGTAGTTTTTGAGAGGGACGGTAACTTTTTATGCTATGCAATATTAGAGTTCCTTAACATTGACACAGTTGCATAGCAAAAACAACCGTAATCGCTTTGTAGGAACATGTCAAAGAAAGATGGCTATGCAAAACATAGGATAAGGTTTCCGGACTTTAATAAGGAGTGCCAGTTCTGTGGAGTGGGCACTCTAAATTCTGACCCCCTCCTTGCTTGTTGTGGAATAAACCCTGATGCCCACATGAGATGCGACCTGTGGAATTCCAGGGCTCACCTTCTCGACTTGGTTCTCTGACGTTTGTTTCCTTTGCATCTGTTCATGTTTCGTTCATTTTCAAATTGTTTCTTGTTTTGTTTCTTTAAAAGTTTTTCCTTAAGGGGATGTACATAAATTACGTCACGCAAACTTTTGACTTTTTTGACCCCTACCTCCCCCTATGTCACGCTGCGTCACGTTTGATCGAACCCCACCCCCTAAAATTACGTCACGTTATGCACCCCCCCTTTAAAGAAGAAGTTAATATTAATATTTCCCTTTGTTTCTGAAATTTAAAAAAAATGAAATGCATATTTTTATATTTAAAAAAAATTAACTCGGAAAGAAAAAAAGATGTAAAATTTCTCTTGGTTAAATAATTTATTCATAGGATATATACCAACAATGTATTTACATTTCCGTTGTCCAAGGTCTAACGAGCCATTCGCTAAAGTCTTCTAAAAAAGGGGGTCTGAGAGTAATCGGAACTGCCTAGATCTGGATATTTTGGTGTTCGTCCAGGTAGCTGCCAGTCCTCTAATTGGTCACGATAGTGTTACAATTTTGCCTGTTACGAAGTACCGTTACGAAAAGGTCTGTAAAATATAAGAGACTAATAACGCCGACGTTGTTGCATATAATAATCTCTTTCTGGAATAATGTTTCTGATTAAAAAAAAAGATTTTTAAATTTTTTCTAAAAAACTTCATTTTAATGTAGCACTGATTTTTCTTGCAAAATTGGAAATTTTCGAATCGTTACGTCACGCAAGCGATTACTCCTCCCCTCTCCATGTCACGATCCGTCACGTTGGCACATACCCCCCTCCCCCTCGGAGCGTGACGAAATTTATGTACGTCCCCTAATAAGGGGGAGTCCATTAATCAAGTGTTGCGTTTTTGACGATCCCCCTTCCCCTGGTGGGATTTTGTGATATTTGGCTCGACAAAATTCCTCCCCCCCTATGTAATCTCACGTGAGATTTTTCAAAATTCGTATTTTTAGCTTCCACACTACGTTTATAACGTAAAAAGTGGAAGGTTTTATAATCGTTCAGTCCGTCTGTCCGTCCGTCTGTCTGTCTGTCACCCACTTTCACAGAAACAACCACAAGTCCCACAGACAAGTGGGATACGTCATTTTAAAGCAAAAAATCAGATTAGGCTACATTCCAAATTTCATTAAAAAATTTAAATTAGAAGTTTATTTAAAATTTAAATAACTAAATTTTTTTATCTACATTGAAATAACATGCAAATTCTATTTTTATTCATATTTTCACTGTTGTCATCCACAAGTCCCACAGACAAGTGGGATACGTCATTTTGAAGCAAAAAATCAGATTAGGCTACATGCCAAATTTCATTAAAAAATTTAAACTAGAAGCTTATTTAAAATTTAAATAACTAAAAATTTAATCTACATTGAAATAACATGCAAATTCCATTTTTATTCAATATTTTCACTGTTGCCATTTCGTTAAACGTACGAGAAACTTTTGTTAAAATAAAAATACACTTTTGAAAAAATATTTATTTATGTGATATAATTCGGTTTGGATTGTTGTATTATCACAATAGAGTTCTTTTAATGGTTCTATATATATGTATGTAGAAAGATGCATAGAGAATTCTAACTTAACATAAAAAAAATATGCTAAGTTTCGCTTTTATTTTTAAAGCATCAATTGTACAAATTATAAATTTTTTGAACTGTAAATTAATTTAACAAATTATAAATAAGTGAATTTTCGAAAGAAATGTAAATGGGAAATTGTGGCGACAAAAATATTTATTAAAAAAGATTACATCATTATTCTTCGAACTTCAAACAAATTTAGCAAACGATAAAGTCTAATTATTAAATCTGAGAAAGCAGATTAATGAAAATAGTTAATTTTGGCGTTTAAAAGTTTGAATTACAAATAGCTAAAGGCCCTGTTTTTATTAGAATTAAATCGCATTTGCCATTCGCAACAATCGCTCGAGAAACTTTAATTCTTTTAGACAATAAATTAAAATAATTTATTTTTGCAACATCGATCAGTTTGAAATGACGTCAAATATATTTCACTACGGAATCCTTGTATGGTGATATGAAATGTTTTAATTCTATTTAAAAGCGAGGAATATGACATATTTATTCTTTAAAATATAAATTAATTTTTGCAAACGATAAGTAATAATTATTGAATTTTCGAAATTAAATAAATGAAACTAGCCAAATTTAGCTTGTAAATGTTAAATATAGAATTAATGTTGTGTTTGGCGCGTTTTTTCCTGTTAAACACAAATTGTGGAAGCGAGTTAAGTGACAGATTCTGTTACAAACCTACTTTTTTTTAATTTGATTTCTTTTTTTAATAATAAATAATTTTTATAGAATTTGAAATAGTTTTTTTTAAAGCTCCAACATTTTGTTCGGAAATCCTCTATAAACATTATCATGGTATGATTTTTCCAAATTTAATTTGAGAAACATATTTAACTGGAATTTAACTATATTTTCTCACTCCCAGGACCCGAAGAACCGTCCAGGTCCGACTCCCAGGAGGATCCGAAGAACTACGCGAGCTGGAAAAGCTGTTCCTGATGTCTATGCTCAAATCCATGCTCCTCCTTTTGTTCCTGAAAGCGGCCATGTTGTTGCTCAAGAAATGCGACCCGACACTTGACAACTTTTTCTTGTGCTTTGCTTACTACGCCTGCTACTACTTAGGAGGGACTTTGGCAGTCTGTATTTACGGGAGTGCATTTATCAAAATCATGGAATTCTTCTTCAAGAAATGCGCTTCGAAACGGACGAGACTTTTAGTGGCGATTTTTGTTCTGCTGTTGAACATGTTGTGGACTTATATTGTATGTTTTGTTTTGTGTGAGAAATCACACAATTGTGTGATTTCTAAGATCATCTGAGAAATTTGTAATTATTGTATTTTTGCAGGGTACAATAAAGTTTATTTGAATGGTTAATGGTATTTTGTTTCTTGTTTTTGCCGCCATTTTTAAGACAAGAAAGTTATGAGCTTCGAAATTTGGTTCGTCCTTTTAAATTGATAAGTTAGTGCAACAAACTAGAAATTTGTTCGTAAGGGAGGTTTCAAAAGAATTTCAAATTTAATTTTGATTAAAATTCAATTCAGTAGTTACATCAAACGTCCATTCTAGTTTATAAAATATATAAACCAAGCACCAAGGCCGTCTTTGTATCGAAAAACGTCGGACAAGAGATCGTGAGCAATATTCATTACATTACAATAAAAATACTAATATTTAATTTTTCACTTTTCTGGGTGTAGCAGTATTTTTGTAGTTGTAAGAAGTGAAAGTTCCCCAGCTCCCAGTAGAATTCTTATAAAATTCTTAATTTAGTAAAACAATCACATTATAATAGTGAAAATACCCTCCAATCGGCTTGTTTTAGGGGAAGCATATCCTTCCTGCTTTCATTACAGTTTTCCTTCGAACGGTGCTCCAATTGGCACTCTGTTCTCAAGTGACACAATGGAGGCCGGAGGTTCGAGAAAGAATTAATTTTCATTCAACTTTAATGTTGCCACCCCAGACCAGAAACATGCCAGTAGTTAACAATGGCGTATTTTTTCCGAGTTATTTATTTAGCTTGTTTATATGACGTTCCCTTCTAGCTTTCTTCCTTCAACTGGCGAATCCTCCATCGTCGTTTATTTTCATAATTTCTAATGCCACTCAAGGCCTGAAATATGCCCATTTAAGTATATTTTGGGAAGGATTCAAAAGTATTACAACTCCACTCCTTATTATGATCGAGAATCGAGAGCGCGTTTTCGGTTTTGTACTTTTCGTTAGCTTCCTTACTATTTAGTATTTTCTAAATGCCGAGTGATGCTAATTCTATAATTATCTAAGATTTATATTAATTTATTATAAAATATACAATAATAACAATGTCTGTTGTACATAATGTGGCAATTATTTTGAGTGTGGTTGTCCTGGTCTTCAGCACTTTTACTCTATTTCAACTGTTGTTGTTTCTATCTTCCCACCAGCAACTTCAACTGTTTATAAGCATTGGGCAATGTTATCAGCAATGTGGTAACCCCTTGAATTAATCACATAAATAATCCTTAAATTGCAAAAATGGGTTCATGTTTACAATTAAATGGCTGCATTTTGTCCGGTTAACCTAAAGAATCATGGCCGGCAATTTTATGCCAAATCTTGTAACCGTAACACGGGCAAGTTGGTATTATGGCAACCTTTTGGCGAAATTAGCAATGGGAATATTTCTTATGATGTCACACACTCTATACTGCGATTTCATTGGTTGTTTTGTTTTCTTTGACAAAGTGTTGTAACAAGCGGTAGAGATTTACTGTACGGTCCCCCTTGGCGAACTTTCCAAAATCGCGCCAAAAGTCCGTCTTTTGGCGACTTTCTTTAAAAACCACGATTCAAAGAAAATATAGTATAGGAATATTTCTTATGAAAACTCAACCAACGGATGATAGTTGCCGGAAAACGTCATCGGTGCGAAGTTACAGAATTCGAATCTTCAGTTGAAGTCAAACAGGTTGTTAGAAAAAATTATTTTTCGCCAATCCGAAAAAATCGCGCCAAGGTCGACCGTACAGTAAATCTGATCCTAACAAGCCAATTGTATTGTCAATTTATGAATGTTAATCCATTTAAATCTTAAATGCATTTAATTTATTCTGAAGTTTTTTTTACACCAATCTTTTATTAATTATATGCTTAACGATTTTAAATATTCATTTACATTTTTTAAATCAATTCTTCTGCATTTTAACGTTTTGTGTATAATATTTATAAAGTTATTTTTCCCTTTTATTTTTGGTCATTTCGAGATGGCAATCATCTCGACAAGTGCTGGGGTTTGTTGTCATTTCGAGTTGGCGTGATTTTTGAAAAGTAGCGAAACCGGCCACGATTCTTTAGGTTAACCTTTTGTCCTAGTTTTCCTTATGTTATATTGTTTTACACGAAGATGTTGATTATTGTAGAACTTGGACATCAAATTTAGAATAACAACAGTTTTTTAAAAAAGTAATTAATTTATAGTGGAATAGTTATGATGTTATGGCAAGTCTGGATTTGGTGATCTGTGTTACGTTGCCAAGCAAGCCAAATGCCCGACTGTGGTAAACATTTCACTTCTTATTTTATACAACTCGATAGGTACTACTTCCTTGCATAAAATGTTAAGCTTGCCAAAAGTCGCAAAGGCCATTATATCATAGCTGTACCACCAAAAGTAAACAATATTGTTGGGAACAAAACTTTTATTTAACTAAAATCAATGGCTAAATTTTAAGTTAAAGGTATGGGTGATTTTTTAATAAATTTACCGATCCTGATAAAATAACAATTTCTGGAAACCTTGGGAAAAGAATTGAAATACTTATAGCTATTTAGTATCCTTGTTAATTTCATTTCTTTCAATTGTTGGGCATACTTTTTAAAATCCTAAATGTTTTTAATTTTCCTTGAGTCACCTTTTCATAGTTAACTGTAGGAAAAATCATAATTGTTGGCCTGTCGACAATTTACAAAACATGGCGCATTTTCTAGAGCGATAAATAACTTTTTCTGGCAACCAAATACACTAATAAAAAAAGGGGGTTAAAGTTATGTTGCATGCATCCAGAAGCTGATCGAGACAAGAGAGTTATGGGGTTACCAAAAAGTAATCCCAAGCAATGACAGTGTAGAGCAAACACAATCTTTGAGACTTCGTCAAGCTCGAAATGTCGCTGGGCCAGCCACTAGGATTTGACTGTTTCACAATTTAGTGGAGCATTATTAAAGTGTCGTTATTTGATCACAAGTTCGAAATTAACGGTCGCTGGTTGCAAAATGCGACCTACAATTTTGAAATAAATTTAGTCGCAATTTCCAGCGACTGGGATTAATAATAACCTTGCTGTTGTTTTCATTTCACTTTGTACACTTATTTTTATATTTCAGTAAGACAAAACTTAATACCAATAAAGAATACCATATAAGAAAAAAACAATATGTTAAATCCTAAAGTCGCAGGTTCTGCTTGTATCTTAAGCAAAATGAAATCTTTCTAACGATAAAAAATACATTTATTGACAAGCACACAGAGACATACTACAGCGATCAAAACTTACTCTAATTGACGACGACAAAACGAATCCAGTAACATTTATACACATGGATGATGTCATATGAAGAGTACAGGGGAAGAACCGCTTAATTTATTAGGAGTAGTTCCGTAATTGTATCTGCTTGGCGGACATTGGCGACAGGAAACCGGTTTTCCTTTCGGTTCTTCTTTCGCGGTACAAACGTGTGACTCGTGTCCGCTAATCTCTGGCGTAAATCAGGGTTGCTGCGAGAGAAAAACAAAGCGAGTAACCGATTTCCTCATATCAGTTTAGGCGATGACACGCTTTCATCGCCAAAGAGGCCTGACGAGGAAAGTTTTCAACGAAATAAAGCGGTTTTTCCCCTGTACTCTTCATATGGTGACGGAATCGGGATCCAATTAAAATATTAGCTCGTGATGTCATGTTTTAAAAACAGATCAATGAATCATCACAAGGAGGAAGAGAACTTGTCACCCGATTGCATCACCAATGGCAATCTTTTTCTGTGAAGTTGCAACACTATAAGTGTTTTGGTCATTTTTATTATTGCAAGCAATATGTTGGTGTTACTTTATTAAAACTATTTTCAGGTACTTGGCAGTGCAAAATGGTGGTCAATGCATTATTAGTAGCTGCTTTTGTTTTTCAACACTCTCTTCAGAAAAGGCGGATGGTCAAAGATTTTTTCAAAAGCCACGGCTGGGCCTCTTGTGAAAGACTTCTGTACAATTTGGGATCGAGTATCAGCCTTTTGGTATTATTTTGTCATATAGTTGAACTTGATTATGTTTAAATATAACTTGTATCTACTGGGTCGCCAGTGCTCTTTTTTATTATTAAAAATTTTAATTAGTTTTATTAAATTTTGTGTTTTTTATTTTATATTGGGATCTCAACAAGCAGTTGTTAGATATTAAAAAAAAAAAAATTGAGAGAAAGCTCACAACTTCAGAATAATCTCATCTTTTTTTTAATTTTGTATATTATTTTATATATATCCCCCAATATTTGATTTCCTTATATCCTTGCATTGTTCTTTATTATTACAGAATTTGGTACCATTTTTGGCTGGCACAAATCTCGCCAAACAGGTTTTTGCTGACCAAACCCATAGTACACAGTGAAAGGTTACCATTGAAATTATTTAGTTTGGCAGCAAATGTACATTTTTGGCTACAATTGTGCCTGCGAAATGGAAAAGTACCCAGAATATAACCTCTGGTGTCTATTTTACAGCTTTCTTCAATTTATGTTTCTAAAGATTTGTCAGCTGTAAAATTATCAGGTATCTCCCTACCTTGAAAACGTCAAATTTTGACAATTTTCACAATTTTTTTTTACCAATTTAAAGAGAAGCCCTATTATTTACGTTTAAAACACTGTTGAGAGTTTTACTCTTTCGTAATCTAATCAAAAGTTATGGCTGGTATTTAAAAAAAGCATAGCCCACTGTGTAGTTCTGAAACCCGTAACTTTAAACGCGTTTTCTGAAGAACGATAATTTTCAACGACAATGTTTTTTTAAAACCTGATATCTCAAAAACTACTTGATATAATGTAATAAAAATTTTATAGCATGTTTATTAATATTATTAGTTCAAGTGTGTTTTGAAATAAGAACTAAGTAAAATAACTGATAGAATTTATTTTATGGACTTTTTAATAATAAAATTTCCTTTTTTTTTTGTAAAAGTTTCTAGAAACATGGCTTTGACACTATGTAATTCTTAAAATATTAGGAATATTGCTTAAATATCAATTCAAAACATGTCAGAAGCTCTAAAAAATGACTCTGCCTAATATTTAAGGAAAAAAATAATTATTTTTTTACTTTTGGCGATTTGCATAGGTCTTATATTTAAGGCAAATTTCTTCAAAATTTGCATTTTTTTTTAAAAATTAAATTTTAATTTAAAAATGTTTGGTCAAATATTCTATTTAACATTATTATTCATAATTCTTACTAAAAAAGTTAGTTAATTTTAAAGTATTAAAAAATTAGACTCCTCAAGGTACAGTATTACAGTACTTGAAATACAGTATTTTATATTGATTCAGTAAATTTTTTTAAATCTAATATTGATTTGATATTCACGATTCTGAGTATTTCAGTGCATCATTTTTTTTAAGCCCCGAAAATTGGAAGCTTGCTTTCGCTGTTATTTTTCTATGGGCATCTTATGGATAGGAGGTTGATAATGAATCAAGATTTTTTACATTTCAAGGATAAAATTTTTTGACCGGTTAAAGTGGGGATCCCATTAAACGGAGTCCAGTGTATATAAAAAGAACTGCATATTTCTTAGTTCATGCTGGGAGCCCAGTCGGTTAGGCATTCGCCTAGCACACGGAAGGTTCGGGTCCGGGCATCGCCAAAACAACTGCCGACCTATAAACGGCCCGTGCAGCCAAATGTCCGACAAATAATACCCCGTGTGGAGGGAGTGCACGTTCAACGTCCTTCAAAGTCCTAACGCTGTGTACGATGTCGCCCTTAACGGTTGCGTTGGGCTGCTTAACGGTTGCGTGCACTCAGGTGTCGGCTCGTCACTTGACTGTGGTTCTAAAATATGACGTCCGTCGCCAATAGCCTTTGTGTAGCTCTAGTGCGACGATAATTCAAACTAAACTAAACTTAGTTCATGCTGAGTGAGCCTTCATGTGATGTAATCATTTTTTCAATTTTTTTAGTTTTAGCGTTTAGTAAATCTACAGACTGAGATATTTCTTTAATATATTCTCTCTCTTCTTAGGCACTGATGAACTTTTGGCAAGCCATTCCTGATTGGACCATTTGGGAAATCGACACGCCTGGCAAACCTCTTCTTCGGTGGATATTTTTCACGACACATTGTGTGAGCTGGCTGTTCATCTACAGCGGATGCTATATCATGGATATTAGTGAGCTTTTGGGTGTCAAGCAGGTACCAAAAATACGTTGAATTTTAATTCATGTGAATTTTGGAATGTTTTTCAATTTTCAGTCAAATATTAGTCAGTTTTGTAGTCAAACATTAAATATATGATACAGTAGAACTCGGTTATAGCGTCCTTCAAGGGGTGTCATAAACAAGGTTGAATATTAAGTTTAGGAAATCGTGTAAAATACGTATTAGGTACTCATTAGGGATGCACCAAATACCAAATTTGGCCGAATACCGAATAACAAATATTGGGCCAAAGTCTAAGCCGAATATTCGGCCTACCTAAACTAGTTTTTATTTTTTGTCGGATCTGAGTAAGTTGTATTTATTATTCGTCAATTTCAATGAAACATAAACATATAAGTACACAATCGCACAAAAATTTTAATACAATACAGCTATTAAATTTTTAATTGAAGCAACACAGAATAAAGTAGTACTCGTTTGTTATTAAAACAAGCCTTTTAGAAAGTGTAAATTGGTAAAATCACAACACGAAAACGGAAGTATGAAAACAAAAACAGAAGTAGGTGGATCCGGTGTAGAAGGAAAATGAGAAAAAAAAAATAAAACCATGGCTTACAATATTATTATACAATTATAATTATTTTTTATATCTGTTAGTGAAAAAAAAATTGCAATTATGATATATATAGTATTTATTGTTTTTTCTTTAAGCCCACTCATTGTAACATGACTCATTAGACATGTTTATTTAATATAACTTGAGTAAAGCTTGATTTAACATTATAAATAACTAAAACTTAGGAATTTGAGTCTATTATAAAAGAAAACAAGTCCTGTTTGGGAATTTTTCGACGTTTTATAAGATGATAACTTGAAGAAAGTTGGAAATTTTTAAATTTCACTATTCGGCTGACTATTCGGCCAAACCAAATATTCGGTGCATCCCTATTAACAAGTTATAAAATGACATCTATTGAATACATTTTGATCGTATTTGTTATTAGTAATAAATAGTTAAATCAAAGTAATTTGTGAATAGTAGTAACGAAGAATTTTTTTTCTTTAAGAAGGCATTTTCGATATCATATAAATTGTATATAACTGAGAAGGTAATTAAAAATTGGTGTTATAAGCTAGTTATCATAGCATTAAGGTCTATAAGCAATTCAAGGGACCTAACGTTTCTTGTGTTATAAACTAGTTGTTGCCGCAAAGGAGGCCGTTGTAACCAGGGTTATTATGATTTTACCCGACGCGAAAAAAACCGGGTGGGTTTCTTAAAAAAAACCCATCAAAAAACCCAAGTGGGCAATTGAACTTAAAATTGCCTTCACTGAAAATTAAAAATGTAAAAACTTTTTATACATCCAAAAAATATACATTTCATATCATTTAAATTAATATTATTCTTAATATATTTTTACATTTTTGTACCTTCAATATTTAAAATGCATTTACAAATTTAAATTTATACTAATTATTAAACAATTAAATATAACAAATACATTTTTTTAAATTCTAATTTAAATTTCTATCGTTACAATATTCCAGATTATATAATTTTACATATACACAAGCAAACAATACTTGGTTCTGGACAATACATTTATAAATTTAAGTATACATTTATCTAATAATCCAACATTAACTATATGGAATTATTTTTTAATTGTTCTAATTTAAATTACATCAGTCCTGATTATCTCTCTCAAGATGTTCAGTTAGTTTTAAAATAAAATTGTAATGTATAGATAAATAATTAAAACTTTCCTAAATAAATCACAAAATCCTGAAAAACATCCAAAATACTGAAAAACCCTGAAAAAAACTCTAAAACCCCCAAAACCCAAGTGGGTTGGGTTTTTCATGAAAAAAACCCCGGGTTTTTAACAACCATGGTTGTAACAAAGATTGACTGTATTAAATATATCCCTTATATTAGCTATATAACGCTTTATTACAATTATCAAGTTTAATAGCCTTTGGAGCAGAATTAGTTTCATACTTTTCTTAAGCTGTAAGTTTGTGAAATTTTTTTTTTCTGCTTTCTGTTGAAAAAAATGTTGAAATCTAATTTTTGGTTTGGTTAAACTTACTCGGAAGGTTTTTTTTTAAAACTCTTTCAAAAATTAACATTTTGCAGTTGTTTCGAGGTTCACAACATCCTAAAATGAACCTCTCTGAAAAAGAAAATGACAATATTTTCTAGTTCCAATTTCATTTTTGACAAATAAGTTGATATTTGGAGTTTTTCCTTTTATGCAAATTTGTTACACACTTGAATGTGAAACACTTGAAATAGTAACTTCTTTCTCTTTAAACATTTATTATGTTTGTAAAGTTTGGGATCAAATCACTACGAATTAAAATAATTAAATTCCTGTCTCTCTGTTGACAGCCTTATTTTTGTTGACAACACTGTAAAAATTATTAATCATCAAAAGTATAATAAAAATTTGTAACGGCTTTAAGCATTTTCAATTATTGATAATTGCTTATTTACAAAAAGTTGATGTTAAAATTGCTTATAGCTGAGCAACACCAAAAAGGTTCTCAAAATTTTTGACCTTTTGTTAATGTTTAGGTCTTTCGTCTTTATTTGAGCAAACTTTTTTTTATCTTCCATATTGTGTTTTGAGATGTATAAAGATTGTACCAAAGATGCTTGTATCTTTTAGGCACTGTTGGTGCAGATGGTCAAATCAAAATGCATTTGTATTTTGTCTGCAATTAGCTATAAATCAATTCCAACCATAATTTTTTTCGAAAGAAAGTTAATGAAAATAAGAAATTATGGCGACTAAAAGTTGTTTATTAGGAAAACGACTGAGAATGTTCATTTTCGCATGAAAATCGTGTCCTTTTTTAATTTTTTTAAATTATGTAAATTTAAATGATATGATAATAGTTTCCCTTCCATTTTTGCAGCAAAAAAACCCCCACAATTATTCTTAACTCAACTTCTTCTAGTTTTGGCATTCAAAAGTTTAAATTAGAACTTGTTAAAGGCCCTGTTTGGCGAATTTATAAGGTATATAAGTAGTGTGTTCCCTGGTGAGCACAAATAATGTGTGGAAGCGGTTTAAGTGACAGATTTTGTTCCAAACCAACTTGTTTAATTTCTATTATTTTTTTTAATGTCTGAGCAGAGTTCTGGGAAAAGTGCTTATTTTTTGTTTTATAGCAGATATCATTTGGAGTCTCGCAATTTTAGAAGATTGCAGGAGTTTTCCGAAAATTTAGAATCGCCAGAAATTCCGGATTACGTAAACGCTAGAGTTTTATGATTTCAGTATGTTCAAAGATTCCTCACTTTGGGATTTTTCCGAGACTGTTGCGAACAACAGAAAATGACCTCATTGGAGAAATGTTGGACAAATAATCAAGGCTCTACTGTGTTATCTGTAAATATTATTGTCAATAACTGCAATAGCGAATAACAAGTCCATAATATCTGCATTTCCCAGGTCCTACACAGCATCAACAACGAACCAGACCCCATGAGCCGCAAATCAGAAGGCCTGCAGCGTTTCTACTCCCACATGCGACACCCCAGCTTATCTGCCATCTGTGCCATTCTTTTTCTACACCCGATCATGCAGGTTGGTTAAAAATAGATTCAATTTCATATTACAGTAGTACCTCGGTTACCCGTCCCTCTTTTATCCAGAAGTAAAAGAATAAGAACAGACATTCCAAATAATGTTTTAGAACTTTCCCTTTTGCCAGAAAGTTTCAATTTTAACCCTTTCAGTCCCAGTGATGCCATTTGGCATCATGTTTCTGATCATAATTTTTAAAAAATAATAGGGCTGACATCTCTATTGGGACTAATAAAAAATATTTTCTAATAGAAAAAAGTTTGTAGAATCGAATGTTGTGCTTTTTGATATCATAATGGCTATAGACGATCAGAAAAAGAATTCGAAAATGAAGATGCCAAATTGTCTTTGGGACTGAAAGGGTTAAAGATACCATAGCTAAACACTAAAAGACAGCCTTCCTTGTCCACCATCTGTGTCATACTTTTCATCCATGCAAATGGGTAAAAAATATATTAAATTTCAATTTTTTTTCCGATTTCATGATGTCATTGTTAACTTGTGTTGTCAAAAAGGGGTGTGCAAAATAAGTCAGATAGTACCTACACAGGGAAAAAAACAACTTGCTTCCCAGTTTAAAGCATAAATTTTAAAATTATATTTATATTTTTACTGATTAAAATCATATTGTAATTGTCATGTCATTAATTGTACTTAGAACAGATATTCTGTACGTTTCAAAAGTTTTGTGTTTTTAAACATACTGTCCCTGGACAAATTATTCGACGCACTGCAAGATTTCATGTAAAATATTAATTACCGGGTGATATTGTACCGTTTTATTATTTTAAATTGATTTTTTTAAAATTTTTATATTATCCAATCAATCACCGATTAATTTGACATCAATAAAACAGCATTCATTTAGAATAATTCAATATTCAATAATTCAATAAAATAATAAGTTTATTAAGTTTTAAAGAAAAGTGAAATTAATGTTAGTAAAAGTCAATATTGAGTGGAGCCACCTTTAGCCGCTATCAAAGCTTTAATTCTGCGCGGCATGCTATCCATGCAAGACTGTACTGTCTCCTGCATTCAAGGAGGATGATTCCACACATAATCTTATAATAAATAATTAATATAAATTAATCTTAATCATAATTATCTTAAAATAAATACAAATATGTAGTCTACAACCATTCTTTTTAATAAAAATCAATAATATTGTAGTTTAAATATACCATTATTGCATAAAAACTCTTAAGAAACATAAAATTACTAAAAAAAAATACAGTGCGTCTAATAATTTGTCCAGGACTGTAGTCATTGTCCGCCATCTGTGTCCTTTTCATCCATCCAGTCATGCAGGTTGGTAAAAGATAGTTAATTTCATATTTTCCCTATTTCCTGGGGCTGGGAAGGCCAGTCGTTAAGGTGCTTGAAGTCCCGACACTACATACGCTATTTACACACCTTAATTAACTTTTGTCAGAAGTCATAATTATTTTAGCTTTAACTTCTACATAATTAAATCTAAAAATTGTTGACGTTTAAAACGTGTTGTCATCCACTTAAATGAACACTCAAATTTTAATCAGCACATCTTTTACAATACAGTAGAATCTCAATTATCCGATTTAATTTGGTAGGAATCGAAAATTCCGGATAATAGGGAATTTTAAATTAGATAGTACTCAACTCTGGTTTTGCATTTGTAAACATTTGATATTAAGTTAACTTTGAAATTGTGGCTTAATCGCAAACAGGGAAAATGCTTAAAATTATTTTAAATTTTTATTATTAAATTTTTCATTTCCAAACAGTGTTCTGGGAAAATAGCTCATTTTTCGTTTTATAGCAGATACCACTTCTAATCTCACAATTTTAAAAGTTTTCCGGAGTTTCCCAAAAATTTAGGAATATTACCAGAAATAAGCTTTTAATTTGTAGAGTTACTGAAGTGTTTAAAATAAATTACTTAAAGTCATAACTTACTACTAAACTCCTTTTTGTTTTATGGCTTGGGAAGTTTGTTCAAGTCAGTTACATTTCAAGTTGGAGTATATTAGGTTGGTTATTTATTTGTTCCTTTGTATTTTAATCTACTTTTTTATCTAACATTTTCTTCATGGTTTGTGTTTCACTTTTTAGCCTACTTTTCTTTTTTTTATTCGAAAGAATTAAAAAAATGAAAAACTAGGTATTGACATGCGGTCGATGTCCGCCTATCTGTCCGTACCCCCCCTTCCAAAATCGGTTCTATCATTCGGATCTTAAAAATTCTTTGTTAGAAAGCTATGACCTCAGAGACCCAACTTTTATACTTTTTGTCCGCCTGTCTGTACGTCCGGACGGACATAAATCTATCTGTCGGCGAATTTCCCATTGATGAATACGCATTGAAATTCAATTTTGAGTCATTTAAATCACTGTTTCCAAATCAACAAATGGCATGAGAAACTTTATTTAAAAATATTTGAAGCAAAATAATTTTTTTCATGAATCATTTTGGAATGACGTCATAAAATGTAGCACAATGTGATTTTTTGATTGTTCATTGTTTACCAAGCAAGCGGCAAGGCATATTTTTTGCATGCAATTCTGCTTAGTTTTAATTTACATTTATTTTTTTAATGCAGTTTGGAGTAGTTTCATTATTTTTGTTATTAATAAATATTTAATTATTCTTCGAAATACAAATAAATCGAGCAGACGATAAATAATATTAAGTTATTTGCGAAAGAATATTAAGGAAAATAGTCGATTTTGGCTTTTATAAGTTTAAATTATAGCTGGATGCTGTGTTTAGCGATTTTTTTTTCTAATGTGTGTAAATCTAGTGTGGAAACGATTGTTGATGATATTTACTGTTATGAACCTTGTTGTTTCCCGATTAGAATTTCAGTAAGTATTTAAGTAACAGAAAAGTAGGCTATTTTAGTTCTTTAAGAATTTCTTGTTAAAATACACATTCTTGCACAGGTTGACCGACTGCTTCTGGGTTATTCTCTTGTTGCCTACGTCGTTCTCAGAACGCAAGTCGATGAAGTGGATTATGCTTATCAAAAGAGACTCTTACAGAGGAAAAAACAGGATTTGAACTGTCTGGATTAGTTAGTTACTTTTAGTATTTATAATTTGTTTAAGTATTTTTAAGTTAGTTGAAAGTTTTTTTTAAAAATTTTAATGTGATTTTGCTCGTTTGACATTAAAAAGCTGGTTTACATAAAATGTTTGGGGGGATAGAATTTGAATTGTCTTTGTAATTAGATTTGTCTATCTTTGAATTGAAATAGGATTTTAATTGTCTTGATTTGTTCTTTTAGTATTTATAATTTTTTTTTGTATTTTTAATTTAGTTGAAAAGTTTTTTTTTTATTTTAATGTGATTTTGAACATTTGACAGTAAAAGCTGTTTTATTTAGAATGTTTTGGGGAGTAAGATTAGAATTGTATGTCTTCGAATAGAAAAAGGATTTGAATTGTCTTGATTAATGGTTGGTTTTAGTTTTATTATGTATTTATTTAGTATTTTTAAGTTAGTTGATTTTTTTTAATGTGATTTTGATGGTTTGACAGTAAAAGCTGGTTTATCTAGATTGTTTGAGGAGCAATACTATGGATTTTTTTTTGATACAATTGAAGTTTGATTTGTCACAAATATTTTGTTCGGTGGTTACTTAAGTCTACGGGAGATTTTGATATTTTTTTTATGGTGGCCAGATGTACTGCAATTCTCAGTACCAGTTTAGTTTGTTATCTAACTATTATGCAAATAACCTTAATTTTTATTTCTTTATATTTTTTCAAACAAAAAATACATAAATAAAATATGATGAGATTTTAATGATGATTTCATAGTAAAAAGCAGGGTTGCCACGGTCCTTGAAAACCTTGAAAAGTGCTTGAAAAAAAAACATTGATTTTCAAGGTCTTGAAAAACGTTATCAACTTTGAAAAGTCCTTAATTCTTTGGGCCGGCGAATTTATTTTGAAGTGACAGTTTTTTCCTTAAGCTTAATTTTGGCTTCATTAAACTTTTTCAATGTGACTCAGTTCCTATTTTACTTTTTGATTTATTGTTTATGTATAATCCAAGAAGGCCGACCAAGTGATTTTAGATGGAATTTGTAATAACCAAATGGTTATTTTATAACACATATTTAAGTTCATTTGTAAGTTAGAGAGTTCTTATTTGTTTTCTAAATGAATTTTTAAAAACTCTTGTGAAATTTAGGTATTGCCTGTTCGAATATACAGTCCTTGAAAATGGAGAAATATATCCTTGAAAAGTCCTTAAATAGTCCTTGATTTTTTTTTTACCAAAAAGTGTGGCAACCCTGAAAAAGTTATTCCCTGAAATATAGTCAGCCTAGTTTTGTTACTAGCTTGTGTTTTCGGAAAAGAGATGCTTATGTGCTGAGTATGCTAATAAGCTTCACTTTTGTTGCACAAAAAAAAAAAAAAAACTTACACTATTAATAATTTTAGTTACCATTGTAAAATACTTCATTGCATTTTATTGTATTTTTGGAGGAAAAAAGATTTTTTCCAACATTGCATCCGAACTACACCTAAAATCTATTTAAACTTTTGCTGTACACATTAAGCTTGTTTTTTTTAGCATTAAAAAAGACCTGGAAAAGGTCAAAGTTGCAAAAAGTTGTCTATTAGTGTCATTTAGCTACAATTGTAGCCAATAAATACTTTTATTATTCAGTTAAAAGTAGAACTCATTTCAGCATTTAATGATTTGTAATGAAAACTATGTTATTAATAAATAAGCCTAAATAAAATAGTAATATGTTTAAGAGGGATTGTCAGTCCCATAGAGCTAATGTTTTAGTTTTGTAATCACAACTTCATCAGAAGTATTGCTTTGCTATGTTAGCCCTTTTTCCCCAGGTATAGGAATCAACACAACATTAAAATGAAACAAATTTGAAACTAAAATATTATCTAGTTATTTAATTATATATTTTTGAAGTTTTGAAATACTAAAAACATACTGCAGATGGCGACACTATTTTAAAACTTAATCAATTCATAATTAAATAACCGGATGTTATTTTCTTTTCAATTTTGTTTTAATTTGATGTTATGATGATTCTCATACCTGGTGAAAATGGGATAACATGGCAAAGCAATACTTCTGCGGAAGTTGTGATTCCAAAACTAGTGCCTTAGCTCTATGGGACCGACAGTCCCTCTTAACCAGCAAATTAAAGGTTTAATTAAAAAAAAAAATAGTGTTTTGATAATAAAGCATATCGTATATAATTGACATTGGAGATTAGAATTTGCGACAAAATTTAAATATTCTATCTTGAACGTTCTGTTTCTCTAGCCTTTTTGATAAACTGGCTTTTACTTTAAAAAATGCCAATATTCCAGTGAGAATATAAATGTTTATATGTGTCCGTAAAAGAATGTCCGAGTTTTAATGGTATATTACAGGAGTTTATTTTATACTAAATATATATTTTTTTTTATTTATTCTAAATATTTGATTTTTGTTTTTAAAAAAATGTAGTAGTAATGCATTATGTCCATATTATCTCTTTCACCCACAAGAGCTTTAACAATATTGAAAATCTCTGTTAATTAATTTATGTACAATTTTCGTACATACCTAAACAAATTTTCGCTGTCAATTCAAATATTAAATATAAGTGAAATCTGCCCTTTTTAAAAAATAATTTTAATTTAATTAAATAATTTTAGCAAAAATACCTCCTGTCAATTTTCAAGTTTCACTTTTTTATGTATATTTTGGTTAAAATTTAAAACAAGTACTTAAGATATATTTAAAAGAAAAATAAACTACATCATACAATGTGTTTTTAGATATACAGTCTCTGGACAAATTATTAGACACACTGTATTTTTTTAAAAGTAATTTTATGTTTCTTAAGAGTTCTTATGCAATAATGGTATATTTAAACTACAATAGTATTGATTTTTATTGAAAAGAAGTGTTGTAGACTACATATTTGTATTTATTTTAAGATAATTATGATTAATTATTTATTATAAGATTATTTATGTGTGGAATCATCATCCTCAAATGCAGGAGACAGTCTTGCATTGATAAGCATGCCGCGCAGAATGAAAGCTTTGATAGCGGCTAAAGGTGGCTCAACTCAATATTGACTTTTACTAACATTCATGTCACTTTTCTTTAAAACTTAATAAACTTATGCTTTTCTAAATGAATGCTGTTTTATTTATGTCCAATAAATCGGTAATTGATTGGATAATATAAAAATAAAAACAAATCAATTTCAAATAATAAAACGGTACAATATCACCCGGTAATTAATATTTTACATGAAATCTTGCAGAGCGTCTAATAATTTGTCCACTGACTGTAGTATGCATTCATTGATACATTTTCATTGTGTTCAGATACAGTATACGTTATGATTATATGCTCATACATCTTTTCATGTTTCTTTCAATTTTTCACTTTTTTGTGTGCTCTGTGTCCAAAAATAATTTATTTTCTCATTATCAACTGATGTAATAGTTATTTATGCAACAAGTGTACAACATAAAACTTTTTATAAACAAGGGGACTGATGTTTATTTGATGAGTAAGGCACGAGCTGAGTCAAATAATTTTCCCGAGTTTAAATAATTTAATGGTTGTTTCACGGAAGATCTGGCAATAGCTCTGCGGTTTTGTTTTCATGTCTCTCGAATTACTTTTGTTGATATTCAAAATCAATGAGTTTTCTAAGAATAAGTTATTTTAGTTGTTATTTTTTTAAATTACAACTTCTTGCTGTGCTGTTGGTTGTTTTAATCATTTATCAAAGAAAACTTGCATTGAAAGAAGTTGTAATTTTTTTTAAAAAAATAACAACTTAAATATTCTCTTCGAAAACTCACTCCCGAATACCAAAACAACAGTAATTCGAGAGACATGAAAACAAAACTGAAGAGCTATTGCCAGATCCTCCGTGAAACAACCCCATTGATGAAGCACAAGTTTTAGATTCATCTTTTTTTTTTTATCATCAAACGCAAAAGAAACATTTTTAACATTGCATACAAGATTTTAATGTTACTTAATAATTTCTGTAAAATTAAAAAAGTATTTTATTTGGTTCTTGCTATAGTATTTTTCATTATCATGTGCAAAATGTAGGTGTAATGTCAGTTGAAGATATGTGCAAAAAAGCTATTTTTAGGCAATAGTGTGTAAAGCGTGGAATTACACACGATTATTCATTTGAATAAGTTACAATTTTTGCACAGAATTACACATTTTTTTAATGAACTTTTGTGATCCTTGTGGTGCTATCAAATTAAAAACTAGTTAGATAAAATTAATTTTATCTTGTTAAATCATCGTTTTCAAATAAACATTTCATAACTACAGTCCCTGGACAAATTATTAGACGCACTGCAAGATTTCATGCATCAATCAATGATGAACAAAATACCTTTAGAAGGACATTTGTGTTCCTAAACTTAAGCTATTGAATAGAAAATACTATCTGCTATACTTAATACATATATCGACATCTTTTTTAATGATATGGCATTCTTTGGTATGTTTTCATCAGTACTAAAAAAAAATACAGTGCGTCTAATAATTTGTCCAGGGACTGTATATATTAAGATTTTGATCGCTTATTTTGGCAAGTATTATTGCAATTACTTACTTAAAAATATAAGTAATTTCCTATCAAAACATATTTTTATATAAGGTTATTTACATCGTATCATTTGATTTCATTACACATGTAGTGAGTTTCTTTGTAAAATAACATTGGATGTAATATTAATGATGGTTTTTGATACGTATATATTTGAAATCATTATTCAAACATAGTTATAGTACTTTTATATAGATGTATTGTAATATTTGGGATTCGTAGAGCTGTTCATTAATTTGTCTAAGGGATAGTGCAAATTATGTAACTAATATTTTTTTAAATAAAGAAATGAATTTTATTCAAAACTATACTTTTTTTGCCATTAAAATATTTGGTTTTTTTTTTTGGTTATTAAAGACAGGTATGTGTTCTAATTCATAATTGTATTCATGTTAAGACAATAATATATGCTTGGTAAGGTTTACTCTATTCTGACTCTTAATTTTTATTGCTTACACAATGTATGATTTCAAAAACTACAAAATTTTATATGTATAAAACTACAGACAGTTAAGCTATTTTGAAATATATGATTGCTATAATGTACTTGGCATTTTATTATTTTTTTTTTTATATTAATATTAAATAAAAACATTTACTATTTTAAATATAACAT
Source organism: Oedothorax gibbosus (assembly GCA_019343175.1). Lineage (NCBI taxonomy): Eukaryota > Metazoa > Arthropoda > Arachnida > Araneae > Linyphiidae > Oedothorax > Oedothorax gibbosus. The sequence goes on along the minus strand of CM033280.1, from coordinate 660,118 downwards.
TATTATATAATAAGAAATTTACTTGTACCATGCATACATTTAAAAAAAAAAGAAAATCTGAAATAAAATTTTCACAATTTGAAATATATGTTTTTAATTATCAAACTAACATCGTAATATTTAACAATCTAACTATGTGTTATTAATTGCTTTTTTTTAAAAAAAATAGGTTTGTGAAACAAAATTGGTTTTGGAAATAATAAAATAATGTGTTTAAAAAATGTTTTTTTTTTAATGTTTTGGAAAAAGTTTTCAATTTCTACTATCATTTTTTAATATTTAATCATAGTTCTAGTTCATATTTTAAAATAATGTATGCAGCGAATATTAAGCTAAGGGGGCGTCCATAAATTTTGTGATGCGATTTTGATGGCCCCCTTCCCCCTGGTGATATTTTGTGACTTTTTGCTCGGACCCCCCCCCCCCCCTCTCCCATAATCTCTTGTGACATTTTTCGAAATTAGAATTAATTTTCAAAAAATTTTGAATTGGACATTTGACTGAATATTTTCTTCCGTAAACAAAGCAGGCTTGAGTTTGTCTGTGAAGCGCTACTCGGTTCACAGGCTCATCACGCGATTTAAAAACAAAGCCTTTGGCGCTAAACTTTTCGCCAAATGCCTCTGTATTTCGCGCCATTTTATCGCAATTGTTGATTTTTTGCGGGGAAAAATTACGTGATATAATTTGACGAGACCCCCCCTCACCCCTACGTGATGTTTGGTGATATTCAGCTCTATCCCTCCCCCCCCCCCTCAAACAAGTCACGTAATTTATGGACGCTCCCTAACTAGCTACACTAAGCTACTGCTTTGGTGTAGTTGTATATATCTTATAGGCCCAGTGGCTTAGTGGTGGTGCTTCGCATTGCCACGTCTACAGGTCCGGGTATCGAATCCCGGATTGGGTGAGGTTGACCCATCCTTTCATCCCTTGAGTGGGTCGATAAAATGGGTACCAAGCATGCTTGGAAACTAAACACTGGGGATTCCGCGTGAGGCTGACCACCTAACCGGGACATATGCGTAGCTCCCCAGAGCCCTAGGTCACGAAAGCTGAAATGGGCACGGCAGGCCTTGGCCCATAAATGGGCTGTTGCGCCGAGGAGTTTAGTTTAGTATATATCATATGTTTGGTAGTATTTGTAAATGATGTGTTTATAAATTCTAAATGATGTGACGTCATTATTAACGTCAATAATAATCAAGCATTATGGTATAGATGGCATGAATCATTTGCAATTGAATTCGTTTCATGAAAGTAGTCTGATCGCTGCCTCAAATGAGCATCAACTTTTATGTTTACTATAGCACCAGGGCCGGATTTCTAAATAGGCTAAGTAGGCTGTAGCCTAGAGCGACGAATTTTTTGGGGCGGCAAATTTTACGACCAATTAGGCAAAAAAAATATATTATAAAAATACGAATATTTTTAAGAAAGAAAACAAATAATTTCCATGAATGCGTAAACCGTAAACGTATATAGTACTAATATTTCGTAGCAAACACGGTCGCTGTGAGGGCAATTGCACCCCCTCCTCCCGGATTTCGAAGTTGAAAGAAAAATAACAGAACAGTTAAAAAAATTCGCCCATTACGCTTTCGATTTAGTGTTTAAAGGTACATAGATGATTCTAATATGTGTATCTATTTTAGACAGCACATACCACCGTATTTTGCACCTTTCCCCGAAGGGGGGAATATTATGACATTGTCGGCAAATCAATCTAGCCTACAAGCGGCAAATCTTTAAATCCGGCCCTGTATAGCACGTTTCAGTATCTCGAACGAATTCAAATATAAGATGACACTTCCGGACATAAATTTACTATAATTAAAACGGAGGCCAATTTGTCCAACGGTCAGTTGCCAATATCCCCCCCGAAACGATAATTTACGACCTTCATTCATAAAACTGAGGCAAAAAGGTTCTTTTTACTTCACCACTCCGGGCTGGGGAGCTCAGTCGGTTTGGCATTCCCAGGTTCGGGTCCGGGCATCGCCAAAATAACTGCTGACCTATAAACGGCCCGTGCAGCCTAAAGTCCGACGAATAATACCCCGTGTAGAGGGAGTGCACGTTAAATATCATAACGCTAAATAGTAACGCACTAAATATCCTAACGTTAAATAGTCCTAACGCTGCGTACAAGGATATTTAGTGCGTTAATAGTCCTAACGTGCGTACCTAAACGCACTAAATATCCTAACGTTAAATAGTCCTAACGCCTAATCGCCAAAATAACTGCTGACCTATAAACGGCCCGTGCAGCCCCAAGTCCGACGAATAATACCCCGTGTAGAGGGAGTGCACGTTAAATATCCTTCAAAGTCCTAACGCTGCGTACGATGTCGCCCTTAACGGTTCCGTTGGGTGCCTACTCATGTGTCGGCTCGTCACTTGACTGTGGTTCTAAAATACGACGCCCGTTACCCTCGTGTAGCTCTAGTGCGACGATAATTCAAACTAAAACTTCACTACTCCTTGATTCTTTAAGTGGATTTTTTTTAAATAAATAGGTTATGGCTAGTTGGTTTCAACTGTAATGTTAACATGTGTGTATTTTCATGTATTTAAACATTTCAAAATCCTATTTAGGCTATAAATACATATTGTTTCATTATAAAATTGCATTTTCTTATAACTTGGATACGTATAAATGCATGTTTAATTTTACACTCACATATACATATTTTTTTTATCATATACTAACTTTTTAATTTATAAACTTTAAAGTGATACCTGGAAATCGTTCTTGATGGTAGGGAAAACCTGGGAAAGTTAGAAACGAATCATATTTACGGGCCCAAAAGGCAGATGGAGACATCAAAACCAAGCCTGCTCCATTACAACAAAGTCCATATTGACTTCCCAGACATAAATCAACGGAGGCCAATTTGTCCAACGGTCAGTAACCAATATCCCCCACAAAACGACACATTTACGACCTTCATTCATAAAACAGGCAGACGAGGTTCTTTTTATTCCACCACCCCTTTGATACCTGGAAAATGCAGGTGGGGCTGGCGTGAAATCGAATCTTGCCTTGTGGTTCGAATATTCGATTGTGGAACGCCGATGGGGGGAGGGTCGCAGAAATAAAAGAACCCCTTTTTTTGGATGGCGACCCGGAATGGTGTGTAACTTTCAATAAATTACTTTCCAGCCGAGAGAACACCTGGTGTTGTGGTGTGGCCTTCGAGTTGTGGGATTATTATTTGATGAGGACGCTTTTGCGTTTCCGGTGTGGTGGAATCTATTTTTTTATACACATATGAAGAGCTTAGTGGAAGAACGTGCTAAGTGACATTTTTGGAAAAATTTAGATTTTCGTGTTAACGAACAGATTGTTCCATCCTATAATGGGGAAGAAGATTCCCCCTTTTCATAAATGTCAATTCAGGTGTACGTTTTACCTTCTTCTGTAAGTGCCGTTTTTAACGTACCTAAAGGCAAAAGAAAAACTTTAAAGTTGATTTTCTCAGTTTCACCATTTTGTCACTTAGCACGTTCTTCCACTGAGCTCTCCATATAGGTTTCGTAATAGCATTATGCTATTTAATCAAAGGAAACTATGAGTGTCCATACGTCACTGCGCCTTGTTTCATGTCTTGAGAGGCGGCAGCAGAGATACTAAATTAAACTAAATTCTTATCGAGTCCCGGTACCACTGAAGACCTACCGAGTATATGCGGAGTACGTGCTCGTTAAATCTGTTGGGTCCGAAAGTCCTCTAAGTTCCCATACCAAATCAATACCTCTGGGGGTGACAAGCCAATTCTGGGGATCCTCTAGTTGGCCTCTGTCTCTAAAAACTAGATGGATCCACTTGTATGTGTGTGTTGTCTGATGTGTCTGTCTTACTTGACGAAGGTTTATAAGCGGGTCGCTGACCAAGCACACAAACCTGAATATATATGTATACCAACCAACCAACCAACTAAATTCTTTTTCACGAGCATCGATTGGTGAATCAATGTCACGTGGGAACGGAACAACGATCAATGGAGGTCTAGGAATGAAAGCTAGAAGGAAATGCGTCACCTGAAACAATCAAATTGGGGGCTCCCCAGGGCCGGATTTCTAAATAGGCTAAGTAGGCTGTAGCTTAGAGCGGCGAATTTTAAGGGGCGGCGAATTTTACGACCCATTAAAGCGGCAATCGACATAAAAAAAATATTTTAAAGATACGAATATTTTTAAGAAAGAAAACAAATAATTTACCATTAATGTGTGAACCGTTAAACGTATATATAGTACTAATATTTTGTAGCAATTATGGTCGGTGCGAGGGCGATTGCACCCCCTTCTCCCGGATTTCAAAGTTGAAAGAAAAATATTATAGAACAGTTTAAAAAATTCGCCTATTTCGCTTCCGATTTAGTGTGTAAAGGTACTTAGATGATTCTAGTATGTGTATCTATTTTAAACAGCACATACCACCCTATTTTGCAGCTAACCAGCTACCTTTCCGCGAAGGGGGAGAATTAAAATCGTAACAGGGGTGGCAAATCAATAGTAGCCTACACACAAGCGGCAAAATTTTAAATCCGGCCCTGGGGCTCCCGTAGTCCGGCACAGATCCAGAGGTATCATGATAATGAAAACAATTGAAATATACGTTTAAGGATAGTTATAACTTAATAAAATTATAAATAGTCTATAATAATAAAAGAAAGAGTCTGTGTGTCTGTTATCGGATCGTAAAAGACCTACTTATACTGACCTCAGAAATTCGAAATTTTTAAGATAGATTCCCTTTAATACTAACGTGTGCACCTGAGGCTTAGTTTTTTCATATTTGTTCCATTTTTGAAGAAAATTCGAATTTTCTGAAAAAAATACACCACTTTCGCTCAAATCCGATCATTTTTTTCTCTTTCCTGATGCCATCGGCTGAAAAAATTAAATAAAACTTTTAACGAAAACATTTAAAATTCAAAATGTTTATTTTATTCTTTTGCCATTACTTTATAAAAATTTAATTCATTATTTGAAAAAAAAATTGACATGTTTCAAGTGACGTAATTCCGCCAGTCTTCATTCCCGGATTTTATTGTGGGTTTATTTGATGATTTTTTCATTGATTTTTCTGTTGACTGCATGTATGCATATTTAAGCAATAAATGTATAGTTAAGCTATTACTGAACCATGATGGTTAATAAAGGCCATCAACTAGAGCTATTAGTGTTTTTTGTCTTTATTTTTTCGCCAAATACGTTGCCAAGTTCGCCAAATTATTAACTGAAATTCGCCAAATAGGTAATTTCTTTTATAAATAATTTATAAGCTGGTCGGTTGTTCGAAGGTCAATGTGTTAGAGCTGTATAATGGGTGGGTAGCTATATCTATTTTCTCGCCAAATTATCTCCCAAAACGCGCCAAATGAGCTAAAAGGTTTTATGTATTTATGAGGGAATTGTGATGACATTTATGAGTGCATTTTATAGCGTATTTTTCATTTTGGAATTTTAAGGCAATGAAACGGGATTTTATAATTTATAACGAGCGGAAACAATAATAAGTTTATGATCCTATAACAGGTTATATGGTACACATATTTTGAATCTATTTGATATTTTTTTATTCCGTGCGAAGAACGGGTATAAATTTGCTAGTTAATAAATAAAATTATGACCTCCCCTTCCCCTCAAAATATGAAAATCCTAAATCCGTTATACTGCCCGCGTGGTTAAGGATTCGACCCTGAGGCTGTGTTCTAAGTTGAGATACAGTAGAACCTCGATTATCCGATCTAATTGGGACTGGAGTTAGGTCGGATGATCGAAAATTCCGGATAACTGAGAATTCTCATTAAATAGTAAAATTTATAGTAGAGAGGAGTACCATAAGTCCACCAACATCCAAATTCTGCGCTAGATTTGCAATTGTAAAAAGTGAATTTTAATTTAGAATTATCGCTGGAAATAATAGTTCTTTAGAAATAATAGTTATTAAGTGCCTAAAATTATTAAATTCTATTCTTTAATTTCTTCTTATTTTTTTTTTCGTTTTATAATCTCTCTTCTTGTAATCTCACGAATTTAGAAGATCCTCGAAGTTTTCCAAAAATTTAGGATTGCAGAAATTTGCTTTTAACTTTTAGAACTTCCAAAAAGTTTGCTCTGTTAAAACCCCCAACGTTCCTTGATTTCAAAAACGCTGGAATTTCCTTAATTTTTTCATTGACTTAATGACGGTCGTTTGACAGAGTTTCGGATAAAAGAGGAACGGATAATCGATGTTCTACTGTACTTTGGTTCAATCCCTACTATCAGCTAATTACGAAACTTGTTCCAAATAGTTCTTGTGTAGATGTAGTGCGATTTTATTCCAACCAAACCTACTATAGCCATCCTATAAACGGTAAGGTAAGGTAATCGTTTCCGGCTGCCTATTTCTTGCCTCCTTCAGGAGCTTTAACACAGCCAATAACGCCTCGTAATTTAAGAACCCTGGTCAAGTGACGAGGTCGACACCTGAGCGGGCACCCAACGGAACTTCGAGGACATCGTACGCTAACGCCGTCGGGACTTTGGACTTCACTGATTTAACGAGCACGTCTGTCCCAGTGTACTCGGGCCCATCCGAGATGAGAAATTTTCTACTATTGCCAGCACGGATCCGATTTATAGGATGACTGGCAGTAGGTGGGATTCGAACCCCCGCACTCCTGAGAAGGTTGAATCTCTAGGCTGATGCCCTAACCACTCGGCCACGGACGGGCCCTCCTATAAACGGATTTGTATAAGTAATTAAAATAAATTCACAGTTAATCACTGCGGTCCCTGAATATAATAGGATAGACGTCGTCACTTGACAAAGGTCTTAATTTGCGAGGATTATAGCTGTGTTAAAACTCTGACAGACTAGAAATGCATCAGTAATAGGGTACTTGACTGCATCGCCGAAATACCTTCCAAAAAACCAAACTGATATATATGTCTAATTCAATATTAAAAAGTTGAAAGTCAAAAATAACAAATGCATATATTTTTTTTGCGAAATAAATCTTTAAATCATTAAACAAATCAGATTAAAAAGGCATTTTTTTCACGTGATCATCACGTGATCACAAACACAACGGTTTGGCTGACGTCACTAGGTAACTATAAACAAACCGGCGTGATGTTTTTTGTTTTCTGATTAAACTTGATTTAATCTAATTTACTCTTGAAATAATAAATATTGAGATAATGTAAGGCTTTTTACAGAAGCGGATATTTCAAATTTGCCTAAAATCGATTCCAATGTGGTGTTTCAAAGTTTGTTTATAGTCACTAGTGACATCACAGATACCACGTGACAGCCAGGAAGCGTTTTCGGGAGTGATTTTTCGTCCTAATTTTAAAATTTTATGGGGTATTTGAAAAAAAGAAAAATACGGCATAAGAATATTTTAAGCCAATAAAATTTTTTTAGTCAAGTACCCTATTGTGCCATTACCTTACCTTGGGAGTTGCAAAAAATATATATGCAATGAAAACGCTTTTGGAACCACTATCTAAGCTTCATGGTTTGCAAGAATTTCTAAACTAGGCCAACCTAGGCCATAGCCCCCACTTTCTATAGCACGTCCTTGGGCCCGATTGAAGATGCCCCTCTTAGGCCCCCTGCTTGCTCCCAATCCTTTGGGTACCGTAAAATAGGGATTTTTTTTAGAGTATGAACGAGAAAAAGTCGAAGGACAGACTTCCATAGCCTAGTAATAGTTCCTCGGACTCTTATTCACAATGCGCCACTGCCCACTGCCTTTCCTAATCTAGGACAGTTGGTTGGTAGATATATATTCAGGTTTGTGTGCTTGGTCAGAGAACCGCTTATAAACCTTCGTCAAGTAAGACAGACACACACAACACACACGTAAATGACAGATGCTGCCATCTATCGCCACCTCCACAATTTAGACATGTCCCTGAAGGGGAGGGAAATAGTCTCCAGGGACCTGTACCCGTGGGAAACTGCGCCATGGACGCCCACAGGACTTTCGGACCCAAAGATTTAACGAGCACGTACTCCGCATATACTCTTCAGTGGTATCGGGACTCGATCGCGGGACCTTCCGATTCCGAGAACGAGGCCTTAACCACTAGGCTATCCACGACCCCCTAATCTAGGAAAACTCTGATTATAGGCACAACAAATTTTGGGAGCCCCTTTACGGAAAAAGTTGTATATGCTTGCCCGTAATGATGGTGCTAGTTTTCCCATGTATCTTATTTTTTGTAACGTTTTACCGGCTGCAGCTGCCTTATAATATAGATCAAACCAATCACTTAAGATTTAGTTTTAGTTTTGAATTATCGTCGCACTAGAGCTACACGAGGGCTATTGGCGACGGGCGTCGTATTTTAGAACCACAGTCAGGTGACGAGCCGACACCTGAGTAGGCACCCAACGCAACCGTTAAGGGCAAAGAGTTCTATAGTAGGGTAGAGACTGAACCTGGCAACAGCACCACGGACCAACACGGAGACAATATAGGGTGGCATGTGGGGCCCGATGGCCGAGTGGTTTGGATCGCAGTCCATAACGCTAGCAGTCCGCGCGTTGTAACAGGTGCGGGTTCGATTCCCGCCTTTGCCCTGGGTGTAATTCCTTTGTCAGTATCAAAATTATAAATTAACTAGCACTTTTGCCACTCTATTCGGGCTCCGTAGTGAGCCATGGCTGCCGATGGCAGCTCAGTACGAGTCGTTCCTCTACCCTACTATAGAACTCTTTGGTTAAGGGTTACATCGTACGCAGCGTTAGGACTTTGAAGGATATTTAACGTGTACTCTCTCTACTCGGAGTATTATTTGTCGGACATTTTTGGCTGCTCGGGCCGTTTATAGGTCGGCAGTTATTTTGGCGATGCCCGGACCCGAACCTGGGACCTTTCGCATGCTAGGCGAATGACCCCATATTTCAGAAAAAAAAATTCCCCTTGGCCTATTTCTTACTTTTCGTCTTTGCCTAGTAATTTTTTTGGGGGGACTGTCCAAAAAAATTACTATGCTTGACATCCAACAGAGACAACGCCGCGTGCGATTAGTGCAAGTGCAGTCGTCCTCGTTCCTTGACCAGGGTTCTAAAAATTACGAGGCATGCGAACTAAAACAACCCTAAACAAAGCAAAAACCCTAAAGGATCTGGTAGAATCTCTTGACTCAGTCTGGGAGCAATAAACCAGAGTATCTCTGATCTGTGTGTGTGAACTATTTTGTTTATGTTTGTTTGTAGCAGTCTGCGCGCTGTAACGGGTGCGTGTTCGATTCCCGCTTTCGTCCTGGATGTACTTCCTTTCTCTGTGTCAGTAAAAATTCTTTCTGTGTCTGTCTTACTTGACGAAGGCTTATAAGCGGGTCTCTGATCAAGCACACAAGCCGGAATACATATGTAATAGTAGTAGTAGCAGTACTTTTCTGAAAATAATAAGGACTAAACCATGTAAGTTAATTTTAAACTGATTTAATTGTGTTTAACGTATATTAACTCGTTGGTCAATGTACTCGCTGCCATTAAAAAAATATCTAGTATTATGCGTAATTTGTATATAAAATGCCTACACACAACTGCTGAAAAATAGCCTAAACATCCAATTGCATATCCACTCGTTACTGGCAATCGCATCTAGCGCGCTGTGAGATTACAGCTTAGGAAAGAAATTTGACAATTAAATAGTTAAAATCTATTTTATTACATAAATTACTAATATGGTACATTTGAATTTGTGAATGCACAGAAACCACATTAGTCACAAATTTTAAATTTTTTCTAGAGAGAGAAAAAACGTCATTGAAGAACTCAAAATTTCGATCGAAGAACTTCTGTGGCCTTCAAGTTAAGTCAATCATGCTTCCATCCGTTCTGCTAATCAGTGAAGGATTGTCACCCAATTCACAAAATTTATGCGCTAAATATTTTCTTAAAATCTCTCAAAAATGAGTTAAAATTTCACATTCGAAAGAAGCTTGTTCGTAAATTTGGAATAATATTTTCGGAGCTGTTATTAACTAATGATAATTTCAATAATGAGGAAATTTTTCTCAAAATCAAAAACACATTTCAACAGTTGACAGTCATATCCTACTCCACTTTAAAGCCTCATAAGCTATCTGCCTAGTTCGAATTGTCGTTTTTTTACGATGGAAAAGTTAATTGTTGTTCTAAACTATTACGCAAGTTACCAAATAGTCAACGTGTAGCTCTGGGGCGACGATAATTCAAACTAACTTAACCGAAGGAAAAGTTCGAAATCTATTCGCGCATGGCCAACTGTTCTGAAAAGTTTTCGTCTTGTCTTTCGGAACTGCTGACAACCCGAACCGGAAGAAAAGGTTGACGTCACAGAGGGCTTCTGCGGCCGTATTAGTTGAGTCGGCCGTAAAAAAAATGCATACACAGTGACGTCATTCTTTCCCTTCATTTCTGTAAAAGTTGTTTTTCCTTGCATGTACTACATCAGCAGTGAAGATCCTTTCCAATTATCTGACGAAGCATTATTAAAAAAAAAGTAGTTTAAATAATTAATTTCTAAGAAATCCTGCAATGGGCTTGTTTCTACACTTAGTCACAAAAAACAAAACAACCAATGAAATCGCAGTTCGGGGCGCGTGAAGGAATAAAAAAACCAATGAGCTTGTTTCTACACTTTGCCACAAAAAACAAAACAACCAATGAAAAAGAAAAATTCCCATCTTACATATTAAACTCTCGCGCTTTTTTTATACTTAATCTTCGCACGCGTTGATATTTCTTTCACTTAATTTTTCTCGCGGTGAATTTCTTTTTTCAAACTAAAAATAGAAAAATCGAATAAAAACACAATGCATAATGCTATTCCTATAGAGAAATTGGCCCACGTTTTGCACTCCTACACCCGTTTGGGTTCGAATTTCAAAAAATCGCTTCTAAAATGACGCCTACGATATAGAAAGAATATTTTCCTAAAATTTGGTAGCTGTAGGTCCAGTAGTTTTGGCTTTGCGTTGATACGTGAGTGAGTCAGTCAGTGAGTCAGGATTTTAAATTTTATATATATAGATAATTGATTTATTTTTTATTTTTAAATTTTTTTCATGGAAAAACTAGCTCCAAAAGATTTGGCGATCGTTGGCAGGTCGACGAGATAATACAAAAGTACCGATTTTTGGTAATCCAATATTTGTTATTACCTTATCTTTCATGAATGATATTTTTGAATTAAATTTACATTTGATTGAAGTACGAGTATCTGAATACATATTTCTACACTTTTACAGTCTGAACTGATAAAGTGAACGAAAAAGACTCTTGACAAAGTATCAATGTACAAAATCGTTTCCAAACACTTCCTGTAGTAAAAGTTTTATGTACAGGTTGAAGTAACTGTAAACACTCGACAAAATTATTTTTCTTAAAGAAAAAATTTTTCTAACGGAAGTGTTTGCTAAAGAAGTAAACTTCTCTCATGTTTTTTTTCTTCGAGAGAATTTCCGCGGGAACAACAACAACAAAATATCTACCAAACGATTTTTCCAGGTCCTTACTTCCGGACCCCCCTCATTGTTCCCGCTAAAATGTAACGAAGGGGGGTCGAAATGCGAAAGGGGTGGGATGGGGGGTGCGCGGTCGTTTTCGGAACATAGTTAGTTTCGATTCCTGTTATGTTTTAAATTTTTTTTTAAAATAAGTTTTGATGAATTTGGTTTGCTTGATTATCGTCGCACGAGAAATACCTACACGAGTAATACATAGGTGTATGGGGCTGGGGAGCCCAGTCGGTTAGGCGCTCGCTTAGCATGCGAAAGGTCCCGGGTTCGGGTCCGGGCGTCGCCAAAATAACTGCCGACCTATAAACGGTCCGTGCAGCCGAAAATGTCCGACGAATGTAAAGGCCCATGTAGAGGGAGTGCACGTTAAATATGCTCCAAAGTCCCAACGCTGCGTACGATGTCGCCCTTAAAAGTTGCATTGGGTACCTACTCAGGTGACTGTGGTTCTAAATTAAGACGTCCGTCGCCAATAGCCCTCGTGTAGTTTTAGTGCGACGATAATTCAACCTAAACTAAAGGACTATAGGAGTATGGATAAGTAATTTTGTACCTCGGGCAAATGACGAAAAGTTTGAGAGCATTTTTTGTTAACCCATTTATGAGCTAAAATAGGATACATTTTTTAAAAATTAAATTTGTTTAATTAAACAAATTTTAAAAATTTGTTTAAATTTACAAATTAGGCTCAGTGGCTCAGTGTTGGTGCTTCGCATTGCCACGCCACAGGTCCGGGGATCGAATCCCGGATTAGGCGAGGTTGACCCATCCTTTCATCCCTTAAGTGGGTCGATAAAATGGGTACCAAGCATGCTTGGGAACTAAATACTGGGGGTTCCGTGTGAGGCTGACCACTTTACCGGGACATATGCCTAGCACCCCAGAGCCCTAGGTCACGAAAGCTGAAACGGGCACGGCAGGCGTTGGCCCACTAATGGGCTGTTGCGCCGAGGAGTTTAGTTTTTTTTTTTAAATAAACAAAATATAAGCTGAATGAAGACCTTAGACCTGAACAATTTATGGAGGACAAATTCAATTACATGAAAAACAAATAAAAACGGTAAAGTTAACGTTAATCATATTTACGAATGGGTAAAAAAATTGGTTAAAATCAGATGATTCTTCAAAAGATTGTTACTGGATTGGTTTTTGAAAGTTTAAAGTAAATAGTATTTTCGGATAATCTGTGATAAAATTTGGATAGGATGTTTAGACCAAAAATTTGAAAATTTTGTGTATGAAAAATATGTAAGGTGAACTTTTTTAGCAAAGCATAAAAAGATATTTAGAAAGTAAGCAGGTTTTTCTTCATTAACTCTTTGACAGTTAAGGAAATATTCATCGTGTTCTGGTGTAAAAAAAAAATACACAATTTCAAATTTTTCTAAAGTAAAATTAAAAAAAAATAATGACTTAATCAATTGTTAAAAAATGAACTACAATTAATTTAAGATTATATAAAATATTAATTGATATAATGATAAATAAAATTAAATTTATATTAACATAAATAATGATTATTTAATGATTAAATGATTATTTAATGATTATTTAATGATTATAATAATGATTATTTAATGATTATAATAATGATTATTTATTGATTATAAAATGATATTTATATAAGATTATTAATGATTAAATGATTATTTAATGTTTATAAAAGATTATTAAGATATAATAATCATTATTAATGATGATACAATTAAATTATTTAACGACTAAAAAAACTATTACTGAGATGACTGCAAAAATGTACTTTTTTTTTTACAAAATTTAAAAAGTAGAATTTTCATGTCCTTGTAAGATAGAACAGGTAAAGAAGAAACGAACCCTTTTTTTATCCCCATCTTTAGCGCAATATGCGTAGCTTGGACCTATCTTAACCTAGTTCCCAAACCCTTTCTCACCTGCTCTCAACAGATGCGACCGCCAACTCTTTCAGCTATGTTTTTTTTTTTTGAATAAATAAAAAAAAGGGGAGGGGGCATTCTCCGGTCGAGGCAATTCTGAACAACGGAATGCCCGGGAAAAAACACAGAATAATACGAGAAGATGATAGGAAGAGTGAGTGGGGAGTTTAGAAAGTGGTGGAAGGTGCGGCAGGTACAGAGAAAATAACAGGATATTCGTATTTAGTGGAGTGTAACGGGTATTGGCGTAAACAGGAACAGTTTTGAACAAGTTGCGATGGATGCAGGCTAAGAGAAAACTCAGACATGAACCCAACACGTTTTGGGGGCGCCTCTTTACGAAAAAAGTTGTAGCATCGCCAAAATTCCTGTGGACCTATGGGGGCTGGGGAGCCCAGTCGGTTAGGCATTCGCCAAGCATGCGGAAGGTCCCAGGTTGGTCCGGGCATCGCCAAAATAACTGCCCACCTATAAACGACCCGGGCAGCCAAAAATGTCCGACGAATAATACCCCGTGTAGAGGGAGTGCACGTTAAATATGCTCCAAAGTCCCAACGCTGCGTACGACGTCGCCCTTAACGGTTGCGTTGGGGGCCTACTCAGGTGTCGGCTCGTCACTTGACTGTGGTTCTAAATTGCGACGCCCGTCGCCAGTAGCCCTCGTGTAGCTCTAGTGCGACGATAATTCAAAACCTACCTACCTATTTACTGGAGTGCAACGGGTGTTGGCGTTAACAGGAACAGTTTTGAACAAGTTGCGATGGATACAGGCCTGATCTCTAAGAGAAAACTCAGACATGAACCCAACACATTTTGGGGTCCTCTTTACGAAAAAGGAGGCCCAGTGGCTTAGTGGTAGTGCTTCGCATTGCCACGCCACAGGTCTGGGGATCGAATCACGGATTGGGCGAGGTAGACCTATCCTATCCCTTAAGGAACTAAACACTGGGGGTTCCGCGTGAGGCTGACCACCTCACCGGGACATATGCGTAGCACCCCAGAGCCCTAGGTCACGAAAGCTGAAATGGGCACGGCAGGCCTTGGCCCATAAATGGGCTGTTGCGCCGAGGAGTTTAGTTTTTTGTTTACGAAAAAAGTTGTGCATGATTGCCCGCAATGAGGGTGCTAGTTGGCCGATCTTGTTTTGCTAACATTTTATCGGCTTCCTTATAATATCGATCAAACCAATCACTTTAGGTCAATGTCAAAGTCAATCTTAAAACGAAGTACACTCTTAAAACAAACGAGCGGTTTTAACTCAGTCTGAGTTAATTTTACTCCGCGAATCCTTTCCGGGGGAACCGGAGAAATGCACTTCTCCCTCCTATAGGAGTTAATTTCATCCTTCTTTTCGGAGTGGGTAAAAGAAATAAAAGAAAACAATCTGCGTCCTACACTCATAAAACGAGCGGTTTTAACTCAGTCTGAGTTAATTTCCACTCCTTTCCGGTGCCGAAAATGCACTTCTCCTATAGGATTGAATTTCACTCTTTTGTTTTAAGAGTGTAGGGTCTTGAAAATTTTTAAAAGTTACCGAAATTCTGATAATCAACAGAATTTAGCTAGCATAATAGAAATTAATATATAGGGGCTCCAAAATTAGACCCAGGCCTAACAGGCCTTACGGTAGATCGGGCCCTGAATGGATGAGGCGGAGCGTGTTTTGTTTGTGGGATCAAAACCAATGCTTAGCGTAGCTGTGACGCCACCATAGTCGTCTCCGCTCGAGTTTAGACGAATTAGCTGCCGGGTGGTTTGTTTGCGGGTTTTAAGACAACAACGTTTGACGTAGCTGTGCATTTCACGGAAGGCGTCCATTGCCTCTGAAGTTTAGGAATTTGCTATATTTTATTTGATTTAGGTCAAGTATAGTGTTTTTTTCACAAACATACTTATTCGATAAAGCACATTTAGAAACCTCTAAAACTCAAGTGAGGGCTAGAGAGCTCAGTCGGTAAGGCGCTTGCTGTGCATGCGAACAGGTAGGGCACCGCCATTGCTAAAATAAGTGGTCTGTACAGCGAAAAAGTCTGGCAAACAGAAATAATATCCGTTGTAGAGGAAGTGCACTTTAAATATGCTCCAAAGTCCCGATGTCCCTCTAAAAAATCCTGACATCAGGTACAGACTAAAAAACAGGATATATGTTGGTTGGTAGACGTATATATTCAGGTTTGTGTGCTTGGTCAGCGACCCGCTTATAAACCTTCGTCAAGTAAGACAGACACAACAGACAACACACACACACATAAGTGGATCCATCTAATTTTTAGAGACAGAGGCCAACTAGAGGATCCCCAGAATTGGCTTGTCACCCCCAGAGGTATTGATTTGGTATGGGAACTTAGAGGACTTTCGGACCCAACAGATTTAACGAGCACGTACTCCGCATATACTCGGTAGGTCTTCAGTGGTACCGGGACGACTCGATCGCAGGACCTTCCGATCCCGAGACCGAGACGCTGACCACTAGGCTCACTACGGCCCCACAGGATATATTTACTGCAGTGCAACGGGTATTGGCGTACACAGGAACAGTTTATGAGCAAGTTGCGATTTCCCTTGATGTTTAGGTTAGGTTTGAATTGTCGTCGCACTAGAGCTACACGAGGGCTATTGGCGACGGGCGTCGTATTTTAGAACCACAGTCAAGTGACGAGCCGACACCTGAATAGGCACCCAACGCAACCGTTAAGGGCGACATCGTACGCAGCGTCTTGATGTTTAGGATTTATCTATCTTTTATACTTGGGTTGTACAATGTGCAGGTTTCAGGTTTTAAGTTGCAGTAGAAATGTTGATTGAAAATAAATTCTTTCTCGAGCCTCGATTGGTGAATGAATGCCAAGTGAGAACAGAGCCCCAATCGGAGCATCGATCGTAGGTAGGTCAGGATTGAAAACTGAAAGGAAATACGTCACCTGAAACAAGCCAATTCAGCATTTTCCCACAAGCATATTAATTCGATATGTCGTACATTTCGTAGCCTCTAAAGCTCCACAATTTCAAGAATTTATTTTTTAATTAGTTTTTAAATTTGTAATATGTTACTTTCGGTCTGTCACTCACAAACCTCATAGCATAAGATATGCCGTACACTGTTAACAATTTTGTGCTTAGTTTCACCATGATATTGGTTCTAGTCACTTTAAATTTTGTGCGGTTTCCATGTATTGGTTCAGTACAAATGTTAAAAATTTTTTCTTGGTCATGTATGGTCCTAGAACGGACAATTTTCGGCGCATATGATAGCAAAACGAGAATCCCTGAAATTCAAGCAATCCACCACTATTAATGATATTCTAATTTACCGTTTCCACAAAAGAATTATTTTGATACAGCATAAATTGGTGAAAACTACACTCACAAATTGCAGTAGAATGTCCGGATTCCGTTAAATTCTGTGCTTTTTCAATGAATTTTACATGTAGCTGCAACGGCTGTGTGGTGAAATGTTTCACCTTTTTTTCGGTGTTTGGTTGAACCATTTTTCTGGATTTGGATACAAAAACCTGAGAAATGGTACAACCGAATACCAAAAATATGGTTTAACGTTTCACCACACAGCCGTTGCAGCTACTGGGAACCATTTTTTTGGTGAAACAAAGTGCCTAATTTTTAACAGTGTAATGGTTGGTTTCCTTGTTCTTAGCGTGTTTTTTTATAACATTTTTTAGAATCGTTGTCGAAACCGTGAAATGTGCTTTCATATACCTAACTAAGTTTTGAAAATTAATGCTATTTACTGAACTATATAAATAAAAATATTTCTGTCGTCAGATATAAAATTAAAATAATAACATATACAATTTATATCTAATACTATAACTCAATAAACACACATTTTTTAAAAAATTTTTATTTGAAACTATTGAAATGGAGGGAGGGTTGCAATCTATTGAGTTGAAGAATTATGGATTTTTTTTTATAAAATCAGACAGCTCACAAGGACAAAACAGGGACGGAACATGACGAAGACAAAATCACTATGTACACATCAGGAACGTTTGTCCTGTCGCTCTCTTCTTCGGCGATCTAGTCGCCCAGACTGAAAAATAAAATCGCATGTTACAAATATTACAATACACATTTGTTTAAACAGTAACGATCACCTGGAACTGCTTCTACACAAGATTTATACACATTAAAGGACTAAAAAAATAATTTTAAAGCTAATTTAACAGGAAATTCGCAAACAGATGTTCGTCCGGACGTACAAACAGACCGACAAAAAGTATGAAAGTTGGGTCTCTGAGGTAATACCTTTCTAACAAAAAAAAAAGAATTTTTAAGATCCGATGGATAGAACCGATTTCGGAAGCGGGGGTAGGGACGGACAAACGGACATGTCAATGCCTACACTCTTAAAGCAAACGAGCGGTTTTAACTCAGTCTGAGTTAATTTCCACTCCTTTCCGTGCCGAAAATGCACCTCTATGGATAATTCCTCTTTGATGTAAGCTAAAACATCTCTACCTCTAACGAGGTTAATCGTTGAGTAATTTCATCTTCGTGCGAAAGCTCTCTATAGGTGAATTTCATCTTTTGGATGGTAAAGAAATAAGAAACAATCGCGTCTACACTCTTAACGCGTTTTACTCAGTCTGAGTATTCCTCCTTCCGTGCGAAAATGCTTCTCATAGGATGATTTCACTCTTTGTTAAAGTGTACATTATTTTAAAATTTATATTCGAATTGAAGAAAAGTAGGCTAAAATAAGCAATTTTCAATCTAAAAAACAAATAGTTGTGGGGGGCTGGGGAGCCCAGTCGGTTAGGCATCCGTCTAGCATGCGAAAAGTCCCAGGTTCGGGTCCGGTAATCGCCAAAATAACTGCCGACCTATAAACGGCCCGTGCAGCCAAAAATGTCCGACGAATAATACCCCGTGTCGAGGGAGTGCACGTTAAATATGCTTCAAAGTCCCAACGCTGCGTACGATGTCGCCCTTAACGGTTGCGTTGGGTGCCTACTCATGTGTCGGCTCGTCACTTGACTGTGATTCTAAAATACGACGCCCGTCGCCAATAGCCCTCGTGTAGCTCTAGTGCGACGATAATTCAAACTGAAACTAAAAACAAAATAGTTGTGACTTACTTGATGAGGTGAAAAGAGATGTCATCCACTTTGGCCTGGGTGACATGGAGGGAGTCCCAGTAGTGAAGAGTTTCTTTGCAGATGCTGGTCTCAGCTGGAAAAAAAAAACAGATTGTCGTAAGAAAATACAATCTCTTATCTGAAGTAATTAAGGATGTTTTGTAAAATCGAGTCATTTAATGTAAGACAAAAGATGAATTTTTGTTCAAATTTGTTTCTTATTTTCAAATATAAGCGATTTTAGAATCGAAATATTCTGTAACCACTACTTTATGATGTAACTATCTGGTCCAATCCTTTATAGTTGAAAATATACAAACATAATTTTAGTTCTTTATCCCAAAAAATGAATTACAGTAGAACTCCAATTATTCGAAGTGATTGGGACCTAACCCCATTCGAATAATTGGAGTCAATCGGAAGAAAAGGTATCAATCAATTGCCTTTTTATATGACAGATGAGTACTTAATATAAAGCAAGTACAGGGTGATTATAAAGTTACGCTCGCTATTCGGAGTGGTGTGTAGCTTGAATGAATAATCCGAATGCATCGAGACACTTACTAATCAAGAAGGGGGGAAAAGAATGGAATCATAAAAAAGAAACTCGTCTCTTGACCAGGGTTCTAAATTACGAAGCGTAGCCAATTATGGCCAATTTCGGCCAACACAGCCAATTACGCCTCGTAATTTCGAACCCTGGTCAAGAGACAAGTTTCTTTTTTTATGCTTCCATTCTTTTCCCCCCTTCTTGATTAGTAAGTGTCTCGATGCTTGTTGCATTCGGATTATTCATTCAAGCTACACACCACTCCGAATAGCGAGCGTAATTTTATAACCACCCAGTACAGTTAGTAATAATTGTATATGCTAATTATAAACTTTTATACCCTGCCTATCTGTTGCTGTTCGTCTATATATTGTGGGTGTTGGGGACAGTTGTGGTATTTGATCTTATGATTTACCGCAAACAGAATCGACGACTTGACGAAATAGTATGAGCAGAGTGTTTGTTGTTGTTTGGTTTTTTTTTTTTTTTCATTGTATTGCTACCATTGAGCTAGAAGGGAAACTGGAGTGAGGTGTCAGCCGAGCCGAAAACCCACTCACACCCTTTTGAGCGAACAGGGCAGAAAAGGACTATTTTCCCTACACTTGTATGCAATGCTTGTATGATACCCCTTCTATCATATTGACTTGGGGCTCCTAAATGTATTTTAACATTTTTTAGTTCGAAAGAAATTAACTTTCTTTAACTTTAAATTGCAACTTTTGTAAAGAAATAACCATGTGGATCACTAACTAAGAACCAGCGAAGGCGAACCCAATAGCGAAATAGGCAAGTTTTAAGGTTTTCTGCCCGGGGGTTCGTATCTGCTGCAGTGCCGTGTATTCCTCCGCGTTTCGTTATTGAACCGGCTCGTTTGCTGCCCGTTCTGATCACCTCACTCAGTTCTTCTAGCAATCAACGCTACACCTCAGCTACCCAATACATTGTTTCTTCTTAGATCTCAATCGATTTGCTACAACATTCGATTTCATATTGATGGCATTTGCCAGCCTTTAGCGTGATCAACATCCAAGTTGACTTAGCATTTAATGATTCTACTTTTCATAATGATTGTACTTTCGAATCATTGTTATGTTTTTAAGATTATTTAATGATTCTTTGTTTTTTAATGCATTTGCTGTTCGTCTATGTTGGATGTCATGCTAAAAAAAATCACTAGACAACTTGTCAGATAGGCCGGGTGGGATTTTCCCGGAAATTTAGATAATCGACAACGCTAATACGCAATTAGAGTACTGTACACTCTTAAAACAAACGAGCGGTTTTAACTCAGTCTGAGTTGATTTCCACTCTTTTCCGTGCCGAAAATGCACTTCCCCTATAGGAGTGGATTTCACTCTTTTTGCGGAGTTGGTAAAAGAAAACAATCTACGTCCTACACACTCTTAAAACAAAAGAGTGAAATTCACTCCTATAGGAGAAGTGCATTTTCGGCACGGAAAGGAGTGAAAATTAACTCAGACTGAGTTAAAACCACTCGTTTTAAGAATGTAGGACGCAGATTGTTTTCTTTTATTTCTTTTACCCACTCCGAAAAAGAGTGAAATTCACTCCTATAGGAGAAGTGCATTTTCGGCACCGGAAAGGAGTGAAAATTAACTCAGACTGAGTTAAAACCGCTCGTTTGTTTTAAGAGTGCACTCTTAAAACGAGCGGTTTTAACTCAGTCTGAGTTGATTTCCACTCTTTTCCGTGCCGAAAATGCACTTCCCTTATAGGAGTGGATTTCACTCTTTTGTTTTAAGAGTGCAACATGAATGCTTAAAAGAACGAAAAACTTCCTTAATTTTATCCTTTAATTACATACAAAAATAGTTGATATAGTTTCATTTTAAAGTTAAGCCTTCCTATGCAAATAATGATAACAGAAATGTTCTTACCATGATTGGCTTCTTTCAGAAGTTTCAGTACAGCCCGGAAGACTGCTGTCCTTTTGAGGGTCATCGTACTAATGTCTGGACATGGGGGCTGGACGACCTTGAAATCCCGGACTACTAAGGCTGAAATAACGTAAAATATATTATCCCTTATGTAAAATATATTTTCTTATAATATCGTGCAAAAAAAAACCCTAACTTTTTCAAATCAATAATCGTGGCAAAAGTGATGCTTTTAACGAAATCGTGTTTCAAAGTTACTTTTACGCACTAGTGCGACAAAGTAAAAGAGAGCATCTGATTGGTGTTGGTATTTGAGCGTGATATTTTATTCGGCGGCTTTGTGATGGGTGGAAAATTCTATATTTGAACGTGATTCTTTATTTGGCGTCTTATTTCCAATGCCAATCTTAGAAATACTTTTTGCACGTGATTTTAAAATAGTCATTAATATAAATAATCACCTTCAAATCATTTGAACGTGATAATAAAATAATCAATAAGCCAATCAATAAATGCCAATTTAATAAATACTTTTTTTGAACGTTATTATAAAAAAATAGTGTATGACCACACTTTGAAAATAGCCATTTTTTAAACTCGTGAATTTATTTCACTCGCTCGTACCTCGCTCGTGAAATAATTTATTCAACTCGTTTATAAAAGCATCACTTTTCACACTAGTTGCATAAATAACTATTACTATTATATTAATTATTTCCATGCTTATCTTAAAATTTAAATTTTTCGTTTAAGTAGAATGAATAAAAATTGCATAACTAGAATTTGATTTTGTTGGTCAAATGTTTAGTTAGTTACCCAAGTCATGAATAAACCTTCTACGGCAACTAAAAATCAACGAATCCAAAAGAACTTTATTATTACGATTTCTGCAATGTATAATAGAGTTTAATTTTTAAAAAGGTGGCCGGAGCCGAACCCGAACCCTTAGTGTTGTAATAAAGTTTCATTTTTAAAATAAAATATAGCGTGATGTGGGAAAATTCTATAGTCAAACTCATAGTTTCCTTGCACAGAAGCCACGGCCATGGGCGGAGCTATAAAACCTCGCGGAGCAATCAGATGAAGAGGAAATTTCAGCCGTTTTATTTTGTCTTCATCTGATTGCTCCGAGCGTTTTATAGCTCCGCCCGTGGCCCGTTACATTTGGCACTCGTCAATTATTGTTAAACTAGCTGACCCGACAGACGTTGTCTTGTCTTTACTATGAATATTGAATTCTAATGGAAGGTTGATCGAAAAATCCATTGATCCTTGGCAAATGCAGCCAAAAATGTCCAAAGAATAATACCCCATGTGGTGGGAGTGCACGTTAAATATTTTTCGAAGTCCCGACGTTGCGTACGATGTAAAGTTGCATTGGGTGCCTAATCAGGTGTTGGCTCGTCACATGACTGTGGTTCTAAATAAAGATTCCCGTGGCCAATATCCCTCTTGTATAGCTCTAGTGCGACGATAATTCAAACTAACCCTAACCCATACAACTGGATGGGAACCCTACGCTTAATTTTTAACTTCGACAAAAGCCGCCAATGCCAACATTCAATTGGCCATATCATAGCTGTACCAAATTGACAGTTTCATAAACATAAAGTTTTTACGCTATACGTAGAGGGAATTAACATTTCATAGAAGTATTCATCAGATCTAGAATAGTAATCGCCTTTACTGCCATGATACATTGTAGCAATATCTTCACTTCTTACCATTTATAAACGTCAATTAAATTAAATTCAGAAACAAAAAAATCAAAATATTTCAATTCAATAAATGAAATAATGATATTCATATAAAAATCCTACAAATTAAACTCACACGCTCTGACGTGCTTATACTTGATTTTCGTTCGCGTTGAACGTACTGAAATTTCTTTTAAATTGAAACAAAAAGTATAAATTCTATTCTTACAATGCTATTCCAATGGAGAATTTCGAACTACTCATTCATTAAGAACCTTCTCCTGACAATAACAAACACAATGAAAAAATAATTAGTGAAATCGGTCTAGCCGTTCAGGCGTGATGCCGTCACAACGAATAAATGGGACTTTAATTTGTATATAAGATTAGTTTTTTTACTAGGGCGTCTGTTCTGAAGTATACTGTATGTAGCCTGTATGTATGTATGCCAGCGCTAGAAAACAATGACACTATCTTTTAAATGTTCTTTTATAAGTGCTTCTATTGGCTATAGTTATTGTATAGAATCTCCCGAGTTTTCGTCGACAAATATTTAAATCTGTAACTTGTAAGGAAATATTAACATTTTTGTAGGTGGAAATATAGCAAATAAAAGAAACGGAATGAAAACTTAAAACGAATGTTGTTTAGTTTTCTTTGAAGCTAATCTATAAATATAATACTCTTATACGGCGCCCAAATTTCCTTCTCTTGGCGAATTTCGCTTAAAATACTATCTATTGCGATTCTGCCCGAATTTCGTCGCCAAGTGTTGCCATAATACTGATTTGGCGGGGTTACCATATTTGGAGAAAAATTGCCGGTCATGCTCCTTTAGACGAACCTAATTTTATTTTAAAAAGGATACTAAAATATTTCAATATACGGTGAGCGAGCGAAGCGAGCCTGGATCGCGAAGCGAGCGATAGCGAGCAGTGGGTGTGCCCCCTAGTTATTTAAAAACTCGAAGTTTTTTTTTAATAAAAAAAAACTGTCAGATTCAGAGATTTTAAAATTATTTTTCAATAATTGTGATAGCAAGTTAAGCATTAAAAATACTTACTCATGACGGGGATGACAATTTTGTGCTCTCTCATTTGCTGTTGCATATAAGTTGAGAGGCGAGCATAGTTGTTTTTTGCTCTGAACAGCTTCTCCATATTGGAGCGCATTTTCTTGTTTTTGGTGGACACTTTCTGTAAAGACAAAACAAGATTGTTACCAAACCATTTATGGGTTTTTTATTGTTTATTGAGGGAATCTGATACACAAAAAAATTAAGTAACATTATTTTGTTCAATAATTTAGTACAAGTACCATAAAAATACAGAACCATACATTTCAGGGCACGATTAGGATTTAAAGGTACAAGAGAAACCATTTTTTACAAGGGAGCCAACTGTGAAATGTCGACTAAACTAGAAATAATTTCCACGTTTTCGTCAAATTTCGTTACTACAATGATGAACTATAGTATTCAATGTTACCATTCCCTTAACTATATTTTTGTAATTAATTCGTAAAATCTAAAGTAAAACATTCAGTCTTCATCTGATTACTCTCAACCATAGATATCATAGTTAAATTATTAGATTGGCAGATCACGTGACCTCCAATGCTAACGACGGGACGCGCAAGGAGGCCAAAATAAGAGGGCAAAATGGCCAGTGTTGCTGCCACTTTAATGAGAAAAATACTACGAAAAAATACCATTTAATTCTAAAATTATAAACAAAAATACTAGAAAAGCATTTAAAGTCACTAAAAAGATTCCAAAATGCAGCTAGTATTTTTACGATATTTTTTTGTAATTTTAGAATTAAATGGTATTTTTTCGTAGTATTTTTCTCATTAAAGTGGCAGCAACACTGGCCATTTTGCCCTCTTATTTTGGCCTCCTTGCGCGTCCCGTCGTTAGCATTGGAGGTCACGTGATCTGCCAATCTAATACTTTAACTATGATATCTATGCACTCAACATATCTTAAAATGTGACTAGAACAGATTTTGGGGCTCCTTTCAAAATTGGTAAGATAAGTCCAGGCTTTCCGGACTTGTTCGGTTAACGGACCCTGTTTATTTGTATATTTCTCAATCTATAGTTTAGTATTTTTTTTAAATATATCTTTAGTAAAACAGACAGTTTTCTTGTACCAAAGTTTTCTTTCAAGCAAGTTACGATTTCGTATACTTCACACTGTTAAAATTTAGGCACTTTGTTTCGCCAAAAATATGGTTCCTAGTAGCTGCAACGGCTGTGTGGTGAAACGTTAAACCATATTTTTGGTATTCGGTTGAACCATTTCTCCGGTTTTTGTTTCCAAATCCAGAAAAATGGTTCAACCAAACACCGAAAAAAAGGTGAAACATTTCACCACACAGCCGTTGCAGCTACTAGGAACCAATATCATGGTGAAACCAAGCACAAAATTTTTAACAGTGCAGCATTTTAAACTCAAAAGTAGCATATTGTTGTATTTGTCCTGTATGTGTAAATATCCACGTGCTAGGTGATATATTTAAAACCTCTTTTCTTCCTGTACTGTAGTCTTAACGCATTTAAAACCCAATACTAATTCGCAAATATCTCACAAAATATGGTCTGTTTTGGAGTCAATAAAAAAATAGCAACTTTTATACTTTGGTAAGGTTGAACAAGAAAACTTACTTTCCAAGTCTTGTCCAATAGTTCGACAGCGGGAACCGTGAGGGCCGCTACGATAGCGTGAGTGGCGTTCAGATCGTTGGCTTTTAGAAGTTCTTGAGCCACTTGGAGGAGTTTTTTGAGGACTTTAGCTCTCTCGTTTGGGGTCTGGCCCTGGATAATGGCTTCCAGAGTCCAATAGTAGACCTAAGGAAACAAGGACATAAATATACATTTATTATTCAAAATATATGACTTGGATTTATTAAATCGGACGCACTGTTAAAAATTTTGTGGTTGGTTTCACCATGATATTGGTTCCTATTCCTAGTAGCTGCAACGGCTGTGTGGTGAAATGTTTCACCTTTTTTTCGGTGTTTGGTTGAACCATTTTTCTGGATTTGGAAACAAAAACCTCAGAAATGGTTCAACCGAATACCAAAAATATGGTTTAACGTTTCACCACACAGCCGTTGCAGCTACTAGGAACCATATTTTTGGTGAAACAAAGTGCATAATTTTCAACAGTGCGCTATAGCTGGAAAACAAGACAATATTTGATTTTATTCGCAATTTTAAGTGGAAATTTTATCTGTATAGATGCATTTTTTTAAAAAAGTTATTTAAGCTCATGGTTTCATTTTGAATGTGTTGTGATATTTATGGGAAAGCTGAGTTAGGAGATGACGTTAGATGGGAACCATTTCAATTCTGACAATCTGTTTTGCAATTGACGTTTGAAGCTTTTAATTTTTTTTTTTTAAATAACATTTTAAAGGATTGGTAACTTCCTGGGACATTGTTCACCTTCGAACACATTAAAATGGGGGAACTAAAGTCGAAAAATGTAACTGCAATAGAATCAATAATAAACTTAAAAACATTATAGAAACAATTCTAAACTTTAAAAAAAAGGGTCTGGGGAGCCCAGTCGGTTAGACATTCGCCTAGCATGCAGAAGGTCCCAGGTTCGGGTCCGGTCATCGCCAAAATAACTGCCGACCTATAAACGGCCCGTGCAGCCAAAAATGTCCGACGAATAATACCCCGTGTGGCGGGAGTGCACGTTAAATATCCTTCGAAGTCCTAACGCTGCGTACGATGTCGCCCTTAACGGTTGCGTTGGGTGCCTACTCAAGTGTCGGCTCGTCACTTGACTGTGGTTCTAAAATACGACGACCGTCGCCAATAGCCCTCGTGTAGCTCTAGTGCGACGATAATTCAAACTAACCTAACCTAACCAAACTTAAAAAAGGAAAATAAAAAAACCCCAAGAATTAATTGCTTACCTCTGTGTAGTTTTGGGCCATCTTTTTTAAGACTTCCGAATCGTTGCTTCTGTTCGGCAAGTCTTGTGGGTAGAGCCATCTTCTTTGGTATTCTGGGAGGTCCTAAATGCGAAAACAAACATTTGAATTTTTTTTTAAAAATACAACTTTGACTTTAAAAAAATAAATACACAAAAACACGGTGTGTATTTCTTAAAAATTGAAATTGTGGCCTAAGTCTTTTTTCTTTTAATTTTTAGCACATTTAACATTATAGAAATAAATTGTCTTCTACTTCTGCGAAGTTTAAATTGTGGCCTAATTTTTTTTCTTTTAATTTTAGCACATTTAACATTATAGAAATAAATTGTCTTCTACTTCAGCAATTTAAAATGTCGCGTAAGTTATTTTCTTATTAGCACATTACATATAGAATAATTGTCTCTACTTCTGAAATGCGAGATCTCCCATAATTGTCATTTTATTGATTGTGTTCTTTTATTGCAGTTCCTTAAAACTTTTCCTAATCCTTCTATAGTATGTACTACTTCAAATGAACTTTATTCATTGAATTGCTAATTGTATACATACATGTATTATTAGTGTATTTCATTATAAAACTAGAATGATTTTTCGATGTTATTTTTTTTAAACTATTCACTGGTTCAATGTAAAAAAAAATTCCTGATGGTTAACACGAAATGTTTCTGTGCTCTCTTCGAGTTCGCGTTAACAGGATTAGACTGTACTAACTATACAACATTGAATGTGGAATAAACATTGAGCTAGAAGGGAAACTGGAGTGAAGTGTCAGCGAGCCGAAAACCCACTCACACCCTTTTGAGCGAACAGGGCAGAAAAGGACTATTTTACCTACACTTGTATGCAATGCTTTTATGAGACCCCTCTATCATATTGACTTCGGCTCCCAAATGTATTTAAACATTTTTTGTTCGAAAGAAATTAACTTTCTTTAACTTTAAATTCCAACTTTTTTAAAGAAATAACCATGTGGATCACTAACTAAGAACCAGCGAACACGAACCCAATAGCGAAATAGGCAAGTTTCTAGGTTTTCTGCCCGGTTCGTATCTGCTGCAGTGCTGTGTATTCCTCCGCGTTTCGTTATTGAACCGGCTGTTCAGTGAATCACACACCACACCTCACTTCAGTTTTCCTTCTAGCTCAATGGGAATAAATATGAGTATTTACCTCTTGTTTGATGTGCTTAAAAGTTTCCCAGTCCTTTTGAGCTATGATTTTCTGAAAAAGTAATTAAAATGTTTAGTAAAACATTTAAACCTATAAAACATTTAAAGAACTAAGAAATATCAAATGCTACTCACCGCAATTTTGCTGGGCTCCAAATCAATCAAATCGCCATATATTTGAACCTAGGTGAAACAAGTAAAAAAAGGTTTAACATATTTATTCATTGAATTGAATAAAAAAACTTTTAATGTATGACAAGTGCGCAATTTTTTACTTATTCATTTCACAAAACACTTTTTTTTAAATAACACGTACAATACATGTCCAAATTTTTAAGAAATGATAAGAAAAACGTTTCTATTCCAATAAAGGAAAATTAAATAAGGTCAAAATTTTGAAATTTTTTAAAACGCTATACTCCTCTTTCAATTTTGAGAATAACTCCACCAAATTTGTATAGTTTGTTTTTAAGTACTATTTGTTCAAGAACTGTGCATGGATTTTAAAATATGAGCTACAGACAAAAAGTAACATGCATTTATATATACTGAAAATCACAAAAAAAATTACAAATTATTGAATTTAACATTTTTTAAAACACAATTATACATAGTAGACCTTATCCCATATGCATAATTTTGTGCACCATTTATATAAGAACACAGGTTAAAAATGTCAAAATCCTAACTTAATTAGCAAAAAAACCTTAGGGATTTATTAAACACAAGAATTGAAAAACGCGAAACCGAGAAAAAAAGGTTGGAAGCAGACGAAATACGTATTCAAACTTATAGGAATGACTCCAGAAAATATTTAATAACTTTTTTTTCTACAAAATATATCATTATGAAACTTTCAGTAAAGGTTCAGAAAAATATTGTAAATAATAAGAAGTAAAAACTGAAAAAAATCGATATTTTGACCAATTTTTGGGTAACGTATCCCCTTAAAATAAAATAGATGTAGCTATGATGAAATTCGAAGTGCGTAAGTTTAAGTAAATTATGATTCTTTTTTTGTGTAGGTTTAATGGAAGTATCCCATCTCGGCATATATTTTGCTTCGGGAATGAACACTATAATTGAATTTTTAAAATGGACGCTACTTACTGGCTTATTGACGATGGCTTGGCCATCTCCCCTGTCTTTGGGAAACGACTCGATAATCGAGTCTTCCTTTTTAGAGACTTTGCTGTCAAGAATTTTTTTTTTTATTAGAATATGTTTCAAGACGAACAATGAAAACAGATCAAAGGATTTTTTGGTACAGCTACAGTCCCTGGACAAATTATTAGACGCACTGTATTTTTTTTTTTAGTAATAATGAAAACATACCAAAGAATGCCATATCATTAAAAAAAGATGTCGATATATGTATTAAGTACAGCAGATAGTATTTTCTATTTAATAGCTTAAGTTTATGAACACAAATGTCCTTCTAAAGGTATTTTGTTCATCATTGATTGATACATGAAATCTTGCAATGCATCTAGTAATTTGTCCTGGGACTGTATGACATAATGCGGCCAGTCTGTGCATCGGTGACTTTTGGCGAGCTTGAAAATTTAACTTAGGGTTGCTAACACCTATCGAGTTGTATGAAATATGAAGTGGAATGTTGACCACATTTGTGTATTTTCGTTGCTTGGCAGTGTAACGCCAAATCACCAAATCGAGATCGGCCTATATTTCAAAGGTTTTCCCTAATTGTATAGGATCTAGCTAGAAGGCTTTTGAAATAATTTTTTTTTTACTACTTCAGATAATAGTTACAGATAAAAAAAACTATTGAGTTTTAAAGAAATTTATGAAGTTCTACGTTCTTGTTTTCTTATAGGGGATACGGAGCTGTCCAAATTGTTAAATATGATTACCGTTTTATATAGATAAAGAGAACAGCTATGATGTTATGGCTTATCGCGGTTTGGCGACTTGCGTTACGTTACCAGCAATGAGAATGACCAAATGTGGTAAAAATTCCACTTCATATTTCATACAACTCGATGGGTATAGTAACCCTTGCGTTAAATTTTCCAGCTTGCCAAAAGTCGCCAATGAACAGATCGGCCATTATATCACCAGCTGTTTCAAATTAAGTTTTATCCAGTCATGAAAAGATTTATCCAGTCATTAAAAATTTCACTTCATATTTCATACAACTCGATGGGTATAGTAACCCTGCGTTAAATTTTCAAGCTCGCCAAAAGGCGCCAATGAACAGATCGGCCATTATATCATAGCTGTCTCAAATAAAGTTTTATCCAGTCATGAAAAGATTTATCCAGTCATTAAAAATTTCACTTCATATTTCATACAACTCGATGGGTATAGTAACCCTGCGTTAAATTTTCCAGCTCTGCCAAAGTCGCAATGAACAGATCGGTCTTACATACTGTTCAATAAAGTTTTACCGTCTGAAAGATTATCCAGTCATTAAATTTCACTTCATATTTCATACAACTCGATGGGTATAGTAACCCTGCGTTAATTTTCACTCGCAAAAGTCGCCATAACAGATCGGCATTATATCATAGCTGTCCAATGAAGTTTACCAGCATGAAAGATATTTTTTTTTAACAAACCAGTCCTTTGATAATTTTTGATTCTAAATATTATCCCTTAAATGTTCATCACATTTAGCTTACCTCTTTTTAAATAATTTCCTGACGAACTTCATTTTTTGCAAATGCCACGTACAGGATTCAAAATAGTATTGAAGAAGCTTTCAAACTCGAAACTGGCGAAGTTCGATTACGCGAAAGTTTTTACTTTTTTTACGTTTCAAGTTGTTTTTCACTTTCTTTGATAATGAGCAACTCAATTCACAATTTTTTCTACCGTAATGGCTAAAAATTCGTTAAGTGTGCATTGTTTAATTTATTTTCATTGTTGATGTATTTATTCGAAGGTAGCAATTTTAACAAAAGAATGTAATTTAATTATTTCATTTCTGTATTAGGAATTCATTGTTTAAACTATCAGTTAATAGATTTTACGATAGAAAAGTGAATACATAAAACACTAGCTTTATAAACCCGGCGTTGCACGGGTGCACCCTTAATAACGGTGATTTGTTTTTTAATACAGCTATGATGTAATGGCGAACTGTTAATTGACGACTTTTGGCGAGATTTAAAATTTTACAATTTAATTTCAACACAAAAGTGAATAGTTAAAAAAAATTGATTTTAAATGGTTTTATTAAAAATATACATAAAAACCAATTATTGTATTACATGCGTTGCATATTTTATATGTGTTTTTTTTAATCTATTTTCCCTTTTATTTTATCTCCGAAAGAATTTAAAAAAAAAATCAAATTAGGTATTGACATGCTGACGATGTCCGTCCGTCCGTGTCCGTCCCTTCCAAAATCAGAGTATTTTAATCCACAATATTTTAACAGAAATAATAAACTAACACAACATAAAACTTAGCACTACCTTTGGTTCTGTCAAAACATTTCTTTAAACTTTTGTAATATCTTTTCTTTTTTTAATAATTCGATGAATACCAGGCTGCGTTAAAGTTCCTAAAGGAGGCTAGAAATAGACGGCCGGAAACGATTAAATTACCAAGCTTCTGGAAGGACAAAATAATATGTTCATGGCTGTTGGAAAAAGAGTTATATCAGAATATTTTCTCGCATAAAATGAAATGAAAATCCAAAATAAAGTCAAGAAAAACAGGAAAAAGACTAAAGAGAGGATTTCTTTATTTTATTTTCCTTAGAAACTTTTGGCCAGGGAAAAATATTTTACAAAATATAAAGGGACAACGGTGAAAAGGGGTAATATTTGAAGAGTACAGGGGAAAAACCGCTTAATTTCGTAGAAAACTTTCCTCATCAGGCATCTTTGGCGATGATAGCGAGTAATCGCCTGAACTGATGTAAGGAAACCAGTTTCTCACTTTCTTGTGCATCTTCTCACTGCAACCCTGAAATTCAGTTCCGCGTTTTATTCAAAAGACTGTGTTCATCATCCTGTTAAGCTAAAAATAAAGTGCGATCGATTAAAAATCACGAATTTTTCTAAAACAATTAAGAGAAATTTTAAGATTCGCAAATTAATTGAAAAGTCCTAAACCACGACTTTTCTACCTACCGAGATTCACGCGATGCACGATTCCGACGCTTGGACCAAGCGAAGAAGACAGAGAGAAACCGGTTTCCTGTCGCAAATGTCCGCCAAGCAGACAATTACGGAAAGACTCCTAATAAATCAAGCGGTTCTTCCCATGTACTCTTCATTTGTATTTTTGTTAGCTTCTAATCTAATCTTCTTTTGATAAATATTTTGACAATCAAATGTAGATTTTGTGCTTTCTACACGTTTTCGAAGGTGCCGATTCTGGAAAAGGTGGTTTTTGAACAATGGTCCGTCTGTCTGATACAGCTCGGAACTGAAATAACCTTCAAGTGGGGTACACGAGTTCCTATCTAGGTCCTAATAAGGTTTCGAGAAAATCGCACATGCGCAAAGGGTAGAATTTTTAAGACTTTAAGGGGGACCAGACCCGCCAAAATTTTCAAAAATTACATTTCAATGTTTTTAGTGTTTCTTAAACTATGCAATCTTAGCTGTACAACGATACCTTAAAATAAAAGTTTCAAGTACTAGAAGTATGTTTAATAAATGTTTTAAAATTTTTTTGTTTAGGAAATCCCCTTATGTTTCATAGGTAAGAAACCACTTGTTTACTTTAAACGCTTATATCTCAAAACTTTTTTTCAATGTGCGTGTACCTTTTTCTCAGAATCTGCTATAAGTATCAACCTGAAATTTTTTATACGTATTTAAGAAGATGGTTTCTAAAATTCGCTGGAGGGATTTGTGTATAACTATCTTACTTTTTTTCCTTTTTAATATTTTTGAGGTTTTTTTAGGTCAAAATATGTAGTTTCACTTGAAAATTTATAAATTAAAAACTAAACAAAATTTTTTAAAAATGCCTCCAGTAAAGTATAGTTAAACATCCGTTTATAACTAATAAAAATTTCATTAAAATGTATCAAACAGATTCTGAGAAAAAGGTACATTTTTTTTCAAATAATGGGGCTGCATTATTGGCGGTCAAGCCTTTCGCAGACTCGGCATATTCCCCAGAACTGAGAGTCATTTCTTTGTGGCACCATATAGGCGACTCTCGCTACCAATTTTGACGCCCAGATTACAATGAATCTGAGCTCTCTGTGGATGTTAAAGTATGCCGAGATTTAATTTTGCCGAGAGAACCCAAGCCAAATGGGCCCTCAAGGGATCTTTTACATGCCACATAATCATATGACATGCGCGTCCAAGATTTTCCCATCCAGAAAATCCGACGACTCAGCCGGGGCTCGAACCCGCGATCTTGGGCTTACGAAGCGGACACGTTTAACCTCTCAGCCACTGAGCCGCTCGAAGAAAAAGGTACATAAAAAAAGGTCATTTAAACATGGGCTTCAATGGAGGGCTCCGGTCCCCCTTAAAGTCATTGGAAATTCCTTATAAGGAGTATATAATTACCGTTGAATGCATTGATTTATTGTGTGGTGCAGTGTGACACACTCTTAGTTTTGGTATGAGACAGTCGTAAAAGGGATGAGATCAAAAAATCCCTTTTTTTCTCACATCTTTCCCTACAAGTCTTCCATTCATCCCGCTGATGGATGAGAAGGGAAATAACAGTTCGTGCTCTTCATCTGTTTGCCCAAAAAAGTGTGTTTTCATATTTAGTTCTTGTGTTACTTTTTATTTTGTTTAGTGTTTAAATAACAATAAAAAATAATAACGATAAAAAAAACCTGCTTGATAACATCTTCTAAAATAGTATTTTGTACTCTATATTTTTTGTGCGACGTTCATTCCACTCTCATGTGTAAATATAAGGGATTAGAATTAGGGTGAATTATCGTCACACTAGAGCTACACGAGGGCAATTGGCGACGGGAGTCGTCGTTTAGAACCGCAGTCAAGTGGCGGGCCGCCACTTGATTAGGCACCCAACTCAACTATGAAGGGCGACATCGTATGCGGCGTCGGAACTTTGGGACACATTTAATGTGCACTCCCTTTACAAACCTCCTATTTTATTAACCTTGTGAAATCTTTTTACTTTTTTTGTTTATTTTTTGAATAATAAAAAAAATTGCTGTCCGATAACACATTCTAAAATAGTACAGGGTGTCCGTAAAAGTATGTTCGAGTTTCAAATTGTAATAGTATCGTTCACCTGACATCACGGACGCTGCGTACGATGTCGCCCTTAACGGTTGCGTTGGGTGCCTATTCAGGTGTCGGCTCGTCACTTGACTGTGGTTCTAAAATACGACGCCCGTCGCCAATAGCCCACGTGTAGCTCTAATGCGACGATAATTCAAACCTAACCTAACCTAACCTAACCTGACATCACGCCTTGTGATTTCTTCCTTTGGGGGCTTCGTACAAGATCGGGTCTACGTTCCACCTCTACTCCACGATTTACCAACCTTGAAAGGTAGAATTGTTGCTTCCATTACTCCTGACTTGCTGCAGACAGTAGGGGAAGAATTGCATTTTCGTTTGGATGCGTGCCGTATCACTAAAGGCGCACACATTGAGCACTTAATAGGAGAAACTAGGTTAGTTTTCCTTCAATGTCATGTATGATTTGTGTTATATTTATTATAAAATAAACTCCTGTAATATACCATTAAAACTCGAACATTCTTTCCCTGTATTATATTGTCGATAAATAGTATTATCAAAAATAACAGCTCCTGCTAAAATAGCGTCCGCCCCATCTCATCCGCATCCCGCTGCACGTGACTTCTCAATCGTTCTTAACGAACCGTTTTGCCCTCCCCCCCCCCCTCACACACACAGATAAGTTCTTTCCTGTCCAACCAGAAACGAGATGCCGATACTAGGGTTCTTTTTCAAAACTGCGTGATTTTTGTTTTCGTTTCTTTTAAAATTGAAAATCTGGTGTTGATAGCAGTTTTATTGAGTAAAGATGGATTTGAAAAAATAATTCATTGGGTATTTAGAAATTAATTTTTTTCTACCTAGTACAAATTGTTTAGTAAGAAATTTGTGTCGGGGTCGGCAAACTGTTTCATTGTAAAAGGGTCAAAATATTAGATTTTGGGCATTTTAATGATGTTTTTTCTTTGGAAATTTAAAAACCTGTGTTTGTATTATGTATGGTGCTTTTATTTAGTAAAGATGGTTTTTAGAAAATAATTCATTGGGGGTTTAGAAAATTAAATTTTTAGCTTCCACACTACGTTTATAACGTAAAAAGTGGAAGGTATTATAATCGTTCAGTCCGTCTGTCTGTCTGTCTGTCTGTCCGTCACCCACTTTCATAGGCCAAACTACAAATGCTACGGACAAGTGTGATACGTCAAAAAATTCAGCGCATCGAAATTAAAATACATTGAAAATTTCAGAAAAGAATTCAAAGTACTTTAATTATTTAAAAAAAACTGCAAAATTGAATGCTCATTTAAAAAGCATAGGAAGCCATTTTTATTAGAATTTAATCACCATTGCCATGCGCAACAATCGCTCGAGAAACTTTAATTCTTTTAGACAATAAATTAAAATAAATTTATATTTGAGACATCGATCCGTTTGAAAGGACGTCAAATATATTTCACTACGAGATTCTTTGTACATTT
Organism: Oedothorax gibbosus; assembly: GCA_019343175.1. Lineage (NCBI taxonomy): Eukaryota > Metazoa > Arthropoda > Arachnida > Araneae > Linyphiidae > Oedothorax > Oedothorax gibbosus. The sequence goes on along the minus strand of CM033280.1, from coordinate 624,674 downwards.
GATATGAAATATTTTAATTCTATTTAAAAGCGAGGAATATTACATATTTATTCTTTGAAATATAAATTAGTTTTTGCAAACGATAAGTAATTATTGAATTTTGCAATAAAATAAATGAAACTAGACAAATTTAGCATGTAAATGTTTAATATAGAATATTAATGCTGTGTTTTGTGGTTCTAAAATAGGACGCCCGTCGCCAATAGCCCTCGTGTAGCTCTAGTGCGACGAGATTCAAACTAAACTAAACTAATTTAAATGCTGTGTTTGCCGCCTTTTTACCTGTTAAATACAACTGTTGTGTGGAAGCGGGTTAAGTGACAGATTCTGTTAAAAACCTACTTGTTTTACCTTAACAATTATTTTTAGTAAAAACTTTGTACAGACGTTTAAACAATAATCTGTCTTTAGGGAACTATTTTAAAGTGCACACAATGCTATAAAAGAGTGTTGCTCTTGAAGTTGCAAATCTTTTGTTTAATTTGACCGAAATTTAAAATTTAATGAATGATAATTTCAGGTGTATGATCTGGATAAATGTTATATTTCCAATGTAGTATGTGCAATAAAAACCCATAGTTCCCAAAACTTTCTGCAATATTTATTATTATTTATTTTTGGTTGCAGTTGTACGTTTCCTGAAGAATAACTCTAAACACACATTAGGGGCTGGGGAGTCAAGTCGGTTAAGGCGTTCGGAAGGACCCAGGTTCAGGTGCGGGCATCGCCAAAATAACTGCCGACCTATAAACGGCCCGTGCAGCCAAACGTGTCCCATGATGTTGGTTGGTAGACATATGTATTCAGGTTTGTGTGCTTGGTCAGAGACCCGCTTATAAACCTTCGTCAAGTAAGACAGACACAACAGACAACACACACACACATAAGTGGATCCATCTAATTTTTAGAGACAGAGGCCAACTAGAGGATCCCAAGAATAGGCTTGTCACCCCCAGAGGTATTGATTTGGTATGGGAACTTAGAGGACTTTCGGACCCAACAGATTTAACGAGCACGTACTCCGCATATACTCGGTAGGTCTTCAGTGGTACCGAGACTCGATCGCAGGACCTTCCGATCCCGAGACCGAGACGCTGACCACTAGGCTCACTACGGCCCCGTGTCCCATGAATAATACTCCGTGTAGAGAACGCCTGTCGCCAATAGCCATCGTGCGACGATCTAGTGCGACGATAATTCAAACTTACTTTACCTATAAAACACACATTACGTAAAACCAGGGCTTGATCTACCGTAAGACTCATTAGGCACGGGCCTAGGGCCCCTAAATTTTCATTTTCTATTACGCTAAATACTGCAGACACCCTCCTCCCCCCCAAAAAAAAAACAACGTAAATTTTATAATTTTCTGAGACACCACTTCAGGTGGCGGCTCGTCACTTGACTGTGGTTCTAAAATACGACGCTCGTCACCAATAGCCTTCGTGTAGCTCTAGTGCGACGATAATTCAAACTAAACTCTAAACTGAGACACCACTTTGTTTTTAGCCTGACTTTGACTAAGGAAGCCGGAAGCTAAGGAAGCCGAGAAAATTGTAGTTGTAGCCGATAAATTGTAATTGTAGTTTCGGGCAATGACACACAACATTTTCCGTGAAGTGGCCCCCTAAAATTTACTCTGCCTGTAGCCTGAGTTTTCGTAGATCAGGCTCTGAGTAAACCTGAACCCCACTATATTTTCCTTAGCATCCCTCCCCAAAAACCACTCTCATCTCTCGCTACTCTTCCTCACTTGCCGTTCCCCTTCCGACTCGACCGGTCTTCCCCAGGAATCCCTCCTTCATCCCAAGTTCAACGACCGCCTACCGTAAACATTGAGCCGGCACTTCGCCGATGTAACTACCGGCGTATTGGGCTCCGTTAATCGAATTGTCATCGAAGTTCGCCGATGAACTACCGGCGTATTTGGATTCACTTATTGACATCGAATTTATATTGAAAACCAATGCTCAAAAAATGTTGGTGTTGAAAGGGCCTTCGAATGACTGTTTTTGTCAGCCACAGAGATGGACTGATCCGTTTGTGGTTGATTGTTCTTGATGGTTAATGTGTGCTTGTGATTAATGTAGCATCTTCCACTATCTTCAGTTTTTGAGTGAGTTGTTCGTGATACATGATTTCCGCTGATTTGCTGACTTTTATGTGATGAGTGTGACATCTTCCAGTACCCTTTATTGCTGATTATTCTCCTTGATGGATAATTTGTGCTGATTTGCCGCTGACATTTCTGTGATTAGTGTCTAGCGAGTAGTGAATCAGTTTTACGAATTATTAAGCCTCTTCCGGTACTGATGGATACTTTTACGTATGCTGATTATTTTTGCTGATTAGCTTGTCTTCCAGTTTTGTTGTGCGATTAGTTTCATCTTTTATGGAAATTGAACCTCATATTTACAAAAATAACTACCCTAAAGAATCTCAAAACTCCAAACACTTATAGTTTTTGATAGATAATTTGTTTACTGATTATTTTGCTGATTGACTTAATTTCCGACTGTTTTGTACGATTAATTTCATCGCTTTTTTTGAGAATTGAACCTCAACGTGTTAAGTTGCAATTGTAAAATCTTACAATAACATTTATTACGGTACTGAATCTCATATAATTTCCCAACTAATTAATGTGTTATTTATTTGCGGATGTGACGTATTTTGTTTACGTGGCGCATTTTCTAATTGTTTTGGTGTCTTCCAATCGATCTCACATTAAGAACTGACATAACATTTAATGTGATATAAACAGCTCAAATTATACATTTTTATAGCATTTACACTAACTTTTGTAATATCTTACCATTTACTATATCCAGTGCCTTATTACGTTCTAAATTAATCGTATATATTTATAATTATTTATTCCAGACATTTTCGACAAACTACTTTACAACTTGACTTTTTTTAAAATCATTTTTAAGATATTTTTTTGAATGAAAATGCCAGGAATCATGTGTTTAAAAATGGCTCCAGTGTTTAGGGAATCAAGGAATGTATAAAGGACTCATGGATTTCTTCGCTAGAACGTTTTATATATTTTTATAAATACAAACTTTTATATTTTAGCTGGATGTGATAAATCCAATTAGCTATTTTTATATTTATTGGTTTAGGTAGATTGTCAGGATACAACATTTATTTATTCAATGTGAAATTGAATATTTTATGAGATTTATCAAGTGCCTTTTGAATATTTGGGTGAATTGTATAGTCTGAATATGTTAGACAATTAAGTTTAACTTCTTCGTCTACAATTAAGTGATTTTTATGCAAACAAAAATTTGTTAAACGTGGGAAAGCATTTCTATTCACTTCGAAAAGATTTACCTTTTTTATTGACTGCAAAGCGTTGTAATTAAGGTTTAGAACATTTGAGTGATTCTAAGTTATTATAGAAACAAGTGCCTGAAGACTTAAAAACATTTGTTTTACTTCGGTGTCTGCAGCTATTTATAAGAATAACACATCGTTTGGTTTAAGCCAGCGCTGTGAGACTCGGAGTACTTCAGTGACTTTTGACATTTTGATGAAAGAAAATATATAACATTCCAGGATTATTTTCCTATGACTTTCGAACAAATTCACATTATACAATTTACAATTAAAAATGACTTCAAGATCTGAAACCCAGTGACTTAGATCAAACCAGGGGACTGACTATCTAGTACCAGACCATAAGCCAGTACCAGAAGACAGAGACGTCTCAAAAACCGTGTCTGTAGCTATTGACAAGAATAACACAGTATTGGATTAAGCCAACGTCGCGGAATTAGACATTAGACAATCAGTAAGTGACTTTTGATATTGTGGTAGAATTATTTTTCTGTGAAATTTTTTTTGCAACTCCATTGCAAATCTCCTGACTTCAACCAGTACAACGATCTTAGTTAAGACTATATCTCAAACCCAGTGGCTTAGATCAAACCAGTGGACTGACTATCTAGCGCAGGAGTCTTAGTCAAGATAAGTCTTAGACAGTGACTTAGATTAAGCTAGTACCAAGAAGACAGAGACATCAGTCTTCTATTCTCCTGCAGGACTATCACATTCTTAGTCAACAACCCTGTGATTTATATTAAGCCAGTACCGGAAGACCCCTGACTCCAACCAGATCTTAGTCGAGACTAGATATAAAACCCAGAGACTTAGATTAAGCCACTTAAATTAGACCAGTACCAGAAGACAGAGACACCAGTCTTGAGTTGACTAGCAGCTACTTTACAGGACTATTTCAGTCAACTTCTCAACCCAGTGACCAAACCTCCATCCAATCCACCATGGACGTGTTCTCCGAGCTGGACATCCACTCTCCGGTGACCAGCTCCGTCATCAGCTCTTCGGACCTCGTGGCCACCGTCGAGAGCGCCTTACAGTTCGCCGAGGCATCGTCGAACCACGACTTCAGCATGGACTTCTTCAGCGACTACCACCGTACCAACAAAGACGGGTACGAGGGGGACAGCCGGTACGAATTCCTGCCGCCGTACCCGGAAGGGGCAAGTCCTTCGTCGACATCGTCCATGTCGAGCTCGATGTACCAGCCTCCCCCGTCACCGTATAGTACGCCGCCGTCGACGTTTAGTATGATTCAGGAGGGGAGTAAGAAGCGGGAAGGGCAAAAGCGACTGGCTTCTACTGGTGAGTTGTTGTTTTTATTATTCTAGTTAGTAAAAACTAAACAACCCATAGTGGGCCAAGGCTTGCTGTGCCTGTTTCAGCGTTCCTGGCCAAGGGATTTTGGGTGGGAATCGTGTGTCCCGGTCAGGTGGTCAATCTTATATATAGTGTTTAAATCCCATACTTTAGTCCTTATTTTATCGACCCACTTAAGGGATGAAATTCATTATTATACTTATTAAAAACTGTCTTATAAGCCCCAGATTGCGGCTGAGTCGGCATATTTTCAGAATGGGAAAATCGTCGGTACGCAAGTCATATGACTATGTGGCATGTAAAAAGATCCCTTGAGTATGTACCTATTTGGTTTGGGTTCTCTCGGCAAAATTAAAACTCGGCGTACTCCAATATCCACAAAGAGTTCAGATTCATTGTAATTGTGTCAAAATGGGTAGCGAGAGCTGCCTAGATGGTTCCACAAAAAATGAAAAATGCGCTAACAATCCACACCGGAAGGATACCGTGACGTCCCGAAGAGCTTCTGTGACTTTGAAGTTAAGTACGCTATGGCGGTGCACTTCTTTTTTTAGTGCACTTTCAACAAGATTGAAAATTTGTTACTATATCATTAATAAACAAATTAAAAAGCATAGGCCCCAGCATTGATCCCTGAGATGCCCCAGAAGTACCAAAAAAAGCCCTTGATAATGCAGATTATTTGACATAGAGAGGTCTATGTGATATATACCTAATTTTTATTTTTTCTCTGCTATTCCAAAAAGTTTTAATTCATGCAAAATTAAAAATTTCGTTACAAAGTAAAAATCTAATTTATTTAATTCTAAAATACACAGCTCGGGAGAGCAACCAAAATATTTAATGAAAAAAGAAAAGTAGTAAAGAAAAGTAAAATGGAGAAAAGTAATTCCCGTAAAACATTCAAAAATTTCTAATTTCATTCTGCTATTTAAAAAACCGTATTAATATAACAAAATCTTAATTATATTTCATTACAAAATATTAACAATCTAATTTATACAACATTACTGAACACCGAATATATATAATAGAAAAAGAAAAGTAAAACCGGGAAAAAGTAATTTCCGAAAAACATTCCAAATTTCTATTCTTCCATTTAAAAAACCATTTTAATGAAAGAACAATCTTAATCACACTTCATTGCAAAGTAATAAACAATCCAATTTATACAACATTACTACGCAACCAAAATAGTTAAACGAAGAAGAAAAGTAAAAATAGGAAATTAATTCCTGAAAAACATTCTAAAATTTCATTCTGCTATTTTAATAATTTCTATTAATGAAAGAAAAATCCTAATCGCAACTTTATTACAAAGTAGTAAAAATCTAATTTGTACTACATATTTAAAAAAAGAAGAAAAGTAAAAATGGGGAAAAGTATTTTCCGTTTAACATTCTAAATTTTCATTCTTCCATTTAAAAATTCCTATTAATGAAAGAAAAATCCGAATCACACTTCATTACAAAGTAGTAAAAATCTTATTTATACTACATATTTAAAAGAAGAAGAAAAGTAAAAATGGGGAAAAGTATTTTCCGTTTAACATTCCAAATTTCCATTCTTCCTTTTAAAAAACCATTTTAATGAAAGAACAATCTTAATCACACTTCATTGCAAAGTAATAACAATCTAATTTATACAACATTATTCAACAACCAAAATAGTAAATAGAAGAAGAAAAGGGAAAAGTATAAAGAAAGAGAACAATTCAAAAAGAATAATCCGAGGGAGAAACCGAAAGAAAAGTTTCAGGGTCAATGTTAATCGTCTGCTACGGAGGTCATTGAACCCTCTCCGTTGGAAGTAGTGAAAGCTGCAGTTACTTGGAATTTATTTGGAAGAACATTTGTTTATTACTTTTTAATTTTTGGTGGTGGTGGTGGGGGGGGGGGGGGGTTTAAAAATATTTTTTTGTTTGTTTAAAACAAAATCGGATTACAGAAATTATTGTGAAAAAAATATTATAATTTTAAGTTTATGAATAAAAATTATAGGATTACAAAAATATCGTTTGAGATTTATTTTATCTTTAAATAATAACTGTCAAGCTTCTCCTATAGTTTTAATAATTTAGGAAAATGTTCAAATTTATAAATTTTTAAAAAAAAAATTGTGTGTTGCTGAAAAACCTGACAATTAGTTTATTTAAAAACCAGTCATCAGACCAGTTTATCATAAAAAAAAATTAATGGCCGTACAAAAGTAAAGTTATAATCGTGAAAAATGTATGGTAAAATGTATCGTATTTTAATAGTTGTGCTAGGTATTAAGTACATGGCATTAAAAGTTCGTGCACTAAAGGGCAGGGAACCTATAAGTTAAATTTGTTGACTAAGAATGTACATAATTAAAAATTAAAGCAGTTATGCAAAAAAAAAAATATTTTTGTTTTCATAAATATTTTAGGACAGCACCTGATTGTCAGGTTTTTCAGCAACACACAATTTTTTTTTTAAAAATTTATAAATTTGAACATTTTCCTAAATTATTAAAATTTTATCTATAAAAGAAACATTTAAAACTTACAAGAATATATATATTTTTTAAAAATTAAGAAATGAAATTTTAATTTCAATTTCTTATTTTCATGCAGTGAAAAAAAGTTTACACTTCAGCCCATTTTCTTATCCCTTAGGGGGTTAAAAATGGGTCGATGTACTTTTACTGTAACTGTAAAAAAAATACGCAGTGGTAAACTAAAGAACATATTTTTGTCTGAAAGACTAGCTGACAAATAACACTCCCATTATTCCCTATTCACGCCCCTTTCCCAAATACACGAAGTACGGTTGCTTCTCGTTTATTTACACTTGGATTCGTCGAAAAATGCGTCGGTCCGCCCGTGTGGAACGGAGCGGGACGATTCCGAACGCGTTTCACCTACTTTCACTCTCGTGCAGGGGGCAATGACCTTGGGACAGGTGTTTCATTTTTCGTGAAATTTCAATTTTTAGAATAAGGTTTTAAAAATTTAAATATGAGAATTTATGGATCGTAATGGACAAAAAACAAAATTAAAATGGCTGGGTAAACAAATAAAAATGTCACCTACTTTCACTCTTGTGATGGGGGCAATGACCTTGGGACAGGTGTTTCATTTTTCGTGAAATTTCAATTTTTAGAATAACGTTTTAAAAATTTAAATATGAGAATTTATGGATCGTAATGGACAAAAAAACAAAATTAAAATGGCTGGGTAAACAAATAAAAATGTCACCTACTTTCACTTTCGTGAGGGGGCAATGACCTTGGATAGGGGCCCCGTTGTATTTTGTGTCTTCATTTTTCGATGCGTCTCATTTTTCGTGAAATTTCCATTTTGAAAATATTAAATAAATTTTACACGGGAACAAAAAACATAAAAATATGGACATAAACAAGTAAATATCAAATAAAATTTTCAGCCACTTCAGGAAGGGGCGTTGACTTTGGGATGAGGGCTGCTGTATTGCTTTTCATTTTTCTTGAAATTTCAATTTTAAAATAATTTAAAAAATTAAAAATGGGAATATAAGGACAATAAATGATATTTATGGGGGTAAATACTAAATAAAATTGTCACCTACTTTCACTTTCGTAAGAGGGCAATGACCTTGGGACAGGTGGTCGTTGAGTTTTGCGTCTTATTTTTCGTGAAATTTCAATTTTAAAATGATGGAAAAAATATAAATATGGGAATTTTTGACTTACTTAACGGAACTAAAAGTTCGCACTTACTTTTGCTTTCTAAAGGGAGCAATGACCTTGGGACTGAAGCACCTCATTTTTTGTGAAATTTCAATTTTAAATCATTAAAAAAAACTATATATAGAAATTCATGGACAAAAATGAAAATTGTGGCCTTAAACACTTAAATCCCAGATAAATGTTTCACCTAATTTCACTTCTTTGGTGGGGGGACCTTGGAACAAGTGCCCGTTGTATGGCGTTTAGGCGTTTTATTTTTCGTAAAATTTCAATTTTAAAATGATTTTTTAAAATTTAAATATGTGGATATATGAACTATAAATGAAAGTTATGGACATAAGCAAGTAAATTCCAAATAAATGTTTCACCTACTTTCACTTTCGTGTGAGGGGGCAATGACCTTGGGATAGGTGTTTCATTTTTCGTGAAATTTCAATTTTTAGAACAACGTTTTAAAAATTTAAATATGGGAATTAATGGATCATAATGGGCAAAAACAAAATAAAAATGTCACCTACTTTCACTTTCATGAGGGGGCAATGACCTTGGATAGGGGCCCCGTTGTACTTTGTGTCTTCATTTTTCGTTGCGTCTCATTTTTCGTGAAATTTCCATTTTAAAAATATTAAATAAATTTTATACGGGAAGAAGCTATGGGCTATTTAAAATGAAGCTTATGGACATAAACAAGTAAATGTCAAATAAAATTTTCAGGAAGGAAAAAAGAATTCAGAAATTTTCAGGAAAATTTTCTTCACTTCAGGAAGGGGCGTTGACTTTGGGATGAGGGCTGCTGTATTGCTTTTTATTTTTCTTGAAATTTCAATTTTAAAATAATTTTAAAAAATTAAAATGGGAATTTAAGGACAATAAATGATAGTTATGGGGGTAAATACTAAATAAAATTGTCACCTACTTTCACTTTCGTAAGAGGGCAATGACCTTGGGACAGGTGGCCGTTGAATTTTGCGTCTTATTTTTCGTGAAATTTCAATTTTAAAATGATTTTTAAAAATTAAATATGGGAATATGTGGATATATGGACTATAAACGAAAGTTATGGACATAAACAAGTAAATTCTAAATAAATGTTTCACCTACTTTTACTTTCGTCAGTGGGGAATGACCTTGGGACAGGTGCCCGTTGCGTTGAGTCGAATTTTTATTTCGTGAAATGCAAATTTTAAAATGATTTTTAAAAATTAAATTTGTGAATATATATACTATTTTAATTTTTTTAAATATTTCAATTTTTAAAATTATTTAAACTTGTTGTTTTTGTTGAAAAGTATTGAGAGAAAATGATTTAAATTAAATTTTTTTAAATGTATTTAATTAAAAAAATTTAAAATGATTAAAAAAATTAAATTTGTGAATATATATACTATTAATGAAATTTATGGACATAAACAAGTAAATACCAAATAAAATTTTCAGAAATTTTTAAAAAGCGACAAGCCTTTTTTATATTTTCTTTTAATTTAAAAAGTGATTGAAAATTAAATGGTGGTTTATCTTTGATTTTAATTTAATTTCCATGATCGGACAATGACCTTGAAACAGTTTCCCATTTGTGGCGTTAAATTATTTTACCGAAATTTCAATTATTAATGTTTTTAAATGTTTGTTAAGTAAATGCTAACAATAAAGTTTGTTAAATAATATGTTAAGTAAATATATATATATTTTTTTAAAAATTGTTGTTCTACATTCTATTTCGTTTGCGAGAAGAGAACAATGAACTTGGGACAAGCGCCGGTGTTTTTTTTTTTTTTTTTGCGCCTGAATTTTCAGAAATTTAAAATTTCGAGTCATTTTTTTTTATTTTTTATTTAAAAGTAGAGTTAGAAATGTGGTTGGTATAAACGTTAAATAGAGTTTCGCAAACGTTTTAATTACTTTTTAAAGAGTGACAATGACCTTGATACTTTGTTAAATTGATTTTAATGAAATAGTAATTTGTAAATTAACAAACCTTTTGTTAAATTCAATATACAGTACAAAGGTACTATAAATGTTTTAATAGTGTTTCACCCACTTTCAAATTTCGCACGAGAGATAAAGGCAATGACCTAGTGAACGTTGCGTTGTGTATCACATTTCGTGAAATTTCAATTTTTTAAATTATTTAAACTTGTTGTTTTTGTTGAAAAGTATTGAGAGAAAATGATTTAAATTAAATTTTTTTAAATGTATTAAATTAAAAAAATTTAAAATTATTAAAAAAATTAAATTTGTGAATATATATACTATAAATGAAATTTATGGACATAAACAAGTAAATACCAAATAAAATGTTCAGAAATTTTTAAAGCGACATGCCTTTTTTATATTTTCTTTTAATTTTTAAAAGTGATTGAAAATTAAATGGTGCTTTACCTTTGATTTTAATTTTTTAGTATTTACCCCCATAAATTACATTTATTGTCCTTAAATTCCCATTTTTAAATTTTTAATTATTTTAAAATCGAAATTTCAAGAAAAATGAAAAGCAATACAGCAGCCCTCATCCCAAAGTCAATGCCCCTTCCTGAAGTGGCTGAAAATTTTATTTGATATTTACTTGTTTATGTCCATAAACTTCATTTCATATAGTCCGTAGCTTCCCGTATAAAATTTATTTAATATTTTTAAAATGGAAATTTGACGAAACATGAGACTTTAAGAGAAGGGGTAAGGAACTTGTAACAGTTAACCGTCTTGTTACGTCTATACTTTATGTGAATTGGAAATTATTTTTTTTTATTAAGTGGAAATGTAATTGGGTATCCAACAAAGAAAAGTTATATTTATTTACAAAAGGATTTTCTTAATTTCTTTAAAAAAAAGGGGGGGGGGGGGGGCAACACATATTTGGGACGGTTTCCTGTCCGTTTTTTTTCCTATTTGTTTTTGTCTCTTTTTTCATTTTTAAAGTTCCAAAATAATTCAAAAAGAAAAATTCAAAAAAATATAATTCAAACCCGATTTTCACCCACTTTACATTTTGTTCCGGGAAGAGGGCAATGGCCTTGAGGAAATTTCCCGTTTTGTTGCATCGGATTTTTGTAAAATTTAAAATTTTGGACAATTATTTAAAAAAAAAAAAGCTTACAGTGGACATGTGAATGAATATCATTTAAAAGAAAAATTGTATTTCGCCCAGTTTTAATTTCAGTTGAGGTATGGCAATGATCTTGGTTGTTTCGTCTGATTAAAGTAAAATGTCACTTTTTAAAATGTTCAATCTCACACTTTTTTTTAGCATTGTGTTAAAGAATTACTCAAAAGAAAAACTAAACGAGGTTTTTCTCAGCTTCGATTTTCCTTCCGAAAAGGACATTGAACTTGGGACAGTTTAAAGTTCTTTCTTCAGTTGGGTAATTTTATATTACTATAATTTAGTTTCACATAATAATATAATTGCTTGATTTAATTATTTAAAAAAAAACAATTCTTCCTCAACTATGTTCACAAAGTGCAAAACATTCTTCAACAGAAAGGAGACTGGGGAGCCCAGTCGGTTAGGCATTCGCCTAGCATGCGGAAGGTCCTAGGTTCGGGTCTGGGCATAGCAAAAATAACGGCCGACCTATAAACGGCCCGTGCAGCCAAAAATGTCCGACGAATGGAGTGTGGAGGGAGTGCACGTTAAATATCCTTCAAAGTCCTAATGCTGCGTACGATGTCGCCCTTAACGGTTGCGTTGGGTGCCTACTCAGGTGTCGGCTCGTCACTTGACTGTGGTTCTAAAATACGACGCCCGTCGCCAATAGCCCTCGTGTAGCTCTAGTGCGACGATAATTCAAACTAAACTAAACTTCTTCGACCGAAAAAAAAGTTATATCGTTATTTTAAAATCTATTCTATTCTGTTTTAAAAAAATATTAATCATACATTTCACTTCAAACGTTCACTTTATTTGAGATGAGATCTCGAAAACATCTTAAAATCCTCTTGAAACTTGCGGTTGCGTTGGGTGCCTACTCAGGTGTCGGCTCGTCACTTGAAAGTGGTTCTAAAATACGACGCTCGTCGCCGATAGCCCTCGTGTAGCTCTAGTGCGACGTTAATTCAAACTAACCCAACCTCTTGAAACTTGCGACAGTGTGCCAATTTCCGAATCTCACTCGAAACAAGTTTCAATTTTACACCGCGGTTCACCTGAAGCCGCCACCCCGTGAGGCCTCCCAAAACCCTTAAATTCGCCCCAAACAAGGTCTGGTACCTGTTGAGCTGAGAAGGGGCCCTTTTAAGGGTCTTTTTTTTTTTAAAAAAAATCTCTTGAAGACAATGCTACGTCATCTGTGGTAATTCTTATCTTGTATAGTTTTTTTTTATTTGTGATAGAATTGAAGTGAAGACATTGCGAAAAAAGAGCTTTCGTCAAACAGTCAATGAACTTGGGGCCGTAGTGAGCCTAGTGGTCAGCGTCTCGGTCTCGGGATCGGAAGGTCCTGCGATCGAGTCCCGGTACCACTGAAGACCTACCGAGTATATGCGGAGTACGTGCTCGTTAAATCTGTTGGGTCCGAAAGTCCTCCAAGTTCCCATACCAAATCAATACCTCTGGGGGTGACAAGCCAATTCTGGGGATCCTCTAGTTGGCCTCTGTCTCTAAAAATTAGATGGATCCACTTATGTGTGTGTGTTGTCTGTTGTGTCTGTCTTACTTGACGAAGGTTTATAAGCGGGTCGCTGACCAAGCACACAAACCTGAATATATATGTCTACCAACCAACCAACCAACCAATGAACTTTTTGTTTTGCGTGAAAAATGTGTGTGCTAGAAGGGCCTTAACTCTGAAAACATTTTTATATAAAAAAAAACAGTTTGAGAGATAAACTAAATTTTACACACAGCCTAATTTTTTTTTTACACTAAAGGTAAAAGTTAACGTCTACATTTTGGCATAAAATTAATTTTATATGTCAGTACAACTTAAGATGCAGTTTTGGGTGAAATTTTTTTTTCTTGTTTTTATACTTTGTCTGAACAAATAAATAAATTGCAACATCAAGATATCTTAATTTTTTTTATTCAATTTGGATTCCTATAATGATAGGAATCCAAATTGAATAAAAAAAATTATCTTTTAACATATCTTTTAAAATAGGGTGGTTTTTTTTTACTTTTTCGATGAAGTAAATTTAAAATTTATAGAAAAAATGTAACTGAATGCAGTTAAATTTTTTCTATAAATTTTAAATTTACTTTTTCGATGAAGTAAATTTAAAATTTATAGAAAAAATGTAACTGAATGCAGTTACATTTTTTCTATAAATTTTAAATTTACTTCATCGAAAAAGTAAAAAAAACCCAATTTTTCCGATTTAATTTCAGAGCATGTTTTTCTACTTTTTTTTTTATTAATTATAGAGGATTGTAAAAATATAATAAACATTTTAACTGTTAAAGCCCAATTTTAGATATTCTATGAATTTTTAAAAAATATTTTAGGCATGAAAAATCGTATAGATTACAATACAATTGTTGTCTACCGAATTATTCGTCGGGAGAAAAGCTGATTGTTGGGCTAAAAAAATTATATTTTGCTTAAAGGTTTATAGAGCAAATCCTTCATGGGTTATTTTAATTAAAGGATATTTATTTAAAGTTTCGTATTATTTAAAATTTTCCTGTAAAATCTAGATTCTATCCATAAAAATATAATATTCTAATTATTAATATTCATTTAAAATTGTATGATTATATTCTTTAAGATTATATTCTTATAAATATAAATTATTAATATTATTCTTAATATTATTATAAAGATCTTTTTATAAAATTCTTCTGTGCGTCTTTCTTGAAATTGGACATTTAAAACGAACAAAGAACCCTTCATTTACGCAAACAAATTAAATTAAGAAACGAGTAATTAAAAAAAAATAATAGAAGCTCTCTCATCTTACAAATTAATTTCTAAACAGGCAAATATTATATTTACATATCAACAAAACACTACGATCTCACATCTCGGCACTTATTACATAATCCGCCGCCCGTTTTCCTTCAGCAGGGGTCATTGAACCCCGCCAAGAGAAGAACGAAAAACGCCTTCGAGCATACAATCTTAATAGAAACAAATCCCGAAAAATCTTCCGGCGATTTTTTTAAAAGTATCTCCTTCAATCTAGATACCCCAAATCATAAAAAAAAAATCCCCCGGTTCAAAATTCAAACATGGCGCCGGTAGCGAAGAATTAGTGTTCGAAGTAGGCTTAATAATTTCAAAGATGGCTGCTCTTGAAAATCGCCAAGAATTTCACCCACTTCCCACCAAAAAGTGTCTGATCGGAAGTCCGTTCACCTTTCTCTTCTTCTCCGCACAGTTTTTTACTTCTTTCCTTATCTTCTGTTATATTATGAAAGTGGAAGTTGTAGTAGCGTTTTGATGAAAGTATCTATTTTGTGTTCCTATCCTTCCATGTCCCTTGACGGGTTTTCTTACCCCTGGCCTAAAAAAGATACAAAATTTGCAGAATTTTAATAATGATAATAAATCAAGCCTTGACATGGCTTAAACCTAAAGTATAAATTATTCATACATTAAAAAAATTTATATATATTATTTTAAAAAAATTAAGGTAAATGCGTTAAGACTATAGATATCACAGTTAAAGTATTAGATTGGCAGATCACGTGACCTCCAATGCTAACGTCGGAACGCGCATGGAGACCAGAATAAGAGGGCAAATGGGCCAGTGTTGCCGCCACACCAAGGAGAAAAATACCGTTTAATTCCAAAATTACAAAAAAATACCATAAAAATACTAAAAAAGCGTTTCACGTTTTTTTTTTAAAGTCACTAAAAAGGTTCCAAAATGCAGCTAGTATTTGTATGGTATTTTTTTGTAATTTTAGAATTAAACGGTTTTTTTTCGTAGTATTTTTCTCATTAATGTGGTGCAAACACTGGCCCATTTGCCCTCTTATTCTGGTCTCCATGCGCGTCCCGTCGTTAGCATTGGATGTCACGTGATCTGCCAATCTAATACTTTAACTATGATATCTATGCGTTCGACAAATACCAAGAATCTTGTGTACCAAATTTGAAGTCCGTAGTTCTTTTAGTTCGGACAGACAGACAAAAAAGTTCAAAAACCACTTTTTCGGAAGCAGCACCTCCCAAAACGTGAAGTCTATCTCGAATTTTCGACCCCATCACATTATACCTTACATTTCACATGAGGTTGAAAGTAAAAACAATTTTGAATATATACAACGATAACAAAAGAGGATTTTTAACCGTAAAGTATGTTTAAAATTTAAAAAAATACCTTATTGGTTTTCCAAGACTAATTTTGAATAAAATATAATACAGTGAAATAATAAATAAATTTAATCATTGTCTAAAAAATATCTATTTACAGTTACAAAAGTAAAATCTATTCGACACCTTAATAACAAAATAAATATGCTTCAAAATTAAATTCATCAAAAAAAATTCTTGTCTCATCTACCTAAACAAACAAATCAAACAAGGTTTGCTAAGAAATACACTAAACCTGTCATCTTATTATAACACAAAGTACACTTTTCTAAATAAGCATTTTTAAGCATGTGGACAGCAACTTCCCGTTGTTCGCTGTAAAACGGTTTTTCCTTTTCATGTCTGCTTCTTGCTAGCAAACAAACATTCAGGGTCGCTTGAAGGTATCATCTTCATTGTTGATTCTCACTTGGAGCAGCTGATATCATACTTTTAATTTTTGATACCTACTTCATTTTCAAGTAGAAAGGGATTTTGGTGTCCGTTCTTCCGGGTATTTATTTTGTTCTGATAAGTGTTTGGTTTTAGTAAAAGGAATTGGTATTTAATCGTTTTGTATTCGTTTGTTTTTGTTGCATTTTACATGTCATGTATTTTTGCAAAGCAATATATAACTTTTTTTTTTAATTCTATATTTTATATGTAGTATGGACTATTTTAGATAGAAATTTAGTCTGGTAATTGTTTTTAATAACTGGGAAAAGGCAAATTATAAAAATTAAATTTCGTAAAATGTGTATTTTTCTGTTATATAGAATTCTATTTTTAATTGTGCATGGAACAAATTATTTTTTATTTGCACATATGATAAGTTATTTTTGCATTAATTCAAATTATTATTTTTGCTAGTAACACGTTATTTTTTTTGTTTTGCACTTTAACCTAATGTTGTTAAAAACGTTAATAAGGGAAACTACATTAAAAAAAAATTTGGCATTTTTATTTGTATTTTACAGTTGTGTAATTTTTTTATTCCCATGAAAAACTTGACTTGTTGTAATAAAGACATTTTAACATCCATTTATGCAAATATTTTTTACATATATATGTCAATTTTTAAATATATTTTCCTAAAAGTTTCAGTTTCAAAATTGGTTATTTTTTTTTAATTCGAATATTTTCAGTTTTAACTCTGTCTCGTTAAAATTTATTCTATGTATAGATATACCATCTATTATATTTCTAATAAATACGTTTATTGTCTATGTCTTTTAAGTCTATGTTTCAAAGCTTTTTAGGTAACATATTATGAGTTATACATATTTGATGAATATATTCCTGCCTAAATAGAGTAATTTTATATATTTTCTACTTTTTTTTATTGAGTACTTTTTTTTTGTTGCTAATATTAATTTCGATGTGAAATTTTGCTTATTATTAAACACGTAGGTTTGTAACGAATCTGTCACTCAGCCAGCTTCCACACATTATTTGTGTTCTACAGGAAAAAAAGTCGCCAAACACAATATTAATTCTATTATAAACATTTACACGATAAATTTGGCTAGTTTCATTTATTTTATTTCCAAAATTCAATAATTATTCAATAATTATCGTTTGCAAAAATTAATTTATATTTCAGAGAATAAATATGTAATATTCTTCTCTTTTAAATAGAACCAAAACATGTCATATCAACGTACAAACAAAGAATATCTTAGTGAAATATATTTGACGTCATTTCAAACTGATTGATGTCACAAAAATAAATTTCTTTTAATTTATTATTTAAAAGAATTAAAGTGTCTCGAGTGATTATTGCGAATGGAAATGGTGATTTAATTCAAATAAAAATGGCTTCTTATACTTTTTAAATGAGCATTAAATTTTGCAGTTTTTTTAATAATGAAAGTACTTTGAATTCGATTTTTTTTTTCTGAAATTTTCTTCTAATTTCGATGCGCTGAATTTTTTTTGACGTATCACACTTGCCTGCAGCATTTGTAATTTTTGCTATGGAAGTGGGTGACGGACAGACAGACGGACTGAACGATTAAATACCTTCCACTTTTTACGTTATAAACGTAGTGTGGAAGCTAAAAATAAAAACCACGTAAGCACTACATTGGTAAAATTATCTTAAAGCATTACATAAATAAACAAGCTTTTGTATAAATAATATTAAAAGCTTATTCGAAAAATTGTCATGCATTATTTAATTTCCAGGATACATTTTACCGCAAAATTTGGCGTACATTTTGGCCGCAATTTTTGGCGCCAATTAATTTTGATATAATGCCAACAACATGCGAAAACAACATCACTTTAATACTCACATTATGCGCAAAGGATCGTTACTTTTTACCCTTTTTATTGCATTTATCGTCCAGAATATCGAATAAATCGATAAATCACAAGAGAAGTCTTAAAGGTTATTCGAAATTCTAATAAATATTCAAATTTCGCACTCACGTTTTTCACAAAGGGTTGTGACCCGCCATTTCGTGTCTTCCCCCTTGAATACGAAAGAGAACTTATGGTTTGGAAAAAATAGAATAACCATTAGAATATTTTGATGAGGTTAGACGTTACCTGTTCTATGGGAGCGTTCTAAAGTTGAGTTCCGCTTTCCTTATTTGACAGTTTGTTTTTTGTTGTTGTTCTTAAGCAGTATTTTGATGTGTTGTTTTGTATTTTGCGGAAGAACATGAAATTTTACTTTTAGTTTATCATTTTTCCATTAACCTTTTTGTCAGTGTTAAGTTGGTTATGGTTAGTGAGAAGATCGAATAAGTTGATAAAAATGAAATATTTCAAACCACAAATGTAATATATCAAAGTTCCAGAGTCGGTGTATTGAATTTTAGGTATGTTTTTAATCGATTAAATCAAAATGTTTTGAAAATATCTTACGTCATTTGAAAGTAAAATGATTCGGAATAAGTGTTTGGACTTTATCTTTATAAATATTCTTCATTTCATTTGGTATTCATTCTCCATTGGATTGAATAACAAAGCAGTTAACTTGCAGTTTGAAATATCGCATATGTTTTGTTGTCAAATTACAACGAGTTCTTCGAATTATAAGGATTTAATTTAAACTTTTTTCAGTTCCTCTAAATATTTATCGTTAGAAGTTCAAATCAATATAATTTTAATTTTTTATTTAATTTATCTGCTTACAAATCGTAAGTTTAAAGTTAAAACTGTTATAGTATGAAAATGTTAATTAAAAAAATATTATTTTTTAAAAAAACTTTTGTTTATAGTTTTTATAAACATTTTCATGACATTTTTGTGGCTTGCTAAGTTTTTATGAAGACACTGTAAACACTTTTATTATAATATCTAATTATTCATAATATTTTACAAATCTGTTTCGTCATTTACTAGATCTGTTTCCGTAAAATGTAATTAAAGGTTTTTCAAACAAAGAACTATATAACATATTTTTTTTTGTATCCTGCATAATATTATCATTTATCATTATCGTTTTATTGATATCAATTTGTTTCAATATAATTATGCAATGCATGATTAGGTAAGGAAGCACACGCTTAAGTTGCCTAATTAAAGCATAATGCCAAATGTTTTCCTTAAACTATACTCGAACATTTTAAACTTGAAGTTTACAGTTTGAGGATGATTTCTTAAGACGATTATATATCATAACATGTAATTCTAATTCATTGGTTACTAAGTAAACGTGTGCGTTACGGTTGTAGTTTTTAAAAAAAAAAGTTTTTAAGGTCAATGACAGTACTTTGCATCTTTAGTTTTATGATTAGAAGCAGGGATTAGAAAGTTACTTTTAAAAAGTAACTCTGTTACAGTTACTTAATACAAAAAGTAACTAATTACAGTTACTTTTAGAATTTTCTAGTTATAAGAAAAATTGCAATTTAACCACCTTACTTTTTTCTAAAGAGAACCAAGATTAAAGAAACATAAGCACAAACAAAGTACTCCAATTAGAAAAAATTCACAATTTTTTTCTTCGGCCGTCTTCGGAAAGTAACGCAATTTTTTGTTACTTCGTTATCGCTAAAAGTAACTAAGTTACGGTTACTTTCTGAAGACTTGTTACTAAAAAAAACTATTACAAGCAACGTGTTACTCCAATCCCTGATTAACTTGTTATGTTTATTTGACATCCAAAATGAATTTAAGATTTTAAATATCAAATTAATAAAATTGTAATTCGATTTTTTATAAACTTTTATGCGATTGTTATGCAAAACTTTGATGGGAAAATTTAATTGTGGGATTTATTGCTGTATTTAATTGGTAACAAGGTATTTTATGGTACATATAACAAAAAATAGCTGCTTAAAAATGTGGCGTTAAAGAAATAGTACAAATGTTACTAAATGAAAAAATAAATAAAAGATCCTAAAACCTTTTTTAATGAGAAGCCTTCGTTAAATGTTCACCAATTTAGGTAGTTTATTATTTACAACCATCTTTATAGCAAACTAAAATTTATCTCTTTTTTTTTAAATGCGATTTTAGAAAAAAAAATATCGAAAGGTTATTGACCTAATTATACTTAAACTTTCAAAGGAGAAATATATTTGTTTTTCAAAATGTACTACTGAACACAAATACGCCACAATAGGCGGACAAATTTTATTAAAAAATATCACATGATATAACAAAATACACACAAAATCACATGATATAACAAAATACACACAAAATCACATGATATAACAAAATACACACAAAATCACATGATATAACAATAATTACTAAAATCAAATAAATACACAAAAATACCTTTCCTATACGAAAGAATTTTTATTATTTTTATGTATGCGTCAATATTGAAGGCTAATTTCACATCAGTTTGAATATAACTTAAAATATTGAAAGGTCAATGACCTTTCCTTGACCTAAATTATTTAAATTTTTATTATTTTTGATAGAACAACTTTTTAATTTACGATTTTATTTTTATAAAAAATTACTAAAATAAAAAAACCACGGTCAAATGTCTGGAACTGAAAAGCCATTAAAAGATATGAACATCGAACAATGAATATAAAATTCCTGAAGATAATGATATAAAACCGCAAATTTTTAAAAAAAAAATTATAATTATTTTATGATAATAACATATTAAAACTAATCAAAACAAACTTTCATTCATATTTCGTCATTATTTGACAAAAACTGATTGTGCAACTCCAAGGCCAAGGGGTCATTCACCTCTGACCCATTTTGAAAAACTTTCTAAATATTTTTCAATAATCTAACCGCAATTAAGTGCTCCAGTTTATTATGATTTTTATTAAGTTTAACCTTTAATCTTAATTAATTGTAGCTTTTGCAAGAAAGTGTTTGCGTTTTTACTCAACCTTGAACACAGGGTCATTCACCCGCTCGCGTTCCAAAGCGATATTCTACGCAACTTCGTAAGTCGTTTCCTCTGACAACTTTTAACAAGTTATACTTAAAGTTGTTGTATTTTGTAAAAGTCATCTTATGTGGTTTTAGGCTATCGAATTCTGATGAAATTTTGTGTGCTGTGGTAGAACCATAGATATCGTAGTTAAAGTATTAGATTGGCATATCACGTGACCTCCAATGCTAACGACGGGACGCGCATGGAGACCAGAATAAGAGGGCAAATGGGACAGTGTTGCCACCACATTAAGGAGAAAAATACTACGAAAAAATACCGTTTAATTCTAAAATTACAAAAAAAGACCATAAAAATACTAGCTGCATTATTGAATCTTTTTAGGGCCGTTAAAAAAACGTGATACGCTTTTTTAGTATTTTTATGGTATCTTTTTTGTAAGTTTAGAATTAAACGGTATTTTTTCGTAGTATTTTTTTCATTAATGTTGTGGAAACACTGGCCCATTTGCCCTCTTATTCTGGTTTCCATGCGCGTCCCGTCGTTAGCATTGGATTGGAGGTCACGTGATCTGCCAATCTAATACTTGAACTATGATATCTATGGGTAGAACAAATATGTTTTGATGAGTCACTAAATTAAAGGGTGTTTTTTTTCTGAAGAAAGTGAGAATTTTTGACGATTGATTGTGATACTTTGGAATCTTTCGAAATAATTTTATGATTTGTTGTTTTTATTGCATTGTTATTAACAATTTTTTTTTTGGATTGTCAGTATCATAAAGCGACTTTTATTATAATTTTTTATTTTATACTAATCATTTGTATCTGAAAGATTATTGATTATTTTATAATGATATATTATGGAACAGTATATAAATTATTTATGGGGTATATCTTTTTCTTAAACTTCAGGGCTGGGGAGCCCAGTCGGTTAGGCATTCGCCTAGCAAGCGGAAGGTCCCAGGTTCGGGTCCGGGCATCGCCAAAATAACTACCGACCTATAAACGGCCCGTGCAGATAAAAATGTCCGACGAATAATACCGCGTGTTAGAGGGAGTGCGCATTAAATATCCTTCAAAGTCCTAACGCTGCGTACGATGTCGCCCTTAACGGTTGCGTTGGGTGCCTACTCAGGTGTAGGCTCGTCACTTGACTGTGGCTCGAAAATACGACGCCCGCCGCCAATAGCCCTCGTGTAGCTTTAGTGTGACGATAATCCAAACTAAACTAAACTTAAACTTCAAATTATTAATAATCAATACAAATCATCGAATGCGAATAATTTTTAAAGCACGTTTTTCTAAATTATTAAGAGATCATCAGAATCTTATTTACTAACAAAAATCGTTTTAAGACTTTAATCGTTAAGCATTTATCGATTTGAAATATATGTATGTTTTTTTAATTTTCTACCGCCCAAGTGAGAAATGGCAATGAACTTGAGGAGTAGCTCTGAGGAGTAACTCTCTGAGTTGTTAGCGCATTCCAGCCGTTATAGAGATTTTATATACAAAAGGTGATAAGTGATGTGGAAAAATTCTTGAATGATTAATTTAACATTTTGGTTTTAAAACACCGCAGATTTTCTTGAAAAGCTATTATGTTCTGGAATTATTATATGATGTTATATATATTATATATATATTGATTATATATATATATATGTGATAATAATATATATATATTATTATATATATATATATATATAATATATTATATATTATATATATATATATATTATATTATATTATATATAGTATATATATAATATTATTATATATATTATATATATATATATATTTATATATTTTATATATTATATATTATATATATATTATATTATATATATATATATATTATATATTATTATATTTCTGTCAAGAATTTGAGTATTGGGTTGAAAACTCAGTAAAAGAATTATTTTTTTGTGTTATATTAGTGTTTAAATTATTAAAATAGCTGGAAACGTGATGCGGCTTCCCATCGATCGTGACGTATTTAGTGTCAGTGACTTATTGCTCAACTATCAAAGATACCGCCGATAACAAATCAAGACACTATCTGCGTCATTCGAAGAATATCATGCGACTTACCGTTTGAGATTCATATAGGAACTTTCTATTTTAAAATTTGAAATTAAAAATTAAAAGGAACAAAGGGATCTGAAAAAAAAGGCAAAAATGTGCATAACTTTGGACTATATGCAATCGACGTAGTTCAAGAAAAAAATGATGTAATATGTATATTCTTTGAAACAATTTAATACTGTCATGTTGCCCTTTTTACAGAGTAACTTGTATTCGACAGGGCTGGGGAAACCCTGTCGGTTAGGCATTCGCCTAGCATGCGAAAGGTCCCAGGTTCGGATCCGGGCGTCGCCAAAAAAATTGCGACCTATAAACGGCCCGTGCAGCCAAAAATGTCAACCGAATAATACCCCGTGTAGTTTTTGTATCGTTAAACAACAGACCGTTCCCAAATATATCTCAGTTTTAAGGGGGAATGGGCGCGCTGGAAGGCGGGTCTCCAAACTCAAATGCCTTAATGTTAATCCAATAGGAAAAAAAAACCTATTTTCTCTGCCACATTTCTCCGGCTATATGGAATATTTTTACAAACGTTTTTTTAATAATAAATGTAGATAACTTACAGGTCTCTATCTTCCCACTTTTTGAAATGCCTTCGAATATTTTGTGTAAAATTATTTATTGAAAATTTAAAAAAAAATATTTGAACCTATTTCAAAAAGAGTGGGAAGGTCGGGACAGTCAGCTACATTTATCACATAAAAAAATCCGCTTGTAAAAATATTCAATGCAGCCGGAGAAATGTGGCAGAGAAAATATTTTTTTCGCCATAGGATTAACACTAATGCACTTTGCTTTGGAGACCCCCGGTCCAGCGCGCCCATTCCCCCTTAAACAGTTTGAGCAATTTCTTCTGAGCGTACATGAATATTATCAGTCCTAACTTCCCTTTTTTATCGTTAAACAACGGACCCCGTTCCTAAATCTCTCTCAGTTTTAAAGAACGATAGTAGAAATAGTATATCAGTGCGCTCTCGTGATAGCGCACGGTGTTTTACTTTCTGTATACTTTCAACTGATAGCCCAGTGAAGCTGATGGCAATGAACTTGGATAGATTCTTTTTCTCTCTCTCTCTACTGTGCGTTGTTAGCACAGTGCCGTCGAATCGGGTCATCGGAGAGAGAGAAGGGGCGTTGACACCGTGCGCGCCCCTTGATGAGCGCCCCTGCCTCACGGAGGTGGTCACGTGACTGGAGACGTGTCAGGATGGGTTCACTGCGCAGCGATTTTGAAAGCGTTTTAAAAGTAATTTGTAAACTTGAGGATTTCAATGACCTTTTTTAACTTATATTACCTTGTTCTTTAAAAAAAAATGCAAATTTTTCTCAATATTTTCACCCTCTGAGGAATAAGCAAATTAACTGAAGTGTAAACTTGTTTTCCCTTCAAGAGATTGAAATTACAATTTTTAACTGGTAATTTAATTTATTAAATTTTAAAAAAATTATATTTTTGTAGTAGATGGTTATAAATGGCTCCTCCATGCCTTAAATTTAAAAAAATTTAATAAAATTATTAAATGTATAAATTTTTAAAAATTATGTGTGTTGCTGGAAAACCTGACATTCAGGTGACGGGTTTATACGTCTGTATCCCTCCGAGGGTTGATGTCTAAAAATATGTTTAAAAAAATAAAAACCTGTAACATTATTCTTTTTAAATATATTTGTGTAAAAAATACCCTTGTAAGACTTATCAATACTTTAAGGAATTTTGATTGATATTTTTAACGAGAATCAAAAAGCCTATAACTTCAAAAATAAGCAATTTTAAAAAAAAAGGTGTAAATACAATTCCTTTGAAATGTTCTATGTAAGAAATTTATATTTTTTTTAATGGATATTGTAAAAGCCTTGTTTTGCCGTTCAGAAAAAGGCCAATGTGCCTTTTTTTTTTTTTTTTTTTTTTTTTTTAATTAAAAACTAGTTCGAATGTAAAGTTTCGAGGTTTTGTTACTTTTAAAAAAAACCAATTCCCTACAATAAGTAAAAAGCGGAATTCTTTTATAAACGTACAGATCAAAAACTAAAACAAAATCAAATTTTTTTTGATACAAAAGAAAACGATAATAAAAAATAATTGAATTTTTAAAAGAAATTAAAGAAGTAGACGAATTATATATTAAAAAAAAGGTAGTACTTATTGGGTTTTAAATTTTATTTTTCGCAAAGTCAAAATCTGGTGCCCTTCTACGTAATTGTTTTAAGCAAGGGTTTGTTACTACAAAAACAATGCAAACTATAGGGCTAATCGTGAAGTGAAGGGCGTTCACCTCCCCTTCCCCTTTCATACACTTGTTTTGGGGCGCGAGCCGGGGACCAAATACCGCAGGTATGAAAACGTGGATTTTTGAGGGGGGATTTTTTTTGTTGTAATTGTGGAAGTGAAACGCACTTTTTTGAAAAGGTATGTCGAGCGAAAGGTGGTTCGTTCACCTTTTTTTACGTGATGGTATGGTGGCGGGGCCCCCTTTAGGATCAGTGGTTACATAATTGCATTTGTTGAATAACAACATTTTAAATTATGGAGACGTACATGAATTATGTCATGACAAATTTTGACTTTTCTGATCCCCCCCCCCCCCTCCATGTCACGCTGCATTATGTTTGATACACCCCCCCCCCCCAAAAAAAAAAAATACTCCCCCCCCCCCCCCCCCGGTCTTTTCATTGAAAAGATTAGATTATTGTTTAAAATAATATATTGTTTAAAGTTTTAAAATATAGATGAATTTTTGCAAACGATAAGTAATAATTATTGAATTTTCGCAATAAAATAAATGAAACTATCCAAATTTCGCATGTAAATGTTTAATATAGAATATTAATGCTGTGCTTGGCGCCTTTTTACCAACACAAGTGTTGTGTGGAAGCGGGTTAAGTGACAGATTCTGTTATAAACCTACTTGTTTACATATTGACGAGCAAGATAAGTGACGACATTTTACGCCTTTTTGTACTGTTTTTTTCGAACGTTATCTGATTTGAAAACTGCAACAGTGTTTTTAAAGAGCGTTTTCGACACGTTTGTGATTTTGCAACTTTCTAATACCACAACGAAGTAGCTTTGAGAGAGAGTGGAGAAAGTTCATTAACCTTTATCGTAGAAAGTCTTATTGCTCAAACCGAGCTGTGTTGAAAACGGTCTTGAGACAATTCGTCATAGTGGTTCGAATGAAAATTAAGTTTAAAAAAAAGCATATAAAAATAGTATTACTTATTAAATGTATTTTTATGCAAAAAAATATCTACTGTTCATTTGTACAAAAAACACTTTCTTTGTTACTTTATTAGATTTTATTTATTTTTATTTTAGATAAACATTCAAAAAAATTTAAAGGCTGATATTTTTGAGACATAAATTCAATCAGTCATCAACACTTCCTGACGTCAATACAAACAAATCAAACAATCTATTCATCAGAATTGTTTTTATATCAGAATTAAACAATCTATTCATAAGACGTTTCCACTTTCCAATACTATTTACTTTTTAAATTTTTAATTCAAACAACACAAAACAAATCAAATAATTCATTCAACTTCTAGTAACGAAGTAAAAAATGTAAAAGATTTTTAAAACGACATTTTAAATATTAATATTCAAATTAGACAAAAACAGATCAAACAAAATAATTTATTCGTCATCATTATTTAATAAAAGCAGACGATATATTACTTGGATACACTTTCTTAGTAATAACACTCATTATTTAATAAAAGCAGACGATACACTTTCCCAGTAATAACACATAATAACGCATAAACCAGAATCGGCTAAGTACACAAATAAAACCTTCTGAATACGAAAAAGTAAATAAAATTTCCTTTACGCTTCCGAATCCAATTTTGTTCCGTTCGCGTTTTGTTTTTTTCCCTTCGTCTGTAGAAATAAAAGTGAAAGCGAAACAAAAAGTAGGCCAAGTTCGGGACATTCAACTCTTTTTGCATGCTTTTCGCTCAACCCGTTCTTTCGCGGATTAACTCTCACGTGGCTGCGATTACGTGCTGGTTACGTCACTCGGTTATTTTCCCGCCACTCCGTATTTTCGTAGTATGGAATAGTTTTTTTTTCAGTATTTATTTTAATTTAGTGGTGGTAGTAGTGTAGAGTATTTTGGCCTTTGGTGTAGGTAGAGGATTTCTAAAATTATAGTTTGTCTTAAGACTTTCGCTACGCAGGATTTTTTGTTTCCGCGTAATATGCAGGATTTCTAAATAGGCTACGTAGGATGTAGCCTAGAGCGGCGAATTTTTTGGGGCGGCAAATTTTACGACCCCTTAAAGCAGCATTCCGCATAAAAATATTATTATAAAGATGCGAATATTTTTAAGAAAGAAAACAAATAATTTATATTAATGCGTAAACCGTAAACGTATTATATATAATACTAACTAGCTGTTATACCCGACGTTGCACGGGTAGAGGTGGAAAAATAATTTAACAGTCAATTTAACTATTTTTTTTCTTTCATTTTAGTTACATAAGATATGAAGATTACCCAGTAATTTTCCATTTAATTACCCAACTTGGATATAGTAATGATTAATATTAATTTCAAAAATACCTTTGATAAGAAGCGCAAATTAAAAAGAATACATATTTAAGTAAAAAATAATCAGTAAGAATTAAAAATGAAAAAAAGCTAAATCTTAAAAGGGTCTCAAACATTTATTTTATCGCAATTCAAGGGAGTTCTCCAATAAATTAAGTAACTTTTTTTGGACACTTTGTAGATATAAATACAATATAAGCAGTACAAAATGGCAGAAAAAAAATGCGTTTAGGACAAAGATTGGTATAATCTGTTCTTCCAAAGTAGTTAAAATTTAAATCTCACTTTAAACTGATCACTCTTGGTCTGCGTGCAGAAAATAAAATATTCTTAATGAAAGTGAATTACATGATCTAATTGTTTAGATGTTATAAAGCTACTCCAGCAAACAGCAAACGATTTGCATTTTTTATATTTATTTGTTTTTTTAAACTCTGATAAAGATACTAAAGCAAACGATTTTTATTTTTAATATTAAATATTTTTCTAACTGCTAAAAAGCTAGCAAACGATTTTTGTTTTAGATGTTTATTTCTAATTTTTTAGCTGTAATTAAACTCAATATACTTAAAAATCGTTTTAACAAATGTGTAAAATAAAACTAAATAAACAATACGTGAAAACGTGCTGTTTAAGGAGCAAAAAACCTCTAAGGTCTTCAATGCATTGAATGGGAAACAAAAAAACGTTCGAAAACGATAAAAGGAATGGTCTGATTCGAAAAATTCTTAGCCTATATTTGTTCCGGAGATGAGATGAATTTTTGTGCCAAATTTCGTGACGATCTATTGCGTGGTTCTTTAGATCTCGTGTCTTAAACAAACAAACAAACAAACAAACAAAAAACAAAAGTTGCCTTTTATGTACATAGATAAAACCTTTTAGCTCATTTGGCACGTTTGGGGAAAAAAATTGGCGAGAAAATAGATATAGCTACAAACACACCCATTATACAGCTCTAACACAATGACCTTCGAACAACCAACCAGCTTATAAATTATTTATAAAAAAAATGCCCATTCGGCGAGTTTTAGTTAATAATTTGGCGAGTTTGGCAACGTATTTGGCGAAAAAATAAAGACATAAAACCCTAATATGCAGCTCTAGTGCGACGGCCTTTATTAACCATCATAGTTCAGTAATAGCTTAACGATAAATTTATTGCTTAAATATGCATACATGCAGTCAACAGAAAAATCAATGAAAAAATCATCAAATAAACCCACAATAAAATCCGGGAATGGAGACTGCCGGAGTTACGTCACTTGAAACATGTCAATTATTTTTCAAATAATGAATTTAGTTAATTACTTTTGTTAAAAGTTTTATTTAATTTTTTCAGCCGATGGCACCAGGAAAGTAAAAAAAATTATCGGATTTGAGCCAAAGTGGTGTAGTTTTTTCAGAAAAAACGTTCGAAACGATAGAAGAAATTGTCTGATTCGAAAAATTCTTAGCCTATGTTTGTTCCGGAGATGAGATGAATTTTTGTGCCAAATTTCGTGACAATCTGTTGCGTGGTTCTTTATATCTCGTGTCTTATACAAACAAACAAACAAACAAACAAACGGAAGTTGCCTTTTATGTATATAGATATTTCGTAGCAAACATGGTAGCTGCGAGGGCAATTGCACCCCTTCCTCCCGGATTTCGAAGTTGAAAGAAAAATAGTCGAACAGTTTTTTTAAAAAAAAATCGCCTATTTCGCTTTCGATTTAGCGTGTAAAGGTACGTACATAGATGATTCTAATACGTGTATCTATTTTAAACAGCACATACCACCCTATTTTGCAGCTAACCATCTACCTTTCCCCGAGGGGGGAGAATATTTTGACAGGGGCGGTAAATCAATCGTAGCCTACAGGCGGCAAATCTTTAAATCCGACACTGGTAATATGCGATAGAAATATCATTATCGAATCCTTAGTTGTTCGGCCGCCTGAGCCGTTTTAGTAATGAAAGGATTAAAGAGTTTTTTTTTAAAAAATATTTTTTGATTAGGGTGTATCGGAAAAAAAAATAATTTTATATGCATATGGAATTTCAAATAGTACAGGAAAGTTGCTTTATGTAATTATAAGTGCAAATGTGTACAACATTTGGTTGATCTGAGTTAAGAGGGATTGTCAGTCCCATAGAGCTAATGCATTAGTTTTCTAATCACAACTTTCGCAGAAGTATTGCTTTGCCATGTTAGCCCTTTTTTCCCAGGTATGAGAATCAACACAACATCGAAATGAAACAAATTTTGAAACGAAAATGTTATCTAGTTATTTAATTATATATTTATGAAATTTTAAAATGCCAAAAATTACAGCAGATGACGACACTATTTTAAAACTTTATCAATTAATAATTAAATAACCGGATGTTATTTTCTATTCAATTTTGTTTTAAATTGATGTTATGATGATTGTCATACCTGGTGAAAATGGGATAACATGACAAACCAATTCTTTTGCAAAAATTATGATTTCAAAACTAAAGCATTAGCTCTATGGCACTGACAGTCCCTCTTAATATCGTTAGTTGACTAAGGGGCAGTTTCGGTGCTCAAAATCGTCGATTTTATCGGGTTTTTTCATTGTTTTTTTTTAATTTGTATCCTTAGAACCAAAGCACGAAAATGTGCCTTATGTGTGGAAAATCTTGTTGGAATGAGTTTCAATCGAAACATATTATGTTACAGTCATCAAAACTCTTGAAAATAAACTTTAAAAAAAGAATTAGGAGGAGTCTGTAGTGAAGTGACTTTCTCATAAAAAAACAATATTTTTCGTAATGACTGACTTTCATAATTGAACTGTAGTGAATTGAAGAATGTATAAAAATTCGGTGGTTGCCTTGGCGACAGATTGGTGAGAACTTGCTGTGACTGTTTAACATCGTTTGTGCTGGATCTTACAGAATTCTAACGTTTTGACGTTTGTGTTTGTCCTAAATAAATAATGTCTCGTCCTAAGAGCAGTTCTTCAAACACAAAATAGTACAATCTGAGAAGTTTCATTAAAAATGACTGGGTCCACAGTATAAAATTGACGAATGTGGTGTAATGAACGGCCCCAGATGAAAGTGACTATTGACCTCAGACCATTTACTCAGATCAACATCTGCATATTTTCTCAGTAAAAATTCCCCCGTGTGCAATTTTTTTAAACCCTCAAATACAAATACAAAAATTGTCGACCAACAACAGGCCAGAGGCCCAGGAAGGTTGGTCCAAAATAAAACTAATACTTTACCAGTTTCCAATGACTATCAAGATTTTTCTTAAATTCTTCTACTCTCTTCGAATACACCACATAATCTGATAAAGCATTCCACTCATTGACAACTCCATTGTAAAAATAATGTTTTCTTACCTCCCTTCTAAAGCATGATTTATTCACTTTCCGATCATGTCCTCTGGTCCGGCGATTTAAGGGAAAACCTAAGCCCTCCATGTCTCCCTGTTTAATGAACTTGAATAACTGAATTAAATCACCCCTAGCTCTCCTATTTTCCAGGGAAAACATGTTTAAAGATTTTAATCCTCACACCACGCTCTTCAAATACTCATTTATTATTCTTTTAGGTTTCATGCATTATTACTTTTAAGTAACGAACGCTTCCAAATATCGAATTATATTTTTAATTTATAACTATGTACTAGATACTTCGCTTTTAAAAAAACGTTGATTTAATTCTGGAGCCAGACTTTTCAGGAATGGTAATTAATTTCAATATAACCTTGTTGCCAGCTTCAAATGTCAATGATGTCACCTTTTAAAAATACATATTTTCAGCCTTTAGGTAAATTTTCCGTGACAACTATTGCGTGAATCTGGAATTTTTTCTTAAATACAAAAAAACTTATACAGTGAACCTTAAGTTTGACGAAAGAAACTTTAAAAATTTCGAGTAATTTCATTTAAACAAAAAATTTGCGAATGTATGACATTAATGACAATCCTCATACCTGTTTTAATAAGAAAATGTATGATTCATTGCGCTAAATAGACTTATATATATATAAAAAAAAAGTTACGAACCTCAACATAAAAAAGAACAGGCTAAGGGAAACCTTATATTTTTGTAAGGTGGTTATTTGAAATCATGACATTTGAAGCATTGAAATCAACTACCTATCTCTGCAAACACATTGCGTAACGACTCTTTCTTGCATATTTTATCTTATCTTATATTTTATCATTGTAGTTTAATAAAAGATCTAAAAAGAAACATTGTCAGAAGTGGGGTTCGAACCCACGCTCTCTTTCGAGAACCAGAGCTTAAATCTGGCGCCTTAGACCGCTCGGCCATTCTGACTACGTTTGACAGAGATTCGTTATATTATATAAACACATACCTTTACTGCTGCCATCTATCTAGATATTATGCAACTAGACATTGAGGTGGTTGGGGTATATTCATAACGTCATAGTCTAAACATCATACAAATTTTTATATTATGAATTTTTTTTTTGTTATAGCAAATCAAGCTATTATGTTTCAATTATAGCATTTCAAAATATTTATGTAATATGTTTAGGGGTGTTTTGTAATTCTACTATCACAATTCTAAATTTTACGGTTAAATTACGTCATTGTCTAAACTTTTGCATCGCAGTGTATCATAATTACATCATATTTGTATTTATAAGTATTGCATTCCGAATGAATTGCTAATATGAAAAATTATATATTTATGATACATCAATTTTAAGGAGAATTATATTATAAAACAAAAATATAATCAGGTAACTATACAAATTAATAACTCATTTTTGAAATTTTAACTATCTTTGAAAAGCATTTTTCAATAAATATTAAATTTTCTTAATTTTACCATTGCATGTTTATAATTATAATTGCAATTTTATTGCATGTTTATAAATTTCATGTTTATGCTGGTATTTTTTATAAAGTTCACTAGATGTCAGCACTAAATAACTTTAATTAATTTCTAAAACTCTCTTCTCATCGATGGTGCTGCCATCTGCCCGATTTAAGTATAACAACAGAATAATTCTCTGTAGCGTTTTGGTTTATTTATTTTTCAAAAGCATGTTTTTCGTGCATACAAATTACATTAATGATTCATGCAAACGAAATATTCAAATTTTAAACTGATCTTGATTTAAAAAGTAGCACTTGCGCAATTACCGTTTCGTTTGAATATAGGCATACAGAATTCACCCCGAGCATAACATGACTTATTTTATTAAAACAATTTATAGTTTATTTTCCAAGAAACAAATTCAATTTATATTAAGGATATGGGTAGAGATTTACTGTACGGTCCCCCTTGGCGAACTTTCCAAAATCTCGCCAAAAGTCCGTATTTTGGCTACTTAAAAAAAAAAAAAACACGATTCAATTAAAAGTCGCATGGGAATATTTCTTATGAAAACTCAACCAAAGGTCCGATAGGGTTGCGGGTCTTCTCAGCTTAAGCCTTTAGTTTGTCAAACATGAAATCGGAATTCCCCGGCGATTCTAAAATCAGAAAATTTTTGGAAAACTCCCGGAAACTTCTAAAATCGTGAGGCTCCAAATGATATCTACTATAAAACAAAAAAAAATACGCACTTTTCTCGGAACTCCGCTCAGTTATTAAAAAAAATAGGAAGAATCAAAAATAAAAATAATGTTTAAGCACTTTCTTTTTACCAGGAAGTCTCAGTTTCCGAAATAAACTAACACTAAATTTCAATGGGGGCTGGGGAGCCCAGTCGGTTAGGCACTCGCCTAGCATGCGAAAGGTCCCAGGTTTGGGGCCGGGCATCGCCAAAATAACTGCCGACCTATAAACGGCCCGTGCAGCCAAAAATGTCCGACGAATAATACCCTGTGTAAGGGAGTGCACCTTAAATATCCTTCAAAGTCCTAACGCTGCGTACGATGTCGCCCTTAACGGTTGCGTTGGGTGCCTATTCAGGTGTCGGCTCGTCACTTGACTGTGGTTCTAAAATACGACGCCCGTCGCCAATAGCCCTCGTGTAGCTCTAGTGCGACGATAATTCAAGCCTAACCTAACCTAAATTTCAATGTTTACAACTGCAAAACCAGCGCGGATTTCGGACGTTGGCGAATTCAAGGTCCGCAGAATTTCTTGGCTCAACTGTCCAACAAGTTTTACTATTTAAATGAACATTCTCTATTATCCGGAATTTTCGATTACCCGACCTACCTGCGGTCCCAATTAGATCGAATAATCGAAGTTCTCCTGTAACTTTTCCCCTCAAATTTTAACGAGTAATTATAGTTTGTTTATTTTAAGCAAGATGGCAGCACCAGCATATGTTGTGAAGACATTGACTAGTTGCGAAGATGGCTTCACATTATTACGAACACTATACTTATTTGTAGATAATACATCTGTTTTAAAACTGAGTTTTGAACTATTGAGTCATTATTAAATATTAAGTTTAATTGAAGATTATCGAGGATAATCGAGGTTCTCCTGTAACTTTCCCCCTCAAATTTTAACGAGTAGTTATAGTTTGTTTATTTTAAACAAGATAACAGCACCAGCATATGTGGTGAAGACGTTGGCGGGACTAGTTGCAAAGATGGCTTTTTTCGGATTATTACAAACACTATACTTACTTGTAGATGATATATATTTTTTAAAACTAAGTTTTGAACTATTGAGTCATTATTAAATATTAAGTTTAATTGAAGATTATTTTAATTTACTATTTTAACACGAATAAAAATTACAGATGTTCGCATAATTTTTCTAATATCTTACTCATTCTCAGATAATTGTGTTTTGTTTCAAATATTTGTTACGGTTAAAGATTAAAATCTGTTTGCTCTTTGAATACAAAAATGGTGTCATTTTTTCAGATTTTTATGCTCTTTAAAATGATATCTAACATTGCTATGGGAGTTTTAAATATTTTGTATAAAAGTTTTAAATTTTGTAATTTAAAAATACTAGAGCAACTCTTTCATTTTTTTTTTGTAAAAAATATATTTTGTTAGTGATTCAAACATTCGCCAAATAATTTTGATGTTAGTAGTAAGATAATCATGTACTAGGTCATTTTCTTTAATCAGACTATCAATACAAAACTACAATTTATATACTATTCTAGCAAATTTATACCCGTTCTTCGCACGGACTAAAAGAATATCAAATCGATCCAAGTATATGTGTCATTTGATTTGCTATAGGATAATAAACTTTGCCTCTGTTCCCGCTCATTATAAAGAATAAAATCCCGTTACTTATATTGCTTTAAAATTCCAAAATAAAAATACATCACTATAAAATGCACATCCTCATATCACAAAAATCTTCCTCAATATGAACTTACTGTCATCGCGATTTTCCTGATAAATTCAAAATTAACCATAATTATATAACAATGTTATTTCACGTCAAAACCTCCATTCTGGGTTTAAAAAAAAATAGCTCGTTGCCACGTTCAATTATTTTTCAAATCATTAATTTAGTTTCTGAAGGTAATGGCAAGAAAATAAAAGCAATTTCAATTTTAAAATTAATTTTTGTGTTCATTTTAATTTCTTCTGTCGAATGGCAACCCGAAAGGGGAAAAATGATCGGATTTGAGCGAAAGTGGTGTATTTTTTTCAGAAAATTCGAATTTTCTCTAAAAATGGAACAAATATGAAAAAATTAAGCCTCAGGTGCACACGTTGGTATTAAAGGGAATCTATCTTAAAAATTTCGAATATCTGAGGGCAGTATAAGTAGGTCTTTTACGATCCACAGACAAACAGACAGACTCTTTCTTTTATTATTATAGATACTAACCACTCCTAAGTGTCCACTTATATTTTTGTCATTTTCTTGTCGTGCAGATGAGCCTTTTCCCGACTCAAACAGCGGCGGGGGCGGAGGGGGGAAATCGTTCGTCGCGTGCAAAGTGTGCGGCGACAAGGCATCCGGATACCACTACGGGGTCACCTCCTGCGAAGGCTGCAAGGTAAGAGGCATTTCAATTCATTTTTAGTGGCCGACGCTTCATTGAATCCATATAGATATCATAGTAAAACATAGATATCATAGTTAAAGTATTAGATTGGCAGATCACGTGACCTCCAATGCTAACGACGGGACGCGCATGGAGGCCAAAATAAGGAGGCAAAATGGCCAGTGTTGCTGCCACTTTAAGGAGAAAAATACTACGAAAAAATACCATTTAATTCTAAAATTACAAAAAAAATACTAGAAAAGGATTTAAAGTCACTAAAAAGATTCCAAAATGCAACTAGTATTTTTACGATATTTTTTCGTAATTTTAGAATTAAATGGTATTTTTTCGTAGTATTTTTCTCCTTAAAGTGGCAGCAACACTGGCCATTATGCCCCTTTATTCTGGTCTCCATGCGCGTCCCGTAGGTCACGTGATCTACCAATCTAATACTTTAACTATGATATCTATGTAGTAAAAGTATTAGATCGCCTGATCACGTGACCTCCAATGCTAACGACGCACGGGACGCGCATGAAGACCAGAATTTGAGGGTAAAAATGCCAGTGTTGCCACCACTTTAAGGAGAAAAATACTACGGCGTCATCGAAAAAATACCATATAATTCTAAAATTACTAAAATATATCATAATAAAATATTAGCTGCATTTTGGAATCTTTTTAGTGACTTTATAAAAAATTATTGTAAAATTATTAAAAATTAGATGGTATTTGGTAGTACTGTACTGCATTGATGTTGAAAATATCTGGTCACCCTACTAAAAGCACAAAAGTTTTTAACTAAGAAAGGATACTCATGATCAGTTCGAAACTGTTGTTCCTTTAAGAGAGATACGCAGGGGGCAACAATGGCGTCGCCTGCTGATTCGCCTTGCACGTGGAAGGTCCCAGGTTCGGGTCCGGGCATCGCCAAACCATCTTCCGACCTATAAACGGCCCGTGCAGCCACAAATGTCTGACGAATAATACCCTGTGTAGAGGGAGTGAACGTTAAATATGCTCCAAAGTCCCAATGCTGAGTACGATGTCGCAATGAACAGTTGCGTTGGGTGCCTGCTCAGGTGTCGGCTCGTCAATGGACTGCCGTTCTAAAAAATGACGACGCTCGTCTCCAATAGCCCTCGTGTTGCTCTAGTGCGACGATAGTTCAAACTAACTAACTTGAAAATATCTGGTCACCCTATACTAAGAGCACAAAATTTTTTAACTAAGAAAGGATACTCATAATCAGTTCGAAACTGTTGTGTTCCATTAAAGAGATCCGCGGGGGTGTTGGCAACAATGGCGTCGCCCGCTGATTGGGTGCCGGGGCGACAGGAAGTCTGGTGGCGGATCCGCGCCCGCAATTAAAACCGCACTGCCACCCCCCTCTTTTCCTAAATAGGGTTGCCGTGAAGTGAAATTTGACTTGACCGCCAAGGTAGGGAAACACGCCAAAGGTGTGGGTGAAAGTAACACAGACATAAAACAACCGAAAAGACGTCATGGTGTCATTCAGATGTTGAAAAATTAGACGTCACTCTATGGACAATTAAAATCTCGAATTAAGAATGCTCCAAGAAGCTAAACAAAATTGGTTGGTTGGTAGACATATATTTTCAGGCTTGTGTGCTGGGTCACAAAGACCCGCTTATAAACCATCGTCAAGAAGGACGGACACGACATACACACACATATATGCCAGATGCTGCCATCTATCGCCACCTCCACAATTTAGACATGTCCCTGAAGGGGAGGGAAATAGTCTCCAGGGACCTGTACCCGTGGGAAACTGCGCCATGACCGCCCACATGACTTTCGGACCCAACAGATTTAACGAGCACGTACTCCGCATATACTCGACAAACACAAACATCCATGCCTTACCGGGATTCGAAACCGGACCCAGAGGCTCCAAAGGCTAGCTCCCAAACACAATTGGTCAGTAAGAGACAAATGTGAACTACTGGTTGCCAGTGGAAGTGTTGGGACTTTTTAAATTGAACAAAAAACAATAATAAATAAAAATGAAAATAGGGTTCTGGTGTAATACGACCTTCAATTACCACTCAATAAATTTAAAGGCACTTTATAAGGTAAATTCGATACGTTTTAAGTCTAAAAAGTTCTAAAAACTAAACTCCTCGGCGCAACAGCCCATTAGTGGGCCAAGGCCTGCCGTGCCCATTTCAGCTTTCGTGACCTAGGGCTCTGGGGTGCTAGGCATATGTCCCGGTAAGGTGGTCAGCCTACGCGGAACCCCCAGTGTTTAGTTTGGGAACTGTGGGGGGGGGGGGGTTCTGTGGGCTGTGTATTTGGGCATTCTTGGTCTAAAAAGTTCTATGGCAGCTAAAAATGCGCATTCGCGATTTTCTTGAAAACCTCGAACCTCCTCCGATTTGAAGTCGGTGAATCTTTTATTTCGAGCTGTAGAGTGGTTTCTGGCAGACCGACCGACCCATGTTCAAAAGACACTTTTTCGGAATCAGCACCCTCCAAAAAGTGAAGAAAACACTACACATCTCCATTTCGGATGTTCGACCCCCCCCCCCATCGCAATACTTTCATTTAAAACACGATTTTCATGGTTTTTGGGAAGAAAACAATAACAGAAATTTCCCAAATAGAAAATTTTAATTTATGGAAAAGTATAGTCACAACAGTTATAAGCACAGGGTTCGAAATTTACGGTCGCTTCGCTAGTCGCAAAATGCGATCAAATCCTACAATTTTGCGACTTCAAAATTAATTTAGATGCAGTTACTTATCGTGACTAGTTTTTTTTTAAAATGTCATTATGAACTTTTTAAAGTGGTTTCCAAAGATCTTGCCGAAAATTATCTAAAAATCGCAAAATCTCCAACGATCTAAAATACTGGTTTTAAGTTCATTAAACGACAAAATCCCGTAAATTAAAATAGAGATGGCGGAGATTATCGCCAACCAAGCGATCTCTGCCAAAACAAACACACGGTTCTTCTCATAATTACTTTTCTTGTTGGTTTGTTCTAAACGTTAGCAACAACGCTGTAAGTGCAGTGACCTGATCCAAAGGGGCAAGACCCCAGGTGTAGGGTTGAAAGGATTGAACCCGAAAACACCCGGGTAATCGGATACGAAAAGAAATCGGAACGTTGTTACATATAAAGAATAGAGTTAAGATGAAGATGCTGCTGGCCAAAAACAATTTATAAAATTGGTTTGCCAAGTGAAGCCATTGATCGCCTTGTAGTAAGCCCAAACAAACGCTCTCGGCGAACTATTCGGCTGTTTTCTAAAGTGGAGTTTGAATAGGCTTAAGGGGGAATGGGCGCGCTGGAATGGGTTTGTTTGGCTTACTAGGGTTACTTGGCGACCATCTGGTGGCTTCACTTTTTTTTCTCGTCAAACATCTCCTTCTTCTAAACTCTGTTATAAAGACTGTTTTATGTTGACCTTTGGCATCTTTTGGAATTCATGGCGATTTTTTTTTTGTTGATGTTGAATAAATAAATACCTTAGTGGCGAAAGGGAGTGGTGTGGTGTAGGTAGAATAAGGATACAGTGCCCTTATTATCGGGTTTAACCGTGACTTGGTTTGTTAGGTTAGCTTTGAATTATCGTCGCACTAGAGCTACACGAGGGCTATTGGCGACGGGCGTCGTAATTTGACTTGGTTTGTTATTTAGTTATTCAGTAATGGACGAGGCAGATCATGATTTGTGGGGTAGAAGGCAATGTTTGATGTAACAGGGACGTCACCATACAGGCGTGACCGTTTTAATTTGGACGATTTAGCTGCCGGGTGGTTTGTTTGTGGGGTTATAAGACGACTTTTGACATGTTGAAGTCTGAACTTTAAGGTGGAATGGGCGCGCTGGATCGCGGGTCTCCAAACTCAAGTGCATCAGTGTTAATCCAATGGCGAAAAAACTATTTTCTCTGCCACATTTCTCCGGCTGTATTGAATATTTTTACAAACGGTTTTTTTTAAATAATAAATGTAGATTACTTACAGGTCTCTATCTTCCCACTTTTTGAAATTGCTTCGAATATTTTGTGTAAAATTATTTATTGAAAATTAAAAAAAATATTCGAACCCATTTCAAAAAGTGGGAAGCTACAATTATTACATAAAAAAAATCCGCTTGTAAAAATATTTAATACAGCCGGAGAAATGTGGCAGAGAAAATAGTTTTTTCGCCATAGGATTAACACTGATGCACTTTGCTTTGGAGACCCCCGGTCCAGCTCGCCCATTCCCCCTTAAGGCGGTGCAATATACGACCAATAAAAAGAAATCCGCAGAGGTAACTAACCTATAAGAATCACTGACGTGTGTACCAATAAATAAAACTCTTAAAAAAACCCAGACAATTTCGCCAAGTTACAGTTACAACACACACCATTCCTTATGAATTTTACGACTACGCACAAAGCGCCCAAAAAAGCTGCTCATTATTACAGCTGCAATAAAAATAGGCAACAACCCTTTTTTCGGCTTTCAACTGTAATAATGGAG
Source organism: Oedothorax gibbosus (assembly GCA_019343175.1). Taxonomy (NCBI): domain Eukaryota; kingdom Metazoa; phylum Arthropoda; class Arachnida; order Araneae; family Linyphiidae; genus Oedothorax; species Oedothorax gibbosus. The sequence goes on along the minus strand of CM033280.1, from coordinate 584,677 downwards.
GTAAGAAGATGGTGGAGATGCTGCTTGTTTAAAAAATAGTGCAAAAATTGGATTGTCAAGTGAAGCCATTGATGTCTTCCAAGATAAGCCCAAATCAGCAATTGGCGAATGTTTTAGCGGTTTTTTTTTGCATGTAACCCAGCTATGATAAAGTAAGCTATTGTACATAAACAAATTAATTATGCAATTTTGTTTACAATTATACATTTCTGTTGTACTAATTGAATTATGCAATTCTGCCGTACTATTTAAATCATATCATATAATAGGATAGGATTTTAAATTTAAACTGTGTTTAGAACGTTTTCCTAACAATACGTACTATACTCAAAAACGTATTTTTTTCATTGGGTTTTAAAGTTTCTTGCTTTTAATTATATAGTTATTTTTATAAATTATAAACACACACGAGAAGTTTCGTATTGATATATAATATGGATATTGCGAATGTGTGGGTAGATTATCACGAGGATTTTGGCGACTTTCAAGACGGCTTCACCTTTTTTTTGTCGCCAAACATCGCCATCTTATTCTGATCCGAATTCTGAGCAGAAGTTTAAAAGGATTCATCAACGGGCCATGGTTATTGACCGGATGTTCCGATCGTGTCGTCAGACGATATTCCAAGTCCGTCGATCCCCAATAAATCGTCTGCAACACCTGGCAAAAGAATAAGGAAGGGGTATCGGTATTCATAGAACAATGGAACTGACGAAACGTTCTTTTTTCTTTTCTAGGCGCGCGCGAAAAACCCTTTCAGCACGAAAAATAGCGAAACCGAATATGGAATTGCATTGAATATAAGAACGTTTTGAGTGTTCTTTTTTTTTAGTTGTCAGAACGTTCTGAGGGTTATGTTTTGTTCTTTTTTTAGTTTCCAGGTGTGCCATAAGAAAGGGATGGGGTAACTGTGGTTACCTTGAAAGTGTCAGGTGTTCATTATATGCGGATGACGGTTCGGTTCTTCTATTCATTGTTGGGAGGTCGCCAGGGATGCTCGCCAAATGCGAGAGAGAGAAAAAAATGGCGCATTATTAGTTTCCACACTACATTTATAACGTACAAAATGGAAGGTATTATACTAGTTCAGTTCGTCTGTCACGCACTTTCATAGACCAAACGACAAATGCTACGGACAAGTAGGATACGTCAAAAAATTCAGCGCATCGAAATTAGAATACATTGAAATTTTCAGAAAAGAATTCGAATTCGAAACACTTCAATTGTTAAAAAATCTTAAAAATTTCATGCTCATTTAAAAAGCATAAGAAGACATTTTTATTAGAATTAAATCACCATTGCCATTCACAATAATCGCTCGAGAAACTTTATTTCTTGTAGATAATAAATGAAAATAAATTTATTTTTGCGACATAAAACAGTTTGAAATGACGTCAGATATATTTCACAATGCAATTCTTTGATTGTATGTTGATATGAAATGTTTTGCTTCTATTGTTAAAAGCGAGGAATATTACATAACTCTTTGAAATATAAATTAATTTTGCAAACGATAGTTATTAAATTTATTTCGAATAATTATTGTATTTTCGAAAGAAAATAAATGAAACTAGCCAAATTTAGCGTGTCAATGTTTAATATAGAATTAATAATGTGTTTGGCGCCTTTTTTCCTGTTGAACACAAATGTTCTGTGGAAGCGGGTTAAGTGACAGATTCTGTTACACACTTGTTTAGTTTAATATACGTTTTCGCGACAGTTTTCCATTCATAATGTAGTGCTTTAATGTACTTTTAGCCTTAACCAACAGTAAAATTCAAATGTCGTTTTACTTTATTAGTTTTGTGCTACCTGGACATGATTTCTTATATTTTACTCTTTAAAAAACTAGCCAAGCAGCCGATAAGTCGCCAAGCACAGCAGCACCTTGACTGATCACCTGTCTTAAGGTTATTATGACGGATCGGATTGCAGAAATTTGAATGATATTTTGTAGAGGATGGGCACACGAGGTTCATTGGAACATCTTTTATTGAGGTTTGAATCGAAATTGCTTTGGCGTCGAAATAAAGTGAAGTTGCCTAAAAATCGCCGAAACCATGTCGTGTTTGGATTTGATTATTATGTATTAATTCTATATTAAACATTGACCCGCTAAATTTGGCTAGTTTATTTTCTTTCGAAAATACAATAATTATTCGAAAAAATTTAATTATCGTTTGCTAAATTAATTTATATTTCAAAGAATAAATATGTAATATTCCTCGCTTTTAAATAGAAGCAAAACATATCATATCAACATACAATCAAAGAATCGCATTGTGAAATATATATGACGTCATTTCAAACTGTTTTATGTCGAAAAAGTAAATTTGCTTTCATTTATTATCTAAAAGAAATAAAGTTTCTCAAGCGATTGTTGCGAATGGCAATGGTGATTTAATTTTAATAAAAATGGCTTCTTATGCTTTTTAAATGAGCATGAAATTTTTCAGATTTTTCAACAATTGAAGTTCTTCGAAATCGAATTTTTTTCTGAAATTTTCAATGTCTTCTAATTGAGGCACTAAAGTATAAAGTACTTATAAAGTACAGTAAAGTACTTATTATAGCGACATCGTACGTGAAGGCAGAACTTTGGACAGAAACAGATTTAACAGGTGTTAGTTTCATATATACACGGAGTGTTTACTGGAATGATTCTTGTTCGTCCGGCACGATTCGTTTATGGGATGACCTGGGTTTCCTATGAATCGTAATCGTAGCGTCCGTCACGATCGACAATCTGCTCATCCCATGTCCACCTGGCCAGGAACGCACGGCAGATCGCTTTTGGTCTAGATGTATTCGCATTAAATTGCTGTGGCGGTCAAAGAAGCATTGTTCAGGTCAATGTTGAATATCGTCTTGTACGTACAGAAGAGTTAGTCATTGTTTGGGCGAGTCGATGAAATCTTCCTCTCACCACCTTAGGCAATTTAGTGCCTTCATTGCCATCTAAGCCAACAAGGATCCGCCTCTAAGAATCGAAGATTAAACTAATAAGTTTATGCAGTTGTTGTTGTTGCATTGAAGGATTTCGAATTCAATATAAGGAGTTTTTTGTGTTGTTTTTTTAAAATCCATTGATTCAAAGAACATAGAAATTGTTATTTGAAAAAAAAACTCCTTGGCGCAACAGCCCATTAGTGGGCCTAGACCTGCCGTGCCCATTTCAGCTTACGTGACCTAGGGTTCTGGGGTGCTAGGCATATGTCCCGGTAAGGTGGTCAGCCCCCGCAGAACCCCCAGTTTAGTTCCCAAGCATGCTTGGTACCGGACCTGTGGCGGGGCAATGCAAAGCACTACCACTAAGCCACTGTGCCTCTGTTATTTGAAAACTTTTTTCTAAATGGCGATGTGACGTTAAATTAATCCTATTTGTTCTTTAAAAATGAGATTTGGATGTGTAAGGCTTATCATTAGCTTGTTTCAGGTGACATGTTTCTTTCCAGCTTTCACTCCTGCATTTTCTTCGGTTGGTGCTCTGTTCTCACATGACATTGATTCATCAAAATTGAGGCCATAGAAATAATTTATTTTCATTCAGCGTTTCTGTTGCCACTCAGACCTGAAACATGCCCATTAAGGAAATGAGAATTTTCCTCAGATGTAAAAATAGTTTAAACTCAGTTTAGAACCTCTACAACTAATTGGAAACACATTCTTAAGACATGTGCTTCCATATTTTGAGTCAATTTTCGAAATCTTTGATCAACGCCAAAAAAGCTCTTCATTTAAGAACTTAGATGTTTGAAACGTAACGCTAAATAATAATTCCGCCACGCGTTTCTTTTGGGCCTATCACTGATGAGAGCATGGCTTCAGCTGGCAACCCTGCTTTTGCATAAGTTTTTGATATAGTAGCATCTCCGTGTTACTCCATCATATATTCCATAGTGTTGAGAAGAAGTGAAGTAGTGTTAGAAGTGAAGCCATCATAATGTCGCCAAGCAGCCCTCATATAAGCCTAGACTTGCTCGATATTAGTTCATGCTGACACGCATCATTTTATTCTTTAAAAATCTATCATTAAACAATGTTACAGAATCTGTCACTTAAATTGCTTCCACACAACATTTGTGCTCAACAGGTAACACACTATTTATACACCTCAGAAAGAAATTCGCCTATCAGGGACTTCTAATTCAAACTTTTGAACGCCAAAATTGACTATTTTCATTAATCTTCTTTCGCAAAATAATATTTACTTATTATCGCTTGCTAAATTTGTTCGAAATTCGTAGAATAACGATGTAATTTTTTTAATATATATCTTTTAGTTGCCACAATTTAATTTACAGTTCGAAAAATAATAATTAGTAAAATTGATGCTTTAAAAATAAAAGCGAAGATTTGCATATTTTTTATGCAAAGTTAGAATTCTCTATGCATTTTAGCTTCCACACTACGTTTATAACGTAAAAAGTGGAAGGTTTTATAATCGTTCAGTCCGTCTGTCTGTCCGTCTGTCACCCACTTTCACAGAAAGAACCACAAGTCCCACAGACAAGTGGGATACGTCATTTTAAAGCAAAAAATCAGATTAGGCTACATTCCAAATTTCATTAAAAAATTTAAATTAGAAGCTTATTTAAAATTTAAATAACTAAAAATTTAATCTACATTGAAATAACATGCAAATTCCATTTTTATTCAATATTTTCCACTGTTGCCATTTCGTTAAACGTACGAGAAACTTTTGTTAAAATAAAAATACACTTTTGAAAAAATATTATTTATGTGATATAATTCGGTTTGGATTGTTGTATTATCACAATAGAGTTCTTTTAATGGTTCTATATATATGTATGAAGAAAGATGCATAGAGAATTCTAACTTGTCATAAAAAAATATGCTAAGTTTCGCTTTTATTTTTAAAGCATCAATTGTACAAATTATATATTTTTTGAACTGTAAATTAATTTAACAAACTATAAATAAGTGAATTTTCGAAAGAAATGTAAATGGGAAATTGTGGCGACAAAAATATTTATTAAAAAAGATTACATCATTATTCTTCGAATTCAAACAAATTTAGCAAACGATAAAGTCTAATTATTAAATCTGAGAAAGGAGATTAATGAAAATAGTTAATTTTGGCGTTTAAAACTTTGAATTACAAATATCTAAAGGCCCTGTTTTTATTAGAATTAAATCACATTTGCCATTCGCAACAATCGCTCGAGAAACTTTAATTCTTTTAGACAATAAATTAAAATAAATTTATTTTTGCGACATCGATCAGTTTGAAATGACGTCAAATATATTTCACTACGGAATCCTTGTATGATGATATGAAATGTTTTCATTCTATTTAAAAGCGAGGAATATGACATATTTATTCTTTAAAATATAAATTAATTTTTGCAAACGATAAGTAATAATTATTGAATTTTCGAAATAAAATAAATGAAACTAGCCAAATTTAGCTTGTAAATGTTAAATATAGAATTAATGTTGTGTTTGGCGCGTTTTTTCCTGTTAAACACAAATATGTGGAAGCGAGTTAAGTGACAGATTCTGTTACAAACCTACTTGTTTCTTCATACATATATAATGAACCATAAAAAAAACCTCTAATTGTGATATTAAAACAATCCAAACTGAATTATATTACATAAATAAATATTCTTTCAAAAGTTTTATTTTTATTTTAAATAAAGTTTCTCGTACGTTTAACAGAATGGCAACAGTGAAAATATTGAATAAAAAAGAAATTTGCATGTTACTTCAATGTAGTTAAAATTTTTAGTTATTTAAATTATAAATAAACTTCTAATTACATTTTTTAAAATGAAATTTGGGATGTAGTCTAACCTGATTTTTTGCTTCAAAATGTCGTATCCCACTTGTTTGTGAGACTTACGGGTCGTTCTGTGAAAGTGGGTGACAGATGGACGGACGGACTGAACGATTATAATACCTTCCACTTTTTACGTTATAAACGTAGTGTGGAAGCTAAAAATGGCTCTTTGCGCAGTAGTAGGCTGTAGCATGAGATCGGATTTTACACCAGATGGTATAGTAATTCCATTCACAAGTAAAAAAAAAAGTTATTATAATTACTGTTTTTAATTGAAAGTCAGAAAGTGAACAAGTCAATGCAGTAAGCCTGTACATGTACAAACTCCATCTTTAGAATCTAGCCAAATAATTCGCCAAGAGCATTTGGGCTCACTACAATGCGATCGCTGGCTTCACTTGGTAAACTGGATTTTGTATTGATTTTTGCACGGCAGCATACCCATTCTTAACTCTACGTTATCTCCCGATAGAAACATCTCTTGGGAAAGAGATGAAGATGGTTACGATTAGGAAATGCCTGAGAATGGCTTATTTAAGGAATGTGTGTCTATAGAACAGAAGAATTTTATTTCGAATAATGTTCTAATGCAAGAAGAGGGTAATGGAACGATATGGGACTTAGGAAAGAACATTTTTATGGATATGCAGTTATGACAGATGACAAGACTCTCATAAATATTGTTTCTGTAACGGGACATTTATTATTAAAATACTTCCATTATACATATACAGTCCCTGGACATATTATTAGACGCACTGCAAGATTTCATGTATCAATCAATGATGAACAAAATACCTTTAGAAGGACATTTGTGTTCCTAAACTTAAGCTATTGAATAGAAAATACTATCTGCTATACTTAATACATATATCGACATCTTTTTTTAATGATATGGCAATGATATTTGGTATGTTTTCATCATGACTAAAAAAAATACAGTACGTCTAATAATTAAAATATAATACAAAACATTAAACATATTTTAGAAAACTAATTTTTTTAATCACTAATATTACCTTAAAAAATACTTGTTTAAAAAACCCTTTCCATACATTTTGTAAAGTTTTAAAAACAAGCAGAGACAGTTTGGGAAAATGACGAAATTTCATTATTTAAACGTAATTTCCTGTATGTAAATTTCAATTATTTAATTTTTTTAAAAAGTGAAACCAGTTTGTAAACTAGTTTAATAAAATCAATCACAAAAAACATATAGAACATTTAAATATAAATATCAAAGGCATTGATTTGTCTTGTCTTTTTAGAGAGAACGTATCACATTTTAATTTATATTTTATTTAATTTATATTTAAAATTGCGAAACTGGTTTAAAAAGGCATTGTAGTTCTCCTAACTAAATCAAAATGATTAAAAAAATATTATGCAAAAAGATTTGTACCAAACTGTAAATTACAATTGAAGAGCTTAGTGGAAGAACATGCTAAGTGACATTTTTGAAAATATTAAGTTTTTTTTTTATCAATGAACAAGTTATTACCTCCTTTAAGGATTACAAGATTTACCCTTTTCATCAAATTTAAGTGAAGTATTTTTTTTACCTTTTGAAAGGGTCGTTTTTAACGTATATAAGTGAAAACGAAAAACTTTAAAGCTAATTTTCTCGTTTACACCTTTTAGTCACTTAGCACGCTCTTCCACTAAGCTCTTCAATTGCAAGTTAAATTTAAAAAAAAAAACATTTAATACCAGGAAATTCTAAACGATAGCATTAATTTTTCTTCTTGATAATGTGCAAGAAAATAGAAATTAACCCAATTTCCAGGAACTTCGGTTTCCTCGAGCAAGAATTGAATCGCCAGTTTTTAAATTTCCCAATAAACGAGTTATTTCATGAAGAAACATCAAAACTTATTCTTTGAAATGTTATTTGATGTTATTTTAAGAACATTAAAGGGGCTGGGGAGCCCAGTCGGTTTGGCATTCGCCTTGCATGTGGAAGGTCCCAGGTTCGGGTCCGGGCATCGCCAAAATAACTGCCGACCTATAAACGGGCCGTGCAGCCAAAAATGTCCGACGAATAATACTTCGTCAAGAGGAAGCGAAGTGCACGTTAAATATGCTCCAAAGTCCTAACGCCGCGTACGATGTCGCCCTTCACGGTTGCGTTGGGTGCCTACTCAGGTGTCGTCTCGTCACCTGACTGTGGTTCTAAAATACGACCCCCGTCGCCAACAGACCATCGTGAAGCTCTAGTGCGACGTGGATTCAACTCAACGCAGTACTTCAGTTAGAGTTACTCTCTGAGGGATACAGGACGTATAAAACCATCACCAGGTTTTCCAGCAACACACATAATTTTTTAAAAAATTATAAATTTCACGAAATTTTAAAATTTGAAGTAGGGAGGAGTCATATATAATTATCTGCCCCATAATTTTAAGGAAAATAAAATGACTGTGGTTCTAAAATACGACGCCCGTCGCCAATAGCCCTCGTGTAGCTCTAGTGCGACGATAATTCAAACTAAACTAAGGAAAATAATTTTTCAGTTAATATTTTAAATATTTATCTAGCAGTGAAAACAAGTTTACACTTCAGATAATTTGCTCTTATGCTATATTATGCTTCAATTGAATCTATATACACTCTTAAACAAGAGGAAATTCACTCTATAGAGAAGTGCTTTGGCCGGAAAGGAGTGGAATTAACTCAGATGAGTTAAAACAGCGTTGTTTAAGAGTGTAGATTCAATTAAGAGCTTGTGAGAATGAAAAAGGTGAAAAAAAATAGCTTTAAAAATTATCGTTTACACTTGGATATGTTAAGAACGGCACTTACAAAAGGTAAGAAATAAACTTAGCTTTAAGTTTATGAAAAGGGGGAATCTTTTTATCTTTAAAGGAGGGAGTAATATGTTTATTGATATAAAAATCTAAATTTTTTTCAAAAATATCACAACTACGTTCTTCCACTAAGCTCTTCAATTATGGACCCCCTTTATATAGTCCCTGGACAAATTATTAGACGCACTGCAAGATTTCTTGTAAAATATTAATTACCGGGTGATAGTGTACCGTTTTTTTATTTTAAATTGATTTGTTTTTTATATCATCCAATCAATTACCGATTTATTTGACATAAATAAAACGGCATTTCATTTAGAAAAGCATAAGTTTATTAAGTTTTAAAGAAAAGCGAAATGAATGTTAGTAAAAGTCAATATTCAGTTGAGCCACCTTTAGCCGCTATCAAAGCTTTCATTCTGCGCGGCATGCTATCCATGCAAGACTGTACTGTCTCCTGCATTGGAGGAGGATGATTCCACACATAAATAATATTTTCTAGGAGCTGATACAGGTTTGTACTTGTTTACGTTCATGTATCACTTTGTCAACAGTTGCCATATGTTAAAAATAAATACAAATATGTAGTCTACAACAATTCTTTTCAATAAAAATCAATAATATTGTAGTTTAAATTTTCCATTATTGCATAAAAACTCTTAAGAAACATAAAATTACTATAAAAAAAATACAGTGCGTCTAATAATTTGTGCGGGGACTGTATTTTTTCATTTAATATGAACACTGTATACGTTGTTTTTACCCCGTGCCGCTGTCCCATTCTTCATTTGGAAGTGGGCCGTAGTGAGCCTAGTGGTCAGCGTCTCGGTCTCGGGATAGGAAGGTCCTGCGATCGAGTCCCGGTACCACTGAAGACCTACCGAGTATATGCGGAGTACGTGCTCGTTAAATCTGTTGGGTCCGAAAGTCCTCTAAGTTCCCATACCAAATCAATACCTCTGGGGGTGACAAGCCAATTCTGGGGGTCCTCTAGTTGGCCCCTGTCTCTAAAAATGAGATGGATCCACTTATGTGTGTGTGTTGTGTCTGTCTTACTTGACGAAGGTTTATAAGCGGGTCGCTGACCAAGCACACAAACCTGAATATATGTCTACCAACCAACCAACCAATCATTTGGAAGTGTCCTTTTTCTATGTCGTCTGTTGACAATCCAGGTTACCGCAGGTCACTTTCCCCAATCCCCGAGCCCTCAAAATAAGCCATTTTTAATACGCTGCCACATCGATTAGTAGCACCGATAGCATGCACCAGAGAAGGGAAATTGGCTACAGTAGGGGAGCAGTTATTGCTGGTTTCAGTACTCCTAACTTGACTTTTTAGCTTCCACACTACGTTTATAACGTAAAAAGTGGAAGGTGTTTTATAATCGTTCTGAGCCCGTCTGTATGTCACCCACTTTCATAGACCAAACTACAAATGCTGCAGACAAGTGTGATACGTCAAACATTTCATTGCATCGAAATTAGACGACATTGAAAATCTCAGAAAAAAAAAATTAGAATTCGAAGTAGTTCAATTATTTTTTAAAAAAAACCTGAAAAATTGAATGCACATTTAAAAAGCATGAGAAGCTATTTTCTTTCGAATTAAATCACCATTGCCATTCGCAGCAATCGCTCGAGACACTTCATTTCTTTTAAAAAATAAATTAAAAGAAATTTATTTCTGCCACATTGAATAAGTGTGAACTGACGTCATATATTTCATGGAACTTGGGAATTTCATTTGGGAAACCCAAGCTCTTCCCGCAGAGCGGGCAAGGATTAAGGCAAATGGGGGCGGTTCCTGAGGAGAGATGCCCGTGTAGACACGGCAGGAATCCGACTTGGCATCGTTCTGACAGATGCTGCCATCTATCGCCACCTTCGCAATTTAGACATGTCCCTGAAGGGGCGGGAAATAGTCTCCAGCGACCTGTACCCGTGGGAAACTGCGCCATGACCGCCCACAGGACTTTCGGACCCACAGATTTAACGAGCACGTACTCCGCATATACTCGGTGGGTCTTCAGTGGTATCGGGACTCGATCGCGGGACCTTCCGATTCCAAGAACGAGGCCTTAACCACTAGGCTATCCACGGCATTTAATTTTATTTAAAAATCTAATTAAAATTTTTTTTAAAAAAATTAATTAATTTAATTAAAAAAAATTATTAATTAATTTTATTACAAATCTAATAAAAACTCGATTGTGATTAAAATAGGTTTGACATTTGGTTGTCTGTCTAAAAGTACTCTACAACTGTACTCACAAAGGTCAATCCAGTCGGATGTCATCAAAGGCTGTGTCCGACTACGCCAAGCAACAAAGCACAAACTTGGCGACTTGGCAGAGTCAGTCCCCATGCTATTGCATCGCTTGGCGCTTTTGGCAGTCGCCAAGTTTTGTTGCATTTGTTGCTAATGTGGCATTTGATGTCGTAGTGAGGACATAGCCTAAGGCTTTCGAGAAAATCGTATATGCTCAAAGTGCCATATATGGAACTTTTCAGATTTTAAAGTTACCTTATAGTGGTGTGTACACTCACTCTTAAAACAAACGAGCGGTTTTAACTCAGTCTGAGTTAATTTCCACTCCTTTCCGTGCCGAAAATGCACTTCTCCTATAGGAGGGAATTTCACTCTTTTTCGGAGTGGATAAAATAAATAAAAGAAAACAATCTGCGTCCTACACTCTTAAAACGAGCGGTTTTAACTCAGTCTGAGTTAATTTCCACTCCTTTCCGTGCCGAAAATGCACTTCTCCTATAGGAGTGAATTTCACTCTTTTTCGGAGTGGTTAAAATAAATAAAAGAAAACAATCTGCGTCCTACACTCTTAAAACGAGCGGTTTTAACTCAGTCCGAGTTAATTTCCACTCCTTTCCGGTGCCGAAAATGCACTTCTCCTATAGGAGTGAATTTCACTCTTTTTCGGAGTGGATAAAATAAATAAAAGAAAACAATCTGCGTCCTACACTCTTAAAACGAGCGGTTTTAACTCAGTCCGAGTTAATTTCCACTCCTTTCCGGTGCCGAAAATGCACTTCTCCTATAGGAGTGAATTTCACTCTTTTGTTTTAAGAGTGTAGCCCAACTGTATAAAGTGTGAGATGACGCACCCCTAGTTTAAACGTAATAGTTTGGATGAAAATACAATGTAAGTTATTTACATAATTTTTTGCATTATTTGCACTGCTCAAAAGAATTAGGGGAATACGTGGTTTAAACCCTTTTAGCCCCAATAATTCCATTTCGAATCATCAGCTGGCAATTTTTTTTTCTCACTAAGTTAAGCTCGCTCTAATTAGAAGGAAGAATCATGTCTTTTGAAGAATTAAATAATATTTGTTTTAATTAAATGAAAATATGAAAAACCTGGTAAAGTAAAAGTCACTCCCAAAATATTTTATGATATAAATTGACCCTAAATTCTTCACGCTTGCATTCCTAGATGTTTAAAAATTGATTTTAACTTTTTTTTTAACAAATAAAGTTTTGAAAAATTATTGTTAAAATTTATTCAAAAGTTAGGATTTCAATTTGTGTCCCTTAAATTTTAGAAATTTAGAGATTTGTTCCTGTCTTTTACCATTTCATTCTGGATGCATAATGAATCTGTTTTACAAATTTTTGATTTTTAGAATAAAAAATAAAACGTTGAAACTGAAAGGGTTAACAAAAGTGCTCCCCTAATTGTTTTCAGCAGTGTAGATTTAATTTTAACTTGTACTTTAAAGCATATTTAATGAGCGCTATGGAATTTAACTGTTGGTTGGTTGGTTGGTTGGTAGACATATATATTCAGGGTTGTGTGCTTGGTCAGAGACCCGCTTGTAAACCTTCGTCAAGTAAGACAGACACAACACACACACATAAGTGGATCCATCTAATTTTTAGAGACAGAGGCCAACTAGAGGATCCCCAGAATTGGCTTGTCACCCCCAGAGGTATTGATTTGGTATGGGAACTTAGAGGACTTTCGGACCAACAGATTTAACGAGCACGTACTCCGCATATACCGGTAGGTCTTCAGTGGTACCGGGACTCGATCGCAGGACCTTCCGATCCCGAAATCATTCCTATCTTTGAACTGTCATTTAATAAACGAGTTGAGTTATTCGATATGTTTCATATGCGATGACGTTTTCTGCAATTTTGTTGTACTAAATTCGGGAAAACTTTTAATTCTTTCTTTTTTGGGTTAACTTAACGAGTGGACGTTCATTTCCCGCTTATATTTTGAACGATGCGTATGTCCAAAATATAAGAGGGAAATGAACGTCCAATCAAGTTCGTCCACGTTCACTTCCCGCTTATATTTGGACGAATTATTAGACGCACTGCAAGATTTCATGCATCAATCATTGATGAACAAAATACCTTTAGAAGGACATTTGTGTTCCTAAACTTAAGCTATTGAAGAGAAAATACTATCTGCTATACTTAATACATATATCGACATCTTTTTTTTTAAATGATATGGCATTCTTTGGTATGTTTTCATCATTACTAAAAAAAATACAGTGCGTCTAATATTTTGTCCAGGGACTGTATATTTTGGACGATACGAACGTCCAAAATATAAGCGAGAAATGAACGTCCACTCGTTAAGTTTACCCAAAAAAGAAAGAATTAAAAATTTAAAAAAAAAATCCCGACGTATTTAAAAAGTAATAACATTTATATTCAACACGGGGTAGTATGAGTCGGATTTTTCTGGCCGCAAAGATTGTTTATACATAGGCAGTTATTTTGGCAAGCGCCTTATTAACTCTTTCTGGGATCCCCAGCTCCCATATAATTAATTTGGATTTTTCTTGGACGTTCAAAAAAAAAGTACATACATTGGCTTCACTTTTCATTTCAACTCTCACATTTTTCATTTCAACTCGAAATACTGGATATCCTCACTTTAAACTAGACAGTACCAGTAGGTAAAATATTAAAACAAAATCGAACGCAAAAAAAAACAACAAATTTACCAATCCAAATTTACTAATATACAACATAGAAATCTCAATAACAGTTCAAAAACACGAGTTAGTTCCAATCTTGAAGATCCCTCCTGGTTTATTTTCGTTCTGCGGAGGGACGTTTTTCCTTCGCCGTTAACTTTTCCTTTCTCTTTTTCATCTCTGGGAGCAGTGATCTCTCGTTCGGAGCCGCTCGGCCTCTCGCTTCGGGCGCATTCGGAACCACTCGGGAAGAGGTTGGGAGCCGAAGCGAGTGTCCGATCTGTTTGGGAAATCATTTCTGCTTTGGCGAAGGAATCTGAGGGTTGGATTACTCGCGTTGTGCTTTAGCGAACAGAGTTTTTTTAAAGAAAATTTAATATTTTTTAGGCTTTTATTTTATAACTCATTGTGTAGTTTTTTATACGGAATTTATATTTTGTTATATAATAAATTTGTGAGTTTGGTACGAGAAGTTGTGAAATTTGCTGGAGATTCTAAAAATCTGTATTTTTAAAATACTGGAAATTTTGTGATAGGGTAAGTTTGTTTATATTTTTTAAAAAAATTAATTTGTATTTATGTGTTTCTATTATATTCGTTACATTAAACCTAATCCAATTTAATTGTTCTGATTGAAATATAAATTATTTGTCTTAAAATAACGTCAGAAACAAGTTCATCATTTTGCATAGTTTTAAATTGTGTATATATTTGGGGATAAACAGTTTTTGGGAGTTATCAAGTTACAAATAACCGAAGCAGTTGCAATCTAATAGTTAAACTTTAAAAATAAAACTAGGTATAGATAGCGAATCGACTTTCTACAGTTTTTGTCTATTATATATATATTTTTTTGTATTCTGTTGACCATTATAGTTGATTATTAAAAGCTATAGAAAAAGTTAAACAAATTAAACAATAATTTTATTTAATTCTACTATGAATGCACGTAAATGGAACTGTTTATTTTCCTTGCAAAGATTTCCTAATTCCTACAAAATCTTCAATTTTTTCTTAAGTAAAATTTTGATTATTGTTTTGAAATAATTCGAAGGAGTTCGGCATATTAAAAGCTAGTTTATTAGAAGAAGCATTGTGCTAATTTAACATTCTAGTCGTTATACAAACACAAATTACTTACAGTCCCTGCCCCCTGGACAAATTATTAGACGCATTGTATGTTTTTTAGTAATGATGAAAACATACCAAAGAATGCCATATCATTAAAAAAAGATGTTGATATATGTATTAAGTATAGCAGATAATATTTTCTTTTAATAGCTTAAGTTTAAGAACACAAATGTCCTTCTAAAGGTATTTTGTTCATCATTGATTGATACATGAAATCTTGCCGTGCGTCTAATAATTTGTCCAGGGACTGTACGTGTTTTCATTTTTAGTTTTTACGTAAACAAATATGATTCAGGTTTTCAATGAGTGCGCGTCTTTTAACCTTTTCACCTCCGCAGCAAAACACTGCACATAAATATATTTTTCAACAAATATATATATTTAAACTATGTTTTGCAAGTAGTTTTGAAAAAGTAAACAATTTATATGTGTTGAGAGGCTCATCCATTTAATGGAATTTGAGGTTTCAATAAGTCTTTAAAATACACATTTTGGTGGGGCTGGGGAGCCCAGTCGGTTAGGCATTCGCCTAGCATGCGAAAGGTCCCGGGTTCGGGTGCGGGCATCGCCAAAATAACTGCCGACCTATAAACGACCCGTGCAGCCAAAAATGTCCGACGAATAATACACCGTGTGGCGGGAGTGCACGTTAAATATCCTTTAAAGTCCTAACGCTACGTACGATGTCGCCCTTAACGGTTGCGTTGGGTGCCTACTCTGGTGTCGGCTCGTCACTTGACTGCGGTTCTAAAATACGACGCCCGTCGCCAATAGCCCTCGTGTAGCTCTAGTGCGACGATAATTCAAACTAAAACTATAAAAAAAAAACATTTTGGTGCGCCGTTGAAAATAGCCTTTTTTAAACTCGTGAATTTATTTTACTCGCTCGTGAAATAATTTATTTACCTCGTTTAAAAAAGCCTTACTTTTTACACTAGTTTAGTTTAAATTGAATTATCGTCGCACTAGAGCTACACGAGGGCTATTGGCGACGGGCGTCGCATTTTAGAACCACAGTCAAGTGACGAGCCGACACCTGAGTAGGCACCCAACGCAACCGTTAAGGGCGACGTCGTACGCAGCGTTGGGACTTAGAAGCATATTTAACGTGCACTCCCTCTACACATTCGTCGGACATTTCACACTAGTTGCATAAATAACTATTTTATAATTGCGTGAAAAAAATCCGATTTTTACATTATAATTTTAATATCAGACGCGTGCGAAAAGTTATACTTTTTAGAAACAGTGATACAAAATTACTTTTTTTCACCCAAAAGCAGTGAAAAAAAGTACTTTTTTCACTCTTTTCATAAGATGCCAACATTTCAAGTAAAATTTATATTTCATAATCTTCATAAAATCCAGAAATTTATTGATCTGCTTTATTTATAAATATTATGCGCGTGAATTTTATTATTATTTTTATTTTTGAATCAGTATCCATGTTCAAATGTTTGACTTTAAACTAAAAAATTAGTTTACCTTTTGTAGTTCCAGAGATTTATCGATGCCGATCTTCTTTACGTAAAAAAATTAGCACGTGAATTATTTGAACCAATGAGATTTGATTTTTTTCACGTAATTATAAAAAATAGTGTATGAAACACGTGTGAAAAGTAAACTTTTTAAAACACGTGTCATTATTTCACTCGCTCGTACCTCGCTCGTGAAATAAAATCCACTAGTTTTAAAAAGTGTTACTTTTCATACTTGTTGCATAAATAACTATTTAAATAGCGCGGAAATAATTATAAACTCTTTATAATCTTTAAATAATAACTAATTTTTTGTTAAAAGTCAATACGAATCAAGCAGAGAAAGTGCAAGTTTAAAAATAGTTTTCTAAAATAGTTTTTAAATTCTAAAGTAACTTTTCGAGAAATTTTTTCAATTATCAAATGAAGCTTAAATTATTAGATTTTGATAAATTACAATTTAGTTTAAATTTCAATTTAGTTACAATTCAGTTTGATTTGAGAGTTTTCAATAAAGTAATCGAAAAAAATGAAATGTTTCATAAAAATACCAGAAAGCAACGTGGATTTGTTAAAAAGTCTATGTACTTATTATTTGGATTAAAAACCAACAAATATTGTACTTTCATTTAATCTGAATGTAAACAAAATCTGATTACTTAACAAATTCACAAAATCGATCTTCATTATTTATAAAAATCATTGCTCTAACCGTTGGGTCATCCTACAGCCAACACATGACTAAGCAGTTATTGTAAAATAATTTAACGGCCGAAAAACCGTTGACATGGCCGAACTATTGTTCACTTCGAAACATAAAACCGCAAAAACAAAAAGTTTATTTCTACCCCGTAATTGAATTAAAAAATAATGATGAAAAGCATTCGTAACTCCACATCTGTTCGGTATGTCTTCTTTTGTTCTGTTTAGGCCACATGCAACTATTTCGGTAAATTTAGCTTCCAAATAAAAAGTGGAAGGTATTATAATCGTTCAGTACGTCTGTCTGTCACCCACTTTCATAGTCCAAACTACAAATGCTACGGACAAGTGTGATATGTCAGAAAATTCAGCGCATCTCGAAATTAGAATACATTGAAAATTTCCGAAAAGAATTCGAATTCGAAGTGCTTCAATTATTTAAAAAACTGCAAAATTGAATGCACATTTAAAAAGCATGAGAAGCTATTTTCATTAGAATTAAATCACCGTTGCTATTCGCAGCTCGAGAAACTTGATTCCTCTCAAAACATAAACTAAAAGAAATTTATTTTTGCGCATAAATAAGTGTGAAATGACGTCATATATTTCACAAAGAGATTATTTTATTCTATGTTGACATGGAATGTTTTGCTTCTATTTAAAAATTCGATTTGTTGATGTGAAAATAGTTATTTATGCAACAAGTGTGAAAAGTAACACTTTTTAAAACTAGTGGATTTTATTCACGAGCGAGGTACGAGCGAGTGAAATAATGACACGTGTTTCAAAAAGTTTACTTTTCACACGTGTTTCATACACTATTTTAGCTTCCACACTATGTTTATAAAGTAAAAAGTGGAAGGTTTTATAATCGTTCAGTCCGTCTGTCTGTCTGTCCGTCTGTCCGTCTGTCACCCACTTTCACAGAAAAAACCACAAGTCCCACAGACAAGTGGGATACGTCATTTAAAAGCAAAAAATCAGATTAGGCTACATTCCAAATTTCATTAAAAAATTTAAATTAGAAGTTTATTTAAAATTTAAATAACTAAATTTTTTTTATCTACATTGAAATAACATGCAAATTCTATTTTTATTCATATTTTCACTGTTGTCATCCACAAGTCCCACAGACAAGTGGGATACGTCATTTTGAAGCAAAAAATCAGATTAGGCTACATGCCAAATTTCATTAAAAAATTTAAACTAGAAGCTTATTTAAAATTTAAATAACTAAAAATTTAATCTACATTGAAATAACATGCAAATTCCATTTTTATTCAATATTTTCACTGTTGCCATTTCGTTAAACGTACGAGAAACTTTTGTTAAAATAAAAATAAACACACTTGAAAAAATATTTATTTATGTGATATAATTCGGTTTGGATTGTTGTATTATCACAATAGAGTTCTTTTAATGGTTCTATATATATGTATGAAGAAAGATGCATAGAGAATTCTAACTTGGCATAAAAAAAATATGCTAAGTTTCGCTTTTATTTTTAAAGCATCAATTGTACAAATTATATATTTTTTGAACTGTAAATTAATTTAACAAACTATAAATAAGTGAATTTTCGAAAGAAATGTAAATGGGAAATTGTGGCGACAAAAATATTTATTAAAAAGATTACATAATTATTCTTCGAACTTTAAACAAATTTAGCAAACGATAAAGTCTAATTATTAAATCTGAGAAAGAAGATTAATGAAAATAGTTAATTTTGGCGTTTAAAACTTTGAATTACAAATATCTAAAGGACCTGTTTTTATTAGAATTAAATCACATTTGCCATTCGCAACAATCGCTCGAGAAACTTTAATTCTTTTAGACAATAAATTAAAATAAATTTATTTTTGCGACATCGATCAGTTTGAAATGACGTCAAATATATTTCACTACGGAATCCTTGTATGTTGATATGAAATGTTTTCATTCTATTTAAAAGCGAGGAATATGACATATTTATTCTTTAAAATATAAATTGATTTTTGCAAACGATAAGTAATAATTATTGAATTTTCGAAATAAAATAAATGAAACTTGCCAAATTTAGATTGTAAATGTTAAATATAGAATTAATGTTGTGTTTGGCGCGTTTTTTCCTGTTAAACACAAATATGTGGAAGCGAGTTAAGTGACAGATTCTGTTACAAAGCTTCTTGTTTTATAATTACGTGAAAAAAATCAAATCTCATTGGTTCAAAAATAATTCACGTGCTAATTTTTTTACGTAAAGAAGATCGGCATCGATAAATCTCTGGAACTACAAAAGGAAAACTAATTTTTTAGTTTAAAGTCAAACATTTGAACATGGATACTGATTCAAAAATAAAAAAATAATAAAATTCACGCGCATAATATTTATAAATAAAGCAGATTAATAAATTTCTGGATTTTATGAAGATTATGAAATATAAATTTTACTTGAAATGTTGGCATCTTATGAAAAGAGTGAAAAAAAGTACTTTTTTTCACTGCTTTTGGGTGCAAAAAAAGTAATTTTGTATCACTGTTTCTAAAAAGTATAACTTTTCGGCACGCGTCTGATATTAAAATTATAGTGTAAAAATCGGATTTTTTCACGCAATTATAAAAGAGTGGTTTTTGACATTGGTTTGTCTGTCTAAAAGTTCTCTACTCACCGGGGGGAGGGGGGTTAAAAAATCGTAACGTGATTAATGTATGCCCCCTAATTCCGAGCCTCGGTCAGGTGGCGAAAACCTAATCTGAGAGGGCATTTTTTTATAGGGTTCATAAATAGTGCGTCATGCGTCTCATAAGGGCGCCTTTTTAGTTTTTAATTTTACGTTAACTTTTATATATTTAGTCTAATCTAAACTTTAAAAAAAAAAAACTCTTCCTATAGGAATAGTTTCACAGTTCTTTAAAATTCTTGGTATTTTCTCCAATCAGAAACGCTTACACAACAGTAGTTTTGAGAACACCCTTTTACTTAATCCGATTCAACGAACGAAAAAATCAATCACGCATTTTTGCTGACCAGAATACAAAAAATCGCGGAAAAATCACGTTGCAATTAGGGTCGCCAGAGTTTACTCACACCGCCCCAAATGGAAGGCGAATCACCCAGTATTAATTCCAAAACACGCTTTTAAAAAAAGAACGTTCTATTGTAACACGAAACACTCCGAAGAATAAAAGCAGAACACAACTGCTTTCATTTAATGAATAAGATCGTGTCACATACAATGAATCCGGTAATTTTTGCCGTACTTCAGGTAAAATGGTGACGCAAGTTCAAAGTGGCATTGTTGAATTAAGGAAGTTTTTACACTTGGCGGTAAAGAATATCGTACACGCGGTTTTGTCAACGATATTCGTTTATGAAGTGGTAAAATGCCGTCAGAGGGATTAGCAAATTGGCTGAAGTGTAAACTTGTTTTCACTGTGTAATTTTTAAATAAAATATTTTAACTAAATTTTTAATTTCTCAAGGTTTTTAAAAATTGTCTTTCTTTAGTAGATGGTTATAAAGTGCTTTGCCATGCTTTAAATTTCAAAATTAAATAAAATTATTAAGTTTATAATTTTTTTTAAATGTCGAGTTTTGCTGGAAAAGTCAGGTGACGGTTTTATACGTCTGTATTCCTCAGAGGGTTGAGAGTTAGAGCTTTCAGACTTTCACATTAAGTGCGGTTAATTTTGACATTGAATTGACGGTATGTATGGCCGTACCTTAAATCTGCCGTACAATTACCGTGCATCAAAATAGGCAGCTTTGTAAACAAAATAAACACCTTCATTTCCGTATAAAAACGTTCATTTTAAGATTTTTAAATTCGTTTTTCGCGTAACTTAATTTGCCCGAAAAGAATTGTTCAGGACTATGGTCTTCATTTGACTTATATTTTGTTTAATTCGATAAAAAGAAAGCTCATTTTCGTGCGGCAATTATTCTCGCGTCGGTAATGAGTGATAACTCTAATTCACTCAACATTACCAGTACTTTAGAGAATAACGCTGATAAAATCGCAATTTCCTTCCTCGAGTGTAAAAGCTGTTATTGACTTAGCATTGCCGCTGAAGATCATACGGCAGGTATATACGTTAAAAAGTAGGTTTGTAACAGAATCTGTCACTTATCCCGCTTCCACACAACAGTTGTGTTTAACAGGTAAAAAAAAAGCGCCAAACACAGCATTAATTCTAAATTGAATATTTACATGCTAAATTTGACTAGTTTCATTAATTTTATTTCGAAAATTCAAGAATTATTACTTATCGTTTGTAAAAAAAATAATTTATATTTCAAAGAATAAATAATTCAGATTAGGGCTTCGTCATTTGACCGCAGTTCGGAATTACGATCAAAAAGAATTAATCCACCCCTAATTTAATCAAAAATAAACACCAAACATTAGACTTTCACTAAAGTCAAGTCATGTTTTGATTAATTTTTTTACGTGCCTTATCCAACTCAAAAAAACTTTCTTCGTTAATACAAAAACAACTTTATAAAAAAACAGTTGTTTTTGTGTTACTTAATGAAGAAAGTTTTTGTTAAGGAAAGTGGGTCAATTTGTTGTGTTGTTAAGGGGATACGGTACCCAAAAATTAGTCAAAATATCTATTTTTCAGTTTTTACTTCTTATTATTCACAATATCTTTCTAAACATTTACTGAAAGTTTCATAATGATATCTTCTGTAGAAAAAAGTTGTTAAATATTTTCTGCAGTCATTCCTATAAGTTTGAATACGTATTTCGTCTGCTTCCAACCTTTTTTCTCGGTTTCGCGTTTTTCAATTCTTGTGTTTAATAAATCCCTAAGGCTTTTCTGCTAATTAAGTTAGAATTTTGAAATTTTTTTAACCTGTGTTCTTATATATATGGTGCACAAAATTGAGCATGGAATAATGTCTACTATGTATAGTTGTTTTTTAAATAAATGTTGGAATTCAATAATTTGTAAATTTTTTTGTGATTTTCAGTATAAATTAATGTTACTTTTTAACTTTAGCTCACATTTTAAAATTCATGCACATTTCTTGAACAAAAAGTACTAAAAACAAACTATAAAAGTTTGGTGGAGTTATTCTCAAGTTCTGGAGTTATTCTCAAAATTGAAAGAGGAGTAGCGTTTTAAAAAAGTTCAAAATTTTGACTTTAAAAAAAAAAATGAAAAACTACCTGTAAATATTTGTTTTTATTGTTAGAAAATGTTTATTTCAAGGGAACATTATATAAAACCACTATAATTTACAAGTTTATGTTATTATTTCTAGAAATAATGTTTTGGGTACCGTATCCCTTAAGGCGAAGAGTTGCCGTTATCTTTGTAGTTGAGTTAAGTAAGGAGTGGTTTATTTTTTTGTTGTCTGGGAGCTGGGGAGCCCAGTCGGTGCCTTGCCTGCGAAAAGTCCGAGGTTCGGTCCGGGCATCGTCAAGATGTAAACAGCCCAAGACGTATAAACAGTCTCTGCAGCCGAGAGTCCTAAATGTCCGACTAAAAACCATGTAGAGGGGGTGCACGTTAAAGTCCGATGTCGCCCTTAAAAGTTGCGTTGGGTGCCTACTCAGGTGTTGGCTCGTTACTAGACTGTGGTTCTAAATGACGTCCGTCGCCAATAGCCCTCGTGTAGCTCTAGTGCGACGATAATTCAACCTATCTCTACACACGAAGCCAATACTTGTGGGAATTTCAAGAAGCCGTAACTGTGTAACTAATTTAACCATTCCTGTTAACTACACAACCACATCCGTGTTTTTATTTACAAAAACTAGTTTAATTTACGTCCGTTAAATGTTGAAAATCCCACCTTTATTTACCCAAAAACTACAGTTCTCTGATTCACTTGAACAAAAAGCAAGGCACCCACTGTTCGTTTGTATGTCTTTAGGTTATGCGGTTACAGCGCCGAACAAAGGAAGGCACAACAAAAGGGAGATCCCGATTTTTCGAACGTTTTTCTCGCAAATAATCGTCTGCCTGTTCGCTGGTGCACGTCGGTCAACGACCCCGGCGTTCTTTTTCCGTGTTGTTGCCACCCCTACCTACGAAACTCCCGATTGGGAACGAGGCTAATTTTTTTCTAGGAATTCTTCGATATTATCTGTTCTGGTTGTTTATCGTCTGATGCATTTTTATTTTGGATAATGAAAAAGCAGTTTAATATATTCATGTCAAATTTAAAAATAGTATTTTCAAATACTTACTAGTATAGTCTTTTTAGAATTATCTGTAATAATAATCTGCAGTAAATTAGTGTAATTTCACGATATTATCTGTTCTGGTTGTTTATCGTCTATTTCTTTTGGATAATGACATATCAATTTAGTTTATTTATGTCAAATTTAAACATATTATTTTTAGAATTATCTGTAACAATAATCTGTACTAAATTAATGTAATTTCACGATGTCATCTGTTCTTGTTGTTTATCGTAGGATTTTTTTTTATTTCGAATAATGAAATATCAATTTATGCAAAATTTAAACATATGTGTCATTTATAGTATAAAATTTCGAACAATTTACTCATTGAAGAGAATGTGTGAAAATCATCCGAAGCAAATTTTCTGTTCTTATAAAAGGAAAAATCTCTATCAAGAACTTTACGCTATCGATACTCGTTTAAATTCCAGAAAAACTACATAAAAAGCTGTTTATTTTTGTCGTTCATTTTACTCATTTCCACCTAAAATGCTGTTAAAATAGCGATACTTACATTCCCATTACTCGTTCGCAATGTATGTCAACTTTTATTTATATTTGACACGAGTTTTCTGAATCCCGACTTCCTTCTAATGGTCGAATGCGCGTGCTATTTGTTCTTTTTTGAAAATTTGAAAAAAGAGGTTTTTTTTCTTCTTATTTTCATTGAATTTTTGTTTAAACTTTTCTTTCTTTCGCCTCTAAATGTTGTTCCGTGCGTAGGGTGTGGTGCCAGTTAAATTAGTCGTAGTTACTTCAATTGTGTTAGGAAGAAAGACCAGTTGTTGTAGCTTCCACACTACGTTTATAACGTAACAAGTGGAAGGTATTATAATCGTTCTGTCCGTCACCCACTTTCATAGCCCAAACTACAAATGCTACGAACAAGTGTGATACGTCAAAAAATTCAGCGCATCGAAATTAGAATACATTGAAAATTTCAGAAAATAATTCGAATTTGATTTACTTCAATTATTAAAAAAAATCAAAATTGAATGATCATTTAAAAAGCATAGGAAGCCATTTTTATTACAATTAAATCACCATTGCCATTCGCAAGAATCGCTCGAGAGAAACTTTAATTCTTTTAGACAATAAATTAAAACAAATTTATTTTTGCGACATCGATCAGTTTGAAATGACGTTCACTACGAGATTCTTTGTACGTCGGTATGAAATATTTTCATTCTATTTAAAAACGAGGAATATGACATATTTATTCTTTGAAATATAAATTAATTTCTGCAAACGATAAGTAATAATTATTGAATTTTCGAAATAAAATAAATGAAACTAGCCCAATTTAGCATGTAAATGTTTAATATAGAATATCAATGCTGTGTTTGGCGCCTTTTTACCTGTTCAACACAATTGTTGTGTGGAAGCGGGTTAAGTGACAGATTCTGTTACAAACCTACTTGTTTGTCTTAACAATGAACGTGTTTTAAATTTGATTGCACTATTCAAAGGACTTTCGCTTGAAATGGAACCCAAATCCTCCACTTGCACTGACTGGATCACATGCACGCATCTTTTTCGCCTCCGAGTCGATAGTGTCGATATTCAACGGATGATTGTCGCAAAAATAAATTTATTTTAATTTATTGTTTAAGAATTAAAGTTCTGAGCGATTGTTGGAATGGCAATGGTGATTTAATTCTAATGAAAATGGTTCCTAGCTTTTTAAATGAGCAATCATTTTGCAGTTTTTTAAATAATTGAAATACTTCGACTTTGAATTCTTTCTGAGATTTCCAATGTTTTCTAATTCGATCCTGAATTGTTTACGTATCACAGTTGCCTTTAGTTTATTTTGGGCTATGAAAATGGTAAACGGACAGATAAACGACGGATGAACGATCTACGTCCTACACCTTAAAAACGAGCGGTTTTAACTCAGTCTGAGTTAATTTCCACTCCTTTCCGTCCCGAAAATGCACTTCCCCTATATGAGTGTGATTCACTCTTTTTTGCGGAATGGGTAAAAGAAATAAAAGAAAACAATCTACGTCCTACACTCTTAAAACGAGCGGTTTTAACTTAGTCTGAGTTAACTTCCACTCCTTTCCGGTGCCGAAAATGCACTTCACCTATAGGAGTGGATTTCACTCTTTTGTTTTAAGAGTGTACTTTTTAAGTTTTAAACGTAGAGTGAAAGCTAAAATTCATGGCCTTTTGCGCGTGCTTGATTTTCTCTAAAACATGACTATAGTTAAACTCATAGTTTCCTTGCACAGAAGCCACGACCACGGGCGGAGCTATAAAACGGGCGGAGCATTTAGATGGAGACAAAATAAAATGGCTGAAATTTCCTCTTCATCTGATTTCTCCGCGCGTTTTATAGCTCCGCCCATGGTCGTGGCTTCTGTGCAAGGAAACTATGAGTTTAACTATAGGACGTCAGGCAAGTACTATTGACTCGCGTACCGAATTTGAATTCCGTAGCTCTTTCAATTGCATTTATAGGGTCGTTTCAGACAAACAGACTTACCGACTAAATGTTCGAAAACCACTTATTGTGTAACCACTACAATGTCCTCTAAAAATGGTGAAAAAAATAACAATAGGGTTGTTTCACGCCGTGAATATAAACAGCTCCAGCGGATCTTGTTTTCACTTTTTGTCTGGAATTACTTTTGTTTTGGTAATCGAAAATGAGTTTTCTAAGAATAGTTTAGTTATTACATTTTTGATATGCCAATTCTTGCTGCGCTGTTGGTTGTTCAAATCACTTGTTAAAGACAGATGGCATGGAAAGAAAAGTGTCTTTTCATCCATGACGGTCATTTTGAGAGTGAAACCCGAAATAATCAATGAAATGGCAGGACATTGAAAAATAAAAACAAGAGCGTTACATTATTTGAATTATTCCCATTAAAATGTTTTTATATTTTTCAAAAATTTTTATGCTCAACTTCATTGAAAGCAGTCCTCAATGAACGAAGAGTGTTATTCCAAGTGAAACCCTGGGAGCTGGGGAGCCCAGTCGGTTAGGCATTCGCCTAGCATTCGGAAGGTCCCAGGTTCGGGTCCGGGCATCGCCAAAATAACTGCCGACCTATAAACGTCCCGTGCAGCCAAAAATGTCCGACGAATAATCCCCCGTGTAGAGGGAGTGCACGTTAAATATCCTTCAAAGTCCCAACGCTGCGTACGATGTCGCCCTTAATGGTTGCGTTGGGTGCCAACTCAGGTGTCGGGTCGTCACTTGAGTGTGGTTCTAAAATATGACGCCCGTCGCCAATAGCCCTCGTGTAGCTCTAGTGCGACGATAATTCAAACTAAACTAAACTAAATAACATTTTATGCACATTAGGGTTAGGTTGAATTATCGTACACTACACTCTTAAAACTAAAATACGACGTGGTTCTAAAATACGACGCCCGTCGCCAAAAGCCCTCTTGTAGCTCTAGTGCGACGATATTTCAAACTAAACTAAACCAAAGGAAACCCTATTTCAACAACTACCAAAAAGGCGACTTTCTCCTCTTCCCAATAATGCATTCCAGCGTTTCATCATCTGTTGTTCTTTTTTGTTGGCTATCGCTCCAATTCCGGCGTGTCCGAGCCCGACCCCGTTCTGGGGTGAGAGAGAAATGTAACGGGCAACGGCCTCTCTATAGCGCAGACGAGAACGCAACAATGAGTCCCGGACGATTGCGGAATAGGGGAGAGAGAGAGAAAGGTGATGTGATGTGAAGGGTTTAGAGAGCGGGACAGTCTTGTTTTTTTTCCCAAGAAATTAAGTTTAGTTTAGTTTGAATTATAGTCGCACTAGAGCTACACGAGGGCCAGTGGCGACGGGCGTCGTATTTTAGAACCACAATCAAGTGACGAGCCGACACCTGAGTAGGCACCCAACGCAACCGTTAAGGGCGACATCGTACGCAGCGTTAGGACTTTGAAGGATATTTAACGTGCACTCCCTCTACACGGGGTATTATTCGTCGGACATTTTTGGCTGCACGGACCGTTTATAGGTCGGCAGTTATTTTGGCGATGCCCGGACCCGAACCTGAGACCTTTCGCATGCTAGGACGAACGCCTAACCGACTGGGCTCCCCTCAAGAAATTAAGCACATTCGTGATTCAAGCGCTTTAATACACCCTCTATCGGGGCTCATAGCGAAAACTAATAGGCGACAAAGCATTTGTTTCATAAGCTCATGTATTTATTTTGCAAGTTGATGGTCCTTAAGTTTATTTTACACAACAATAATTTTATTTCAACAATTTTATGCATCAACATTGTTAATAATTACACTGCAGATGGAAAGTATCCTTAGTTCTATCTCGCCCATGTTAATTTACCTAACTTTGGGAACATTTGTCTTAGGAACTATATGAGATATCATTATAAACTTTTTTTTAAATATTTTGTTCCTTACATATAGCTCTTTGATTTAAACTGAGGATATTTCAAAATATTAAAAAATACTTTTACAGTGATTTTTTTTAAAATGGTGTATTGAAAAACACACAAAAAAAAATCAGTTTTAAAGTTTAATTTCTTTGTGTGCAGAGATATTTAAAATTCCCCAGTTTAAATCAAAGAGCTATTCATGGGGAAGAAATAACAAAACAAAATATGTTGATATCTTTTATAGTTCCTGAGAAATGTCTCTACTGTTGAAGAATGGTTGGTTTGTAGACATATATTTTCAGCTTGTGGTCTTGTCACAAGACCTTATAAACCATCGTCAAGAATGTACGGCAAGACATACACACATAATACAGAATGTGCCATCTACTCGCCCTCCTCAATTTAGGACATGTCTCTGAGGGAGAACTAGTTCCAGTGACCTTAACCGTTGGAAATTTTGCGCAATGAGCCGTAACGAGGACTTTCGGACCCAACAGATTTAACTTGCAGGTAATCCGCTATTCGACAAACACAAAAATCAGCTTTTATCGGGATTCGAACCCGAAATCCAGAGGCTCAAAGGCATAGTCTAACCGTTCGCCTCCGGTCGCAACTGTTGAAAAACCTTATAGTTCTGGAAACGCAAAAGAAAAGTATAAGGTTTAGGTAAGAACTGATATTAAGAGTTTCTCAAAAATGCTTTTAAAAAGACAACCACTAAACAGAAATCGATAATCTTGGTCTTAAATTAAAGCTAAAGATGAGCAGAATATAAAAAAAAGAAAAAGCAGAAAATCGACATTTTTGACCCAACTAACCCCCCTTAAACTGAAAATATAACACAATGTCCTTTTTTTTGTTATAATTTAGTTTGAATTATCGTCGCACTAGAGCTACACGAGGGCTATTGGCGACGGGCGTCGTATTTTAGAACCACAGAAAAGTGACAAGCCGACACCCGAGTTGGCACCCAACGCCACCGTTAAGGGCGACATCGTACGCAGCGTTGGGACTTTGGAGCGTATTTTAACGTGCACTCCCTCTACACGGGGTATTATTCGTCGGACATTTTTGGCTGCACCTTTTTTTTTTTTGTTATAAGAGAAAAAACAACCTTTTTTTTATGAAATAAACCTGTTACTTTCATCCTCGTTTTTTTTTATTTGGTGGTGGGAGGATGACATAAAAAAAAGCTTTTTTTCAGTCTTTTTTTTATATAAAAGCATGTAAAAAGCGCTGTAAAGAGGAAGGTGTAAACACAGAAATGCGGTCCAAGAGCGGCTCTGAAACGGATGCATTGGCAACATTTTGCGTGAGTGACATACGAACTCAACAATAGGCCGTACGTGTAAAGTTTCATAAAATGGCGATATACAGGCACATTTGAACAGAAATTGAACTTGTTATGTGGAGGCTATATACGAGGGCTGTTTTTTTTTCAACTTCCGATGGGCTGTAACAAAAAAATGAGTCAAAATACAAAACAGATTTTTTTTACCTAAAGTAATGTACAATACTGCTTATTTCTCCACATAATCATCTTGGCGATTAAGGCATTTGTTATACCTGTAAACAAGCTTTGAAATACCCTCTTCATAAAATGTAGCCGCCAATGATTGGGAAGGAGTTGTGCCGGTTTCGTTTAAAAAAGTTACTTTGGAAGCTTTACGTCAATTTTCTTCTGTCCTCCAAGCCTCTGCTAGTCCATAATTCACTTATGGTGAACCTTTGAGTTTCTCTAAACACTTGGTCAACTCGCTGAACAATACCGTCTGTAGCGACAGACTTGCTTCCTTGGTCCCCTTCTTCATGAACATCAGTTTTGTTCAGCGAGTTGATCAAGTGTTTAGGGAAACTCGAAGGTTTACCATAAGTGAATTATTGATAAGCATAGTGGCTTGGATTGTAGTGCTTCCAAGTTGACGTGGAGCTCAAAGAAACCGTCACAACTCCCTTCAAATCATTGGCGGCTACATTTTATGAAGAGGGTATTTCAAAGCTTGTTTACAGGTATGACAAATGCTTTAACCATCAAGGTGATTATATGGAGAAATAAGCAGTATTGTACTTTACTTTTGGTAAAAAAATCTTTTTTGTATCTTGAACCGTCTTTTTCTTACAGCCCATCGGAGGTAGAAAAAAAACAGCCCTCGTAATTGAAGATGAAATAATAAAAAAATTGTGAATGACACAGACAGATTTTTAGCGTCAACTCCAAATTTATGAGCCCAGAACTTGTGAGATTCTATAGCATAACAATTTCTAATGTGCATAGGGGCAGGGGGACCCCAGTCGGTAAGGCGTTGTCTTGCCTGCGAAAGGTACCAGGTTCGGGTGCGAGCATTGCCAACAAAAACTAAACTCCTCGGCGCAACAGAACATTAGTGGGACAAGGCCGGCCGTGCCCAATTCAGCTTTCGTGACCAATTGCTCTGGGGTGCTAGGCATATGTCCCGGTTAGGTGGTCCACCTCACGCGGGACCCCCTAGTGTTTAGTTCCCAAGCATGCTTGGTCCTCCTTTTATCGACCCACTTAAAGGATAAAAGGTTGAGTGAACCTCGCCCAATCCGGTATTCGAACCCCGGACCTGTGGCACGGCAATGCGAAGCACTACCACTGCGCCACGGGGCCTAGCCAACAACAACTGCCAACCTTTAAAACGCCTGTTCCGTCAAAAAGTACGATGAATAATAATACCCCGTGTAGAGGAAGTGCATGTTAAATGTGGTCCCGACCCCCTCAGGTGTCGGCTCGTCACTTGAGTGTGGTTCTAAAACACGACGCCCGTCGCCAATAGCCCTCGTGTAGCTCTAGTGTACGATAATTCAACCTAACCCTAATGTGCATAAAATGTTATTTAGTTTAGTTTAGTTTGAATTATCGTCGCACTAGAGCTACACGAGGTCTATTGGCGACGGGCGTCATATTTTAGAACCACAGTTAAGTGACGAGCCGACACCTGAGTTGGCACCCAGCGCAACCGTTAAGGGCGACATCGTACGCAGAGTTGGGACTTTGGAGCGTATTTTAACGTGCACACGGGGTATTATTCGTCGGGCATTTTTGGCTGCACGGGCCGTTTATAGGTTGGCGGTTATTTTGGCGATGCCCGGACCCGAACCTGGGACCTTTCGCATGCTAGGCGAAGCGCCTAACCTACTGGGCCATAAAATGTTATGAAAATGTGTTTTTAACCGCCTACCATCCGAGTTAGCTATTCCAAATATCAGCAAGGTCGTATTCTAAATAAGCTAGAGCGACTCATTTTGAAAGGACGACAATTTGGCAATTTTTTTCCAAAGTCAAAATTAAATAAATTGCGTATAGAATTGAAATTGTATTTTTTTTTAAAAATCTAAACTAAATAAACTTTGTTTAAAAAAAGATGGAAACACCTATAAACTATATCTTTTAGTTTTCCTTTGGTGGTGGGTAACATCCTCTCGTGGAACTTTTTAAAGCACTTGAGTAGTTTGATGATATTTGTTCATTGATATTAATTTTTCGACAAAATTTTACTTGGTAATAACCATTTTCTGGATTCCGGGCGCCAAGAGAGAGTTTAATGTTTCCCACTTTCAGTTAACCCATCCTTTCATCCCTTCAGTGGGTCGATAAAATGGGTACCAAGCATGCTTGGGAACTAAACACTGGGGGGTTCCGCGCGAGGCTGACCACCTTACCGGGACATATGCCTAGCACCCCAGAGCCCTATATAGGTCACGAACGCTGAAATGGGCACGGCAGGCCTTGGCCCACTAATGGGCTGTTGCGCCGAGGAGTTTAGTTTATACTTTCGGTTAAAATCCGGCAGTTTGTACATATATGACACGGAAATTAAAAAAAAAAATAGTTAACAATAAATTATTACCGGTTTAAATCGGAGTCTGTTAATCCAGAGAGTTGACAGGTAAGTTAATTAAGGTATTATCGGGAGAAATTAAAGAACATTGTCCGAGTATTAAGTCCGATTTTGTTCAACTTTAATTCGATCCATCCGTTCTAATTGCTAAAAAGTAGGCCACTTAAAATAGTAAACCCGACCCATTTGACCTGACAACATGAAAAGGTGTAACTGGGCGACAGACAAGCAGGCTGCGACTCACCCTGATTTACTTTGTTCGAAGTAAAATCCTCATAAAAAAAAGGTACAAAGAGATTTTTTGTGCTAAAATATTAAATGGGGTCTAATGGGCTTGTTTCACGCGGGATCTGGCAAGTTGCGGTCTTGTTTTCATTTTTCTCGAATTACTTTTGTTGATATTCGAAATTGAGTTTTCTATAAGAATAAGTTATTTTAGTTGTTATTTTTTTTTTAAATGACAACTTCTTGCTGTGCTGTTGGTTGTTAATGTTAATTCATTTATCAAGGAAAACTTGCATTGAATGAAGTTGTAATTAAAAAAAAATAACAACTAAAATAACTTATTCTTATAGAAAACTCAATTTCGAATATCAACAAAAGTAATTCGAGAAAAATGAAAACAAGACCGCAGAGCTGTTGCCAGATCCCTCGTGAAACAAGCCCATGAATGGGGTCAGTACTGGTAATTTGGGGGAGAAATAGGAAGTGCCTCCCCCGCATTTTATTACTTTTAGCTTCCACACTACGTTTATAACGTAAAAAGTGGAAGGTTTTATATCGTTCAGTCTGTTGTCCGCCGTCGTTGAACACACTTTCACAGAAAGAACATATCACAGACAAGGGGAACTCATTTTATAAGCAAAAAATCAATTGTCATTCCAAATCAAAAAACTAAACTAGAAGCTTTGTAATTAATACAATCAAGAAATTAACTACATTAAAAAACTAGCGTTTTTTAAATTATTATCACTGTTTCCATCCTTTACGACGAGAACTTTGAAAATAAAACTTACACCTTAGAATGAATTTTATTTTTGATATATGGTTAGGATGTTTATTAAACAAAAAGATCTTGGTTATCACTTATAAAGTGGAGATGCTACATAATCAAGTCTGAGTAAAAAAATTCATGCCTATTCTCGCTTAATTTAAAGCATCAATGTACAATTATTTTTTTGTTTTATTGAGCAATAAATAAGGTGTATTATGGTAAATTTGGGAGAAATGGAATTGTGGCCACAAAATTTTATATTTTTTTTCAATTACATATATTCTAACTTTAAGTAAAAAGTTACGAAGGTAAATTTATTATTTATATACTTGACGAAGAGTTAATGAAATATTAATTTTGAGAGTAAACTTGGATTCAATATAAAGGAGTGTTACTTAGGAATTAACTCCTTGAATACGAACAATCGCTCGAAAACTTTAAGTCTTAGAATAAATTTAATCAATTTTTCTGTGCGCATCGAATTGAATACTCCATATATGATCAACTTGAACTCCTTGTAGTTGATTGAAGTTTCATCTATTAAGCGAGGAATATGAAGATTATCTTTAAAAATAAATGATTTGCAATCGTAGTAATTATTAATTCGAAATTAAAATGAACTAGCGAAATTTAGCTTAATGTAAACACATGATGTGGAATGCATTAAGTGCAGATTCGTGCAATACAAACCCTTTCTCATACTAAAGAATTAGAGTGAATATCGAATGAATTTAGCTTTTCTATTTTGAGGTGTGCTTTGATAGGGCTGGTATTGCTCTGATCTAACTCCTTAAAGGATATCTGCCATAGACATATATAAAAATCAATATCTGACAAAAAATAATTAAATAATTACACCTGTACAAACGAATATTAATGTTAACCACACTTTGCTGACGAGTAGACACGAAACCATTGCGTTCATCTACACGATAACCTCGGCTATATATCATTCACACATGCTTGAAATAGCGATTAACCAATCACCAAACAGAAACTGCCAAATTGATTCGGCGAATATTTGTGGAATATGGTTAATTCAGGGCCGGATTTCTAAATAGTCTAAGTAGGCTGTAGCCTAGAGCGGCGAATTTTTGGGGGCGGCGAAATTTACGACCCATTAAAGTTGCATTCGGCATAAAAAATTATTATAAAGATACGAATATTTTTAAGAAAGAAAATAAATAATTTACATAGTATATATAGTACTAATATTTAGTAGCAAACATGGTCGCTGCGAGGGCAATTGCACTCCCTCCTCCCGGATTTCGAAGTTGAAAGAAAAATAGTTGAACAGTTTAAAAAAAAAACGCCTATTTCTCTTTCGATTTAGTGTGTAAAGGTTCATAGATGAGATGATTCTAATATGTGTATCTATTTCAAACAGCACATACTACCCTCTTTTGCAGCTTTGCCCAAGGGGGGAGAATATTGTGACAGGGGAGGCAAATCAATCGTAGCCTACAGGCGGCAAATCTTTGAATCCGGCCCTAGTCAGATTGGACTACTCTCACTACGTCAAAAGTAAAATAGTAATCCGTGTAGTTGTAGCCATTCCGGTCGTCCATAGCTCTATAAAAGCAAAATAGGGTCTCCATACCTGCGATGACACTAACCAATACCAACTTCTCGTATTTGGAGCAAATGTCATCACCCGTGCCTATCTATAAGAAGATCGAAGTCGAAGTATTGTTCGTAACACAACAAAGAATATAAAAAAAAGAAGATAAGAAGAAAAAAAAATATGATCGTTTACAAGATGAGGTCATTCCTCTGGGTTTGCTTTCGTCTGTTTTTTTTTCCTCTTTCGGTTGCTCAGGGAGAAAAAGAATCTTTGCTCTCGGTGATCTTTTTTAGATCGACTTTGTGGGGAGGGGGGTGTCGCATTTGGCGCGGAATCGCTGTTTGTTTAGTTTACTTCGAATTATCGTCGCACTAGAAGTACACGAGGGCTATTGACGACGGGCGTCGTTATTTTAAAACCACAGTCAAGTGACGAGCCGACACCTGAGTGGGCACTCAACGCAACCGTTAAGGGCGACATCGCACGCGGCGTCGGGACTTTGGAGCATATATTAACGTGCACTCCCTCTACACGGGGTTTTATTCGTCGGACATTTTGGATGCACGGGCCGTTTATAGGTCGGAAGTTAATTTGGCAATGCCCGGACCCGTACCTGGGGCCTTTCGCATGCAAGACAAACACCTTAACCGGCTGGGCTCCCCAGCCCCGATAAATGCAGGAGGAGTGCGCGTTAAGTGTCCTTCTAGGTCTCAACGCCGTGTACTATATGTCGCCCATAAAAAGTTGCTTTTGGTGCCTACTCGGGTATCGACTCGTCACTTGAGTGTGGACCTACATTACGACGCCCATAGCCCTCGTGAAGCTCTAGTGCGACAATAATTCAACTCAACGACTAAAATATCGACCCTATTTCGATGTTCACAAGTATTTTTCGACGTCGTCGTTTAGACACTGAATCCAGTACATACTTCAATTACATCTGGCATTTATTGACACCTGACAATTTCTTTCTTCTCCCCTTGGCAATGATTTTCTGTGGTTTGGCGTCTTCCCAGGAAATTCGGCAACCCTGTCCATGACCCCAAAACGTGGGAGCGGCAGAGAGTTAAGATGGAGATGCTTGGTTTGAACAAAAAGTGAAGCTATCAGGAAGTCGCCAAGTAACCCTAGCCCTCTGAGGGATACATACGAATAGCCCGTCCGTGGCCGAGTGGTTAAGGCATCAGCCTAGAGGTTCAACCTTCTCAGGAGTGCGGGGGTTCGAATCCCACTAACTGCCAGTCATCCTATAAATCGGATCTGTGCTGGAAATAGTAGAAAATCCTCATCACGGATGGACCCGAGTACACAGGGACAGACGTTCTCGTTAAATCTGTGGAGTCCAAAGTCCCGACGGCGTTAGCGTACGATGTCGCTCGAAGTTCCGTTGGGTGCCCGCTCAGGTGTCGACCTCGTCACTTGACCAGGGTTCTAAAATACGAGGCGTTATTGGCTGTGTTAAAGCTCCTGAAGGAGGCTAGAAATAGGCAGCCGGAAACGATTACCTTACCTTACATACGTATAAACGTCACCTGACTGTCAGGTTTTCCACCAACACACATCATTTTTAAAAAGTTATTAATTTAATAATTTTATTAATTTTTAATTTAATGCACGGAGGAGCCATTTATAACTATCTACTACAGATATATAATTTTTTTTAAATAAAAAATTAAGAAATTAAATTTTCGGTTAAAAATTTCCATTTAAATCTCATGCAGTGAAAACAAGTTTACACTTGAGTCAATTTGCTTATCCCTCAGAGGAGGCTATAGTTAAACTCAGTTTTCTTGCACAGAAGCCACGACCACGGGCGGAGCTATAAAACGCGAGGAGCAATCAGATGAAGAGGAAATTTCAGCCGTTCTATTTTTTGTCTTCATCTGATTGCTCCGCGCGTTTTATAGCTCCGCCCGTGATCGTGGCTTCTGTGCAAGGAAACTGAGTTTAACTATAACAAACCTAAACAAACCGCTCACTTAACGTTAGTTCAATGCAAAACGCATCATTTTATGCTTCAAAAGGCGTTCATTAAAAAATCAAAAACTGACTGCACATCACGAGATGACACAAGATGATAGTAGTTCCTTTCACAGGTAAGAAAAATACATTGTAATAGGGTATTTGACTAAATTTTTTTTATTGGCTTAAAATATTCTTATGCCAAAAATATTAGACCCGTATTTTTTCTTTTTTTCAAATACCCCATAAAAAGGGAGAAAAATAAATTTTAAAATTAAGACGAAAAATGACGCTCGAAAACGCTTTGTGGCAATCACGTGGTATCTATGACGTCACTAGTAACTATAAACAAACTTTGAAACACCTTTTTGGAATCTACTTTAAGCAAATTTGAACTATCCGCTTCTGTAAAACCTCCTTCCATTATCTATATATATATAATTCTTATTTTAATCGTAAATTAGATTAAATCCAGTTTAATTGCAAGCAAAAAAACATCACACCGGTTTATTTATAGATACTAGTGACGTCATCCAAATCGACGTGTTTGTGATCACGTGACGAACCGATGAAAAAAAAGGCCATTTTAAAATGATTTTTATAAATTATTTAAAGATTTATTTTGCAAAAAATATAGATACGTTTGTTATTTTTGGGTTCAAACTATAATTTAATTAATATTGGAAGGTATTTTAGCGATACAGTCAAGTACCCTATTATTGATTTATAATCTGTACGAATTTCACTTTATAGAATAACGCCAAATAATTCACCAAGAGCGTTCGTTTGGGCCTACTACAAAGCGATCGTTGGCTTCACTTGGCGAACAGGTTTTTGTATTGGTTTTTACCCGCCCCGACAGAAAGAATCACCATCTTTATCTTAACTCTTTTGGGAGTGGCATTTTCTCGAGCTTATTTAACAAGGACTCACTCTCTCCTGCGAAAATATTTAATATTTTTTTTAATAATCAAAAAATTAAGAAAAAAATTTAAAGAAAACACTATGTGTTGGATAAACGTTCTTTTGAGAACAAATGAACGCCTTCTCATTTTTTGAAAGAATGTTTTGTTTCCTTCTAGAGATTAAATATGGACATAAAGTTAAGAATTGTTATTGAATATCCACATACGAATATTATATGTAATTCAATCAAAACCAATTTGTGTTATTGTTGTTACCTGGATAGATTATAGCAGAAAAAACATTTACTTTACAACTATACACAAGGGCTTGATTTACGGCAGAGGGGGCTGGGGAGCCCGATCGGTTAGGCGCTCGCCTAGCATGCGAAAGGTCCCAGGTTCGGGTCCGGGCATCGCCAAAATAACTGCCGACCTATAAACGGCCCGTGCAGCCAAAAATGTCCGACGAATAATACCCCGTGGGGAGGGAGTGCACGTTAAATATCCTTCAAAAAGTCCTAACGCTGCGTACGATGTCGCTCTTAACGGTTGCGTTGGGTGCCTGCTCAGGTGTCGGCTCGTCACTTGACTGGGGTTCTAAAATACGACGCCCGTCGCCAATAGCCCTCGTGTAGCTCTAGTGCAACGATAATTCAAACTGAACTAAACTCATTTGCCCATTTCCACCCAAGCTCGGGAAGGGCTCTCACGAAATTCAGCTCACTCCAGCATGGTATATCCTCCTCTCTCATTCCCCAAGCATACCAAGCAACCCGTTTGGCTTGGATCACTGACCTGCTGAGAGCTTTTTTATTTTCTTTAAAAAAAGAAAAAAGATTATAGGCTCGATCATTATCACTGCTTCATACACTGTAGTGAAAAAACCTGTTCGAAATTCGAATCACACTCGCTGTTAGGAGGAAGCTCTCTTGTTGCTATAAGTAGCTTCTCCTTCCTACATAGCTTTATTTTTAGTGATTGTTAGAAAGAGTTAACTGTTGTAAACTAGTAACTAGTTCTTTTTTTTAAAAATATGTTCTGGGTTGATGCACTCTGTTGCATTGGTGGCAATTTTTTTTGGCGTGTGGCAATTTTTCACTTGGGATCTGGCAACAGCTCTGCGGTCTTGTTTTCATTTTTCTCGAATTACTCTTGTTGATATTCGAAATTGAGTTTTCTAAGAATAAGTTATTTTAGCTGTTATTTTTTTTTAAAATTACAACTTCTTGCTGTGCTGTTGGTTGTTTTAATCATTTATCAAGGAAAACTTGCATTGGAAGAAGTTGGAATTTTAAAAAAAATAACAACAAAAATATTCTTAGAAAACTCAATATGGAATACCAAGGCAAAAGTAATTCGAGAAAAATGAAAAAAAAACAAAAAAAACCCGCGGAGCTGTTGCCAGTTCCCTCGGGAAACAGGCCCATTGTCGCAGGGGCCTGACAAGTTGGCTCGGAGAAATTTAGGGCCCCTTTTCTGAACAATATTGTTAACTAACACTTTCGCTACGCATGATTTTTGTTTTCGCGTAATATGTGATAGGAATAACATTATCCAATCCTTACTAGTACGGCCGTCCGAGCCGTTTTAGAAGTTATAAAGGGTTAATGCTTGCAAAAGTTATGGCCGTTGAAAGTAAGATCCATCATCAAATATAATATTTAAAAAAAAACAAAGAGGGGGGGCCCGGATGGCCGAGTGGTTTGGACCATTAAGCTAGCAGTCTGAGAGCTGTAACGGTTGCGGGTTCGATTCCCGCCTTCGCCCTAGGTGTACTTCCTTTCTCTGTGACAGTAAAAATTCTTTCTTTGTCTGTCTTACTTGACGAAGGCTAAAATAAGCGGGTCTCTGATCAAGCACACAAGCCGGAATATATATGTATGTACCCTACCCAAAAACAAAGAAAACAATTAGAGTGTTATAATTGTAGAAAACTTAAATACACGATAAATTTCAATTGAGATTGTCATAAAAGCAAACAGAATTTAGAGGTGCGAAACAAAATATATACGTTTATAGCCAATTTTTTGGACCCCCAAATATCGTAGGGGCCTTGTAGGCCCAGGCGATGGTCAGGGCCTGACTAGAAGTACAGGAGGGCTGTTTGTGACGGGCCTCGGGAATTAGAACCGCGGTAAAGTGTCGAGAGTGACACCTGTGCTGGCACCTAACGCAACTTTTAAGGGCGATATCTGCGCAGCGTCAGGCCTTTGGGGCATATTTTAACGTGTAATCCCTTTACTTTTTTCCCATTGGACTATTATTCCCTAGTATCATTTATTGGACAGTTTTGGCTGCACAACCGACGGGGCGAGAGTGACACCTGTGCTGGCACCTAACGCAACCGTTAAGGACGATGTATACGCAGCCTTTGGCATTCAACGCTTCTACACAGGGTATGATTCATCGGAATTTTCGGCTACGCAGACCATTCATAGATCAGCAGTTATTTCGGCAATGCCTGGGCCCGAACTGGGGACCTTTCGCGTGCAAGTCGCAAGACTAGCGCCTTACGACCGGGCTCCCCAGTCCCTCTGTTGCGTTAGTGGCGAAGGGGGGGGGGGGGGGGGGGGCTAGGTACATATATATTCCGGCTTGTGTGCTTGATCAGAGACCGGCTTATGAAGCCTTCGTCAAGTAAGACACACAGAAAGAATTTTTTTACTGTCACAGAGAAAGGAATATACACCCAGGGCGAAGGCGGGAATCGAACCCGCACCCGTTACAGCGTGCAAACTGTTAGCGTAATGGTCCAGACCACTCGGCCATCCGGGCCCCGTTAGTGGCGAATTTTTTGTGTTTGGGTTGAAATAATATATCGCACTGAGCTGCAGGTGGGGGTCTGTTTGGGACGGGCCTCTTGGTTTAGTAAGAACTGCAATCAAGTGACGAGACTGACACTTGAGCTGGCACCTCACGCAACAGGGCATAGGAAATTTGACTGTGTGGGCAACTCTCACTTTCTCGGAGGGGGGGGGGGGATTGTAAATGTGCAAATTATGTTAGTTGAATAATCGTCAAAAAGGAGTTGGGGTGCG
Organism: Oedothorax gibbosus; assembly: GCA_019343175.1. Taxonomy (NCBI): domain Eukaryota; kingdom Metazoa; phylum Arthropoda; class Arachnida; order Araneae; family Linyphiidae; genus Oedothorax; species Oedothorax gibbosus. The sequence goes on along the minus strand of CM033280.1, from coordinate 544,926 downwards.
AAAATTTGAATTACGGAAATTATTGCTAATGGTCGTTTTATTCGATAGGAAAAGAGTGTAAGGAACGTAACCTCTGTAACTTTTTGAACTGTTTTAATTTCATTCATTATAATACAACCATTCATTTTCATTTTAATACAACTAAATTCAAATAACATTGTCTTTTTCAAAAAGAGATTTCATATAAAACCTCACTTTGTAGAGTTCAGCTTCTGGATTTCTTTCTCTTCGGTTTTTAATTTGTAAAATTTTTATGACGAATGGCCGTGGTGAGTTATTGTTCAATTGTATGTTGAAGTCAATTCTATGTTGTGACATTAGAATTGACTTTCTTCTCCCTACGTTTGCTATAAGTACCTTCTTTTATGGTCGTCTTCCTTTTCTTCGAAACCACCGGGATAAGACGCATTTATCATTAACTCCAGTTTAGTTATTATGGCAATATATATTCAAAACTGTGATGTCTGATAGCATCGCCCATGACTAAAGTTAGTTGAAATTGTAAAGAACTCTCTTCCCACATGTTTAACATCCCTTTTGTCTGCAATATCTTTTTTTTTTGCAATATTCTTGTCTTTCTTGTCCTCTTCCGAATCAGACATGATATTCTGCCACTGTTTCCAACCAACAGTATGGCAAGTTTTTGATGACTGCTTGAATTTCATTTCTGATATGTTCAGCAAAACGGACTTCAAAGTGGCTAGGTAAAGCTCTATACTCTGGAAAAATAATCGCAAGCGATTTTGTGTGTCTTGCCGATCTTCGGTAATATGTTAAAATACTGCTGAGATTTGCTCTCTAGAGTGTGAGTTCAGGGACTGACGACACTACACTTTCTAATGCTAAATCGTTTCTGTGTGCAACGCACCACACTATTACTAATTTCTTATCTAGTTCAGCTGCCCCATCCCATAGTAGGAAAGAAAGAGAACCCCGTGGTTGTTTCACTCTTTTGGGGAAGTAGGGGTCACGCTTCCATGTGGCATTTTTTTTGCAGAAAAATAATAAAAATATAGAAACACATAACCGCTGGTGGGCAATTTTATTTGACTGTGGGGACAATTTATTTGACTGTGTGGGCAATTGCCCAAAAAAAACCCCTTAAAATATGCCCTGTCACGCAATCTTATGAATATACATTGTACGCGGCGTCAGGACTTCGGACCACGGAATATTTTTTATAACATGTACCACAATGAATTCTCGCCTCAATTTTTTTTTGGGGGGGGGGGGGATAAAAATAATTAAATAAAAGATGTGTATACTAATTGCAACGCAGTTTTGTGCAGTTTTAAATATGCAGTTTTTTGTTATGTAATTTTAGTGTAAATAAGTAATTTATGTGCATACATTTTAATGGAAATTAGCCTGAAATACCTTATAACGCATACTCAAAGCTTTATTATGTGCATCTAAAAGCATTTTAAGCACGTTTTACATAATTTTTGGCAATGACTTGCCAAATAAGGCGAACTTAGCTACAAATTTGATGACAAATAAATGTTTCTGATAATGTGAGTTTCAAAAAGAGTTAAGAGTTTTTTTAAAAAAATAAATCGGATTAAAATTTCAATTTTTCATTCAAATTTTTTGTTCACCTTTATTGAAAGGTGAACAAAAAATTTAAAAGTTAAACAGTTTTCCAAATTACAATGTTTGGAATTTTTTGCGATCAAAACATTTCTCATATGCAAAATCTTAGTTATAATCGGATGAACTTAAAAAAAACTTAAATGCGATTTGTTCTATAAATAAATAGGGCAAAAACAAAAGAATATAGCGATTACAAACGGCTTTTTCTATTTATTGGAACATAATTTATCGATACGATTAAAATAGAATGTAGATGCATCAAGAACTACGGATTTGAGATTTGATAATCCTATTTCCTATGAAAAGTTACAGACTAACGCAGCGAAAGTGTTAAATGGAATAAATGAAAGGAAAATGAAAAAAAAAAACAACTAAAAAGGGACCCTCAACTTCGTTAAATGACAATGACTACACCTGAGCTAGTACTACCTGGTACACCTGAGCTAGTTACAAACTGAATCAAAAAGTATGATTCTGCTTGAAATTTTATTACTTTCTCTCGGTCCTATTTAGTTATCAAAAAGTAGATTTTCATTTTGTTTTTTCGTATAAATTTTATTGTTTATAGCAGCGCAGCAAATGTGCAATACCATTACTCAACCAAATTTACCATATAGTATTTCTCCTTCGCTGTAACCAAAACGGTGTAAACAAACGGTTTCCCACCAGGTGTCGCTAGGGTCGCTGCCACTTCACCACTATCAACAACCAAAATGGCCCTTTAAATTTTTAATTAACTTATTTAATAACTAATTTACATATCAATTAACTCCTTTAAACAATTTAATATAAATTTAAACTAATCAATGTGCTGATAAACATCCGGATTCCTGGCATCTGTTGTATCTTCTTTGTGAACGAACGCTTTGCAGACAGCTATCAAACAGGTAAAAATAATAAAAAAAAACCGGTTTTAAAAGCCGTAGCTTTGTAACATAATATACCTTTATTTTCCATATTTTAAATGTCACCTTTGAAATATTCAATGCCGTATCTTGATTGTGTTTCTGGTATGTAGTTTGTTTGTAAAGTTTTTATTGATGAAAATTTTACTTAGTACTGGACTTTATTAGTGTTTGATTCAGCTGTACTGTCTTACCAAACAGGGTTTAAAACTTTTAGTTGTTAAATGAGTAAAATTTTTGTATATAAAACTTGCTTGAACAATATATTGTAATTTCGTGTTTATTTGTGTTTTCTAATTTACAATTAAGCCTATTTATGTATCGGGAATATCAGCTTTCATTTGTGTTTATTTTACAAATTCTCATATCATTCTGTCGAACCTTTTTTTTTTGTATTTCAATCAAATTGTGTGGTTTTTCTTGGATATAATTTAGAATTAATCCTGTTTCTATTAAAAAAAAATTAGCAATTTTATTTTTTTGTACAAATTGTCAAGATTTACGGCAACTTGTGAATGAATTTGTATCAATACTTCAAAAATATTAATGAACTATTACCTCTCAATTTATGCAAAATTTTCATTGAATTTTGTAGTGTTAACTATCATGGATAGCTTTCATTTGAGTTTATTTGACCAATTCCAATATATCATTATGTCAAATTGTATTGCTATTTTGATATATCAATCGTAATGTAATGAGGGAGGCTGGCCCGGGAGATCAGATAAATAAAAATTTATCTGCTGTTTCTTTAAAATATGAGCTGGACACATCGACGACTTTCGGGAAAGCCCGGCAAACATTGCACCACATTTCAGTATGCTCATTATTTGTGCCCAACCACGTAAATTCCGTCAACTAATCCTGCTGTACTAACTGTTTACGTTTTTGTTCATAATCAGGTTTTAGTTTTTTCGCCGGGCATTCCATCACACTATCAACATTTATTTCACGTTCTTGGCTCTTCTGCTCGGGCATAACACTGTCACTGCGGGCTATAAAAAACTATCGTATATCCATTTTAAAGCGTAACAAGAGTCGATAAACACAATCGCGAATCTAAACAAATTAGAGTAGTACGGCTCTATTCGCTTTGCACGCATGATTATAAACGGCATGCCACTCGCATATTCACAATCCCATCGGGATTGGACGACGCGTATCTCGCGTGACATGGAGAAAACAGTGACGACTTCCAGAAATTATGCATGCGCCCTGCCGTGTTTCGATGGTACATGTGGCGCGAGGGATATGTTGAGAATTCTTCAATAAAACACAAAATGTTTATTTATGGAAAGGTATGTTTGAGGAAATATTAACATGCCCGGTCGGGCATGTGAAGCGAAAAAATGCATGCCCAATCGGAATTTTTACATGACCCGGGCACGTCGGGCAATATAATTTTCGAGCCCTGATTCAGGGATGGAAATGGTTAATTTAGTTTAGTTTTCATCACCATATTTTTATTTCTGTATCAAAAGTGTATTAAAGTACCGTGTGTAATTTAAACCTTAATCACACTTCTCTGGTTTTACCTAATTTTTACTTTAATATACTTGCTGTCAGTCCTGTTTAAGTCGGTTTCTATATATTTTTTTATAAGACATTGATGACAAATGTTTGAAAACATCTTATTTCTGCATCAAAAAGTGTACTTACCGTGTAGGGCCGTGGATAGCATAGTGGTTAAGGCCTCGTTCTCGGAATCGGAAGGTCTCACAATCGAGTCCTGATACCACTGGAGACCCACCGAGTACATGCAAAGTAAGTGCTCGTTAAGTCTGTGGGTCAGAAAGTCCTGTGGGCGGTCATGGCGGAGACTATTTCCCTCCCCTTCAGGGACATGTCTAAATTGCGGAGGTGGCGATAGATGGCAGCACGATGCCAAGTCGGATTCCTGCCGTGTAGTCTCTACACAGGCATCTCTCCTCAGGAACCGCACCCATTTGCCTTAATCCTTTCCCGCTCTGTGGGAAAGAGCTTGGGTTTCCCAAGTGGCATTAGTAACAACAACAACTAACCTCTGTTTTTCTTTTGTAGGGCTTCTTCCGGCGCAGCATCCAGAAACAGATCGACTACAAATGCCTGCGCGATAAGCAGTGCCTGGTCATCCGCCTCAACCGCAACCGGTGCCAGTACTGCCGATTCAGGAAATGTCTCGACGTGGGCATGTCCAAAGACTGTGAGTAGCGTTTGAGTTCTTTGCTCAAAGGTACACAGATGTGTTCCTTTGCAGAAATCACTTCATTTTGCATTTTTTAATTACAGTCAAACCTCTATAACTCGACTATTCGACATATTTTTTAGCTTAGTTTAGTTAGAATTATCGTCGCACTAGAGCTACACGAGGGCTATTGGCGACGGGCGTCGTATTTTAGAACCACAGTCAAGTGACGAGCCGACACCCGAGTATGGCAACGAAACGCAACCGTGAAGGGCGACATCGTACGCAGCTGTTAGGACTTTGAAGGATGTTTAACATTGCACTCACCCTCCCCACACGGGGTTTATTCGTCGGGCATTTTTGGCTGCACGGGCCGTTTATAGGTCGGCAGTTATTTTGGCGATGCCCGGACCCGAACCTGGGACCTTCCGCATGCTAGGCGAATGCCTAACCGACTGGGTTCCCCAGCCCCTAAGCATATTTTTTCAAACAAATATATAATTAACAGTATGTTTTGCAAGTGAGTTTGAAAAAATAAGCAATCAATATCTATTGAGGGGAATAAACAGTCAAACCTCGATAACTCGACTTCCTATAAGTCGAATAATCCACTAACTCGAACTTTTAATCAAGTCCAGAATCATTTCTATACTTTTCTTTTAAAAACTGTCTCGAATAACTCGAAGTGAACATCTTCTAAGTCGAAGTTTTTGTGATAGATTTCCCCGGTAAAAAACTTTTTCAAATGCCAGTCCATTAGGTGACGTGATTGCCAAAAACCTTGAAAAATAAAAACAAGAAATAACTGCTTTTTCAAATGAGATTTACATTGTATGTATATTCATTAATATGTAATGAGACCAAATTTTGTGAGTTTTAATAAACCTTTTGAACCTAATCTTGTCTTGTTGTTTACATAGGCTATTTAAAAATAGAAATGCATACAACTATAGTATTATGGCACATATCAAACCATTTAAACCATACCGACCTATCTTAAGTACTAGTAGAGAGGAATGGGAGGTAACTTCGATAACTCGAACTTCGGATAAGTCGAATATTTTTGGGGATCCCCTGGGACTTCGACTTATCGAGTATTGACTGTAATACAGTAGAACCTTGATTTTCCGTCCCTCTTTCATTCGGAACTCTTTGTTAACCGACTGTCCTTAAGTCAAATCCGAAATTGTTTTCAAACAAAGTAAAGTCATTCTCGGTTGTTACAAAAGAAATCAGTCTCATAAAACTACAGCGATATTAAAATGGTGAATATTCGACTACTGAAATCAGCTAATTTCCACATTTATAAAGTTGGCAATATCCGGCAATTCTGAAATCGTAAAATTATGGTGTTTATGAAATCCGAAAAATCTGGTGATTTTAAGAAAAACTTCGGCAACTCAAAAAAAGTATACTAAGCAAATTTCTGACAATCCCAGCAATTTTTGGCCAACTTCTGTAATCTTCTAAAATCGCGACACTCCAAGTGATAATTACTATTAAACAAAAAAAAAATCACTTTACTTGCAACTCAAAAATTAAAATAAATGTACAATTAATTTTAAATATTCAATAATTTTATGAATTCAATATTCTCCTTTTGCATTGTATTTCCGATTTGAATGTTTTCAAATACCTTCTACAGCAATATATCCTTTTGTACTGGTATTATTTATCTTGCATTATCCTGCAACCAGCGTGTAAAATAAGCGGTATCGCATCGCGAAACGCGACACCAAAATGAAAACTTGCGATAGCGATTTAGCTTTGTATCGCATTTAATTGCGATACTCACAAAGCATCTCCGTTTGTCATAACCATGGTGTTTTTGCAAACGATTCGAAGTCAGATCGCTTCAGTTCAGTTGTCTAAGTCATGGAGCTCTATATTATCAATTCGAATCCGTTGGCCGCTTTTCGTTCGGGCAGGGAAACATATAAACTCCATACCAGACTGGAAGTGAGTAGCGAAAAGTGTAAAACAAACCGCCGATAATCGCGCCAGAACAGAAAGATTTAGCGAGGTTTCCAATTCGTTATTATTTGTGTTGCAAAAATCAACGTAAGTAAAATATGGTGGTTCAGTTACGAACTGTTAAAACTGGATCACGTCGTTGAATCCGAATAATGAGTGTGGCGAAGTACAAATCTAACGGTAACGTTGTTACTAAAATAATGTGCTCTTTATGTGCAAGCACATAGATAACTTAAAATGTCAAAAATTTCAAAGCATCGCTAATCAACGGTGCGTCGATAAAGATAGACAATACTCAAAAGTGCTATGCATTAATTAAAAATTGCTACACACAAATACTTTGGTGTAGCAGAACTGCTATACACACAAAAAAAAGTATTTTTACACGCTGCCTGCAACGTACTGATTATCTTCTCTTCCCGCAGCTGTGCGTTATGGTAGGGTCCCCAAAAGATCGCGCGAGAAATCCGAAGCAGACCCCCCTGCCAGAGTAATAAACCAGTTCACAGCAGACAACGAGAAAACAGAGCCCAGGCAACAAGCGAGCATGTACGACATCATCACGACCATCTCCGATGCTTACCTCTACCACTGTGCCTACACAGAAGCAAAAACAAGGGGGCTGGTGAGGAAGCCTGCATTTTTCGTAAGTTTCTTTTTTTTATTGTGTGGTCTATGTCAGGGGTTCCCAACCTTTTTGCACCTGCGTACCACTTGACTTTTTGAGAGATTTTGGCGTACCACCAGACCAAAATACTTGAATAAGCGTATAATATTTACTCTATTGAAAGTGTTCAAAGGCTTTTTGAATTAGATTCCTGAGAAAACTTCATATTTAATGGTTGGTATTTATAACATGCTTAAAATAAAGGAGAAATAAAGATTAAAATAGTAATAGTTTTCCGTTTTTAAGAGTTAACTAGTTGTTGTTTGCCTGTGATTAAAATATCAACATAAAGAACAATGGAACTTATCTTCACTCTTAAGTCTTCTTCAACACTTATTCTGCTTCTATGTGTAATTTTTAGGTTCAAGAGTTCAGAAAATCCACTCTCACACAAGTAATTAGTAACAAATGGCATCAAAATAGTAGCATCATGTTGCTCGCGTCACTCACGCGTACTACCTGAAGTTCTCCCGCGTACCACCACTGGTACGCGTGCCACCAGTTGGGAACCCCTGGTCTATGTGGTTGTGAATTGAACATCCAAAGGTTTTTTGAGCTTACTACTTTAAGCCTGGACTGTATTATATTTATTAACAGGATTTGAAGTAAATTAGTAGGTTTTTAAATGTTTAAGTGCTAAATACTTTTTACACTTCAATTTTGTATTTAAGAATGTTTTGCTAAATTGGACCTATGGCCTGGTCCTTAAAATTGTTAATGATTTACTATTTTATCTGAGTAATAACAGGGTTCGTACGCCTCCTGAAATCCTGAAAAACTCCTTAATTTCAATTTTTTTCTCCTAAGGGCCCTTATAACTCCTGAAATTTGTGTTTCAATTCCTGATATTTTTTCCCGTCTCCTGAAAAAATTGACGCTAATCGTTATTTCCTATCTCGCCGTTTTTTCTTCCTAATTATTCGGTATAAGTCTACTATACAGGCACGGTAATAAAAATAAAGTTCGGATATCGTGATACTAGTTAATGTCCCAGAAGCACCACACAACTCTGTAACAAAGATTTTTTTCTTTTTGTGTTTCATCATTTGAAGTGCAGTGAAGTCACTAGACTAATATGATATTCAATTTCATTCCGCGTTACCTCCTGAATTTACATTGCTGCACTCCTGAAAAACTCCTTAGAAACTCCTGAATTTCACTATCATAGATGGAGTATGAACCCTGTAATAAGTATTCTATAAATTTGAAGCTGTAAGCTGTATTAGATGTTTTTTGAAACAAACTGCTCTAGCCACTTGAGGTTCTAACTTGAAATTTTGAGTAAAACACTATTATAGTGTCATTCAAGGGCCCACAATATTTATGATAATATAAATGAGTACTAGTAAGCAGGGTTGTTAAAAACCCGTTTTTTTTCATGAAAAACCCAACCCACTTGGGTTTTTGGGGTTTTATCGGTTTTTTCAGTATTTTTTCAGTATTTTGTGATTTATTTAGGGGAGTTTTAATTATTTATCTATACATTACAATTTTTTAAACTAACATAACATCTTGAGAGATAATCAGGAATGATGTAATTTAAATTGGAACGATTAAAAATTAATTACATATGGTTGTTAGATAAATGTATATTTAAATTTATAAATGTATTGTCTAGAACCAAGTACTGTTTGTGTAAGTGTAAAATTCCGGAATATTGTAACGATAGAAATTTAAATTAGAATTTTAAAAAATGTATTAGTTATATTTTATTGTTCAACAATTAGTATAAATTTAAATATGTAAATGCATTTTAAATATTGAAGGTACAAAAATGTAAAAATATAAAGAATAATACTAAAATATTAATTAAAAATGATATGAAATGTATATTTTTTGGATGTATAAAAAGCTTTACTTTTTAATTTTCAGTGAAGGCAATTTTAAGTTCAATTGCCCACTTGGTTTTTTTTATGGTTTTCTTTAAAAAACCCACCCGGGTTTTTTCGGGTCGGGTAAAATCATAACAACCTGCTAGTAAGAGTACTTGTGAACTAGTTTTAATATGAATTGTAGTAAATCATGTAAAATATTATTATGTACTCATATTATTAAAGTTAGATATTACAAGAAAGATTAAAGCAAGATATTATAGCCATCAGGGTCTACTAACTATGTCATTATAAACAAGAATTGTCATTGTAAACAAGGCCATTTTAGCAGAGTTTGACTATGAAAATATTTTCCATTAACTCAAGTTATGCTTGGCTGTTCAGTTTAGAATTGATAACTCAATGTGCCGCGGTAGCTCAGTCGTGTGAAGCGTCGTGCTCGCATCGGAAGGGTTGTGGGTTCTGTCCTCGGCGGTGCTCGCAATTCTGATGGTTGCTGGGTCGGCGCTTGTATTCGACTAAAGACCGCCGTGTTGCTAATGGTGGCTGGGGCACGTTAAATATGTCGTGGTCACAAAGTCCTCCATGTTCCCATACCAAATTAATACCTCTGGGGGTACCAGATCAGGGGGTTATCGGCCTTTGATCTGGATCAAAATTCCGATATGTGAGTGAGAATGGATGTGTGAAAGGGACCTTCCTGTAAAACGGATGTGTCACGCTGCGAGCAAAAGTCGGACTTCCTCCCTTGTGGCGCTCAATAAAAACGGAAGCCGCCCCTCTTCGCCTTAAAATCGGGTAGTTCTCTACTCCGGGCTCGGTTACCGAGTGGCATTAGAAACAACAACAATAACTCAATGTCCATAGAATAGATTCCGATCTTTCTACAATAATTGGATTAATCAAAATATTTCAAATAAGCATTTTATTTTAAACAACACTTCTTTGGTAATGAAATATAAGTTTCGCTTGTCGGAAATAAAGATTATCTAACTCTAACTCCTCAGCGCAACAGCCCATTACTGGGCCAAGGCCTGCCGTGCCCATGTCAGCTTTTGTGACCTAGGACTCTGGGGTGCTAGGTATATGTCCCGGTAAAGTGGTCAGCCTCGCGCGGAACCCCCAGTGTTTAGTTCCCAAGCATGCTTGGTACCCATTTTATCGGCCCACTCAAGGGATGAATATATAATTTAGTTTGGATTGTTGTAATATCACAATAGAGTTCTTTGGATGGTTCATTATATATGTATGAGGAAGGATGTATAGAGATTTCTAACTTTGAATAAAAAAAAATAAGCGAAAGTTCGCTTTTATTTTTAAAGCATCAATTTTACTAATTAGTTATTATTCTCTTTTTCGAAAGAAAGTTAATGAATATGTGAAACTGTGGCAACTAAAAGATTTTTATTACAAAAAGTTGCATCATTATTTTTCGAATTTCAAACAAATTCAGCAAACGATAATGAGTAATTATTAATTTGCGAAAGAAGATGATGAAAGTAGTTGGCGTTTAAAAGTTTGAATTCGAAATAAATTATAAGCTGAAGGCCCTGTTTGGCGAATTTTTTTCAGAGGTGTATAAATAGTGCGTTTTTTGTTGGGCACAAATACTGTGTGGAAGCGGTTTTAAGTGACAGATTCTGTAACAAACCAACTTTTATTTAAAAATAACATTTCACTCCCTGTTTCCAGAACATGAGCGAACAACAGCAATCCAACGCCCTGGATGGCAGCAACGCCGACGTCCAGAAGATCGTGCTGTGGCAACAATTTGCCCATCTGCTGTGCCCGTCCGTCCAGCAAGTCGTCGAATTCGCCAAGAAAATTCCGGGGTTCCAGGAGTTGCCACAAGATGATAAGCTGCTGTGCATCAAGCTGGGATTCTTCGAGGTACTTGCCTAGCTTCTAGTGATTAGTTATGGTTTTCTAGTAGTTAGTAATAGATTTCTATTGATCTGTAATAGTTTTGTAGTGATTAGTGACAGTTTTGTAGGGATTAATTAGTTTTATAGTAATTTGTAATAGTTTTGTGGTAATTTGTAATAGTTTTGTGGTAATTAGTAATAGTTTTCTAGTAATTAGTGATTGTTTTTTTAGTAATAAGTAATAGTTTTCTAGTAATTAGTAAAAGTTTTTTGGTAATTAGTGATAGTTCTCTTGTAATTTGTAATAGGGTCAGGTGAGGTAAAATAGGTCAAAAAACAGCAAATTTTGCATTCACACCTTCAGAGCAATAAAAATATCAATTTTACCAGAGTAAAAAATATATCGGATATGCAAATGAACATTTATTATAGCGTTTAAAGTAAAATTTCATGGAATCAACAAATCATTGATATTGATTAAATGTTTGAAAAAGTGCTGTTTGTGACTGTACGATGTCGCCCTTAACGGTTGCGTTGGGTGCCTACTCGGGTGTCGGCTCGGCACTTGACTGTGGTTCTAAAATACGACGCCCATCGCCAATAGCCCTCGTGTAGCCCTAGTGCGACGATAATTCAAACTAAACATGGTATCCGCGTTAATGCCTAGTCATTGTTAGTTCTCAGGATTATTTATAAAAATAGTTTTTTTCTTGTTTTTGAGCAGAGCTTTTGTTTTTTCTACAATAAAAAAAAAGTGTCTGTCTGACAATGTCACATCATAGCCTTCCCAGACTATACAAGGTGTCCGTAAAAGAATGTCCGAGTTTTAATGGTATATTAGAGGAGTTTATTTTTATACTAAATATAACAAATCATACATGGCATTGAAGGAAAACTAACCTAGTTCTTCCTATAAGTGTTCAATGTGTGCGCCTTTAGTGATACGGAACACATCCAAACGAAAATGCAATTCTTCCCGTCTGCAGCAAGTCCGGAGTAATGGAAGCAACAGCCTGTGCAATTCTACCTTTCAATGTTGGTCAATCGTGGGGGAGCGGTGGACCCGATCTTTTACGAAGCCCCAAAGGAAGAAATCACAAGGCGTGATGTCAGGTCACAAATTGAAACTCGGACATTCTTTTACGGACACCCTATATATGAATCGATACTTGTAAAAAATTCGACGGAAAAACTTTATTTTCATTAATTCATGTTTCATTATTTCATGCTGCTTTCATTCAAATGTTTCAAAAGGAAAAGTAGCATTGTGGAAAATTCTTAAATGGATGTGTCACCTTTTTTCATTTATCAATTCATATCAGCATGTTGTGTTCAAACTGGTACTTTTCTTGAACTAGTTTTATATTAACAGAGTTGCCACGGTCCTTGAAAAGTGCTTGAAAAAAAAACATTGATTTTCAAGGTCTTGAAAAACATTATCCATCTTGAAAAGTCCTTAATTTTTTGGGCTGACGAATTTATCTTGAAGTGTTGCAAATGTTTATTTTGGCTTCATTAAAAAACACTTTTTCAATGTGAATCAGTTCCTATTTTATTTTTTGATTTATTGTTTGTATAACCCAAGAAGGCAGAGCAAGTGATTTTAGGTTGATTTTTTATAATTAAATGGTTATTTTATAACACATATTTAAGTTCATTTGAAAGTTGGAGAGCTCTGAGTCGTTTTCTAAATGACTTTTTTAAAAACTATCGTGAAATTTAGGTGTTGCATGTTCGAGTATACAGTCCTTGGAAATGAAGAAATATATCCTTGAAAAGTCCTTAAATAGTCTTTGATTTTTTTTATCAAAAAGTGTGGCAACCCTGTATATACATGAACATTAGTGTTTTTATAACATTTGTTATTTGTGTCTGTCAACAGGTGTGGCTTGTGCAAGCTTCCAGGCTGATTTCCCCGCAGGATTCAACAATCACTTTCACCGACGGAACGACGATTTCCAGGCAGCAAATGGAGATCATGTTTGACGTAATTGGTTTCCTTATTTAGTTTATTTACTTTTTCCTTAATAGTTTGTAAGAGCAGGTTTCTGAAAAAAAACCTTAAATGCTCCAAAAATTCAGTGGACGAGTCCATTAATAGTTTTTTTTCTTTTGGTGTATGCTTTGGGTCCGTCTGTACTTGATTTATTATGAAATCAAATTATTTTAATGGTCTAGTTTCACATGGGATCTGGCAACAGCCCTGCGTTCTTGTTTTCATTTTTCTCGAATTACTTTTGTTGCTATTCGAAATTGAGTTTTCTAAGAATAAGTTATTTTAGTTGTTATTTTTTAAAATAACTTCTTGCTGTGCTGTTGGTTGTTTTAATCATTTTTCAAGGAAAACTTGCATTGAAAGAAGTTGGAATTTAAAAAAAAATAAAAACTAAAATATTCTTAGAAAACTCAATTTGGAATACCAAGGCAAAAGTAATTCGAGAAAAATGAAAACAAGACCGCGGAGCTGTTGCCAGATCCCTTGTGAAACAAGCCAATAGAAAATTTTGACGCTTGTTGTTATAGCTAGAAATTTAGATTATATATAAAATAAAGCTAAATATTAAAAACGTACCTGGTTTAAAAAAACAAGAGTAACTTTGCATGATTTTGATTTGGTTCTTTGTCCTTGCTTAAATATTTTTTTTCAAAAGTGGGATAAATTATGTGCAAATAAGGTTAGTGCTAACATAAATTTAACCACCTCTGTATCACTTTATTTCCTTTTATTTCAACCTACTTAGTTGACTTGTTTAATTAATAACCAGAATGTTTTTTAAAGAAAAGAAGAAAGTATTCATATCATAATTAACTTAAATTTGTACTTAAATAGAATTGTTTTCGGAAGAATCTTTATAAATTTTGTTTTTTGGGGCATATTTTTCGTCAGGTAACGTTTTTTTCATTTTATTACTACTTTTATGAAGTATACAAACAAACATTAATCTCCTGTTTCGCTTTTAGGCTACCCCAAATCCATTTAGTTTTTCTAAATTACAGGGTTCATACGCCTCCTGAAATTCCTGAAAAACTCAGATTTCAATCAAACTCAAATTTCATTTTTATTTTTTAAGGGCCCTTATAACTCCTGAAATTTGTGTATCATCTCCTGATATCCCCCTCTCCTGAAAAAAAAATTGACAACATGAATTATTTTTCTCTTTTCTCAGTTGGTTTTCTCTCGTACTTTATCAGGATGTCTACCGGGCAAAAAAGTCACGAAATTAAAACAAAGGTCACGAAAATTTAAAAAATCTCCATAAAAGGCGATTCCCCCCCAAAAAAACAAAAGGGGGTTGGCTTTTACACCAAAGCCTCAAATTTTCCACAACATTTACACCCCTAGTTTCCTTCATTCTTGGTCTAAGTCACTAGACCAATACAGTAATAAACACACATATTCAAATTTATTTCGCTATACTCCCTGAATTTACATCGCTGCATCCTGAAAAACTCGTTAGAAACTCCTGAATTTCACTATCATTGAGTATGAACCCTGAAATTAACAAACTAAATAAACTACCTTAAATAAATGTAATTTTTTCTGAACAACTTCATTATAAAAACTACTGAATTTCTACAAGTAAAAATAAAATATACTTTAAAAAAAAAATCCCTATTTTTGTTCGCTAATATAAATATATTTATGTTTTTTATTTATTAGATTTTCTCTAATATTATGTATTTTTGAAGCTAATTTTTTTCATGTTATGTTGCAGAGAGACTTTGTGAACCAGGTGTTCAACTTTGTTCACTGCTTCAACGACTTGCAACTGAGTGATGCAGAGATTGGCCTCTACTCGGCTGTTGTCTTGGTGACTGCAGGTAAACAGAATATAAATTACTCTTAAAACCTTTTAAAATACAGTCAGTGGCGGATTTCCATATGTGCCGCCTATAGGCTGAACCAAAAATTGCCGCCTATAGGTAGGTGGGGGTAAAAATCGATTCAAAAGTTGATCACCAATGGTTGATTTGTCTCATTGTAACCCGTTGTTCAATGAAAGTTCGTGCCCCTAAATTACTAAATTAATTAAGTTTAAAAAATGCCGTAAGAATGTTTTTCATCATTTAGATGTAATTGTTCTCATCTCTTACTTTAATGCTACATAAAATAGGGCTTGAGGTGAAATACTAACAAATAATCCAATGTATTCCAGAACTTAAACTTCAGTTGCGTTTTGAAAGAATTGCCTCAACATGTGTCTAAAAATAAATAGGCTTGTTTTTCAAAATAAAGTGAAACGGGGCAAATTCACGCAGCCTCAAAACTTTAGGAATTCCCCAAAGGTATTATCTACCCCCTTTCGACCACAATGCATGGAAGGTTTTGCGGAAGTCGAAGAAAATTTGCCGCTGTAGGCTCTAGCCTATTTAGAATTTAGAAATCTGCTACTGAATACAGTATAGACAGGGGCAAGCTGGATAACGCAAATAAATCCACAAATCTGAGAAATGAATCAATTGAGGCTTGGATGTACATTTAATTCAGGGGTCGAAATTAACTTTTTATGCCAGGTGCACAAGTGCACCCAAGTCTTGTGACTTGGTGCACTAAATAATAGTTAGGTGCACAAATATAAATATGTGCACACATATAATATAAATAACAAGTTAAAAAACAAATTTTTCTTCATAAAAATTGACTAAATGCAGGGTTTCCGTGCATATGAAGTGTCATGAATTTGGATGAAAAACAACCAAAAGTCATGGAAATCTATGTATTCGAATCGCTGGAATTTTGCAACTTTCGGATCGCTGTCGTTTCTTGACTTTCGAATCCCCGGAGTTCCGCGACTTTCGGAACTTGGGTGCACAATTTTTTTTTTTAGGTGCACCCTCTAATT
This sequence comes from Oedothorax gibbosus, assembly GCA_019343175.1. NCBI lineage: Eukaryota > Metazoa > Arthropoda > Arachnida > Araneae > Linyphiidae > Oedothorax > Oedothorax gibbosus. The sequence continues at coordinate 529,082 of CM033280.1, read as the reverse complement.
TCGAACCCTGATTTAATTGTACATTTCTACATTCTTCATTTTAAATGCACGTGGTAAGATTTTATTCAATGTATTAAAGCACTACTAGAGTAGCATACCATTAAGAATCGGCAATCGTTTGCTTTTTTGAAGATTGGAAAATCGGAAACTTATCGCATTGTTTCGCCATTATTTGCAAAGCATCACATTGTTGTGGGATTGGTAATGAAGCAAATAATTTGTAGCTATTTTTTAGCTTCCACACTACATTTATAACGTAAATAGTGGAAGGTATTATAATCGTTCAGTCCGTCCGTCTGTCACCCACTTTCACAGAACCAATCGTAAGTTTCACAAACAAGTGGGATACGTCATTTTGAAGCAAAAAATCAGATTAGGCTACATTCCGAATTTCATTAAAAAATTTAAATTAGAAGTTTATTTAAAATTTAAATAACTAAAAATTTAATCTACATTGAAATAACATGCGAATTCCATTTTAATTCAATATTTTCACTGCTGCCATTTCGTTAAACGTACGAAAAACTTTATTTAAAATAAAAATAAAAACTTTGAATATTTATTTAGGGGCTGTGCACATATAACGTTATCAATTTTACACATATTTTTGACCCCCTCCCCCTAACATACGATATCAAACGTTATCATTACACGACCCCCCCCCCACTCTATGATATCATTATATCAGGTACAAAAAGAAAATAATTTAAGTTTTTAATTCTATATCACACCCATTCCTTCATAAAATTATTGGTGTACAGTCAATATCAATACCATAATTATCAGTAATGTTTTATAAACAGTGGAGGGGGGGGGGGATTTGGCTGGAGTGTAGGTGTGATATTTCTGGTGTTATTTCAATCAATCGAATATTGTGTTTCATGCCTTAAATTTCTTTAAAAATGATTTCACACAATTAAATTTAGAAATAAACTCGGGAATATTGCACAATGTACGAAAATTGAAAATAAATAAATAAAAAATGATAATGTAATCAAACTTAACCTCCCCTCCCCTTCTCGATATCCTACGGTATCATTTGGCTTACTCCCTCCCCCCTAAAATTATAACATTACATGTGCACAGCCCCTTATGTGATATAATTAAGTTTGGATTTTTGTAATATCACAATAGAGTTCGTTTGAAGGTTCATTATACATGTATGAAAAAAGATGCATAGAGAATTCTAACTATGAATAAAAAATATGCAAAAGTTCGCTTTTATTTTTAAAGCATCAATTGTACTAATTATATATTTTTCGAACTGTAAATTAATTTAACGAACGATAAATAACTGAATTTTCGAAAGAAATGTAAATGGGAAATTGTGGCGACAAAAAGATATTTATTAAAAAAGATTACATCATTATTCTTTGAACTTGAAACAAATTTTGCAAACGATAAAGTCTAATTATTAAATCTGAGAAAGAAGATTAATGAAAATAGTTAATTTTGGTGTTCAAAAGTTTGAATTACAACTAAAGGCCGTGTTTGGTGATTTTTTTCTGAGGTGTGTAAATAGTTTGTTTCCTGTTTAGCACAAATGTTGTGTGGAAGTGGTTTACGTGACAGATTCTGTAACAAACCTACTTGTTTACATTTTAAGGATAAAAATATTCAACCGGTTAAAGTGGTGATTTGATTAAACAGTGTAGCCTGGTTAAGAGGTACCCCACTGTATTACGTTAGTTTTAGCTTCCACACTACGTTTATAACGTAAAAAGTGGAAGGTATAATCGTTCAGTCCCTCACCCACTTTCATAGCCCAAACTACAAATGCTACGGACAAGTGTAATACGTAAAAAAATTCAGCGCATCGAAATTAGAATTGGTTAAGAATTGGAATAAGGTTACGTTAGTTTTTAATGTGTAGTAATTTCAACTGGTTGGTCAGAATTTAGATTCTTGAGTAAAGGAAGATAAACTTCCTGTATTGCTCCAGAATTAAGTTCTTAATTATACATAGTACTTTATATTAAATTTCGGATGTTTTTTTATAAAACATTGTAAAAGAAAATATAGTTAATGGGTAGTAAAAGGAAATAAACTATATTTCAATTTCAAAATCAGTAGTCGGTTATGTCGAAAATGAATGCACTATCATGACATGGTTTCTGCTGGTCTTAAAGAACTGGTAAAACAGCTAATTTTTCAAAACTAGTAAATGAAATGCCTTTTTCTCAAAAAGGTATGATTTTTGTTGAGTTCCTAAAAGGAAATTCACACACTGTTTATGATAAATGAATATCTTTACCAAGTTGGTCCAAGTCACTTTTAAAGAGACCCATCTACAATAATAAAAGAGAGTCTGTCTGTGTGTCTGTGGATCGTAAAAGACCTACTTATACTGCCCTCAGAAATTCGAAATTTTTTAGATGGATTCCCTTTAATACCAACGTGTGCACCGGAGGCTTAGTTTTTTCACATTTGGTTCCATTTTTAGAGAAAATTTGAATTTTCTGAAAAAAAATACACCACTTTCGCTCAAATCCGATAATTTTTTCCCTTTCGTGTTGCCATTCGACGGAAGAAATTAAAATGAACTCAAAATTGTTTTAAAATTGAAATTGCTTTTATTTTCTTGCCATTACCTTCAGAAACTAAATTAATGATTTGAAAAATAATTGAACGTGCCAATGAGCTAAATGTTTTTTAAAAAAAACCCAGAACGGAGGTTTTGACGTGAAATAACATTGTTATACAATTATGGTTAATTTTGAATTTATCAGGAAAATTGCGATGACAGTAAGTTCATATTGAGGAAGATTTTTGTGATATGAGGATGTGCATTTTATCGTGATGTATTTTTATTTTGGAATTTTAAAGCAATATAAGTAACGAGATTTTATTCTTTATAATGAACGGGAACAAAGGCAAAGCTTATTATCCTCTAGCAAATTAACGACACATATACTTTGATCGATTTGATATTCTTTTAGTCTGTGCAAAGAACTGGTATTTATTTGCTAGTTCTAAAATAAAACAATTTGAGTTCTATGAAAGTATGTTGTGAACTTTTCCCAGTGTAAATGCGTTAACTTAGTTGAGTTAGTAAAGAGTTAATTTTTTGAAAGTTTGGTTTAATTTTCTCCCTTTAAAAATTGTGTTCAGTATCTGTAAACTGTTTATAATTTTTTTTTCCAAATGTTTTAGCAATTAATAAAATTTTATCTAATATCATAAACGTTAATGATAACTATGGAATATGAACCTTTTTATTTGGAGCAATTTTTAAAGAGCATTACTTTAGATATTTCAGTCATTGAGCTAGAAGAAAAGTGGAGTGAGATGTGTGATTCACTGAACAGGGCAGCAAACGAGCCGGTTCAATAACGAGACGCGGAGGAATACACGGCACTGCAGCAGAAACGAACTGGGCAGAAGACCTAGAAACTTGCCTATTTCGCTATTGGGTTCGTCAACGCTGGTTCTTAGCTAGTGATCCACATGGTTATTTCTTAAAAAAGTTGCAATTTAAAATGAAAGAAAGTTAATTTCTTTCGAACTAAAAATGTTAAAATACATTTAGGAGCCCAAGTCAATATGATAGAGGGGTCTCATACAAGCATTGCACACAAGTGTAGGGAAAATAATCCTTTTCTGCCCGGTTCGCTGAAAAGGGTGTGAGTGGGTTTTCGGCTTGCTGACACCTCACTCCAGTTTCCCTTCTAGCTCAATGATCTCAGTTTTTATTTTTTAATTATTTAAGGAATAATTATGGGCAAAAATTACTTTTATTATGAATGAGTAGAAGTAACTTTTAAATTGTTTTATATACATTAACTATTTTTAGTGTGTGGTTATACAAAATATTGCATGAAACACATGACAATTTAAACATTTTTAATCTTCATGAAATAATTATTTGATTTATCCGTAGCTTGCTCTTTAAATAAACATAATTCCACTCATTTGAAAAAGTTTGGTTTATTAAACCTGGTTTTACTAAATTTATTCTGAACTGCCGACCTATAAACGGCCCGTGCAGACAAAAATGTCCGACGAATAATACACCGTGAAGAGGGAGCGCACGTTAAATATCCTTCAAAGTCCTAACGCTGCATAGGATGTCGCCCTTCACTGTTGCGTTGGGTGCCTACTCAGGTGACGGCTCGTCACTTGACTGTGGTTCTAAAATACGACGCCCGTCGCCAATAGCACTCGTGTAGCTCTAGTGCGACGATAATTCAAACTAAATTTATTCTGCCATTAAGGGGGGGGGGGGGGCGATACATGTAAAAATCACCAATGTGTAGCTCTAGTGCGACGATAATTCAAGCCTTACCTATTTTCCTATGTTTTCCAGAGCGCGAGGGCATCTACGACGTGAAATCCCTGTCCCACCTCCAGGACCAGATGATAAGTGCCCTCCGGTACAAACTGGGCGCCGCACAGAACCCCAACTCCGCCGTGCCCACTCTGCTGGGAAAGGTCCGAGAACTGAGGGCCATAGGAGAGGCCCATGCCCAGCACCTGCGCTGGTTCAGGTCGAACTGGCGGCACCTCAACATCCCCGCGCTTTTCGCGGAGGTGTTCGACATTCCCAGCAGGCCGGAGGGAGAGGGTGGAGGGAGGTAGACGACTTCTATCTGGAGGAGGTGAGTTTACATATTTTTAGCTTCCACACTACATTTATAACGTAAAAAGTGGAAGGTATTATAATCGTTCAGTCCGTCTTTCACCCACTTTCACAGAACGAACCGCATGACGCACAAACAAGTGGGATACGTCATTTTGAAGCAAAAAATCAGGCTAGGGTTACATCCCAAATTTCATTTAAAATTTTAAATTGGAAGTATAATTAAAATTTAAGTAACTAAACATTTAATCTACATTGAAATAACATGCAAATTCCATTTTCATTCAATATTTTCACTGTTGCCATTTCCTCAAACGTACGAGAAACTTTATTTAAAATAAAAATAAAACTCTTGAAAGAATATTTATTTATGTGATATGATTCAGTTTGGATTGATGTCGTATCACAACAGAGTTCTTTTGATGGTTCATTACATATGTAAGAGGAAAGATGCATAGCGAATTCTAACTTTGAATAAAAATATGCAAAAGTTCGCTTTTTTTTTTAAAGCATCAATTTTACTAATTATTTATTATCTTTTTCAAAGGAAAGTTAATGAACATGGGCAATTGTGGCCACGAAAAGATATTTATTTAAAAAAAAATTTGCATTATTATTCTTCGAATTTCAAAAAAATTTAGCAAACGATTATGAGGATTTGCGATTGAAAATTAATTAAAATAGTTAATTTTGGCATTTAAAAGTTTGAATTAGAAATAAATTATTAGCCCTGTTTGGCAAATTTCTTTTTGAGGTGTATAAAGAGTGAGATTTTTGTTGATCACAAATATTGTGTGGAAGCGGTTTAAGTGACAGGTTCTGTAACAAACCTACTTGTTTTAAATTTTAGTGACATAATATGAAATGTAAGGTAAGGATAGTATTGCTAGGGGGCGGGGGGGGGGTGCTAATCTAATAAAGTTGTTTTAAACATTAGTCAGTGTCTGCCTGAAAAAAAATCATAATTTTTTTTTAATCAAAGTAATTGTTAGAGGTATCTTTTTCTTTTTTCCCCAAATTCTTATGTCTTGAAATTATTTGTCTTGCTTGGTTCAAAGATTAAATAGAGGGGAAGATTTGGCAGAGGTAGACTCCTATGTGAAGGACGTGAGTTGGTCATGACTCTTTTTGACTAGAAATTGTTTTTGAAGCTTGTGTTGTGATCGGAAGGTGTATAACTGAAGGATTATAACTGTACAATAGTATAGAGCCAAAAGTAACTCTTTTCTGCGATCTTGGGGGAGACAATGGGTGGTAAAGCTATCAACAACCCTAATAGTATTTGGCAAGAACACTAACACCATTAATTGCCATAAAATTTTTAAGACTGCTTTAGGAGCTTTTAACACCAGGATTTCATTGCACTTAGCAAAAGAATTACTTATATATTTTGTTGTGCAATTTTGTAAAATATTGATTGCAAATAACTACAATTTGACGATTTTCAATATTTTTGAAGAAACTCTTGGAGAATTGGTTGATTGTTTTCTAAATGTTTTTTTAAAACTGCTTTGCCTTTTTGTTCTTTCTTTTACCAAACATTAAGTTTAGTTCAACTGCAGTAGTAAAAGAAGTGTACCGATTCATGATATTTGTTAAATATAGTGATTAGTATAAATCGGTACACTTCTTTGTACTGTTGCAGTTGAAAATTAAGACTGAGTTATTTTGTAAAGCCTGTTGAAGTTGCAAACTAAGTAATTGTTAGAGGTTTCTCCTTCATTTACCAAAATATTTATGGTTTGTTTGGTTAATAATTAATTAACATTTACAAAATTTAAATTGTTTTTCTTTAAAATGTTTTCGTGTGATTATTGAATTTACAAAAGAAAGATTCTGCTACAATTTTGTTTTATATTGCGTTTGTACACTTATTAAAAAATCTTATCACATAGATTTTTTTTTTACATTACAAACTTAGCATTTCTATTTGTTTCATGCTGCATATCTATAATAATAAAAGAAAGAGTCTGTTTGTCTGTGGATCGTGAAAGACCTACTTATACTGCCCTCAGAAATTTGAAATTGTCTGTGGATCCCCTTTAATACCAATGTGTGCACCTGAGGCTTAGTTTTTTAATATTTGTTCCATTTTTAGAGAAAATTCTAATTTTCTGAAAAAAAAATACACCACTTTCGTCTCAAATTCGATCATTTTTTCCCTTTCGTGTTGCCATTCGACAGGAGAAATTAAAATGAACACAAAAAATTAATTATAATTGAAATTGCTTTTATTTTCTCGCCATTACCTTCAGAAGCTAAATTAATGATTTGAAAAATAATTGAACGTGCCAATGAGCTAAATGTTTTTTTAAAAAACCCAGAATGGAGGTTTTGACGTGAAATAACATGTTATACAATTATGGTTAATTTTGAATTTATCAGGGAAATTGCGATGACAGTAAGTTCATATTGAGGAAGATTTTTGTGATATGAGGATGTGCATTTTATCGTGATGTATTTTTATTTTGGAATTTTAAAGCAATATAAGTAACGGGATTTTATTCTTTGTAATAAACGGGAACAAAGGCAAAGCTTATTATCCTATAGCAAATTAAATGACACATATACTTGGATCGAAGTGATATTCTTTTAGTCTGTGCGAAGAAAGGGTATTTATTTGCTAGTCATCTCATATAATATTTTTCTCTTTCCAGATTCTAAATCATCCGACATGCTGGCATGAACGTTTTCAATGCAGCTCCATATGATTCTAAAACGTAGCATCTAGAGTATATATACGTCAAACAGTTTCCAAGAGGAAGAAAAAAAACGACTTCTAAATTATCACTTACCTTACAAAAAGAACTGGGTCTAAACTTTTCATTACCTTTCTTTCATCCTGTAGATATCATGTTGTTCTTGGGGCCACGTCTTATCCGTTATTTATTGGTCTTTGGTAGAGCAAAATCCGTATTCTGTGTAACGAATGGAGTCGTTTTAAGGTAAAAAAAACAACCCCTTATGGCGAACCTATAAGTTTCTCTGTTTGACATGCAGGGTATGAACAGTGGTATTTGTATGGTGGACCATGAAAATGGTTTAGATTTTATTGAATTGTATGTTGGAATCGTCGAGATCTAGGTTTATTCTGTCGTTTGCAGTTGGCTCTCAATTTTTGGGTCCATAATTATCATAGTAGTTTCAACTTTATTTGTTTATGTTTCTAGTTCATAGAATGATGTCTATGTCTAAATAATGCATTGGCAATAAATACCAAAAGTTTTATAGTTATCTTCAAGGTACAGAATTGAAAGTTATGGTTAAAAAAAGTTATTGAATTTAATGAATAAATAGAGAATTATTTAAGACAAAGTAATTCTAAAGATTATTTAGGTGACAAAAGTAGATTCAAATAAGATTATTTTTAGTTTTTTTTTTTAAACATTACTTTTTTTTTGGCTGCGAAGTATTCTCGAACAATTAGTAATTCCTCAATTTTTAATGTTTTTTACCATATTGGTATAATTTTTTTTGGTTTAGCTTTTAGTTAACCTTTACATTTGAGAGCCAATGCAAGTTTAGCAATGACCTAACAGTGCAAAATCAAAAAGAGGTGTAATAGAAAAGTAGGCAACGTAATTTGGGTGATAGGACCAAATATGGTTAAAAAAGGTGCCGAATTGAAAGTTTATGGTGTGTACATAAATATCTTTTGAGAGAATCAAAAGTTCGAATGTTTCCGTCGATCAGAGCTTTTATGTACGCTAGAGTTACTATATTGTCTACTAGAGTTGTGGCAACCTTAATTGTTATGGTAAACACATTTACCAAGCAATGGGTATTAGCCTAAACTAAACTCCTCGGCGCAACAGCCCATTACTGGGCCAAGGCCTGCCGTGCCCAATTCAGTTTTCGTGACCAAGGGCTCTGGGGTGCTAGGCATATGTCCCGGTAAGGTGGTCAGCCTCACGCGGAACCCCCAGTGTTGAGTATTAGCCTAGAGGGCACTAATTTGCCTTGTGAAAAAAAGTGTTGAAAGACCGCACAACTACAACTCGTTGTGATTCTTCGGTTCATGTTGGTACAAGTCAATATTGAATGTCCTGTGGAACGCTGTTGGCCAAGAGGGCATTAAATCGCCTCAAAACTTCAACTTGTCACAACTCTTCTGCAATATTTAGTGACTCTGGAGTATGCTGTGCTGGCTATGTGATTGCTTGTGTTATGATGCCAATATGTATAATCAAAATATCGTTAAATTTAGGCTACTTGAAATTCTTATAACACAGTATTTTTGTGATTTATCTTTTCATGGTGTATATACTTACCCCTTTTATTATTATAGTTATTATTAACCTGGTGAGTAGGTTTTTGAATTGAGCTGTTTTGAAGGCTATTATATGAAAAAGTACTTGTCGATATATTTGCATATTCAATATGTGTTCTATAAACATTAATTGTAATTTTTATTTTTCGATTATGTGAAATAGTTTAGTGTTGGAGATGTGTTTAGTGCACTTGCTAACTGATACTGGTGATATGCATTGATTTTTGAAATGCAGATTTTGTTTTTTTTAAATCTTTTAATTCCATAAAAATTGCCTTTTTAAATGACCAATATTAATTTATAACTATATGAGGATTATTATGATTTTTAATTTAACCTTGTGATGTAACTTTACTCATAAGTTTGAATTGTAACCATAATTTCCTTTAAAAAAAATAATGGCGACGAATTTGTATCCATTTTTTTTAACCTTGTGACAAGATTTTACCGATAAGTTTGAATTGTAACCAACAAAGTATTAAGATGTTGCGAAGCTTGAATTTAAGACATTTTGTAATTTAGTTTGAAGTACAAAAGTATATATAGTAGATTTTATTTCACGTATTGTATTTAACATTTTCAAGCGGAACATAAGTTTATTTAGAGTTTTTTTTTTATTTCTTCCGAACATAATTTTAACTTTAATTTTTATGTAAATGTGATATTAAATGTAAAATTAATATTCATAAATCTTTCCTTTGAATATATTTTAAACTTTTTATGTTGGCAAGATGTGTAACATTGGCACTGGACTAATTGTACAAGTTCTGTCACTTTTCCCAATATATATATTCAATTGCAATGAAACCTGTGATTATATTTATACAAGGCAGAATTATATGTTGATGTTCACAATGCATCTGATCTTTTCATGTGGGCTTTTGTGATTGCTGTTTATTAACCTCTGAAAAGTTTTTTCAAGTAGCACAACATGTATAAAAGATGTCACATTATTTTCGACATTATGGCTCAAGCTGTGTTTTATATCGATTTAAAAATGATGTTGTAAAACAATTTAAAACTCCATTCTATAACAATTAAAAAATCTGAACTCCTAGACGGAGCATCAATTGTGGGTTTTTGTGTGAATTATACTGTTTGTAGTTAATAATTCACCTTTATACACACAAAATCCGACTGTTGGTTTATAGTCATGACTTCAGTCCCTGGACCAATTATTCGACGCACTGCAAGATGTCATGTAAAATATCAATTACCGGGGGATATTGTACCGTTTTATTATTTTAAATTGATTTGTTTTTTATTTTTTATATTATCCAATCAATTACCGATTTATTTGACATAAATAAAACAGCATTCATTTAGAAAAGCATAAGTTTATTAAGTTTGAAAGAAAAGTGACATTAATGTTAGCAAAAGTCAATATTGAGTTGAGCCACCTTTAGCCGCTATCAAAGCTTTCATTCTGCGCGGCATGCTATCCATGCAAGACTGGACTGTCTCCTGCATTTGAGGAGGATGATTCCACACATAAATCATCTTATAATAAAAAAATTAATATAAATTAATCTTAATCATCTTAAAATAAATACAAATATGTAGTCTACAACAATTCTTTTAAATAAAAAATCAATTTGGATCAATTTTGTAGTTAAAATATACCATTACTGCATAAAAATTCTTAAGAAACATAGAATTACTAAATAAAATACAGTGCGTCTAATAACTCCAAGTAACTCCATTAGTCCAAGTGAATCTTGCATTGACCCATTGTTTGCTGAAATTGTCTTTAAATGTTTAACTTATGTAAGAAAGTAAACAAAAAACAACTTTAGGGTTTGACTCTATAATTATGCTGTCGAAAGGTCTATTACGAAACTAAATTTTTTCAATATAAAAGGGCTCAAATGTTAATTTAGGACATGGTTAAGCCTTTTGTTTAACTTCAAACCAAATATAAACTTAATGTCTTACCATGCAAACATAAAACAGGGCATAAAAGTAGTTATTCAATAAATTAAATGAGATCCCAGTTTCAAAATGTTCCTTTTGTAAAGTCTTTGACATCTTTAAGACCTCTTTAAGGTTTATGACCAAGGTCCCTTGACCTACGTTCGAAATCGCTTTTGTGTAGCTCTCGTGTGATGTTCCTTCAGCCAAATAAATGTCACTCGACTGTGGTTCTAAATTGGGACTCTTGTCAGCAATAGCCCTTCGTGTATTTCCAGTGGGACGATTATTCAACCCAATAGCCCTTCGTGTACGATCTAGTGCGACGATTATTCAACCCAATAGCCCTTCGTGTACGATCTAGTGTGACGATTATTCAAATGCCAATGATTATTCTAATCAAAATGACCAATTTTCTGACATCTTTTAGACGTGCTTGTGTTACTTGGACTAAATAAATACAAAAAGACCCTGCGAAAAGCATCAGCATCATAGTTTTATATATTGGATGCCTTATTGAGAGATGATATATGGAATGTTGTGTGTGTTGAAATTTGAGAGAGAAAGACCATATTTTAAAAGGATAACAAAATAACTTTATATGTATCATAAAGGTTGAAGTAAGTGAAAGGGCCCGGATTTGAAAACTTGGCTTGATTTCTGTCGCCAATAGCTCTAGTGTGAAGATAATTCAAACTAACCTTAATGTCTCGGTGATCCCTCAATTTCCGTCGCCAGGGTGGCTGTAAAATAGTATTTGGCGGGCTTGGCGACAAATCGGTTTTACCTTTTGCTTACTTCAGCCAATATGAATTAAATCAAACATTAAGATGTGGGTGTTTGTAAGCGAGATAGTTTTTATTTGTGGAGTGGTAGTTATTTACAGAATCTCTTGCCTATTCACTTTTATAACATGATGTACACTGTTTAGATTTACTTTTTCCATTGGTAGTAACTATTAACTTAAAAAAAAAATCGTAATGTACTAAGTGTTTAGTAGGATTAATTTTGAATTGTTGAAATGAATCATTGCTTAAAACACTGCCAGTTTGTCCAATTTCATAAAACTAAATTTAAATAATTAGGAACCATTTTCATCAAGATATTTCTGATAATTGTAATTGAACTGTAGCAAAGTACATATTTTTACCATTGTATAACACTTGGAAGAGAGGAGGGTAAAACTCGTCATGGTCTAGTTTATATTATTGACTTTGAGTGAAAAATACTTCTAATGTTTTTTCTAGAAGTGGTAATATTGAGCATTTGATAATAATGGATAGTAAGTGGTTAGAAAGTGAGTAGTTAAACAAAATACAGTATAGTATTTCTAATTAGACCAGATGACCAAAACTAAAGTTGCTTTAAAAATAAAAATCTAGGCGTATGTTGCTGTGTTAAAGCTTCCATTGGAGAAATAGGCAGCCTAACCGTGTGTCTCGTTACCAATAGCTCTAGTACGACCATAGAGGTCGGAAGGAGGTGTAGAGGGGTCCACCAGTTTAGAGAAAATGAAGCAGGGCTGTCAGGTTTTTCGAGCTACTGCGCATAACGTACTAAAACACCGAGGTATCCCAAGATGCACCGCTCTAGCCTGCTTCATTTGTGCGCTACTGCGCATACACAAGGACCTCTTTATTCTCCTTCCTACCTCTATGAGTCTAACTAACTCAACTATAAAACTCAATACTATCAAAATATAACCATGATGTTTGGTAACCCTCGCCCTCCACTTAATGTCTGTGCAACCAAGAAGTGTTCATTCGCATTGAAGAAAGCTGCATTTCTGTGGTATTTTCACTCCCTCAGGCAACACATTCTTAGTATTAAACCCAAGCCAGACCGTCACTGCCAGATTTGTTGTACTTGGCCTGGCTTCTTTAAAATCCCCATATCACAGACTACTTTTTTGCCTGTATTATCCGACTTATTATTTTTTAATGGATCAATAAATCAAAAGTTTTGTTTTTTAAACTGCCAAAAGTGTGTCTTGCCTTTTCTTTTTAGAGAACTATTAGAATGTAGTCAAGTCTGTATAAACACCGCTGGCATGCGAAAATAGCCATCAGGTAACCCTAGTGCGCCGATGATTCAACCTAACTTAACCGCTGGATTGATGCTGTTTACTACCAACTGGTTGTGCCACTAAGTCATTGGAAACTGGTAAAGTATTAGATTTATTTTGGACCAACCTTGCTGGGCCTCTGGCCTGTTGTTGGTTGACAATTTTATTTGTATTTGTATCACACAATCGCGGGATTTGTATTGCGTTCTACGGGGATTGCGCAATCGATGGGCATATCTGCTCTTCTTTCTATGTATTTATGTTTTACTGGGGTTACAAAAACCTGCATGATTCGATTCTACTATAGTGACAGATTTCGAAGGTAATAATCATCTCAATTTTTTTCGACAGGGAGACGCTTTATCCATTTAGCAATAAAAAACTTTTGTTCATAGTCAAAATGACTATAGAGTTCTGCAAATGCGAAAACAACGCATGGTATAATAGAAGGTTCAAATACAAAAATAGCTTAATTTAAAACAATTCAAAGAAATTAAAAAAAACCCCTTATATTTATAACTTGTAGATATAATAAATGTCATCCAGAAAAATGAAAAACGAATAAATCATCGAATAAATTTTGTTACTTTTTCTTATACTACTAGGGGGCTCCGCCCCCTGCTCGCTATCGCTCGCCAACCCGTGCGCAAATAGGTTTCGTACTTTTCCTTTGAAATTGCTTACATTTCGGACCGGTCGGACTGCATGACGTCTAAAGAGCTTCTGTGACCTTAAAGTTGAGTAGACCATGGATAGATACATAAAGACAAAAACACTATCATTTACGTAAACAAAAAATGGTGAAACGTAACACGTAGGGAGATCCTTGCAAAAACGCATCTCACAACGAAAAATAAAACTAAAAAGTAGGTTTGTTACAGAATCTGTCACTTAAACCGCTTCCACACAATATTTGTGCTCAACAAAAAACGCACTATTTATACACCTCAGAAAGAAATTCGCCAAACAGGGCCTTCAGCTTATAATTTATTTCTAATTCAAACTTTTAAACGCTAAAAATTAACTATTTTCATTAATCTTCTTTCGCAAATTAATGTTTACTCATTATCACTCTCACTCATTATTACTCTAATAATTACAACAATCCAAACTGAATCATATCACATAAATAAATATTTTAATGAAATTTGGGATGTAACCTAGCCGGATTTTTGCTTTAAAACGATGTATCCTACTCGTTTGTGCGACTTGCGGTTCGTTCTGTGAAAGTGGGTGACAGACAGACGAATTGAACGATTATAATACCTTCCACTTTATACGTTATAAACGTAGTGTGGAAGCTAAAAAAACATTTCGCTTAATATGTTGGCTATACAACAAATCATAAAACAATGTTTAACAAGCGTTTCTTTCTAAATGTGCAAAGTAATTAACATGTTCATATCTTGATACTTCCACTTCCATAATTAAAACATCTTCAAAAACTTTCTAAAAAAACAAAAAGGAATATGTGTGGCACATTCGAGTGTACGAATTTTATTTTATTCGCATAAGAATAAATTTTTTAGGATAAATAAAATAAAAATTCTTTCACAGCGGTTTTCCTGGGAATGAATAATAAAAACTAAAAAAAACCCCAAAAGATTAAATAAAAAAAAGAAAGCCATCTGCCAGCTGAAGAAGAAAAAAAAAAGATTAAAGAAGAACAACGCGATCTTTTCGGCCAGCTGGACGAAAAAGATAAAATTACTTGATAGTTGTAACCTGTTCCGAAAATAAAAAACTTTTTGTTCTTTTTATAAAAAATGTAAACATTTTATTCCAGTTTAGCAGAATTAACCTAATAAAATTTTTCAGAGTAATTGTTATGTTAAATGTTTATTTAAAATAATTTTGTCATAATTTTTTACCCTCTTTTTTTACATAATTAAATTTTAATCTATAAACCTTCTATCTTGCTATAATATATTTTAAGGCCAAATCATTTTTTAAAAAAATCTGTAAACCTTTTCTATATATAAACACAAAACCAATGTAAAAAGAACAAGTTAAAGAACTGTTCTTTTTAAAAGAACAGAAAAGAGAGCAACTGTTCTTTAAAAAGAACGTCACAAAATCACACATTTCTGTGGCCGCTTTGCAGAGAAGGAATAAGATTTTTTTTGTGGCTGACTTATTGTAATTTTTAATTAAAAAACTTATTGGAAATTTGAAAAACAAATAAGTGGGCATCGAGGCATAAGGGGGACACACCTGCCCAAAAAAATTTGGGTTTCTGACATCAATATTTCATCATGTTATGGCTGCTAACACTTTCAAATCCTATACTTTAACATAGAGAAAAATTAATTTTTATTTTTAATTAAAAAACTAATTGGAAATTTGAAAAACAAAAAAATTTAGGTCGAGGCATTAGGGAGACACACCTTCCCAAAAAATTTTGGATTTCTAAGATCAATATTTCATGATGTTATGGCTCCGGACACTTTAAAAGAGCTTACTTTTTTTAATATAAAGAGATACCAGATTACAATCTATAATAAAAAAAATGAAATTGTGTGTGCATGGTATATTCCGTATAACTAACATCTTAAACTAGACATCTCTTTGACTCGTAACTTGGCAAAAATCTGTAGTTCATACTTAAGTAACGATTTTTGAACTTTCGGAGCTCAAAATGTTCTATTTTTAAAGAAAATTAGAATTTTTTTGAAAAAAATACACCACTTTCGCTCAAATCCGATGCATTTTTCCTTTCGCGTTGCCATTCGACAAAGGAAATTAAAATAAACACAACAAATAATTGAAATGGCAAATGCTTTTATTCTGTTGCCATTAGCTGCAGAAAATAAATTCATTATTTAAAAAATAATTGACATGTTTCCTGTGACGTAATTTCGTCCAGTCTCCATTCTAGGATTTTATTGTGGGTTTAGGGTTTTATGTTTTCATTTTTCCGCCAAATTACCTAAAACGCGCCAAATGACCAAAACGTTTTTAAAAAATTAATTTTTAATCTGGTTGGTTGTTTCTTCGTTCATCGCTCTAATCTGTATAATTTTTTTTTAGCTATATCTATTTTCTCGCCAAATTATTACCAAAAACGCGCCAAATGAGCTAAAAAGGGTTTTATGCATTTATGGGGGAAATTACGGTGACATTTATACGTGTACAGCATATTTATAGCTTATTTTTATTTTGGAATTTTAAGGAAAGAAAACGTGTCTTTATACTTAATAGCGAGCGGGAACAATAGCATAAGCTTATTATCCTATAACAAATTAAATGGTATATATGCTTTGATTAATTTGATAGTGTTTTTAGTTCGGGCGAAGAACGGGTATTTATTTGATATCTATAGTAATAAAAATGAAGTTTTCTATGTATATATATGTGTGTGTGTCTAATAGATTCATAAACTAGACATTTTTTTGACTGGTAACTTGGCACAAATGCGTAGTTCTCTCTTAAATTATGATTTTTGAACTTTCAGGTTTCAAAATGTTCTATTTTTAGAGAAAATTCGAATTTTCTGAAAAAACTACACCAGTTTGGCTCAAATCCGATTTTTTTTTACTTTCCTGATGCCATCGGCTGAAAAAATTAAATAAAACTTTTAACGAAAACATTTAAAATTGAAAATGTTTATTTAATTCTTTTGCCATTACCTTCAGAAACTAAATTCATTATTTGAAAAATAATTGACATGTTTCAAGTGACGTAATTCCGCCAGTCTCCATTCGCGGATTTTATTGTGAGTTTATTTGATGATTTTTTCATTGATTTTTCTGTTGACTGCATCTATGCATATTTAAGCAATAAATGTATCAGTATAGTTAAGCTATTACTGAACTATGATGGTTAATAAAGGCCATCGCACTAGAGCTGCATATTGGTGTTTTATGTTTTTATTTTTTCGCCAAATACGTTGCCAAACTCGTTAAATTATTAACTAAAACTCGCCAAATGGGCAATTTCTTTTATAAATAATTTATAAGCTGGTCGAGTGCATTTTATAGCGTATTTTTCATTTTGGAATTTTAAGGCAATGAAACGGGATTTTATACTTTATAACGAGCGGGAACAATAACATAAGTTTATGATCCTATAACAGGTTATATGGTACACATATTTGGAACGATTTGATATGTTTTTTAATCCGTGCGAAGAACGGGTATAAATTTGCTAGTTATAATATATAATTGAGGGAGCACACATTTGGTGAGTACGGAGGGACAGACGGAAATTTGATAGCTCCAGCATGTCAATACTTACTTTTTCATTTTTAAAAAATATTCTTTCGAATAAAAGAAGAAAGTTAGGCTAAAAAATGAAATATATCTAAAAAAGAAAAACTACGCTATTTTTGGTTCATGCTAAGCTGGATTTCATGTAAGTGATTAAAAAATGTGTGATATTAAACACATTTTTTAACATTAACAGGGATGAAAAATGCTATCAGTTCATCCTAAGCGAAATTTCTCTTTAAGCGAGTTTACTATAAAGATGTATTTATAAAAGTATATATTTGTGCTGTTCATATAATCCTAAGTTGGGATGAACATTTAAGCCTAAGTCCAGAATCATACACATGAAATTACAATTTGAAAGTACCGCTCTGGGAGACATGTATTATTGATAAGAAGGGAAAAAATAACTTATAAGAAATGCTAAAATTCTGCAACATCGGCGTTTTAGATTTACTTTATTATTGTATTAACCGCAAAATATTCTTTTTTTGATGATATTTTTCCATTTTCGCCTTTTCGTTCCAGCAGCGATAAGAAAAAATGCAGAAAACAAAGATTGGAAAAATAGAATATTGAAGGACTTTGCGAGCGTTTTTTTTTGGCGCGAAAACAACACAAACATATTTTATATCGTAGGAAAATGAGTTATTTGTTTCCGGATTTATTTTGCAGCTTTATTCATAATAAAACTATGAAATATTTGTGGCGATTATAAATATGGCATATTTGTTTAAAAAAAGCATAATGAATAATGTTATTCTCTGTTTTACGTTTTATGATGAGTTCATTTTAGAGAGTGGATTTGGATAGAGTTCATTTTAGTTTTACGATGAGTATATGAGTTTTAAAACTGACTATTTTGACAGTAAAAAATTTCTAGACTATGTTATGCCAAACATGTTGGAACAATTTGAGACGGGTTTCCAAACGATATAGTCTCCAAAGTGCACCTGTGGTAATCCAATAGGAAAAAATAGTTTTTTAAAGCCACATTATTTCCGCTGGATTGAATATTTTTACAAACGGTTTCTTATTGTATCATAAATGTAGCTGGCTTATAGGCATAGATATCAGTTAAAGTATTAGATTGGCAGATCACGTGACCTCCAATGCTAACGACGGGACGCGCATGGAGGCCAAAATAAGATTGCAAAATGGTCAGTGCTGCCACTTTAAGGAGAAAAATACTACGAAAAAATACCATTTAATTCTAAAATTACAAAAAAAAAAAAAAAAAATACTAGAAAAGGATTTAAAGTCACTAAAAAGATTCCAAAATGCAGCTAGTATTTTTACGATATTTTTTTTTGTAATTTTAGAATTAATTGGTATTTTTTTTGTAGTATTTTTCTCCTTAAAGTGGCAGCAACACTGGCCATTTTGCCCCCTTATTTTGGCCTCCATGCGCGTCCCGTCGTTAGCATTGGAGGTCACGTGATCTGCCAATCTAATACTTTAACTTTGATATCTATGCTTACAGGGCTCTATAACCCCGATTTTTGAAATTGTTTGAATATATATATTTTTAATTTTTAACAAAATATTTGAACAAATTTCAGTGGGATTGAGCCCTGTAAGTTGGCAACATTTATCATACAAAAAACTGTTTCTTTGTAAAAATGTTCAATACAGAAGTTTGGAGATCCGCTACAATTCCCCCCTCCTAAGCGATATACAAAACAATAATTATCAATTGAAAATGAACAGAATTTGGAGGCATTTAAGGTTAAGCTTTTGGTTTTGTGTAGAATAATAATATATATAAATAAGAATCAATGTAAAATAAAAACCACAAATCTCGTCAGAAGTAATAAATCTATATCTACACCGTTACAACATTATTTGGAGTTGTTTGGAGTTAAATAAAATTGCGTTTAGACAGTTCGTTTGTTCACTGCTACAGTGTCCAAGGTTCGGTGACAAGTTTTGGAAGGCTCTTTTTTTAATTTGAAAATCTTTTCCCGTAACTAAATGGGTCAGTTTCAGTAAAATCTTATTAACTTTTTTTTTCTGATATGAACTTATGAATGAAACTTCTTTTCACAAACCCAGAAATTTCGGCTCTGTGTATCGTAAAGTGTGCGTCGTTCTCCAAGTGGGTATCTTCGCACCAGAATAAGTTTAGCTTTCAAGTTTTAATATCGGAAGTTCACTTCACCCACAAACGATACATACACCCTGTCCCAAAAATATAGACAAAAGCACAAAATACAATTCCTAGTAAAAAAAAGAATGGGATAAAATTTTCTTCATGTTAAATAGTTAAAATCACTCCATGAGACACAAGTTAAGGTTAATTTTTTTGAAAAAACAACAAATGCAGAATTTATTTAAAAAAACAGAAAATGGAGTGTCCCATAATTATAGACAATATTTGTTCTGTAGATTATATTTAAGGTTAAGGAACACAGTTACAAATCTAAGTATTTAATCGCAATTCCATTACATTTAATCACTTCAAATACACGATTTTCCATCGAAAGTACTAAATTTTGCATTACCTCTCGGGAAGTTCATACCCTGCTTGCTCTATCGCTTCTTTAAGATCGTTGGTCAAAAAATATTGGCGTCCATTTTCATATACTTTTCGCGCTAAATGTACCCACACGTTTTCCATTAGATTTAAGTCTGGACTAAGTGATGGCATGTCCATGACATTGATATTATTCATCGTGAACCACATATTTGTCGAGTTAGACACACGAATAGGCGCCCTGTTTTGTTGAAATACAGTTTGGACCTCCCAGCAAATCCTGTAGTGGAATAAAATAATCCTCTTATATTATCTGATAGTCTTGGGGAGTTTATTTTCTTGCAACAAGTTGCCAAAAGTGTCTGCTTCCCCCCCCCCATTAAATGCCAAACCACCCCTAAGACATCACTGATCCTCCACCTTGCTGTCAACTAAAACTTTTGGGGGTTCGCTTCTTAAAAATCATGGCTCATGCCAGGAAAATTTATATCCATCTGGTCCATCCAAGTTCCACTTCTTCTAGTCACTAAATATTGCTGCTTTTCCTAAAAAAGAAACTACCTCTGGTGGGTCAAGCGGTCAGAGGTGCCCTGAGTGACACGGGCGAGATCAAACAGCCATCGATCACAGGTCTTAGGAGGGAACACGTGATTTCCATTTATGCGTCGATAAGGGGGTCGCCTGACCAGGAATAAGATCTGATGGATGTTTCTTCTTGAGGGGGGGCTGACCTCATCTGTTTTGGTTAGGTACGACGTTAGTGACGACGAAATGACCTGATTTCGTTTCCGGAAAAAAAGAAAGAAATTTGTCACCCATACCAGCTAATAATGTGAAAAATTATAAATTAAAGATTTTCTTAACGATATTTGAAATTTTACCAGATTATTAGACAGCTTAAGTGCTTCAAAAATTAAAAAAAAAGGCTGCATATTTTTCGATGGAGGACATCCTGTTAAGTCTATTAGGCTATTTAAACCGCAAATTTGATATCTTTAATTTTTTTAAATTAAATTTCTGTAGTAGATGATTATAAATGACTTCTCCATACATGACCATTTGAACTTGAGTTAAATTATAAAATTAATCAATTTTAAATGTTATGTGCGTTGATGAAAAACTTTGATGACAATCACGCAACGGGTTTATGCGTCTGTATCTCTCAAACACTGTCCCATAGACGTAAAATGGAATGTAAAAGAAGAATAGAAAATGATTGTCTTCACAAAATGTCTATTTTGTGGTAAAACTACAAGTAAGTTCTAAACCCGGATCTATGGTTCCCATGTAATACTTCAACAATCTTCAGGAAAAAGTTCGAATCATATCAGGGGATCAACATACATACCCCACCCTCTCTATCAATCGGCCATCACCGGCGAATTTGAGTTGCGGCAAACTTTCCATCTCGTCCTTATGTCCCCGATACCAACTGCACCATTACAGGGTTGGGTGGACAAGACTGCAACGAACATATAATAATAAATCTCATGGTTGTAAAAACTCTCCCAAAATTGGCTGTTTCAACACGTTAATCCTTTATGCACTGAATTAGGATTTAATTTTAATTATTCGCCGTTGCCAATTTTAAGACTTTCTGTAAAATAATATATTTCAAGAAAAAAATAGTTTAAACATAAAATGCACTTTATAATGAATTTATTTTCTTCCTTCTTTCTACTTATAATTTACTAAATTACACCAATCATTAGTGAAATTTTGTTGCCATGAATATAATTTGCCTTTTTAGTCTTTAATGTTTCGAAACCGAATACTGCATTGATAAAAGCCCAGCTAACATCTATTTTTTCCTTAAGCAAACAATGTAAAGCAAAACAACGATCTTTTAAAGGGGACTTATAAGTACCATCAGAGCAAAACGAAATGCCACAGGCAACTAAAATTAATTTTTTCTGAATTTAGTTGACTTTAATGTTCTTTTTTATTTTAATGACTTTTTGAACTTTAATGTACTAGAACCGTACGATTCGATCTAAAAGTTCTACCTCCCCCATTTTTACCAAATGAGTAAAGAAAAGTATAACAGTGGCTTTATAAGTGATACTTCTACACTCTTAAAACAAAAGAGTGAAATCCACTCCTACAGGGGAAGTGCATTTTCGGCACCGGAAAGGAGTGGAAATTAACTCAGACTGAGTTAAAACAAGTTATTTTAAGAGTGTAAGTACTGCAGTAGATAAAAGGTTAAAAATGCAGTTACATTTCTTTCAAATTAACAGGCACATTTGGACTCATTACGAAACTCCCGCCTCCATCGGTTGTACCTCATTAAAGAAATTCACGCCTCGATGGATGATAGGGGGAGTTTTTTTTTCGTTTTCGATGGTTAACGGACCAAAACACTATTCTACCGGAAGGCACCAAGAGGGGAGTAGAGAGAGATTGAACCTAAAATCGGTTTTCAGATATTCTTTTTATTTTTTTCTTCTGAATCCAAATTCCAATACAACTCGACCAAGCCTGAAAGCCCAGCTGCCTATGCCCGAACCTGGGACATTTCACATACAAGGCTTACCGGCTGGGCCCAATCCCCCAAACACGCCGGAACCAGGATAAGGAACTGGAAAGGAAGAATACAAATACAAAAATTGTCGACCAACAACAGGCCAGAGGCCCAGCAAGGTTGGTCCAAATAAATCTAATAATTACCAGTTTCAATGACTGTCAAGTTTCTTCTCAAAATCTTCTACTCCCTTCGAATGCACAACATAATCTGGTAATGCATTCCACTCATTGACAACTCTATTGTAAAAGTAATGTTTCTTACTTCCCTTCTAAAGCACGATTTATTCAATTCTGATCATGACCTCTGGTTCGGCTATTTAAGGTAAAAAACCTAAGCCCTCCATGTCTCCAGAAGAGAGTCACGACAGTTTAAGCGGGTTTCACCGGAATCCTGGAACTTTCTAGCTGCCACCACTATTTGGAGCTTTGATTTACCACTTTGCGGTGTATCAAATTTATGCCTTTACCACAAGAGTGGTAAATCCACGCTCCAGACAGTGGTGGCAAAGTTCCAGGGTTCCGGCGCAATCTTGCACGAAACTTTTTAACTGTGTAGTCTGAATTATTGTTAAAGTCAACGAATGTCCTCTACAAAAAATATATGGACTATTCAGGATTGGGAAACTCTTCAATATTTTAATTTGAGCAAATGAGGAATAAATCTTTCAGGCCTCAGATATTGGTCCTACCCTATTTCTGCAGATGCTTTACCAGAGGTTCTTCAACTTTTGTTTTTCGGAACACCATTTATCCAAAAACTGCCCCATCATACCTCGCTGATGTAGTCTGTTAACCTATTTCCCTCAGACGAGAAAGCTGTTAGTGGTGCGTTACCTTAATTCTGGGGGCTTCGAATATTCGAATCTCACACGCTCCCTTGGACAAGGGGGGGGGGGTAGATTAATGCTGTCTCATCATCGAGTTGAAGGGGTGTCTTTCGACTGTGTCATTTTCATAAATTGTCTTATGCCCGTCGTGAAATGTTCGGTGGAAGTGTTCTTTATCAGTGTTAAGTGTCTTCTGATGGTATTGGTGGATATGCGCTGGACTGTGGTAGGTTGGAGTTTGGTTATATTTTAGTTTATTATTTAAAGATGTTATTTTTTGTTCTTTTTATGGGATAATTATTTCCATAAAGAAAGGTATTTTTCTGTCTATTTATAATCTAAAGGCTTCTAGTGTCTCGAAACCACTTTTTTTTTGGTATAAAAGAACACCGAGGATCTACTTTGAAGGAATCTAGAAATAAACTAGAAGAAACTTTGATATTGTTTATCAAAGAAAAAAAAAGCCTTGAAAATGTTATGGAGTGTTAAAATTTCTTAAAAAGTGTAATTTATTGCTTAATTGTAATTTAATACTTAAAAATAACGTAAACGATTTTGATACCTACTAATTTTTTATTTTTTTTTGATTTTATGACTAAAAACGAGAGTTTATTAGAGGTGCTTGCACGAGAAACTTTTTGTTATTTTAATTTTACTACTACTACGTTTTTATCAACACCCTTAATACTTGCTTGTTATTTGAGCGTTCTGTAGAACTTGCTTTTCCTTCATTGTTGTTACTTTACAGCAAAAACAACGCTGCAGGAATTTAGACGAAGCTCCACAAACGTGTCTAAAAGTCGTAAAATACGATGGCTGTTTTTTTTCAACCACCGATGGGCTGTAGCAAAAAGACGGGTCAAGATACAAAAAAGATTTTTTTTACCAAAAGTAAAGTACAATACTGTTTATTTCTCCATATAATCATCTTGGCAATTAAGGCATTTGTTATACCTGTAAACAAGCTTTGAAATACCCTCTTCATAAAATGTAGCCGCCAATGATTGGGAGGGAGTTGTGACGGTTTCGTTTAAAAAAGTAAATTTGGAAGCTTTACGTCAATTTTTTTCTGTCCTCCAAGCCACTCCTAGTCCATAATTCACGTTATAACCTTGGTTCCTAAACACTTGGTCAACTCGTTGAACAATACCGTCTGTAGCGACAGACTTGCTTCCCCCCCCCTGGTCCCCTTTTCATGAACTTCCCCTTCTTCATGTATTGTTCAGCGAGTTGACCAAGTGTTTAGGAAACTCGAAGGTTTACCATAAGTGAATTATTGATAAGCATAATGGCTTGGATTGTAGCGCTTCCAAGTTGACGTTAAGCTCAAAGAAACCGTCACAACTCCCTTCAAATCATTGGCGGCTACATTTTATGAAGAGGGTATTTCAAAGCTTGTTTACAGATATGACAAATGCTTTAATCGTCAAGGTGATTATATGGAGAATAAAGCAGTATTGTACATGGTAATCCTTTTGGTAAAAAAATCTTTTTTGTATCTTGACCCGTCTTTTTGCTACAGCCCATCGGAGGTTGAAAAAAAAAATAGCCCTCGTACTTACTGTTCACTTAATTGATTAACTTTAAATTTGGTGCTGGTCAAAGTATGTGCGTCGAAATGATAGACGAAATAAAAAGACAATTTTTAAGACGTAAAATGACTTCTTTTAGACAAAGTCTGAGGCATAGTTTGGAATTTCTTTTTGGCATTAAACGAACGTATTTTAGTTAATAATAGTTGGCATTAAACGAATATGCTATAATAAGCAATTATTAGTTGGTCTATTATTTAGTACATAGTCAGGGCCGGATTTAAAGATTTGCCGCTTGTAGGCTACGATTGATTTGCCGCCCCTGTCACAATATTCTCCCCCTTGGATTCTCCCCCCTTGCTGGTTAGCTGCAAATAGGGTCGTAAATGCTGTTTAAAATAGATACACATATTAGAATCAGCTATGTACCTTTACACACTAAATCGAAAGCGAAATAGGCGATTTTTTAAAAAACTGTTCTACTATTTTTCTTTCAACTTCGAAATCTGGGAAGAGGGGTTGCAATTGCCCTTGCATGTTTGCCAAATCTTTCCAAAATTTTTTTATGCCGAATGCCGCTTTAATGGGTCATAAAATTTGCCGTCCCTAAAAATTCGCTGTTCTAGGCTACAGCCTACTTAGCCTATTTAGAAATCCGGCCCTGTACATGTAGTATACTGCTCAATAAATATTATTAAATAAAAAAAAAATAGGGGTATGTAGCTCTACGCAACTTTAAATTACCACTCCTTAAAACGTATTTAAAAGTAATTCTATAACCTATAAGGTCATTTCAAAAAATTAAAAACCTAAAAAGTCATATGGCAGTACCATTTGCGCTTGCGCGATTTTCTCAAAAACCTTAATATGACGTTCCATAGGCACTAGGAACTTGCGTATCAATTTCAGTAACACGGACGAGAAAATGTTAAAAACCATTTTTTTGGAGTCAGTAGCCTCCAAAACATGTAGGAAATACAAAATCCAGGGGGTTCACACGAAATTATTTCGACAAGGAGGACGTTATTGTATTCAACAAAGATGCTATACAGATTTCATTAATTCATTATTTATACTGTTTTTTACTACAGTTTCATATTAGTCGTAATTTCTTTCTTTTTTTTTTAATAAAAAAGGGACGTATTTCGGGGCTACGTGCCACCTGAGTCAACACATAAACCCACTCCAATAATTATGACATTATCCGTTTCGTGGCATGAATGGTCGCCAAACAGTAGCCGAGGCGAGACCACGGAGGTAGGAATGAGAGTGTCCAATAGCGAAATCGGGTTGCCAAGTGGAGCCATGCATCGCTCAAACTTGAGTTACCTACATATGGTTTTGTATATAGTTCCCGCCACCCTTATTTGTTATACTTTAGGGATGGAAAACCGAAACCGTTTTTTTTGCCCTCGGTTTTGACTGCAAAACCGGTTTTTTCATGAAGCCGGTCTAAACCGGAAACCGGTTTTCTACGGGAAAACCGTCTAAAATCCGGAAATAGGTTTTTTCTCAAAATCCGCCATCAGCGTTTTTTTTTAAATTATATAATTTTTTAAAAAAAATGTTAGTTTTGCACTATGTTACCGGCATAGATAGCAAATGGGAGGAATTATTTTTTTGGGTTTGGAGGTTTTAATTTAGAAAAACCGGAATAAAAAAAGGAACATTATAATTTTAAATAATGAGAAAGTAAGAATTAGGAAGAAAACCTAGAACTTAGTTTTCAACAAAACACTTTAAATATTTAAAATTGACTGTGTTAATTGTTTTTTTTTTAAATTCGAAAGTAAAGTTAACAAATTAATTGATTTTTTCAATTAATTAATAAGAAACTGAAATTTAAAAAAAAAATGGAAAACCGTTTTTTTGCAATTGAAAAACCGGTTTCGTGGAAACCGGTTTTATAGGTTCGGTAAAACCGCGGCGGTTTAACCGGTGTTGTATAAAAAACCGGTTTTTTTTCGGAAAACCGCCATCCCTAACGTGTTTAAATTTGGTTGGCGGCGAGTATAGCAAGTGGTAGTCTTATAAAGAGGTACAAAACTCTTTGCGTTATTAATAAGAGTAAAAGCAACGTACAAAACGAAACTGAATAGTGGTTTTGTGACTTAAACGAACTCCCGTCTACAGGGCATAAGTTATTTTGGTTTGGTAAAATTAGTTTTTTAAATTCTTGTTTTAGGGGGCCTGGATAGCCTAGTGGTTTGGATCGCAGACCATTACGCGTTACCAGTCTGCGCGCTGTAATGGGTGCGGGTTCGATTCACGCCTTCGCCCTGGGTGTACTTCCTTTTTCTGTGTCAGTAAAAATTCTTTCTGCGTCTGTCTTACTTGACGAAGGCTTATAAGCGGATCTCTGATCAAGAACACAAGCCGGAATATATATGGACCTACCCTACCACTACCCTTCTTGTTTTAGTTTAGTTTGATTTATCGTCGCACTAGAGCTACATGAGGGCTATTGGCGACGGGCGTCGTCATTTAAATTCTTCTTGTTTTTCATTCATTCATCAGTTTTTATGCACTGAACGCGGGCCTTCGTTTAGGTCCCAAAAGGGCTGTATGCTTTTTAAAGATTTTTTTAAAAACTTTTAAAATGCGTTTTGTACGTTGCTTTTTAAACTCTTATTTAGTGGTAGTGAATTTGGCGAATGCTTTTCTGAACGAATAGAGAGATGACAGAGAAGAGATGGGTACTTTTCCGTTTCGCGGTCTCAAATCTCGCCAAAACGGAAACTTCGGCGACAAAACACAGTATTCACTGTTGGTTGGAAGACATATTTTCAGGTTTGTGTGCTTGGGTCACAAAGACCCGCTTATAAACCATCGTCAAGAAGGACGGACACGACATACACACACATACAAGACAGATGCTGCCATCTATCGCCACCTCCACAATTTAGATATGTCCTGAAGAATGGGAAATAGCCTCCAGGGAAATGTACCCGTGGGAAACTGCGCAATGACCGTCCACAGGACTTTCGGACCCAACAGATTTAACGAGCACGTACTCCGCATATACTCGACAAACACAAACATCCATGCCTTACCGGGATGTGAACTCGAAACCCAGAGGCTCCCAACTCTAGCTCCCTAACCGTTGCGCCGCCGGGTCGGCGGCGTATTCACTGTTAAAGGTTACCATTGGAAATATTCTGTTTGGTTGTGGCTGTACATATTTAGCGACTTTATTGCTTGCGCCCCCGAAATGGAAAAATACCGAGAGATGAAGTAGGCACAGCAGGCCTTGGTAAACTATGGGCTGCCCCGCCCCTAAGTTTAGTTTTGGCGAATGCTTATTCTCGCATACCTGAGACCATTTATACTTCCCTTCAAGTCAATAGCGATCTATCGATCTATCTAAGCTGGCAATCTCCATGAATAAGAACTGCTATTTCGTCAAGGTTGTCATGACTTTGTTTATATTTGAAACTAGCAAATAAATACCCGTTCTTCGCACGGACTAAAAGAATATCAAATCGATCCAAGTATATGTGACATTTAATTTGCTATAGGATAAAAAGCTTTGCCTTTGTTCCCGTTCATTATAAAGAATAACATCCCGTTACCTATATTGCTTTAAAATTCCAAAATAAAAATACATCACTATAAAATGCACATCCTCATATCACAAAAGTCTTCCTCAATATGAACTTAATGTCACCGCAATTTTCCTGATAAATTCAAAATTAACCATAATTGTATAACAATGTTATTTCACGTCAAAACCTCATTGGCACGTTCAATTATTTTTCAAATCACTCATTTAGTTTCTGAAGGTAATGGCAAGAAAAATTAAAGCAATTTCAATTTTAATTAATTTTTGTGTTCATTTTAATTTCTTCTGTCAAATGGCAACACGAAAGGGGACGTACATAAATTACGTCACGCAAAATTTTGACTTTTTTGAACCCTCTCTCCACCTATGTCACGCTGCGTCACGTTTGATCGAACCCCTCCCCATAAAATTACGTCACGTTGTTGCACCCCCCCTTAAAGAAAAGTTAATTTTATTATTTCCCTTTGTTTCTGAAATTTGAACAAAAATGCAGTTTTTACATTTAAAAAAAAATTAATTTGGAAAGAAAAATAATGTAATATTTATCTTGGATAAATAATTTATTCGTAGGAATATACACTCTTACAACAAACGAGCGGTTTTAACTCAGTCTGAGTTAATTTCCACTCCTTTCCGGTGCCGAAAATGCACTTCTCCTATAGGAGTGGATTTCACTCTTTTGTTTTAAGAGTGTACCAACATTGTATTTACATTTCCGTTGTCCAAGGTCTAACTAGCCATTCGCTAATGTCTTCTGAAAAAAAAAGGGGGTCTGAGAGTCATCGGAACTGTCTTGTCTAGTTCTGTTTTTTTTGTGTTCGTCCAGGTAGCTGCCAGTCCTCTAATTGGTCAAGATAGTGTCGCAATTTTGCGTGTTACGAAGAACCGTTACGAAACGGTCTGTAAAATATGAGACTAATAATGCGACGTTGTCGTTGTTGCATGTAATAATCTCCCCATCCTCTTTCTGAAATAAAGTGTTTCTTATAAAAAAAAAGATTTAAATTTTTTTTTCTCAAAAACTTTATTTTATAAGTAAAACAGATTTTCCTTGCAAAATTATAAATGTTCGAATCGTTACGTCACGCAAGCGATTACCCCTACCCCCCTCCATGTCACGATCCGTCACGTTGGCGCATACCCCTCCCTTCCCCCCTCTGTGCGTGACGTAATTTATGTACGTCCCCAAAGGGAAAATATGATCGGATTTGAGCGAAAGTGGTGTATTTTTTTCAGAAAATTAGAATTTCCTCTAAAAATAGAAGAAATATGAAAAAACTAAGCCTCAGGTGCACACGTTGGTATCAAAGGGAATCTATCTTAAAAATTTCGAATTTCTGAGGGCAGTATAAGTAGGTCTTTTACGATCCACAGACAAACAGACACACACAGATACTCTTTCTTTTATTCTTATTATAGATGTCCAATGATTTGAGCCCAAACCAACACAATAATTGTAGAATTTTGGAATTTGATGTTTTCAACCAGCTTCACTATTTTCTCGCCAAAGCATCTCCATTCCATTCTCACCTCCATTGATGGAAACCCATGAAATAAAAAAAGGCTCCTAAAACGCCGGTGATAAAACTCGAAGCGCCCGTAAAAACGCCGTAAAACTCCCTTTGTGTTTTAGGGCGTTGTGCGGAGAAAGTGCGGAGCATGCAAACGTATTTCTAATTGGCCTGCCCTTAGAAACGATCAAATAGTAGTAAAAGAAGATATCTCATTTGTTGTTGTATTTACTGTATAGGGTAGTAAGTTTTAATAGCATTTATGATATTGGCATTCAAAGTGATGTGGCATAGGTTGATAAAACCTAACGAATACGTAAATGTCGGTTAAAGCACTTAAAACGGTTAAAAAAGTTAATACAAAGGAATTACAAAAGAACTGAAATAGACTATTTTTCCGATATTTTAATATTCACGGAAAATCTTAAGGATAAATAGATTCAGTATAGACAAGTGGTCGGCAACCATTCTTATTAAAAGGACAAAAACTGTTAGTTTTAGAGAATATTTGATGATGTTGCGGGCAGCACCATTTTTTTGGGGGGGAGGGAAGTGTTAAAATACTCATTGAATACTTAACACTTAAAAACACTGTTAAAAGATTCTTTTAATTTTGGTTTTGAAAAAAGTGAAGAGCCACAAAAATAAATTGCTGTAATCCAGTAGATCAATGGGGGGGGGGGGGGGGGGGGGCTGTATAACTCAAGAATTCATTACGGGACACTATCTACATTGATTTTGACAAATATACTAAATACTTTTAACTGCCTATTTTTAAATTGAATAGTACGAGCCCATTTTACAGCTTTTCTAAACTATGAGAATATAAACAAGAAGTTCATAAAGAACTAAAATAGCCTACTTTCCTGTTACTTAAATACTTACTGAAGTTCTAATCGGGAAAAAAACTAGGTTCCTAAAGTAAATATCATCAACAGCCGTTTCTACACTAGATTTATACACATTAGAAAAAAAAATCGAAACACAGCACCCAGCTATAATTTAAACTTCTAAAAGCCAAAATCAACTATTTTCCTTAATATTCGTTCGCAAATTAATTAAATATTATTTATCATCTGCTCGTGATTTATTTGTAATTCGAAGAATAAATATTTATTAATAACAAAAGTAATGAAACTACTCCGAACAGCATTAAAAAACAAGAAATGTAAATTAAAACTAAGCATAATTGCATGCAAAAGTATGCCTTGCCGCTTTCTTGGTAGATAATTAATGAATAATCAAAGAATCAAATTGTTCTACATTTTATGACGTCATTCCAAACTGATTCATGAAAATATTATTTTGCTTCAAATATGTTTAAATAAAGTTTCTCATGCCATTGTTGATTTGGCAACAGTGATTTAAATGACTCAAAATTGAATTTCAATGCTAATTCAATGGGAAATTCGCCGCCAGATAGTAGATTTATGTCCGTCCGGACGTACAGACAGACGGACAAAAAGTATGAAAGTTGGGTATCTGAGGTCATAGCTTTCTAACAAAAAAAGAATTTTTAAGATCCGATGATTAGAACCGATTTTGGAAGGGGGTACAGACAGACAGACAAACGGACAGACAGGCGGACAGACAGACGGACAGACATACGAACAGACAGACATACGAACAGACAGACAGATGGACAGACAGACAGTTGGACATCAACCGCATTTCAATACCTACAGTGATTTAAATGACTCAAAATTGAATTTCAATGCTAATTCAATGGGAAATTCGCCGACAGATAGTAGATTTATGTCCGTCCGGACGTACAGACAGACGGACAAAAAGTATGAAAGTTGGGTATCTGAGGTTATAGCTTTCTAACAAAAAAAAGAATTTTAAGATCCGATGATTAGAACCGATTTTGGAAGGGGGTACGGACGGACAGACGGACAGACAGACAGACGGACAGACGGACATCGACCGCATGTCAATACCTACTTTTCATTTTTTTAATTCTTTCGAATTAAAAAAAGAAAAGTAGGCTAAAACGTCTCTCTATCGAGAGAGAGGGGCTTCAAGTGGCTTTCCGATATTTACGACAAAACAGAATCATTTGGGAGCTGAGATTTATTGCGAAAAGGGGAGGTGTGGTTAAAAGTGTGTTATCGGTTTTCGATTACCTCCTCTCTCTGTTTTGTTCCTGAGTTTCGTTTTTAACTGATGACATTTTCAAGGAGTGATTTGGGGGGATACTTATACGTAAATGTACATTGTGTGAGAAGTTTTTTTATAAAGCCCTTGCTCATGTAATAAAGATGTCATGAGTTGAGTTGAACTGACGTCACACTAGAGTTACACGAAAGCTATTGGCGATGGGGCGTCGTAATTTAGAACCACAGTCAAGTGACAAGTCGACAGCTGAGTAGACACAAAACGCTGCTTTTAAGGGCGACATGGAACGAGGCGTCTTGACTTTTTAGCTTGCTGGACCCGAACCTGGGACCTTTCGCATGCAAGGCGAACGCCTTAACCGACTGGGCTCCCCAGTCCCATTTGTGAGAGAGATATTATAGAGAGGTGCTTTTTTTGTAGCGCCTGCAGTGCTTATGTTATAAAGATGTCTTGACGAAGCATTTGTAAATTTTTGGAAATTTGGAAACATATTTTAGTTTCTATTTGGTATCTATTTGGTCGTTATCTACCTATCTTATCTATCGTTATTTATCTATTTGGTCGTTTTAGTACAATAAAAAGTCCAGCTAATTGTAAGGGAAATAAAAGTTAAATGGGGTCAAATTAGTTAGGTTAGGTTGAATAATCGTCTCAATGGAGGTAAACTCTGGCTATTACGGACGGGCGTCATAATTTAGAACCACAGTCAAGTGACGAGCCGACATCTAAAGAGGCACCCAACGCATATTTTAAGGACGACATCGTACGCGGCGGCGGGACTTAGGAGCATATTTAACGTGCACATCCTCAACACAGGGACCCTTTGGCTGCACTGGACATTTATAGGGCGGCAGTTATTTTGGAAATGCCCGGGCGAACCTGGGACATTTCTCACGCAAGTCAATCGCCTTACCAACTGAGCTTCCCTAGCCCCTTGGCCAAATTAGAGTTCATCCAATAACTAGTACTTCTGGATTAATAAGAACTAAATTTACATATGTAAAATTTTGACTCAATTTAAATCACGTTTGCAACAGATATACGCTACCTGAGAAAACTTTGCAACATTATAACTATTTCAAAAAGCAATTAACTATTTCATTTTTATTAACTATTTCAAAAAGCATATTTCTGCAAATATTTTTTACTACAAACATGCAACATCAAAACAACCATTGAAATTTTTAAACTGATTAGAAACAATCCCAGAAACATAATTGAAACGTTTCCTCACAAAATACGTTCAGTTTTATCTTAAACTACCGTTTTACAAACTTTAAATTCACATTAACTGCTCCAAGCGCACCACAATTAAATTTTCAATAACACCATTCATTAGACATTTCCAGAAACAAATCCGAGACAATTTTAAAATTCCAACGATCATTTGTTCCAGGAAATGTTTATGTTAGAATAACCGCGCTGTCTCGGGCAAATTTGACGTTGTAGGTTTCTCACAAGTGTATCTAATATTTGACTTGATTTAAAAGGAAATTGGTGCGTTTAAGTGTTTTCACAATGCCTCTACACATAGAAAAAAACCTTTTTCAAACAGTGCAAATGATACACAAGTATTGTGTAAATGTGGAAGTATTAAAATATCGTGTTTTAATATAGGAAAGTGTTGAGGATACACGAAATTTTTTTTGTGGCGATCGTCAGTTGCGTCGGAACAAACGAAATTCGTGTTCGTATATCATCAACACAACAGGGTATTTGACTAAAATTTTTTTATTGGCTTAAAATATTCTTCTGCCAAAAATATTAGACCCGTATTTTTTCTTTTTTTCAAATACCCCATAAAAAGGGAGAAAAATGAATTTTAAAATTAGGACGAAAAATCACTCCCGAAAACGCTAAGTGGCCGTCACGTGGTATCTATGACGTCACTAGTAACTATAAACAAACTTTGAAACACCATTTTGTAATCTACTTTAAGCCAATTTGAACTATCTGCTTCTGTAAAACCTCCTTCCATTATCTATATAATTCTTATTTTAATAGTAAATTAGATTAAATCCAGTTTAATTGCAAGCAAAAAAACATCACACCGGTTTGTTTATATATACTAGTGACGTCAGCCAAATCGACGTGTTTGTGATCACGTGACGTATCGCTGAAAAAAAAAGCCATTTGAAAATGATTTTTTTGAATTATCTAAAGATATATTTTACAAAAAAAGATATACGTTTGTTATTTTTGGGTTCAAACTATAAAATTAATTTAATATTGGAAGGTATTTTAGCGATACAGTCAAGTACCCTATTCTTGTATTGAAACATCACATTATTGGAATGTTGCCATTTTTACACAATCCTTGTGTTCCACTTGTACTGTTTGAATACTAAGTTGCTTTTGAGTGTTCATATGGTTTAAGTACAAAACCCTACATCTTAAAAACAAAGTTGTCACTCTATAGGAAGTGCATTTTCGCACGAAAGAGTGAAATTAACCAGAATGAGTTAAAACGCTCGTTTGTTTTAAGAGTGTACAATAATTTTACTGACTATAATTTTTTAAAATAAAAACCAAAGCATTTTTGCTACTGAATGAAAAAAAAGAGTCGAAACTTTTTGCAATTGAATTTACTGATTAATGACTGACCAATTCTTTAGACCAATGATATCCTTAAGAACTAAAAGAAGAAATTGTAAAATGAAAAACAAAATGCAATTAAGTCACACATCACTGGACTTTATCTTTGTAAAAAAAAAGCTATTTACACCTCTTTCAAACTCGCGTAATCAAACTGTTTCAAAAATGAGATCCATTCTCTTCTGGCATTGAAATTTAAAGAGCAAACGTTCCTCTTAGTATTCCACCACACACTACCCCCTCCCCCCTCCTGTTCCATTAAATTTCTGGCAAACGCACATTCCTCAGTTTACACAGGCTGCTTTTGCGGCCATTTTTGAATGGCTTTCCTTCAATTTAAATTCCTGGTGCAATCGCGAGGTATGGGAGCGTGTAGTTTAGCCCCATGCATTATGCGAGCCTAAATGGAGGGGATTTTTTTTTAAGGTTAAGAGTGGTGTTAGGGCTCTTCCTGAAACTACACTGTAAAAAAAAAATGTCCGTCGTAATTTACAGATAAAATATGTTTTTATAATATCGTGCAAAAAAAACTAACTTTTTCAAATCAATAATCGTGGCAAAAGTGATGCTTTTAACGAAATCGTGTTTCAAAGTTACTTTTACGCACTAGTGCGACAAAGTAAATAAGAGCATCTGATTGGTGTGAAATTCTTTATTTGAGCGTGATATTTTATTCGGCGGCTTTGTGATTGGTGGAAAATTCTTTATTTGAACGTGATTCTTTATTTGGCGTCTTATTTCCAATGCCAATCTAAGAAATACATTTTGCACGTTACATTTAAAATAATCATTAATATAAATAATCACTTTCAAATCATTTGAACGTGACAATAAAATAACTAATAAGCCAATCAATAAATGCCAATTTAATAAATACTTTTTTTTGCACGTTATTATAAAAAATAGTGTATGACAACACGTTGAAGATAGCCTTTTTTAAACTCGTGAATTTATTCAACTCGTTAAAAAAAAGCCTTACTTTTCACACTAGTTGCATAAATAACTTATTTTATTCGAGTAATTTGTAATTTTAACGTAAGAGCTGTTTTTAACAAACCACTTGTAAGACAATTTTGACAGACTACCGTAAGACAAAGAAAAACAAAATACTCCCACCATACTGATAGCTTGGGATACAGACCAAAATTCCACCGAAATGACGAACCCGGGCTTGACCCACGGACATTTCTACATCCTTCTACCAACGCTCTCCTAAATGATCTATTTCGACACTCAGAATTTCAACAAATAGTTAAAATTCTAGTTCGGCAACAGTATTTTTAACCCTTTACACGGTTTAAAAACAGAAAAATGTGTTTACTTTCAACACCAATTTTTTTGGCAGAAAAAAACTGTTAACAGTTTAGTTAGAAATTAAATTTTTGTGTGTAGAAATATTTTTTTTTACTCAGCAAAATTAACATATTTTTGTATGGTGTATATAGCTTTAAGTTATTTCTAACAAAACAACTAATACTTAATTAGTAATTTTAAGGCGTTTTAATAGCAGCTTTTTTATCGTCCTATTCGTTTAATACTATAAAAACAGTAGTAAATAGAAAATTAGTTTAGTTTAGTTTGAATTATCGTCGTACTAGAGCTACACGAGGGCTATTGGCGACGGGCGTCGTATTTTAGAACCGCAGTAAAGTGACGAGCCGACACGCGAGTAGGCACTCAACGCAAACGTTAACGGCGACATCGTACGCAGCTTTTGGGACTTTGGAAAATATTTAACGTGCACTCCCTCTACACGGGTTATTATTCGTCGGACATTTTGGGCTGCACGGGTCGTTTATAGGTCGGCAGTTATTTTGGCGATGCCCGGACCCGAACCTGGGACCTTTCGCATGCTAGGCGAAATCCTAACCGACTGGGCTTCCCAGCCCCTGTATTGTGTATAGCTTTACTTTAATTCTAACAAATCAACTAATACTTATGTACTTTATTAAAACTTTTACGTTTATTGTAATTTTAAGGCGTTTTAACAGCAGCTATTTTTTTTTATCGTCCTATTCCTTTAATCCTATAAAAACAGTTGTAAATAGAAAATTAAGATGTATAAACTATCTTAAACAAATTAATTAAGTCACTGTTAATTGTTCACATATTAATACGAATCAATAAACAAATGAACAAACTACCCACTTAAAAAGAAAAAAAAAAATATTTCAAAACACTTAAATTGTCACACTTAAAAAGAAAAAGTATTCCGAACAAACTCCTCATGCAAAGAATCAAAATACAACAACATTCACTTTATCAACAAGCATGTAAAAACTTTCTGTCAAATTCTCTATTAAACCCCACACCGTTCATTCCTATCAATTCTGTATTTCACGGCTTTTTGTCATTTGTCACAAACCGTTTGTGACACCCTGAGTATTGTGTGGATTTGATCCTTTGAGTAATAGGAATTTAAGTACGGCGACACACACCGCGATTTTACTAACGCACGATTTATTGAAATTCACACCACTCAAAGAAAGTACTTTCTACAGAGAAAATTTTTGATGGATTATGGCTTTTTCATTTTTTTTTGTATTTATTATGTAAGAATGACAGCATAAATATTGTGGTTTTTTTGTTTAAACGAAAAGTGGGAGTTTTAATCGTTTCATCGTCTCTGTCTGTTATAAAAAAAAATGCTGTGACAATTGCAGATAGTTTCTGCGCATCGAATAGAATCATGTTTCGAAAATGAATAAGAATTTCTTACTTCTAATAATTTAAAAAATAAATGAAAGCTATTAAAAACAAAAACCATGTTGTTAGGATTATCAGATTTGCCATTCGCAAATCGCTCAACTTTAAATTCCGTTTAGACAATAATTTAAAATTATAATTTTTTTGAAACGTTGTGGTCATAATATCACTATTTCTTTTATGCAATTTTTTTCTATTAAGTCGGTATGTGCATATTTTTCTCTGAACCTAAATTAATTTTTGCAATTTCGTTTAATTTCGAAATAAAATAAATGAAATTAGCCAAATTTAGCATGTAGAATTAATGCTGTGTTTGGTGCCTTTTTACCTGTTAAACATAACTGTTGTGTGGAAGCGGGTTAAGTGACAGATTCTGTTACAAACCTACTTTTTTAAACATCGAGTTTTCGCTTTTGATCTTATTGTTGTTATAAATAAAAATACTTGTTGAACTTCAGCAGTTATTAGTTTTACAGTATCAGTAGATTCATGTTCTTCTTGAAAGATGAAAAGAGGAATGTTTTACTTTAAACTAACTTTAAAAAAAATCGAAAGAATGAAAAAAAAAACATGTTGGTTAGGGATCTGGTGTAGATTTCTGTCCGTGTATCCCCTTTCAAAATTCCGTTCTAACCACCCAATTTTTAAAATTATCAGATTTTGTTTGAAAGTTGTGGTATCAGAGACTTATCTTTTATGCATTTTTTTTCTATCTGATGTCTGTATGTCCGTCTTTTTCTCCGACCGTCAATCTAACCGTTACTCTTTCAATTTCCGTTCTAACTTCTGTGATTTTAAAAATTATATTTAATAATTTATTACATTTAAAAATTAAAATAAATTTAATTAATAAATTATATTTTTTGAAGGGTATGACACCAGATAACTATATTTTCTATGTTTATCAATTCGTCTTTCGGTCCGTCCGTACCTCCCTTCATCCTTTTCCTAACCGTCCAACTTCCTTTTTCTAACCACCTTATTTTCAAAGTTGCCTTTTTGTTTGAAAGATACGACATCAACCAAATGTTATAATAAATTTAAACGATTGCTGTCTAATGTTGATAAATATGGGAGCAAGTGAAAATTCCGGACTTAAACAAGATCTCTTCTGTGTAGGCATTTTGGTTGCAGTTTGTTTGAACGCTTGGAAGCGGGTTTCCAAGTGAAGTGTCTCTGTGGAAATCCAACGGAAAACAAATAATTTTCTAAGCCACGTTTACACTCCGGTTGTATTGAATATGTTTACAAAGGTTTTTGTTATATGATAAATGTAGCAGCTTACGGGGAATATTTGAAATGGGTTCAAATATTTGGTTGTGCAATTATTATTTGAAAATTAAAAATATATATTTCAACCCATTTCAACAAGTGGGATTATAGAGCCCTGTAAACCAGCTACATTTATCATATGTATATATAAAAAAAACCCATTTGTAAAAATATTCAATACAGCCGTTGTATAATGTGGCTTAGAAAATTATTTCCCATTTCATTAACACAGAGACACTTCCTTTTGGGGACCTGCGCTCATTCCCCCCTTAACATCAGCTGTATTTGAGCTAGCCAGCACTCAACGCGAATATAACTTAGTACTTGGTATCAGGATATTGCTCCACATGCATGATCTTAGTACAAATACTCTATGCTAGATAATATCGTCAATATAGGTTATATACCGTGTGCGACTGAGTAATTACTTTGTCAGAGACATTGAGCTAGAAGGAAAACTGGAGTGAGGTGTGTGATTCACTGAACAGGGCAGCAAACGAGCCGGTCCAATAACGAAATGCGGAGGAACACACGGCACTGCAGCAGAAACGAACCGGGCAGAAAACCTAGAAACTTGCCTATTTCACTATTGGGTTCGTCTTCACTGGTTCTTAGTTAGTGATCCACATGGTTATTTCTTGAAAAAGTTGGAATTTAAAGTGAAAGAAAGTTAATTTCTTTCGAACTAAAAATGTTACATTTAGGAGTCCAAGTCAATATGATAGAGGGGTCTCATACAAGCATTGCATACAAGTGTAGGGAAAACAGTCCTTTTCTGCCCTGTTCGCTCAAAGGGTGCGAGTGGGTTTTCGGCTCGCTGACACCTCACTCCAGTTTCCCTTCTAGCTCAATGGTCAGAGATGGTTCTGTATTGGGCTTTGCACGCAAGAGGTTCTGGGATCAAAACCGGGTATGCCCATCCCTCTCCATCGGTGACTTCGAACATGGCGCCATCTAAGGGCGCACATACGGAAGCCTTCGAGCAGCTGCATCAGAGTGCCGAGATTCAAAGCATGCATAAAAAGTCATGACACACATTTCAGGCAGCACTCTGTCCAATCGCTCCACTTCTGACTCACTGGAAGGCGAGTACTGTGGCGATCAGCTCAAACACCCTGTACTATAGTCCTTCTAATTGCAACGCGAGATTTGAAAAGCACTTTCTTCCCCTACCCCCTCGTGTGGTTTTCCAGAAAACGACGCGAGGACGTTTTCGTTTTTTTTCCTCACCCTACTTGAGTTGAGTTTGGCGGGTACTTGCGATTAACCTGAAAGTGGAGCATCAAACCATTGAGCTAGAAGAAACGTGGAGTGAGGTGCGTGATTCACTGAACAGGGCAGCAAACGAGCCGGTTCAATAACGAAACGCGGAGGAATACACGGCACTGCAGCAGGTACGAACCGGGCAGACAACCTTGGAACTTGCCTATTTCGCTATTGGGTTTGTCTTCGCTGGTTCTTAGTTAGTGACCCACATGGTCATTTCTTAAAAAAGTTGGAATTTAAAGTTAAAGAAAGTTAATTTCTTTCGAACTAAAAATGTTAAAATACATTTAGGAGCCCAAGTCAATATGATAGAGGGGTCTCATACAAGCAGTGCATAGTCCTTTTCTGCCCTGTTCGCTCAAAAGGGTGCGAGTGGGTTTTCGGCTCGCTGACACCTCACTCCAGTTTCCCTTCTAGCTCAATGCCAAGGTAGGTTTCGAACAGCGACGCTCATGAAGTTTCTTGGGAAAACTACACGAGGGGGCAGGGGAAGAAAGTTCTTTCGAAGCTTGCATTGCAATCAGAAGGACTACAGTACACTGTTAAAAATTTGGTTCTAGGTTTCACCATGATATTGGTTGGTTTCACCATGATATTGGTTCCTAGTAGCTGCAACGGCTGAATGGTGAAATGTTTCACCTTTTTTCGGTGTTTGGTTGAACCATTTTTCTGGATTTGGAAACAAAAACCTGAGAAATGGTTCAACCGAATACCAAAAATATGGTGGAACGTTTCACCATTCAGCCGTTGCAGCTACTAGGAACCAATATCATGGTGAAACCAAGCACAACATTTTTAACAGTGTAATTACATTGCCGCAGGCTTTCCAAACCCGGGTGGTATGCCCGAATATTTTCACTTGACAAAATTTACTATGTAATAGTATTTTATACAGAAAGATGTTTTCTGGTATAATTTCACGTACTGGGTAATTCCATGCAAAATGATCCTGCCTGTAGTGTAAGCCACGTTTGTAAAAAGTGATTATCACTACACTCTTAAAACAAAAGAGTGAAATTCACTCCTATAGGAGAAGTGCATTTTCGGCACCGGAAAGGAGTGGAAATTAACTCAGACTGAGTTAAAACCGCTCGTTTTAAGAGTGTAGGACGCAGATTGTTTTCTTTTATTTTTTTTACCCATTCCGAAAAAGAGTGAAATTCACTCCTATAGGAGAAGTGCATTTTCGGCACGGAAAGGAGTGGAAATTAACTCAGACTGAGTTAAAACCGCTCGTTTGTTTAAAGAGTGTACAACTTTTAACATTAAATGAAAAAAAAATTGTGGAATAGTTGATCTACACTTATTATAACTGAATAATGTAATGTACTTTGTTTAATTTGATTTATTTTTGAAATTTAACAAGCTTTTTAATCTCCTCTTAAATCGTGACTTACACTACAGTTACATGGAGTTGGCCACCGTAGATTTAGGTAGAGTTTCATGTACTGTACAATTAGGAACAATTTTAAGAAGTTTATTTAGTGATTTAAGGAGCAAAGATTAAAAAATGCCAAAAAAAATTTAAAATGAGTGTATTTAGGGACGTGTTATAATGTATCCAAGCTTGGACTAAATTTACGATTGATACTCAAATGACGGTACTTGTTTATGAAACAGTACATATTAAATAAATAGCTACCTTGATCCTCGAAACGACTTTAAGTACCTACGAGGTAAAACTCCTTTGTCAAAGCTTTTCCCATTCAAATAATTTCCCCTCGCGACGAAGTCTTTAAATTCATTTAATAACCAAGAAAAAAAAAGCCACTCGAGCCATTTCTACACACTTTACTCCACCCTAGTTAAAAGGAGCCGTTCAGTGATTATCCGAATTATGCTTATAACACAGCTCGGCACTTTTCGTTTCTAAAAAGTATTAGCATAAAATTGCGGATAATTTCCACTAATGGCGACTTTAAATCGGGTGTTAAACGCCCTCTGGTGAGAGTCATTACTACAATTTAGGGTTGCCGGAGCTAAGTGGTTAAAGCCAAAATAACACAAATAAGGTGAAATAAGATGAAAATGTGACACACAAGCTTAAAAGTGAATTTGAAGGTGCATTTAGGTTTACCTCGCTAGACCCCAATTAATATAGTGAATTCATGAAAAAAGTTTACTAAACTGTTTTTAAAATTTTAGAATAGTAAATGAAGATGTGATAGCAGATGGTTACGTTTCACTAAAGCTATATCGTATATGCTATTCGGCTATTCTGGAAGTTATGAAGCAATTTGTTAAACATGCACGAGTGTTGAGTTGAATTAACGTCGCACTAGAGCTACACGAGGGCTCTCGGCGCCGGGCGTCATAAATTAGAACCACATTGAAGTGGCTAGCCTACACCTGAGTAACCACTCAAGGAACTTGTTTAATGAAGATATCGTACGCAGCGTCGGGGCTTAGGAGCATATTTAACGTACACTCCCTCTATACGGGGAGGACTCGCTGGACTTTTTGGTTGAATTTTATAGGTTCATGGCAGTATTCTGTTGATTTAGATATGTGAAAATAAGCTTTCTGCTAAAACCTATGTAATTTTTTTTTTTTGCCAGCCGTTGCCAATGAGTTCTTTTTGAGTGCAAAAACTAGCCAAAAAGGTAACCCAGACCACGCCGTAAAATTACCGTCGCTGTTTCCCGTTATTGCCCTTATAGTTTATACGCTGAGTCGTGTCACTTTGCATATTTGCCCAGTAGCTGATCTTCACACAAGATTGCGACTTAACTAAAGGGGTGTGTGTATTTAATCACCCTGATTATATTATCTCTGCAGCCACGAAATAGAGTATTCTTTTAAAGCCGTTCCTGTTGCTTAGCCGTGTAATCGATTTAAACGTATTTTTATTTGTGTTTCGAGGTATATTTATAGTAGTAATAGTATGTTTCTTTTCTGCTGCCACGAAGTCCAAATGGATAGTGTAGAATAGTTAGTAAAAGATAGTTTAGAATAGAATCATTCTTGTTGGGCTCTTTCTGTTGTTTTAGCCATGTCGTCGATTTAAAAACATTTTTGTTTGTATTTTGAGGTAGATGTATTGCAATATTTTTTGTAGTGTTAGTACTTTTTATTTCTGCTGCCACGAAATCGAATTAGATACTGTAAAATAGATAGTAAAGAAAGGTATAAGATAATAGTAAAAGATGGTGTAAAATATATTATTCTCTTTGGGTTGTTCTTGTGGCTTAGTCATGAAATCGATTTAAACGTACTTTTGTTTGTATTTTGAGGTAGATTTATTGGAAATGTCTTTATTGATGATTTCATGAAAATGGGGGAAATCTAAAATTGCTTTTGTAAATTTTCGGGAGTTCATTATTAGTTGGGTTAAATCGGCAAGTCATGTTCCATGCGGGTACCCCCTCCTAGTTTCCAACAATGTGCCTTGATTGTTTTACGCCCAAAACCTGACAATATTTCTTTCAGTAATTAACTGTTCGACTATGAAATAATGAATAAGTTTTCATAATTCGTATTTTAATTCCATTGTTTTTGCTTGAAAAAAACTATAGAAAAAAAGGAAACTATTTGCACAATTTATATTGCTAGATAGTTGAATTACAAACAAAACTGTACTGCAAAATGCCGTTCGTCCTGATTACCTCATTTTAAATACATTTCTTAACTTTGTCGAGTAAAGATGGTCACATAATTACACTCTTAAAACAAACGAGCGGTTTTAACTCAGTCTGAGTTAATTTCCACTCCTTTCCGTGCCGAAAATGCACTTCTCCTATAGGAGTGAATTTCACTCTTTTTCGGAGTGGGTAAAAGAAATAAAAGAAAACAATCTGCGTCCTACACTCTTAAAACGAGCGGTTTTAACTCAGTCTGAATTAATTTCTACTCCTTTCCGGTGCCGAAAATGCACTTCTCCTATAGGAGTGAATTTCACTCTTTTGTTTTAAGAGTGTAGGTTTGATTAATCTAAATAAACAAATGACATGATACTATATTTTTAGAAAGGTTACTACAGCTTTTTAGTTGAAACCATTTCACTCAAACTCAGTAAAGTGTCACTTACATGCCTACCATGGGCCAACTGTCAACTTCCATCCCGAGATTGCCTGTCAATTTCCCCTTTCCGGAAGGAATAAAACAATGCTCTCGTCGAAACGGGAAAATTTTCTCCTGGAAAAAGTTCTCCCCAAACACAACAATCTTTCCCATTGTTGTCGAGATAATCCGACACTTTTCAAGTCGGGAGCCGAAAAGTGACTGCTTCGAACGAATTTAAGTGAAGTGAGATGAGTGGCACTCAGGGGAAATATAAATGAAAATCCCATGATGAGCAGAGGTGATATCAATAATCTAACGAAAGAATGGTATCGTCTAAGAACTATTGTTTAAGAGTTGCGTTGCGTGCCTACTCATGCGTTAGCGCGTCACTTAAATGAAGAGTACAGGGGAAGAACCGCTTGATTTATTAGGACTCGTCCCGTAATTGTGTCTGCTTGGCGGACATTGGCGGCAGGAAACCGGTTTCTCTCTTTCTTCTTCGCTTGGTCCAAGCGTCGGAATCGTGCATTGCGTGAATCTCGGTAGGTAGAAAAGTCGTGGTTTAGGACTTTTCAATTAATTTGCGAATCTTAAAATTCCTCTTAATTGTTTTAGAAAAATTCGTGATTTTCAATCAATCGTACTTTTATTTTTAAAGCTTAACATGATGATGAACACAGTCTTTTGAATAAAACGCGGAACTGAATTTCAGGGTTGCAGTGAGAGAAGATGCACAAGAAAGTGAGAAACTGGTTTCCTTACATCAGTTTAGGCGATTACTCGCTATCATCGCCAAAGATGCCTGATGAGGAAAGTTTTCTACGAAATTAAGCGGTTTCCCCCATGTGCTCTTCAAATGTGGTTCAAAATAGCAGACGTGCAACAATAATTAAACCGTACCCCAATCCTTCACAGGCAAGAAAATGCGTTGTAATTGAATGTGGGAAATGCGGTGTATGTTATGAAATTGGTGAATTCGTGCTCCAAATAGTGGTGGCAGCTAGAAAGTTCCAGGATTCCGATGCAATCTTGCGCCACAATTTTTTTGACTGTGTTAAATAAAAATAAAATAATTCTACGGCTACTTAACAAAAAAAAACACATTTATGCAGCCATTCTTTTCACGACAACTCTTAACATTCCTATAGGGGCTGGGGAGCCCAGTCGGTTAGGCATTCGCCTAGCATGCGGAAGGTCCCAGGTTCGGGTCCGGGCATCGCCAAAATAACTGCCGACCTATAAACGGCCCGTGCAGCCAAAAATGTCCGACGAATAATACCCCGTGTGGCTGGAGTGCACGTTAAATATCCTTCAAAGTCCTAACGCTGCGTACGATGTCGCCCTTAA
Source organism: Oedothorax gibbosus (assembly GCA_019343175.1). Taxonomy (NCBI): domain Eukaryota; kingdom Metazoa; phylum Arthropoda; class Arachnida; order Araneae; family Linyphiidae; genus Oedothorax; species Oedothorax gibbosus. The sequence goes on along the minus strand of CM033280.1, from coordinate 484,309 downwards.
CGGTTGCGTTGGGTGCCTACTCAGGTGTCGGCTCGTCACTTGACTGTGGTTCTAAAATACGACGCCCGTCGCCAATAGCCCTCGTGTAGCTCTAGTGCGACGATAATTCCAACTAAACTAAACTTAACATTCCTATAGTTAAACTCATAGCTTCCTTGCACAGAAGCCACAACCATGGGCGGAGCTATAAAACGCACGGAGTAATCATATAAAGTCTAAATAAAACGGATGAAATTTTCTTTTCATCTGATTGCTCCGCGCGTTTTATAGCTCAGCCCATGGTCGTGGCTTCTGTGCAAGGAAACTATGAGTTTAACTATAGTTGCCATTTTAAAAAGTCAAACTATAAACAAGACAATTCAGGCTGGGTTCTAACAGCAGTGGCACACGTGACGTGCGGTCAATTTAGTAGGGTTTTTTTAAACATTATTTGTACTATTACTCTTATTTTAGATTATTTTTTTTCATACTCCTAAAACAAAAGAATGAAATCCACTCCTATAGGGGAAGTGCATTTTCGGCACCGGAAAGGAGTGGAAATGAACTCAGACTGAGTTAAAACCGCTCGTTTTAAGAGTGTAGGACGTAGATTGTTTTCTTTTATTTCTTTTACCCACTCCGCAAAAAGAGTGAAATCCACTCATATAGGGGAAGTGCATTTTCGGCGCCGGAAAGGAGTGGAAATTAACTCGGACTGAGTTAAAACCGCTCGATTTGTTTTAAGAGTGTACTTGGGGACTTTTAGGTGAGAATTATTATGTTTTTTTAAAAAAATGTTCCAGAACATGACACAATTCGGTTGAAATTTCTTCATTAAATTCCTACTGTTATATGGCCTTATTAGCGAAACTCGTCGGAAAATTAGCATTCTTAAAAACATAACACTCCATTGCGTTCTCTGGTGGGATAAGAACCAAGCCCATTTTGTGTTGCCAGATCCAGAAAAGACTCGTTTTATGTGTCCCGGTGGCAATGCCCCCTTTCAAGGAGGTTAATGAGGTGAAATGAGCAGGAGGGGGGGGCGTTTTCTCTATTCTGAATAAACAATGGCATTTTCAAAGATTTTAGAAGAGAAAACGATTTACTACTTGAGAATATATTTCGGCAAGGGATATGGCGTGCGGCGTGGTGTTCTTTTCCGGTTTATAGTTTTGAAGGGATACATTTATAATTGTTTGTTGTTGGTATAATTTAAAAAAGTGAAATGGTTAATTTAAAAAAATAAATAAATACAATGTCATTCAGTCAACGAAATACATATTGGAGAAAATTTAGAGTGTTTTGTCTCATTGACACACACATTTTAAGCACATTTAGCATATTTAATTGAATATAATTTTTTTAACTTTTGTTCAATCTATGCCACATTGTGTATAATTTTCTTTTACATGATCTTGAATTTTGTAATGCTTAGTTGTAGATATGTTTATGAAGGTGGTTTGTGCTGAAAAACATCATTGTAAGATGAATAGTAACATTATGACATGCAGGTTTAGTTACGGGGTAATTATTGGACAAAGCGGGGAAATTGTTGGAAATGCTTCGGGGTAAGACAGACAGCCTCGCAATCTGCTTAAATTTATTTAGTATAGTTTGTGTTTTTAAGAAACACTATCTGCGCAATGTTTGAACTTGGAAAAAGAAAAAATTTAAATGTTTGGTAATTTTACCAGATCTCACTGTTATACATTTTTACAGAAGCCATGTTAAATACTTATCAAATACATAGTACTGTAGTACACACCATATCACACAATTTATCCCTTGTAGCTAGTCTAAATACTGTGCAGAACAGATTGAAAACTATTGTCCAATAATTACTCCAATTAGCGGGGTAATTTTTGGGGACGAGTTTTTTTTTTCAACTTCTACAGAGGAAATAGTAAATTTCAACAATGGTACCCGACAGATAGATCTAATATTCATAATGAAAAAAATTACTTGTTAGAAAATTACATAAATGTGGGAACTATGGTAAAATTGTGATTTCTGTCCAACAATTACCCGTGTCGTCACCCTATATTTTTTGTGTAGCGATGTTTAAAGTTTTTACAAGGATTATTTCGCTTAGGAGTTTCGAAACTTTAATTCATGGTATGTTTTTAAAAGTTTGGACATAGTGAATAAGACTGTACTTCTAAAAAAAGTTTGATATTTTACATCGAATATATAGTAATATATTCATGGGATACTATTTTATTTAGTTTAATATGCAATAATTTTATACTTGTGACTTTGAACATCCCCTAAAATATCTTCAATGCTTTTACTGAGTGACGTTCGAATTTTTTAAAATTAAGAAAAATTGAATATGTTTTAAAAGACGTCTTAGACTCTCATAAAAACATGTTACAAACTTTAATAAATATCCGCTAAAACCAATATCAGTTCTAGTTACCCCAATGTATCGAACGCAAGAGACTAAAGAAATAAAATAAACTCCTTTCTCTTAAAATATTTTCCCAGTAGCTACCTTTACTATCATATATTTCTTCTTCTTACAGATTATCCTGTTATTCGTTTCTTATAACGAATTCGTCGACTCCTCGAGCCCAATAAAGCCAATTTGCCATCCAGAATTCGGTCGGCCATGTTTGTTCCCGCCATCGAATATTGAAGATGACGAAAATGGCGCGAAAGCGAAAGAATCGAACACCTTGCAACATGGTGACAGAATTGTGGCGAAAAAACAACAAATACCCGAAGCCGCAGATGGTCATGGACTTCATGCTAATGATTTCCTTGTAGAATTGGAACGTTCTAGAAAGAAACACGGCAGTACTATTCGATTTCGACGGAAAGAACGGAAAGCTTTGTTTGCCTCGAAACTTAAAGATGAGCAGAAACCGATTTCGGGATTCGCATACCAAAATGAAAATATTTCTTCCGAATTTAACAGCAAAAGGAATGCGAATATCGACAGCGCGAAGGAAAAGAAATACATTCCCGCACGAGATTCTATCTGGAGAAAGAAGCGAATAAATTCAATTATGACGAACCCAAACAACTTCGATAAAGTTTATGTTTCGAAACTGGACGAAAATGTGAAGCATTTGAAACAAGACAAAATTTTGAATAACCGGAAACAGAAAAACACTAACAAAGTAAAGGAAATTTCGACAAACAAACCAGTTACATTAAGTCATGTTTCAGCAGTGAAACCAGAAATTGATTTCAACGACTCAAGTGTTCTTGTTATTATCTCAACGTTCCCATTCATCGTTAAAAAATCATCAGCAAACGAATATTTATTCGAAGCCCATAATTTAACGAAGAATGACGAACGATTCACCAGAGGCGAGCGTTCCATAGATTTTCGAAATAAAATCAATGGCAGACGAAATAGACGGTTTATTAAGACCCATTCAAACACTAATCAAATAGCTTGTGGCAAAAACTGCAAACGTTCTAGTGACACATTAACAAAGGCCGATACATATTCTGAATTCGGATATAATCCCGATAACAAACCATCAATATCGTTGTCGAATAGCTTCTCGAAAAAAGCCGATGCATTTAAAATGTCAAATCACGGCAGTGCCACGAGTGCATTCAAATCCATAAATCAATCCTCTTCGAGAAACCAGACTTCCAGCCATAATAAACCCGTTCCATATTCAGAAGACAAAGTCGGAGACCCGAAATCGCATCATCCAATCGAGAGACGCCGTCAATTTCAGAAGTCTGATAACATCGAAACTCGTATTTCGGAGTTCCAAGAAACTCATCAATACGTTACGGTTACGGCTTCCCCATTACTGGAATGGAACGAAGGAATATTCCGAGATGACGATCCTCGCAGTAAAAAATCTGAATTGCAAATTTACGAGCGGCTCGATAAGAAGAACCCAGGGACTTTAAAATCGGGAGCGAATAGGGAACAATACGTTTATGGCGGATTAAACGATGGCGGATCCAGGGATCTTCGAGGTTTGCTTTCTGAACTTGGGGGATTTCGGGAGAATGGGAAATCTTTAAAGAGCAACCAGCAGCGAACATCAAGAGTTCATGATCATTCATCACCAGCTGAGAAAAGATTTGAGTCTCTGGTGAAACCTGAACCCATCAACGACCCAGTGTTGAGTAAAGTGAATAAATTTACTAGGCATAATAAAAATGGTAATTTGAAACACTTGAAATATAATTACCCAGACAGGACATCTCTAGAGCTTGTCAATGTTAGTTTTAATTTATCACATGAAATTGATTCTTCTAATACGAGTAAAATCATAAGTATGGAAAGTAATAACTCAGAATTAAAACATCAAGGCATAAAGTATTCGAAGGAAAAAGCTCACAAAGAAAACGGCAGTAATAACGATTTGAACTATAGTCCAATAAAAATGAAATCCTCGAAGAACAATTTGTTAAAGGAAATAAACTTATCAAGGAAAAAGAGGCAACAAGGAATAACACAAGTAAACGGGGATATCGAAAATGCTGATAAAAAAGCTTTAATAATTGTCCTTGATAAGTCAGCATTACCTTTGGAAGCTTACCTTGCCGATAGAGATCCCAGATTGGTTGAGACAGAGCGTTTTAATAAAGACGAAAGTTCTGGAAGACTATTTTACGATCTTCAAAATCATAAACAAAATCCATTCCAAGACAAGGCCGATGTGGTAACTTCATCCAGAGACGGACCTGGATTCATAAGAGTTTATCCCATCCCTGCCGGATCTTCTCAACAGGGGTCGAAACCTGCATTTGGAAACAGGAGGCCGCATCCAGGAAATATATTTAGATTTTTGAGAACGCCAACTTCACGAGTGAATTCCAACCCAACTGGTCCGCAGCGAGGAAATACAGAGAGCCAGAACAACAATAATAATAGACGCCCAAAGAGTAGATTTCAGATCTGGTTCGAAACCCGAGTGCTGAGAGGAAATTCAAAATATTTAGGCGGCGGGATTGGCAACGGTCCTGCCCAAATATGGTATATCATTCTACCTATTGAAAAAGCTCATGAAAAGAAAGTTCCTTCGAAAAAGAGGGATACGCTTCAACCGAAAGAGGGCGAAGACGATAAAACCGCACTTCTGCAGCGGGAATTGGAAGGTGAAGATACAGAAAATCCTCTAGATGTAATTCCCACTCCAGTATATTTCCACCTGAAAAGCAGGAGTACTACACAGGTAACACCAAGAGGTGCTAAATACAAACCTGATCTGAGACAGTTTGAGCGTTTCGTTTCAGAAGATCAAATTAAACTGAATAACGAGACAGACATGTCGGATTTTATTGATTGGCTCAATAGTCAATGGATATTCTTTCCGACAGCTGCTCCAGTAGAAGATGAGTTGCCAACTGTTCCGGATAATATCACAGGAGATAATAATGCCAAACCGACTCGTATACCACCGACAATAGACTTTGATTTACAAAATATGACCGAACAATCGGCCACAAAGCATTCTGTACAAGGTACCAGCACAAATATCACTGCGACACAGGCATCAGATAATTCAAATTCTGAAAATACAACTAAAGAACCCGATTTATTATTAGGTATACTAAACCAACGAGAGCCCAAGCAGTTAGCTCAACAAACAACGAATCGTCCAAGTACTTCAACTAGAAGGCCGACCTCATCAACTAGAAGGCCGACCTCATCAACTAGAAGGCCAACCTCATCAACTAAAAAACCAACCACTAAAAAGCCACCATCGAAAAAGCCGACCAGAAGACCAAAGCCTACTGGTAAAACAAAGAAACCTGTAACTAAAGCTACTAAAAAACCATGGCCCATCGTTAATACACCAACATATGATCCCTGGGACAATCAACAAACCGTAACTCCTGATCCTTGGTGGAACAATGAACGACCCGTAACTCCTGATCCTTGGTGGGACAATAAACGACATATAAATCCTAATCCATGGTGGAACAATCAACGACCTGTAAATCCTAATCCATGGTGGAACAATCAACGACCTATAAATCCTAATCCTTGGTGGAACAATCAACACAAAATGAAACCCGAATATCAAAATCCTCCTTGGGGCAGTCAACAGGAAAGAAATGTCGGAACCTTCAATCCTTGGTTTAAAAATCCCGTAACTCCCGATCCTTGGAACAATCAATATAAAAAGAATCCATGGCCTCTCGATCCTTGGTGGGACAGCAAACATAAAAAGAATCCCGGAAATCTAAATCCTTGGGACGATCAACGTATAAGGAATCCCATGGTTTATGATCTTCAAAGTCACATGAATCGTTGGAGGGAAAAGCAAGAAAGGAACCGTGATCCTTGGTGGAACAAAAAACAAGAAAAGATTCCCGTAACTCCCGGTCCAGGGTGGTGGGACAAGCAAGAGAAAAAGATTCTCGTAACTCCTGACCCTTGGTGGGACAAGCAGCAGAAAAAGATTCCCGTAACTCCGGATCCATGGTGGAACGACAAAAAGAATCCAGTAACTCCTAATCCATGGTGGGACAAGCAACAGAAAAAGATTCCCGTAACTCCCGATCCATGGTGGAACGACAAAAAGAATCCAGTAACTCCTAATCCATGGTGGGACAAGCCAACCGACTGGGAACAAAGATGTATCCCTGTACAACCTGAACTCCATCTTGGTGGGACGAGAAAAAGAATCCAGTAACTCCCGATCCTTGGTGGAACGACAAAAAGAATCCAGTAACTCCCGATCCTTGGTGGGACAAGCAACAGAAAAAGATTCCTGTAACTCCCGATCCTTGGTGGAACGACAAAAAGAATCCAGTAACTCCAGATCTTGGTTGGGACAAGCAACAGAAAAAGATTCCCGTAACTCCCGATCCTTGGTGGAAGGACAAAAAGAATCCAGTAACTCCTAATCCCTGGTGGGACAAGCAGCAGATTTCCGTAACTCCTAATCCTTGGTGGAGTCAGTACAAAAAGAATCCTGCAACTCCAGGACCTTGGGAAGGACTCCAGGACAAGGAACTTTGGCCGAATCCCGTGACCCCTGATCCCTGGTGGGACCATGACCACAAAACGGACTTAATTAAGAAGCTTTGTCCGTGTGAAGGCAAACCCTTTCACCCCAGCTATCCATGGAGAACTTGGTATAGAGCGACAACGTCAACGCCAGTCTGGTGATAGTTGATGAATCGAAATTTGTGAACAGTTCCTTGGAATCATGAAAAGTTATTATCTTTAGAGTTAAAAGTTATTATCATTATCTTTTTGGAAGCTTGTGTGTTTCAGAAGCATAATCTTACCGTTGGGCAGAAGATGGTTTTAAAGACAATCCACACACGACTACAAAAAAATAGTTCCCTAAATTTTAGAACTGATTTTAGTCGTCGGTCAAGTCAGTTTTAGTCATAGTGGGATCGGTGTTTCTAAATGTAAATTTTGTTTTTCTGACAACTCTAGTTTTTGATATATTCACGTTTTATGTATCAAAGAAGTGCTTGAAATGTAAAAAAAGAAAACAAAATTTTAGTATTGCATGTTTAAAAAAAAAAAACTTTAATGTGTGTATCTTTAGTAGGAACACGAATCTGTTTTTTTTTTCCATCTAACACAGTTTAGCAACAATCTGACTTTTTATATAAAAGAGGGAAGATGTAACTTTTTTCAGCTTAAAAAAGTATTATCGTTACATAATCGTTTAGAAAAACGAAAATCATATTAGGGTTCAGCATCCAACCTAAATAAGAAACATTTTTAAAAACATTCAAAGCGATTCTTTTTTGTTTATTTTTCCAAGCATTTCTATGACAAAAAAAATGTTATATCTAAAAAGGTAGAGTTGTTACAGAAAAATTGATTTTATATTTAGAATTAGCGACCCAAATAAACTTAAAATCAGTTTTAAAATCCTAGGGACCGAAATAGCTGTAGCCGGTTATGCTGAAATTCGTGTACAGAAAAAAAACTTTGGGCAGTGAAAAAGTTTGAGTATTATGAAAAGGGCTGGTCGAGTTATTTTTTATATTTTATTCAGAAAAAATGCGATATGTAAAAAAATACGTCAGGATATTATTTAATGGCAGACGTACCAGTGGTTAGAATTATGTATTGAATATGCATATCACTTTTTATTTGTAAATAAATATTTTTATGTTTTTGTACACAATATTTTAACAATCAAAAGATGTTTATGACTAAAAAGAAAAAAAATAATGGAACATTAGACTTTTAAGATCAATATGAAGGTATTCACATGCCGAATACAAAAGCCTAAATATACATTGTCAATGTTTTTTAATGAAGTTGTTAAAGTATTAAAAATGTTAATGAATAAAATTTATTTAGGAATTCCTGATAGTGATGTATTATAGTTGTTGATACAAATTTAATGATAATTATTATAATTCCGTTATTTTTATGGATGTGTATGTATTATATTGGTTGTTAAAGTATTACAAAATGTTAATGAATAAAATTTTATTTAGGAATTCCTGTCATTTTTTATTGGATGTGAATGTATTATATTGGTTGTTAAAGTATTACAAAATGTTAATGAATAAAATTTTATTTAGGAATTCCTGTCATTTTTTATTGGATGTGAATGTATTATATTGTTGTTAAGTATTACAAATGTTAATGAATAAATTTATTTAGGAATCCTGTCATTTTTATTGATGTGAATGATGATTAATAAAAATTGAGTTTTTAATGAATAAATTAATTGGTTTAAGTATTATAAATGTTAATGAATAAAATTTTATTTAGGATTCCTGTCATTTTTTTTATTGGATGTGAATTCTTGCCAATACTTTATTCGGCGGCAATATGGATCAATCGATGTAATTATGAAAATACTTGGTTATGGCGACCGATGCAATTTAACTTAAACATAACGTCAATAACTAACTGATTTAACAAACAATGCATTTTAAATATAAGAAAATTATGTACTTATTAAGCTCCACAATATACACACTACAATCATAAAACGCATAAATACTGATATTATCATAACCAATGCAATCTATTGAAATAGGGTAAGAAGTGAAATTTATGGTTGAACCTTTTAGCCTCTTACTGTTCGAGTAAATTAAAAACAACGCACAAATATGCATTAAAACTTAAAATATCTTCAAGTTGATAAATACTAATGAATATTTTTACACAAATATATAGCTAAAATCATCCATTAAAAATTAATGCACGTTTTTAGCTTCCACACTACGTTTATAACGTAAAAAGTGGAAGGTATTATAATCGTTCAGTCCGTCTGTCTGTCACCCACTTTCATAGCCCAAAATACAAATGCTACGGACAAGTGTGATACGTTCAGCGCATCGAAATTAGAATACATTGAAAATTTCAGAAAAGAATTCTAATTCGAAGTACTTCAATTATTTAAAAACTGCAAAACTTAATGCTCATTTAAAAAGCATAGGAAGACATTTTTATTAGAATTGAATCACCATTGCCATTCACAAGAATCACTCGAGAAACTTTAATTTCTTTAGACAATAAATTAAAATAAATTTATTTTTGCGACATCGATCAGTTTGAAATATCGTCAAATATATTTCACTACGAGATTCTTTGTATGTTTGTTGTCTTTGCATGTCTTTGTATGAAATGTTTTTATTCTATTTAAAAGCGAAGAATATTACATATTTATTCTTTGAAATATAAATTAATTTTTGCAAACGATAAGTAATAATCATTGAATTTTCGAAATAAAATAAATTAATAACTAGCCAAATTTAGCATGTACATGTTTAATATAGAATTAATGCTGTGTTTAGCGCCTTTTTACCAGTTAAATTCAACTGCTGTATGGAAGCGGGCTAAGTGACAGATTCTGTTACAAACCTACTTGTTTATTACTGAAAGGAGCCTTTCTAACAAAGTGGTGGCTAAGCAGTGGCTAACAAAGTGTAGACAAAACATTATTAAACTCGTAGTGTACTTATAAAGCCTACGATTCAAATCAAATTAATGAGCAAAGCTATTAGGAACTTAAATAAACACTTATACCAGTGTGCCGCTACTATAGGAATTCAGGGCCGGATTTCTAAATAGGCTAAGTAGGCTGTAGCCCAGAGCGGCGAATTTTCGGGGTGGCAAATTTTAAGACCAATTAAAGCGGCATTCGGCATAAACAAATTATTATAGAGATACTAATATTTTAAGAAAGAAAGCAAATAATTTACATCAATGTGTAAACCGTAAACGTATATATAGTACTAATATTTAGTGATAATATATAATATAGTAATATTATCATTTAGTATTAATTATCATAGTTATTAATTATTTAGTAATATATAGTGACAAAAATCGATGGTAGCCAACAGGCGGCAAATCTTTAAATCCGACCCTGAATGATTTACCTTTAAAAAGGTTATCTCTTGTTTAAATATCACGAACTGAGAAAAATTCATAGTTGTTCTATGGTATAGGTCTAAGTAGTCTGTTTATAAATAAATCAGGCACAAACGCATTAGACATTACACAATGTTAACAAATAAAAAAAAAATCTGAATGATATAAAATTCAATGTACTTACGCATTTGGATGAATGATGATACATGATTCTTTAAAAACTAGAATTAAATAAAAAGCTTCTAAATAAATATTATATAAAAATAATTATCTGAAATACCATGATGAAACATCTATTTGTTTATATTTTCACACGTGTGGTAGGTCGGTAAATAATCGTTTCCGGCTGTCTATTTCTATCCTTGCTTCAAGAGCTTAAACACAACCAATTACGCCTGGTAATTTAAAACTCTGGCCAAGTGACGGAGCACATATTGGAATTTTGAAGCAACCTATTCCTAGCAACAAACCAATAATTCCCTCGTAATTTTAAATCAAGGTAGAGTGACTATTCGAAGCCTGAACTAGCAAAACTAAACCAAACCCCAATATTTTTTTGTGGATTTGGTTTGATTTGGACGTTAGAGATTTCAATCCTGCGAAACAAGCTGTAACATAGCCACGTGCTCGTAGTGAAAAGCTCAGTGGTAGGTATGTTAGTTGTCTGTGGATTCGGTTAGGTCCTGCGATCGAGCCCTATAACCACTTTAGGACTTACAATGTGGAGTTGCGATAATCAGTACTGTTCACATTCTGTTGGTGTCCGACAATTTATAAGTTCCCATACCAAATTCAAACCTCCTGGGGGTGACAAGAAATCTAGATTTATTTTCTGTACCTAAAAATTAACAGGATCCACTTATGTGTGTGTGTTGTCTGTTGTGTCTGTCTTACTTGACGAAGGTTTAGAAGCGGGTCGCTGACCAAGCACACAAACCTGAATATATATGTCTACCAACCAACCAATATAGCCACGTACGCCTCGTAGTTTTGAAAAGTGGTCAAATGAAATTTATTTGGTAGGTAAATAGGTTAGTTTGTACATGTATTTTCCGGTTTGTGTGCTTGATCAGAGACCCGCTTATAAGCCTTTGTACCTTCAGGGACATGTCTAAATTGCGGAGGTTGCGATAGATGGCAGCATCTGTCACTTATGTGTGTGTTGTGTCTGTCTTACTTGACGAAGGTTTATAAGCGGGTCTCTGACCAAGCACGCAAACCTGAATATATGTGTCTACCAACCAAACCTTTGTCAAGTAAGACAGAATTTTTTCTGATACAGAGAGAGAGAAGTTACACCCAGGGCAAAGGCGGGAATCGAACCCGTACCTGGTACAGTGCGCAGAATGTTAGCATAATGGGCTGCGATCTTAACCACTAGGCCACTCGGGCCATGTATGCTCGATCATTTACTTGGTAATTTAGTAATTTAATCGTTTCCGGCTGTGTATTTCTAGCCTAGGAGCTACAATACAGCTATTACGCCTCGTAATTTAGAACCCTAGTCAAGTGACGAAGGAAATTTATTGCGCGGATATTCTTAATCTTGATTCAAAGTACAAAATTCCTACAACTATTTTCGAAACAGAGGAATTTATTGCCACTTAATAGGCGATAAAAATAGCAGTACTGAATGGATTAATAGCATTAGAGCGCGTTATGTAACGAATTATTTAAACCTAAATTAACTTGTTTCGGGTGGCGTAATCCTGTCATTCATGCTCTCCTTCGATTGGTGCTCTGTTCCCACGTGACATTGGTTCACCTATCAAAGCTCGAGAAAAACCATTTTCATTCAACCTTTCTGTTGCCACTCAAGACCTGAAACATGCCCATTGAGAGTAGAAATACTTCAACGTATAATCGTAAGGGGAAACACTTGATATTTAGTTACCGAGTAATACACTTTAAATAAAAACCAAAAAATTAAATGAAATCTTTTTTTTTATTCCAGTATATATACAAAAGTTTCAATCATGAATCACAACATATAAATAATCACATATCAGAATAAATAATTTTAAATAAGTCAGTTCTTACCACTGAACAAAAATGCAAAAATCCTGCATTTTTTCCTAGTTTTTAATGACACTTATGAAGATATGTTAAAAAAATCTGCATAGTCCAAATCAATAAAGCTCATCCTATATTACAGCAGTATTTTTCGTTACAGATTTAAGTTCAACAATTGTATTTTTTAGCACATTTATATATTCATATTTACAAGCAGAAACGGAACACTAGCAGATTACAGGCAACATCGTGAATTTAATATATACTTTTTTGTAACTTATATCACCACTTACCATGTACACTGAGTAGGCTTAACTTAACTGAATCTCCATATATGTTGGTTGCATAGATATCATAGTTAAAGTATTAGATTGGCAGATCACGTGACCTCCAATGCTAACGACGGGACGCCGCATGGAGGCCAAATAAGAAGGCAAAATGGCCAGTGTTGCTGCCACTTTAAGGAGAAAAATACTACGAAAAAATACCATTTAATTCTAAAATTACAAAAAAATATTGTAAAAATACTAGCTGCATTTTGGAATCTTTTTAGTGACTTTAAATCCTTTTCTAGTATTTTTTTTTGTAATTTTAGAATTAAATGGTTTTTTTTTGTAGTATTTTTCTCCTTAAAGTGGCAGCAACACTGGCCATTTTGCCCTCTTATTTGGATTCCATGCGCGTCCCATTGTTAGCATTGGGGGTCACGTGATCTGCCAATCTAATACTTTAACTATGATATCTATGGTTGGTTGATTAAAACTGTCATTAGTATCCCAAGATATAGTTTGATTGTTAAAATGGCCATATTTTGTATGCGACATAATCATAGTCTTTTATACTTAAAGGGGCTTGGGCATATTGCAAAAAATAACTGCCTACGTATAAACAGTCTGTTTAACGGAATAGTGCGACGAATAAGAAATTCTCCATGTAAAGGGAAAAGGGTTCCAAAAGGAAACGAAAGGGACTCCTAAAACCCTGGTTTGTAAGAACACAAAATCGAACGCTGAGCAGTGCGTCCGAATTTTCCGCTTTCTTATTGGCCCTAGTTGTCAAGTGACCGCGCACCAAAAATAACGTTGATCCCAGCGTTCGAAAATCTCGAATCAGTCGTGGTTTGATTAGAGCGTCCAAAACGTGCGAAATGGCCGATGTTTCTATCTATTCGAATGAGATAACGGTGGCCTTCGCTCACTACGCATGCGTTAGATGCGGACGCATCGCTAGACGTGAATTCTAACAAACCACCCAAGCGAGGATAAGACTCTGATATCGATGAGCAGGGCGTGTTTTAACGCTTTGACGTGAGTTTTCAATCCTTACAAACCATGGCTTAAGTCCTAACGCCGCGTACGATTTCGCCCTCCAAAGTTATGTTGCGTGCCTAATCAGGGGTCGGCTCATCACTTGACTGTGGTTCTAAATTGTGAAACTAACCAAACCAACTCGCCCTTATACCCAAAAGGTATTTTAAAACTGTTTTAGACTCATCACTTGACCAGGGTACTAATTACGAGGCGTAATTTGGCCGAGTTAAAGCACCATGGAGGCTAGAAATAAACAGCAGGAAAAACGTGCAACCTAACCTGTTGTAGTGTTTGTTGGTTCGGTTGAACTAACGTCCCACAAGAGCTACACGAGCGCTATTATAAGCGAAAGGTCTTGTATTTTAGATCCTCGGTCAAGTGACGAGACCGGCACTAGCACTGGCACTCAACCTTACAGCGACATAGCACGGAGTGTCAGGTAGGTAGGTTTGAATTATCGTCGCACTAGAACTACACGAAGGCTATTCGAGACGGGTGTCGTAATTTAGAACCAAAGTCAATTGACGAACCTACACGCGAGTAGGAACCCAGCGCACCTTTTAAGAGCGACATCGTATGCCCGTTTAGGTAAAGTAGATGGCTCTTGTTAAGGATAGTAGTGGCAGCATTTCAGTTTAGAAGCCTAATCGTGTACAAAGTTAGTGGTCAGCACCAAATAAGTAATGCAATTCTAATAGTTTAACAATTTCGATACCAATCCCTCCTGATTATCAAGCAAATTCATAAGTTTTTTATCAAATGTCAAATGAAGATTTAGATTAGAGTTTTTCTTGAAACCAATATTAAAGATTGAGCTTCATATGAGTTTGCTTTACTATGTGTTTATAGCCGCATTTTTCTATGCGACAAGTTAACAAGTATTTTCAATTTTTTTTTTTTATATAATCAAAACCTTTTACTGCTTTATTTTTGTTTCTTTATAAATAATAAATTTGTTTCTTCAATACTGGTAAAAGCCAAATTTACGTTTTAAAAATAATTAATTTTCGTTAATCTTTAAACTATTTTGAAACACATGAATATTCTAACAATTCGGGAAAAGTTTTTTTTTTTCCAATTCACATCAGACTAATTTTATTTTTGAAATTCAAATTTGTTTCATTAAATGTTTAAAGCTACAACATGAGTATTTCATCTCAATAATACCTGAAATTTCGTTTAGATATTTTGATCCATTTTATATAATTTTAACATGAATCTAAATGCTGACAATTTTACCTACATTCTACGATACATATTTCAATAAATAAGAAACTATGTAATTCGTAACGAAATTGCATAGGTCAACGTTCAAGCACTTCAATTTTGCAGTTAGCATGTTTTTGTATAATTAACTTCCTATAAATCATTTTTCACTAGTAAACAATTTATATAATTATCGTTAACACTACAAAGCACATGTTTTGCATAGTTCATTATAGTTATGGTACAAATAGGACCATCGAATACGATTAAAAATATAAATTCAAAAACTAACTTCCAATTTAAAAACTTCAAATGGGTTGTTTCACGGAGCATCTGAAAACCGGGCGTTTTACTCAGTCTGAGTAATTACTTTTTCTGTGGATGCTTGTATGAGATGATTTCACGTTTTGGTGTGGAAAGCAAAACTGAATAAGTAACAACCACGTCACTACCACCAAAAACTTCGGAGCGTGAAACAAGACCCGGAGTATTTCCAATCCTTCCGGGGGAAACACTCCCCTTTGGAGGGACACTTTTGTTTAAGTCACTTAAAAAAATAGGCTTGAAGTTTATAATTTGAACAAATCATCAAACATCAGTTTTGATTGAAAAAAAACTAGTTTGGAGGTGAAACAATTAAAATTAGTGTTTCAATATACTATAGGAAAAAGCTTCAATTGGCTTGTTTCAAGTGACGTACTTCTTTTCAACTTTCACTTATGCATTTCTTTGAACTGTGCTGCGATTGGCGTTGTTTCCACGTGGCATTGATTCACAAATCGAGGGTCGAGAAAGACCTTTATTTTCATTCGGCATTTTTGTTGCCACCAACACCTAAAACATTCCTGTTCAAAATATAGAATTACGATTTTGGAATTCAGACGGAAATTATTACTATTTATAAATTAAAACCGTATTCTTAGGTCCTTTTGCAGATGAATTATTGTTATATTTCTTGTTACATCAATATGGAATCCTTTTTTTAAATACAATCTGCTACAATTCGATATATTTTCATCTTTTCACACATTGGAATATTATATAAAGGCCTCGGGGGATTCAAATTGAACACCGTTTTTGTCATTGTATTAAGGTGTGTGCAAAAAAAAAAAGATTGGCAAATACCTATATTTCTTTGGGAGGCTTCATAGCACTACCACCTAGATCACATGACCATCTTGCTGTGTATTTCACATTATCGAACAGATTTCCACAAGTTTGGAAACTTGATCGCTCAATTTTGCTTACTTCAAAAAGAAATTTAAACGAAGATTAGAGCGATCAGTGGTCGAAACCTGATAATCTGCCTCTCGATGTGAAGCCACTTGAAGAGTACAGAGGAATATCCGCTTGATTTATTAGGAGTCGTCCCCTAATTGTGTCTGCTTGGCGGACATTGGCGGCAGGAAACCGTTTCTCCCTTTCTTCTCGCTTGGTACAAGCGTCGGAATCGTGCATCGCGCAAATCTCGGTAGGTAGAAAAGTCGTAGTTTAGAACTTTTCAATTAATTTGCGAATCTTAAAATTTCTCTTAATTTTTTAGAAAAGTTCGTGATTTTCAATCAATCGTACTTTATTTTTAAAGCTTAACATGATGATGAACACAGTCTTTTGAATAAAACGCGGAACTGAATTTCATGGTTGCAGTGAGAGAAGATGCACAAAAAGTGAGAAACTGGTTTCCTTACACCAGTTTAGGCGATAACTCGCTATCATCGCCAAAGATGCCTGATGAGGAAAGTTTTCTACGAAATAAAGCGGTTTTTCCCCTGTACTCTTCACTTATCCGTTGCAATAAGCAACCTTTGAACATTTGCAAATATTATTACGCATATCACACAAGCGAAAATTCATCAACCCAACCGTCAACTCAAAATTTTGATGTAATCTGCCGTCTGCTATGGAACTATGGAAGTTGAGGTTGAAGAAAGTATCTTCAACGCCCCCAACCGAGTATTGGAACCAATCATGCGTATAGATTACTGCTTCCGTCACACCGAAGAGATACTATACGTCATTAAAAAGATGACGTCTCTAATGCTGCTCCTTTTTCATTCGCTGGTCTTGCACATGCGTAGATTGAGCCAACATTAATGAACAAACATAAATTTGGGCCAAACACGAGGATGAATGGGGCCGTGGACAGCCTAGTGGTTAAGGGCTCGTTCTCGGAATAGGAAGGTCCCGCGATTTAGTCCCGCTATAGGAGGATATAATGAACCTTCTAGGTATATTATATCCTCCTAGGACCCGATACCACTGAAGACCCACCGAGTATATGCGGAGTACGTGCTCGTTAAACCTGTTGGGTCCGAAAGTCCTGTGGTCGGTCATGGCGCAGTTTCCCACGGGTACAGGTCCCTGGAGACTATTTCTCTTTAATTCAGGGACATGTCTAAATTGTGGAGGTGGCGATAGATGGCAGCATCTGTCACTTATGTGTGTGTGTCTGTCTTACTTGACGAAGGTTTATAAGCGGGTCTCTGACCAAGCACACAAACCTGAATATTTGTCAACCAACCAACGGATTAAATTCTATTTATGACTGTTCCAATACCATTTATTCAGGGCCGTAGTGAGCCTAGTGGTCAGCGTCTCGGTCTCGGGATCGGAAGGTCCTGCGATTCGGTCCCGGTACACTGAAGAACTACCGAGTATATGCGGAGTACGTGCTCTTAAATCTTGTTGTGTCCGAAAGTCCTTAAGTTCCATACCAATCAATACCTCTGGGGGTGAACAAGCCAATCTGGGGACCCTAGTTGGCCTCTGTCTCTAAAAATTAGATGGATCCACTTATGTGTGTGTGTTGTCTGTTGTGTCTGTCTTACTTGACGAAGGTTTATAAGCGGGTCGCTGACCAAGCACACAAACCTGAATATATATGTCTATCAACCAACCAACCATTTATTCAACGCTGGTCTAACTTCGCGAAGCTGATATTGGGAAGACCGATTTGTGTTGGGGGTTGGATGAAGAAGCGTTTATGTGATATGCTTTTTAGAATCAATATTTTCAAACCTATTGTTGTTTGTGGTAATAGTGCCTTAATTTACATCTTTACAACTCCTCGAGTTTTTATACAAAGTTTAACCTTATGGCTGTGTCCTGACTACGACATCAAATGCCACAAATGCAACAAAACTTGGCGACCACCAAGGGGGCCAAGCGTGTGGCTGACTCTGCCAAGTCGCCAAGTTTTGTTGCATTTGATGTCGTAGTCAGGACACAGCCTATGGAAAATATTTGACACTACTTTCAAATAGAAATCCAATCTTGCAAGTAGTTGTCCGTAAAAGTTTCATTGAAGGCCAAAATGATTTATGCCACTTTTAACATTCAGTTTTAATTTTTCCAGAACACTAGCTGTACAACAAGTTTGTTATGAATAATAAGTACAATCAGCGACAGGTAACATTGTACTTACATACAGATACATCCATTTGCCAACAAAAAAATCCATTTGTACAAATTTTCCAGTTACTTTAATTTCGGTTTTCAGAATGAAATTTTAGGTAACTACACATACTACCTAATCATTGGTCCCGATTATGTCATGACAATTCTTTTTTATTTGATTTGAATAGTAAGGTACACACATTCTTAAGCATCATCGATTAGGTTAAGAATTTGAAAATTTTTGTGAATGTAGTAATTGATTACAGATTGGTGCATATATGGTTGCGTTCAAAAGTTTATTATATTTTAGGTACTAAGGTTTAATTAAACTATAAATTAACGAAGTTCTGATATTTTATTAGCACATTATCTCGTTTTACCTGAAAATAAGTTTAAAATAAAGTTTTTAAACTATTTATGATATGGATAAAATGTAAATTTTTAAAAGGCACTCAAAGTTTACGCTTGTTACTTGAAAAGCACTACTTGGTTAGCCAAATATGTACCATTAGTTTATGCAACTCATTGCTAACTACGATTTTGTATTATATATGTACAGAACATAAATTTTTTACACTGCATTTGACAGTAAAGCTTTTGTTAAAAGTTAGTATTTAACCAGTGTTTAAGCTGGGTTTTGTAATTTTTTAGCATTTTAGCTAAAATCGAAAATTTAATTTTAGCTTTTTTCAAATGATTTTAGCATTTTAGGAAAAACAAGTTAAACACATTTTAAAATTTATTACAAACTTTTTACTTTAATGAAATGAACGGAACAAAATGAATAGACAAGTTCAAAACGGTGTAGATAATGATGGGTAGGTCCGGAATGAACGGATCCAAATGAACGTGTCTATAAAAGAAACGATCGGATCCTCCGAACACAAGTTCAAAACGGCGGCAATAATGATGTGTCTGTCTGGAATGAACGGATCCAAATGAACGTGTCCATAAAAGGAATGATTGGACCCGTTCCTCCCCTCTGTTTATTTTCGCATTTTAGCGAAAGTGGATGTCAAGATTTTCGCAAAATGCGATGTCTTTTCGCATTTTGCGAAAAAAGCGATCGCAGCTTAAACACTGTATTTAACCATCTTTTAACAGTAAAATCAATTAGTACAGTCAAAAACAATTATTAATTCATTTAAAACAATGTTTTAAATACAATACATTATCAATTCGGTGACATACAGTTTAGAAAAAAACCCTTTTAATTTCCTTCATGTTACCATAACAGAAGTAATTTGAAAGAATCTTAGCTCAAAAGTACTAAATATGGTAAATTAATTACAATTTATGGTGAAATCGGCGGGCTTGATGTTGATAAAAAACTATAAGCTCGATTTATACTTTAAAAATTGAAACTACTTGGTGATATGCAAGTTATGTTTAAAACCTAATTTATTTGACGTTAGAAATGAAAAACAATATAATTGGAGGAATTGACGAAAATGAAATTTTTAAGTCCTGTTTTTTCTCGCCTCGTTTCCTAATAGTTATTTAAGCAACTAGTGCCGAAAATAATACTTTATTAGGTGAGTGGCTTTTATTTCACGAGACCGTAGGTCGAGTGAAATAATGACAAGAGCTTAATAAAGTATTATTTGGCACGTGCTTGCTTACAATATTTTTTATAATAACGTGCAAAAAAGTATTTCTACCAATGAGTGATTTTCATGACATCATGAAATTTGTGTTCTTACTTTTGTCTTATTTAATTTCCTTTAATAATTTTTGTAGTACTTGTAGTTTCCATGGAGATATTAGAAAATGCAAAAGTAATGAACCAATAGAAATAAGTGAGTTTCATGACATCATTTAGTTTCCATGGATATATTCATGACATCATTTTGTTTTTCTACCAATCAGATACTCTTATTTAGTTTACCGCACTGCCGAAAGTAGTACTTTCGGCACTGTCTGTGACGTAAGCACGTAAAGTGTCATTTTCGCAACGATTTATGAATGAATATGATATAAAAAAGTGAAAGTTTTTGCACGTTGTTATAAAAATATTGTTATTTTCAATTGTAATGCTAGATATATTAGGTACTTATGATATGTTGAATTGATACGAAAGAACTCGTTAAATTCTACTTAAAAACGTCTTTTTCTTTAATAAATAAAACAAAAATACAAATAAAGTCAAATTGATCTTTAATTTTTCAAAACCAAAATAAATAAATGTACTTATCAAAAAAATAAATAGGAAAATTCCAAATTCACAAATCATGAAATTAAAACTTTTCACGAATCAAACTTTGAGTTATATAAATTAAACTACTGTGTACCATATAAAAATCATCTGTATTCAATACAACTGGTATTTTAAAAAAACTACACATAAAAACTGTACATCACTCGTTCTAATCTTAAATAAAAATCATTTTTAAAATAATCTTTTAGAAAAACTACCGGTATTGCAATAAATACTAAGTACAAATCAGCGAATTTCTCAAATACTTTACACTGTTTTGGGCAAAAACGTCCTTCATATAATTACAAGGTATTTTGAGTTTTATCATCCTATATGAAATACCAATAAAGGAAGAAAAGCATTTTAGTTTATTTACAACCGTTTGTATTTTTTCAATTAGGGACGTTGTGACGTATTTCAATGAATATGAAACTTTTGACATCAACCGGATGTTGATACTTTTCTTCGGATACTTTGAGTATCACAAAATCTTGAACAAAATCTTGAACATTAATCCCCTTCACACGCAATAATTCCGGTTTTTTTTTCTCGTACGGCACCGCATGATATACAGCTTCAATGTTAAGTCAATAAAGATTTTAGATGAGACATGGATAAAACATTTCACGTAAGGTTTTATCAATGATTTATTTATATTTACAGGAAATGTGCTTAAATGAATTTTATCGTTCATATAAGAACTTATAGCACTAGTAATGTGAAATATCTTATTCATTTACTACGACCTCAAAGAATATCCTTGATTAAACCCAAAAGTACGGCATTTTATCCGTCTCGTATAAAAGATCGAAGTGACTTGCATCTGTGAGTGATGCAGCATTGTAAATACGCCAAAAATCACCGGAATCATTGTATGTTAAACGGGTTTTAGGCTTTCTTTGGTATCATTCAATTTCTTAAATAATAGCTCGCTACACCTTCAATTTTGAATCTATTTTAGCTTGTGTAATCAATACCTCATATCAAACAATCGCAACATCCCTACAGTGACGCCGATATAGCTGCCCTCAGTTCAATACTAATCACCACAACAACTTGACTACTTACGACGCACTCTTTTCCGCCACTTCAGCACACGAACACTGTGTCGTCCTTGGCGCCGATTCCTCTCGCCGCTTCGCCAACCTCGGCGTCGTCATCAAGTTCTTCTGGCAAGGCGGCGACGAAGACGAGGAAGAACTGTAGTCCGTCACTCCAGGAGAAGTGCTCAGGGAACTGGTGGAACTAGTCGAAGACCTGGAGTCCCTGGTACTACAAGCTCTGGTGTCATCGATGGGTCTGTACCTGGTGGTCGAGTCCTGGTAGGACCCACTGGAACTGGTAGCCGTGTCGATCGAAGAAGCGTCGTCGCTGTTGTAGACCAGTCTGTTGTTCTTCGGGGCCAGTAATAAGTCAGTTCTCGGGGAAGGGATGGCGATTGCTGGCGGTTTAGGGGGTGCTCTTGGGGTTGTTCTCAACAGGTACAGTTCCTCCGATCGCATGTAGTCTGCGGAACTGGTGCTGGCGCTGCTGGAACTGGAGCTGCGGGATATGAAGGACAGCGATTCCATGTAGTCGCTGATGTCCGACGAGCTGCAGCTGCTGGTGTTGCTGCGGCACACTTGACCGCGCTCCGTAGGGATCTGTCGTCTCAATACTCCTACTTCGGAAAAAGGTTAATTAGTAAGTTTTGTTTGAAGGAATTTATGGTCATAATTAAAAATCGAATTTTAGAGGTTCTTAAACCTGTGGCGGTTGCCACACGCACGCAACCTCAATCAATCATCCACTCGCTAGAGGGCGCGGATTTACCTCTGCGTTCCTACCAGTATTCTGAATAACATCGAAAATAGTAGTATAAAAGCCGAGGTAACTCATCTCCACCTCGAGGATCCTTTTGGTAGACTGTGGGTTACTGAGGCCGCTACAAACATAAGCCTATCTTATATGCCCTATTGACGGACCTGTTCTTTCTTATCGACTTAAAATCATACAAGCCAGTCCAAATAAAAGATACTATTCTCCTAATGGTCGTATATGTTTCTAAAGTAAGCAGCTGTCACCTTTATATAAAAAACTATCTTTATATGAATGGCGTTGCGTGGATACCTACCTCCCCTTTGAGTGGGAATTTCGAAAAATTGCTTCTCAAATAACGCCTTCGGTAGAAAAGCGCCTAAAATTTGATATATATACCTATCGAGCCTAATAGTTTTGAATCGGCGTTGATTCGCGTGTCAGTTTATTCCTTTATATATAAATATCTTACCCCATATAGCACACAACTTTTGGCGTATCCTATAAAATATTATTAGTTTCGAAAATTTATTTTCTTTTCTCTTACCGTTTTATAACTTTCTTTTAAATTGAATTTTTTAAAACTAAAACATC
This sequence comes from Oedothorax gibbosus, assembly GCA_019343175.1. Classification (NCBI taxonomy): domain Eukaryota; kingdom Metazoa; phylum Arthropoda; class Arachnida; order Araneae; family Linyphiidae; genus Oedothorax; species Oedothorax gibbosus. The sequence continues at coordinate 461,520 of CM033280.1, read as the reverse complement.
AACTCTAACTTGTTCAGCACATAAAATTAATGCAAAGACGTGCATTTTATTACACGTTGGGAATAATTAATTAAAATTTAAAAAAATGTAATTTACCTTGCATTTCCATGACGGTATCGCTTTCATCCAGGCGCTCCTGTCTATACACGTTATCACAGTTGGAGCCCACTCTTTTTGAAGTCCTCTGTTTCGATCTGTCGTGACTGTCCAAGCTATACTTTCTCTGAACCGGTTCTTGGTTCGAGTCCAGACTATCAGGCACCGATTCTTCCTTGTTCAAGTCATTCAACTCAAGGATGGTTTCGCTGGTCCTCACAGGACTAGAAACACTTGTGTTCGATGTTGGTATTCCTCCGGCCTTACAAGGAACGCTCCTGGAACGTTTCATGGGGGAGGATAGATGACAAGAATCTTTCTGCAGAACGAAATCGCTGCTGTCCGAGTTCAAATCGTCATCCGAGTTGCCGAACTCCTCGCTGGCCAACTTGAGACAGTCGGCCGACCGATGAAGACTCTTGCTGAAGTTGCTGACTGGGCTTCTGGAGCTCGGGAGCGGTGGCAACGCGATCTCGTTGGTGCTCGAAGACTTTTCTTTGGATCGAAGATTGAGCTTGGAAAAGAGCGAATTCTTTCGCTGGATGTTGGAAGGTCTCGGGCTGCTGACCGGAGAAGCGGGTACGGATTCAGTCCCGGAGTCTTTCGAGAGGTATCCGTTGTTCTTGCCGTCCACGGAACTGGATCTCTTCCTCATCAAGACCTTCTTTTTCAGCTCGCTGAGAGAGTTGGATCGCATCGCTCGGATCTGGAGGTCTTCGTTGATGAGCTGGTTCTTCCTCGACATGGAACTCCCAGAAATTCCCTCCGGAAGACTAGAGTTGATATTTTCTGATATCGGATACGAGTAGGGCATGAAGGGTCTGAGTGGAAGAACGGATTGTGCATTTGTGATGTCCTCTTTCAAGTCACAGTTCTGTTCAGAATGAGGCTGAATTTGGGAAGGGCAATCGGACCTATTTGTATTAATTTTCTTCGAAGGCGACGTGTTGTCTTCTTGCATGCAGAGCGGCTGCATGAGAAGATAGTCTTCTTCACTTTGTCTTGAGATTTTCTCGTAGTTCATCATTTCATAGGCACTGCCGTTCAACTGCCTCAAAGCAGATTTCTTTGGACTTCGGTTCACTGAAGATGGGGGTTGTTGCTTGCATTGACACTTATCACCGCCGTTTTCTTTCGAGTCGGAAGACATAACTTTACTGACGTTCAATTGCGCCCTAGGTGGGAGAGGAGGTTTGCTCTGACACGGAGGAATCGCCATCTTGTCCTCCGGTTCCAATCTGGACAAGACCAGATTCGAGTTTTCGTACAGCGGTAGCGTCTCGGCGAATTCTATATTGGCGTAGTTCAGAGTCGAACTGTCATCACTTACCTTCAGCACTTTCTCACTCTCCTGGTTCGTCGAAAAATCAATATTGGCGTAATTGAACGTCTCTTGCTGACTGCTGTCCGAGTGATCCATGGTCAGAGGATAGGACACCGTACTAGCTCGCGGCCTAAAAGGATGCCTCATCGACTGGGACCTCGTATCGGCGTGGTCTACCGAAGACTCAGACCTGAGAACGTGCTTCACTTTCCCATTGGTCATCACGGCCTCGGCTGTCCTGTGAGGTTCACTGCACACGGCCGACATCTGACTGCTGCACCAAGTCCTGGGATTGTTGAAGGACTTTGTGCACTGCCATCCAGTCTCTTGAGTCGCGGCCTGCGGTCCTAGGCACGGTACTAGGTTCCCTGCCCATAGCATGACCCTCTGGCACGCACACATTTGTAGATGGTCTCTGAGGGAAGAGTTCTGAGACGCGTAGGAATGCTTCGACACCATCTTAAAGAATTCCATGTTCGGGACCATCTTGCACGCGTTCATGCAGGAACAGGATGATGGCCCGTTGCTCATGGTTTTGATCGAGGGGTTCTTCTGGGTCATATCACAGTTGGACAGAAGGTCCTGTGGAAAAAAGGCTTTTTAAGAAAAACGTATTTGTTTCGAGTAGAGAAAATTCATTACTAATTACAGTATACGTTTGCTAATCTAAAGTATTACCTGAAACAATACGTTTGGATTGTGGAAGAAGGGGTTGGCTGATTTTCGATATTAGAATGGCTGGAACTTCCTGATTTTTTAAACGCCGGAACTTTCCGATTTTTGATCACCAGAGCTTTTCGATTATTGAATAGCCGTAGTTTTCCGACTTGCCGAGGATTACTGATTTTAGAATTGTCTGAGATTTTCCGTTTTTAGAATCGAGGATTTCCGAATCACCTAAAATTTGCAGACCTACGAAATCTTCAGCGACGTGCGTCTGCTGCAGGATTAATCAGGGATTAGAATAATTCGCGGACTATCCAGGGCGTACTGTAATTCTTTACTTCGAAGGTAATCACACTACATCTTAAACTGTTCGAATACATATGAAAAGTAATCGAAAAGGGCTTTGAATGTATTTCCAAAAGAAAAAACTTTTTGTAGAGCATTAAGGATGTCTATAATTAAAACTTACCGTAAATTTCTTAGGAACGTCATAATCTTCTGCAGCAGAGGAAGGGCCAGGAAATTTTCCATTTTTGCAACCATTCATCTGACTCGGCGGCGTTGTTGTTACATCCTGAAACGAAATCATAAACATGTGGAAAACTAGAAAAAAAAATAATGGCTGCTAGTTCAAACCGCCCTATCTCATTAATATATCTAGTGTTATAATAAATATTCTAGATTTCAAGTCGTCATTTTATTTTTACCGATTTCCTACTTCCTAATTTTCTCAAACTTAAAGCATGAACATGCTTTTTACCACGCACTGGTAATCTTTGTTTCTGTTATTTTTAATAAACGATTTATTAGTATTCCTAGGTCGTGCGTTACAGAAATTGGATAATCCAGTACTCAGCTTAAAAAAATCAGCTAATTCAGAACATATTTAATCTAAAAGACACACTAATAATTAGTTTATTTAGGTTTAATTTTTACTTTTTATTTGTCGGTACTCAATCGCCTGCACTTATGAAATGGAAAAGTCGCTAAAAATGTGTAACTACCGCTAAGCGGAATATTTCCAATGGTAACATTTAACTGCATATATTGTGGTCTTTTAACTGTGTACACTGTACTATATCGCCAGAAAATTCCGTTTGTAGCCAAATATTCCGCTTGGCAAGAATTTTCGCTAGCAAAATGGAAAAATACGGATTTGTCATCATTTAAAATTCCAGAAACAAGGAGCCTTTAACAAAGCGCCAAAACCTAAAAATATCGTTACATCATCGATTTCCTTATCAATCAAAACTATTTAAACAATTAAGTTAGAAAAAATATAAGAACTGCATAATATTTAAAACTTCACTACTCTTACCTTTACCGATGCTATTGCCGATTTCGGTGTGGCGTAGTTGCCTTTATCACAAGCACACTCACAATCCACAGACCTCTGCAACGAGCTGCCATTGTACCTCGACTTCTTTGGCGACGAAGATGGCGACGGATTGGCGCTGGCACTCTTCCGTCCCGTCGTCAATCTCGCGTCCGCGTCGCCTATCATGGACAGCTTACTCCAGCAAGCACATTCCGGATTTTTCCCGGGAATCCTGTCCTGGAAACCGGAGAAGTCCTGGATAGGCTCGTGGCACGGGCAGAGATGGTCGTTGTTGCATCCGTTGCGCCTGAGGTCTGGCGATTTGCCGTTGGCGAAACCGTTGACGTGCATGTTCTTTGGTCTGGAAATTCATAAAATGAGAACGTGCAGGCCTGTCAACTGGGGCTCTAGTGCGATGTTAATTCAACCAACCAAAACCTGCCAACTCTTTTTTTGAATTTAACCCGGTAATAGCCATTTTCCGGATTCCGGGCAACAAGAGAAAGTTTAATGTTTAGCGATTTTTCAAAAACGGAATCAGTACAGACAAGACGGAAATTTAGAAATGAGTCGAAAACACGACAATTGGTACAAATCATACTTAAATTCTGAAAGTAGTTTAAAAATCCGGTTTCGCCGGGTTAAATCCAGAGTTGACAGGTCTGAGAGTGGCTTTGCTGGACTCTTCGAAAATTCATATGAGCTATGATCACGAGTCTTATAACCTAAAACTCAAGGTGCCAGTCTTACACATTATTGAGAACCTTGTAAAAAGCGCCAGGGCAATGGTAAAATAGCGATCTAAAGTGCTCCTACCTTTTTTTTTTTACAAAAGTATTTTTATTTGCCTCAATACTTCCTGCGCAGATTTCCTTATAGAGTGATAATAGTTTATAGGAAAATTCGTTCTTGAGTCTAAATTATGGTTTAAAAGTTTGAAATCGTCTCTAGTTATATTTTTTTAAATGAATATATTGTAATCCATTTTTTTTTAATGTTCATTTCCAAGAACGGGCAACAAATTTATGGTGAAAGTAGTTTGAAGCAAAACGAACTGCATTTATGACAAAATAAATTTAAAAAATATATTTCCACCTAGATATTCAGTACTTTTTTTCTGCACCAAACTAGCAATAAAGTAACAAAACAGTACTCACTTATCATACAGAGAATCAGCGAAATTCTTCGGCACAGAGTACTCCGATCCACTGCTCGCGCTGGAATGACTACTGTTCTGACTAGCTCTTGAGCAGAGTGAAGCCCTGTCAGATGGGGGCGGATTCATCCTTTGGTAGGCAGATTCCTTCTTGCCCACCAGAGGACCGTTGGTGGAAGACCCAATGAGCGAATCCATGGTCCACTGCGGGCTAAATCCGCTGGTGTCTTCGGTTTTCTCGATGGGAGATGAAGAGGGTTTGCTGCCTTTACAGCTCTGGATACTGCCTCTGCTGTAGAACTGCCTTCCGCACTTGGTGCATTGGTTGAACGGCCTGTATAACGGATTGGTTTGTTTTTGATATCATTAAGATACAAATAAATGCTAAATAAAAAAATAATTAATAATGTGGGTTAAATCATTTAAGATAGCACCTTGTTAAAAAAACCTATTAAAACCGCATTTTTCATTGTTAAGATTGCATCTTGATAGCTCACTACCAGTTTTCATTCTTAAATTCCATTTTCTACGAGATTAATTTAAAAAAAATGTTTTTCTTTTATACCTGTACTTAACTAAAAGAAGCAACACGAATAATTTTGCTGAAAATAACAAATTTTTTTTATCAGTCAACCATACGCCATTAGTCAATTACAGAAAACCAGCAAGGTTTGTGGCTTTTGAAGGATTTTATTCAACTAGTGTTTTTTTTTACGATTTCAGGATTAAAATTTTTCTCTAAATGATTCAACGCAAATTTTAATAACTTGTTAAATTTGTTATATTTAAATTTTGCAATTGAATTCCAATATTTTAATGAAATTCCCATTCTTGTATTGATTTCCGCCTTCTAAGTAAGGCTAAAAACCGTGGCTATCAGCTAGTATTATACATATTATAACAAAAAATAATTAAAATAGTACTACAATCAAAGAGTACTTACCACGTCCCTTGCGTATCACAAAGGCAAGAGAGTGACTGTCCGTGTCCGTTCGTTTTTGACATGGTGGCCGACTGAGAACCCTGGAAGTCGCTCAGAATGACCGACACCGTGTCCACGCTGTCGACATCGCTGGTGGTAGTGGTCGAGCTTTGTCCCCATCTGGAAATAAATAAGACTTTAGTTCAAAAGTGATGCAAATTAGCCCGATTGCTAGTGAATGAACAGTGAGAACACCAAGATAGATTTCCATGCACCAGATAGATTTCCATACAGTTTCCTTCCTTATGCAAAGTTGAAAGAATATAATAGCGTATTGGAAAAAAAAATCAACAAATCCAATCCATCATTGTAGAATTTGCACTACAGCGAATCTATTCGTATTGAGTATTAGAAAGTTTTATCTAAGCTAAATGCAAAAAACAAATAACAAGTGTCCAAAATGATCGTAAGCCACACAACATTTTGCCATTTTGGCTGTCATTTAAAGGAACACTTAGATATAACATTAAATGCTAAGCTATGAATTTGCTCTTGCAATCTTTTCAGTAACAGCCGAGAAACAGTGGCTTTTTTCGCAGCTGTAAAATTTTTCTCTCATGGCATTTGAAAGATCCCATTGACCTATATAGGTGTGCAGTTATTTTGGTAATGCCCGAACCCGAACCTGGGAATTTTCGCATGCTATGCAAGTACTTTACCGACTGGGCTCTCCAGTCCCTCGTTCTTTTAAGGACAATTATGTTTGCAGGTACACGTACCTCGACATGCACGATGACTACTTGTAGTGTATCCTACACGACGATGCCTTAGTCGCATACACCGACATCAGATCGTCTCTTTCCGAGCACTCGTCGCACGTGAAGCAAGCAGAGGACGACAGCTGCACGCGTCCCCACCGTCGCTGAAGCTGTATTTTAATAGACCTCTTATGCAAAATTTGATACCGAAAACCAAATGGGCACTTTTTTTTGAAGAATGACATAGGTCAAGAATTTTTTTAAAACAGCACCCGAGAAATAATGGAACGTTTTTCCAGCTCTATACAATTTGTCCCCCTCATAGCGTTTGGAAGATCCCATTGACAGATCTGCCAACTCTCCGGGTTGAAATCGTCAATACTGGATTTGTACCTATTTTCTGAATTTCTGTGTCATCTATACAAATTGCCGGATTTTCGAAGAAGATAAATATTAAACTTTCTTTTAGCGCCCGGAGTTGAATTAACGTCACACTAGGCTCCACAGATCTGCATTGACCTAACTTTTCTCCTGTGCATCCAGCTTCACCGTAAACGCGCCAAAAATACCCGAACCACTACGTTTGAAACTAATCCGATCTTTACGGATACACATTCCAGCTGTAGCTAGGCCCAGAGCGTTCTAGCTGTAGCTGACCAGATCTAGTTGTTGCTAGGTCATGAAGGTTTAATAAAAACAACACAGATACTCTTACCTCGACAAGCACGACGGCCATCTGTAGTGTATCCTACACGACGACGCCTTCGTAGACCCAGCCGCATAAACTGACATGAGATCATCTCCTCTTTCCGAGCACTCGTCGCACGTGGAGCAGCACTCCGAGCCGGCCGAGCTCAGCAGCGGTCGGCAGCTGCAAGCGTCCCCACCGTCGCTCCCCGTCACAGACGAAGTACCAGAAGCGGAGCTATCGGTGCCGTGGCACCGTTTGTGGAGGGGCGCTCGGGTGGATGATTCCAGCACTGGAAAAGAGAGGGGTTAGGCTGAATTATCTCGTCGCACTATTTTCCCACAGCAGAAGCACACCCACAGCAGAATAGATTCATATCGATTTGTTAAATATTCCATTTAGCAGCAGAAATGTATTCTTCCTTAACGGTATTTAACTTTTTGACTGCTGAGACTTATTTTCATAACTAACTTAGTGTTGTTTAAAGTAAAAAGATACAAGTACAGCAAATAGCTACTATAAGTTAGATTGCTGATTCTGCTGTGGGTAGGTAAACTGCACTACCTCGACAAAAGACTTGGACCATTACTGCAAGCACTCAATAACGCCGGCGAAAAGAAAGTACACTCTTAAAACAAACGAGCTGTTTTAACTCAGTCTGAGTTAATTTCCACTCCTTTCCGTGCCGAAAATGCACTTCTCCTATAGGAGTGAATTTCACTCTTTTTCGGAGCGGGTAAAAGAAATAAAAGAAAACAATCTGCGTCCTACACTCTTAAAACGAGCGGTTTTAACTCAGTCTGAGTTAATTTCCACTCCTTTCTGGTGCCGAAAATGCACTTCTCCTATAGGAGTGAATTTCACTCTTTTTCGGAGCGGGTAAAAGAAATAAAAGAAAACAATCTGCGTCCTACACTCTTAAAACGAGCGGTTTTAACTCAGTCTGAGTTAATTTCCACTCCTTTCCGTGCCGAAAATGCACTTCTCCTATAGGAGTGAATTTCACTCTTTTTCGGAGCGGGTAAAAGAAATAAAAGAAAACAATCTGCGTCCTACACTCTTAAAACGAGCGGTTTTAACTCAGTCTGAGTTAATTTCCACTCCTTTCCATGCCGAAAATGCACTTCTCCTATAGGAGTGAATTTCACTCTTTTTCGGAGCGGGTAAAAGAAATAAAAGAAAACAATCTGCGTCCTACACTCTTAAAACGAGCGGTTTTAACTCATTCTGAGTTAATTTCCACTCCTTTCCATGCCGAAAATGCACTTCTCCTATAGGAGTGAATTTCACTCTTTTTCGGAGCGGGTAAAAGAAATAAAAGAAAACAATCTGCGTCCTACACTCTTAAAACGAGCGGTTTTAACTCAGTCTGAGTTAATTTCCACTCCTTTCCGGTGCCGAAAATGCACTTCTCCTATAGGAGTGAATTTCACTCTTTTTCGGAGTGGGTAAAAGAAATAAAAGAAAACAATCTGCGTCCTATACTCTTAAAACGAGCGGTTTTAACTCAGTCTGAGTTAATTTCCACTCCTTTCTGGTGCCGAAAATGCACTTCTCCTATAGGAGTGAATTTCACTCTTTTGTTTTAAGAGTGTATATACTGGGTGACTGATGATTTCAGATAAAAAAGGTCTAATTCATTGTTGTGGTTTACTGCAGTTTACCAGCTCACGTCATAATTTAGAATGACAGTCAAGTGACGGAACATTGAGTTTTTATTCATTTATTTGTTTGTTTCAGATGCACATAACAGAAAAATCCAATTATAATGCACATCATAAAAGACAATGAAAACAACAAAAAAAGAAAAACATTACAAAGAGAATAACCTCCGACAATTAGATTTAAAAACATTAAAAGGCATACAAAAAATATCAAGTTCCTCAGACACACTATTATAAGTTTTATAAAATTTATATAGACAAAATTTTTAAATGCAGTTATTCCGATTAGAATTCAAATAAAACATACAACGATTACGTGTGACTCTAGAAGGCACATTAAATTTCATAGTACTAGTAATGTAAGTAGAATCAATCATATTATTAATAACTTTATAAAAAAACAAAAGACAAGAGTTTGTATTAGGTTTATAAGGTTATGAGTTGAATTAACATATCGCACTCACTTGGGCACCGATGGGAAACGAAAAAGGGGGAAGTATATGCACCAAGATCTGTACAAGGCCAAATTAAATAAGAAAAAGCTCGATCCAGGACAGGGGTGCTTGGCGTACGTGGATGCCTTATGTGCCAGCTAGGTGCGAAGTAAGTTGAATTAACGAAGCACTGAATTCTCGGATTAAAATATTAACTATTTATCGTATTGATGATTCGTGGGATGGCACCAAATTCAACCTTGTGGGAACTTCATACATGTCGTCAGAACTGTGGACCACAAATATTTTAACGTACACCAGTCCCATATACACGGCTTTATGTAATAGCAGGATTTCTGTCCAGCACTATCTATTATTTAAGATGTCTGAGAGACTGAGGCAAAACCTGTGAAGTTATTCCCCGGTGCCCGACGCCTTAACAAGCTATGTCAACGATTCATATCGATTTGTAAAATATTCCATTTAGCAGCAGAAATGTATTCTTCCTTAACGGTATTTAACTTTTTGACTGCTGAGACTTATTTTCATAACTAACTTAGTGTTGTTTAAAGTAAAAGATACAAGTACAGCAAATAGCTACTATAAGTTAGATCCTTTTTAGGCTAGATTGCATAATTTTAACAGACATACATTTACAAAATATATTACGTGAAGCATTTTTGTGTCGTGTGAAGCTAGGATATATAGTAAGGGTGACTATATATCCTAGTATATAAGTAAACTTTCGGCAGCGTTGTCAAAACAAGAAAAGAAATGTAGAAGCGAATTGAAATATTAAAATTGCATAGAAAGCCGCGACGTTGTCTGCACTGCCGTAAACTGCAGTAAACACAACAATGAATTGGACCAGTTTTGCTCTGAAATAATCAGTACTTCAGTATTACTTTCTTATAGGTTAGAGTAAATGAGTGCTTGCAACAATGGTCTAAGTCATGGGGTTATTCACTGCAGATTACCATGCCACCGGCAGTGCAGTATATTTATTCTTGTGAAACTTTGCAAATATCGACATACTTCTCCAACTCAAATTCATATGAAGAGTACAGGGGAAGAACCGCTTGATTTATTAGGAGTAGTCCCGTAATTGTATCTGCTTGGCGGACATTGGCGGCAGGAAACCGCTTTTCCTTTCGGTTCTTCTTTCGCGGTACAAACGTGTGACTCGTGTCCGCTGATCTCTGGCGTAAATCAGGGTTGCCGCGAGAGAGAAACAAAGTAACCGATTTCCTCACACCAGTTTAGGCGATGACTCGCTTTCATGGCCAAAGAGGCCTGATGAGGAAAGTTTTCTACGAAATTCAGCGGTTTTTCCCCTGTACTCTTCAAATATAGACATATTTCTCCAACTCAAATTCATATCTATACGACAATCTAAAATAAAATCTTACTCGAATTCTTTCTCGTGAGGGTTTTCCTTTTGCCGAGTAGCTTTCCTTTGGAAGCGAGGTCCATGGCGTGTGCCAGTTCTTCGCACTGGTTGGTGAGAAGAACATGCAAACCTTCCCCTGTAAAGACAAATTCTTAAGAAAAACTAATAACAAAATAGATGTAAAAAATTTTGTTGACAAAACTTTAAAAAACACTTGCTGTCAGGTATTTGAAGAATATTTGTCAAATAGTCTACATAAGATAAAAGTATAAAAAATCGAATACTTTTACCTCTCTAAGGGTTGTCAGTTGACACAAATAATTTCGATACTTAGAATGACGTCATAAAATGTAGCACAATGTGATTCTCTGATTGTTCATTAATTGTTTACCAAGAAAGCGGCAAGGCATATTTTTTGCATACAATTATGCTTAGTTTTAATTTACATTTCGTATTTTTTAATGCAGTTTGGAGTGGTTTCATTACTATTGTTATTAATAAACATTTAATAGTTCTTCGAACTACAAAGAAATTGAGCAGACGATAAATAATATTAAGTTAATTTGCGAAAGAATATTAAGGAAAATAGTTGATTTTGGCTTTTAGAAGTTTATGTTATAGCTGGATGCTGTGTTTAGCGATTTCTTTTTCTAATGTGTATAAATCTAGTGTAGAAACGGTTGTTGATGATATTTACCAATAAGAACCTACAGGGTGTCCAGAAAAGGACTCCCTGTTTTCAAAAATTAATAAAAAAGAAATGGATAGAGATATTAACACAATTCTTGCAGAAAACGAATGAGTCATGTCTGGAATTTGATATGGAAAACTTTATTATGTTAGTTATGTTTATTACGTTATTATATGTTATTAAACTTTAATATGTTCAATTTAACCGACAGATGGCGCTTCAATACCATATGTGTTGGATTCCAAGCAATAACTATTGCTGCTTTCCCTGAACTGAAAGCTACTGAATATTTCTGACCACGTGTCCTTCTTTTCAGTATATACGCATGCCTAGTTCTTTCATACAGCCAACACACGGTATTGCCGCGCCATCTGTCGGTTAAATTGAACATAATAAAGTGTTATAACATAATAACGTAATAAACATAATTAACATAATAAAGTGTGCCATATCAAATTCTAGACATGACTTATTCGTTTTCTGCAAGAATTGTGTTAATATCTCTATCCATTTCTTTTTTATTAATTTTTGAAAACAGGGAGTCCTTTTCTGGACACCCTGTAGTTGTTTCTTGAGTAGAATTTCAGTAAGTGTTTAAGTAACAGGAAAGTAGGCTATTTTAGTTCTTTAAGAACTTCTTGTCAGAATCTGCACTCTCCAAAACGTGCAAAAAAAAAAAACATCTCAATTTCTGATTTTCATCTCAATTCTGTATTATCTTATATTTAATATTAGGTAATTAAAAGAAAAGGACAAAACGCAAAATTTTATTTTAACAAACTGGCTTTAAACTAATGATGAAACAGAGTAAAAAGACCTCCTGAAAAGGCGAAAACTTAACGACACTCATAAATCAACAAAACACGACTTTCAGTCTTTTTAAATATTTGCCCAACACCCTCGACAATAAGAACGAGACTAATTTAACATGGCTCCACTATTAATGTAGCATTAAAATTATAGCCCCCATTTATTATTCTACCGTACTGAGATGGAAGGGCTAGGCGATAATGGAAGGATGTTCACTGTTCAGCCCACCGAAAATTCTCATTCGCTTCAAATTTATATCCTGAGGCTCCTCAAAACTCTGTTAAAGTTTTAAGATGTTCGTAGTTTTAGTTCGTGTGAAAGATTTTTAGGGATTCAGTTCAAAGGTTGAAATGATATAAAGCATTTGTTCGTTGTAAAGTTTCGCTCGAGTTCCATTAGCTGTTTTAGTTTCGTGAGTTATTGTCGCTGTATTAGACTAAATTTGAATAAAGAGTAAAATATTTTTGGCACACATAAATATCAGACACTAAATTTCACATTTTATGTATTTTCTTTAGACATTTATAAGGAATGTTTTGAAGTCCTATTTCAGTAAAGAATAACTTGATTATTATCGTGGAAAAACCTAGTATATTGCATTATCACGTTGCTTATTATATTTCCGCATTTCTTAAAAAAATATCTGAGCATTTTATAATTTGATACTGCGATCTAAAAGATATGACATGCTTGGTTGGGCTCGATGACCTTTTCAAAACCTCATAGATTATTCACCTCATAATTTATTTATTAATAATGTTTTATTAGTTATATTTTGCTTTCAAATCCTTAATATGAAATATAAGGGTTTTTTTACATATCCCTGGGTCAAAATTAGACCAGTTCCATGATGTGTGTGACCCTGAAAAAGTCCAAAAATAAAAGTGGGTCGTCGTTGATGTTCTTCCACGTCAAACCGAGGCAATGGTGTATGTGTTCGGGACTGGCTTGAGCACCTCCACGAGAGTTGGGGCAGTCAGGAAACAGCTTGGTTCCGGCCTCATACTTCAAACTCTTTGTGTGTTCCGTCCTGAATCTGGAGAGAGCAGTTTGGTCTTGCCTGCATAGTTGCAATTTAGAAATCTCGCCGAAATATAAGGTAATGAAAGTATTGCCATGGGATCGAAAATCCGAAATGCTGATGTGTTTTCTACACGTTTTTGAAAGTGCTGATTAGGAAAAAGTTCTTTTGGATATTGATCCATCTGTCAGTATGTCTGTCTGAAACCATTCAACAGCTCGAACTACAAGATCTACGTACTTCAAATTTGGTATTCCTTTTCATCGACCTAAGAACATTGTCATACAACAACAAAGAAAAGGAATTCCCAAATTGTACCAAGTGTTCCAAAGGCCAAGCCCCTCCGGAGCACATCCTTGAGTTCTTGGGACTCGATAAAGAAGATCTTCTTGACCGACTATTGTTTGTTATTGATTTCTTGAGTGTGCAATATCATAAACCTAGTTTAGCTCTGTTGGGCAACAGGGATCAGCAACAACAACAACAAACATTCGATTAACCAAATAGTCCCGTTTCCCTCGGTAAAATCCGGGTTAAATCAGGGCTTGCTATAAGAGGGTTCGAATGCAATTTAATATAACTTTGTCGATACCAAAGTTGTATAGCATACGAAAGGAGAACTGTCCGCAAATCTAACTTGATAATTTTTAACCCACCTTTTCCGCACAATGATCCCTCTTCGAAGCAGAACTTTCCCTCCAATGGCCCAAACCTCCTAATCTCCTTCAGGGACCATTTGCCGAGTAATCTCGGCGGCAACCCGTTCACGAGACAGAAGGAGTGGTCTTGTAAGTGGAGGCGAGCAGGGCCATAGTAAAGCCAGACTATCTAGCTACGTCAAACTCATCAGGCGTGCCAATCGCCTTATTTGCGAAGAGGTAAACATCAAACTCTCTTTTAGCTCCCAGAATCCGGAAAATATCCAAGTTTAACCCGGGGAGTTGGTAGTTTGTTTGAATTGACGTCGCACTACAGCCACAGTTGGAAAGTATGTTTATATTTCAACTCACCTTTTCCGCATAGTGACCCTCCTTCAAAACAAAACTTTCTCTCCACAGGGCCGAACCTTCTTAGCCGAACCCTGAGGGGCCAGGTGCCGAGTAACTTCGGCGACACTCCGTTCACGAGACAGAAGGAGTGGTCTTGCAGATGGAGGCGAGCAGGGCCATAGTAAATCCAGACTATCTAGCCACGTCAAACTCATCAGGCACCATGCTCTTTGTACACCAGAATTAGGACATTGAAGGTATGCGATCTCAGAGCACCGTATACAAAGCCTTATTATTTTTTTGCGAGATTGTTTTCCTGCGCGATGTGCTAGTTGGTTGGTAGACATATATATTTTCAGGCTTGTGTGTGCTTGGTCACAAAGACCCGCTTATAAACCTTCGTCAATAAGGACGGACACGACATACACACACATACAAGACAGATGCTGCCATCTATCGCCACCTCCACAATTTAGACATGTCCCTGAAGGGGAGGGAAATAGTCTCCAGGGACCTGTACCCGTGGTAAACTGCGCAATGACCAACCAGAGGACTTTCGGACCCAACAGATTTAACAGGCACGTACTCCGCATATTCTCGGTGGGTCTTCAGTGGTACCGGGACTCGATCGCGGGACCTTCCGATCTCGAGACCGAGACGCTGACCACTAGGCTCCCCACAGCCCATGTGTTAGTTGAGGGCAGCACATGGATGCCATTTCATGGTAAACGCATCCAAAAGGTACTAATAGGCTTTGTTAATGCTAAGGTTTTTTTTGTGTAGCATACGAAGCGAGAAGGGTTTTCACATCAAACTCTGTACAGACCTGGCCAGCTCACCGGATGTAATTTTTTTTCTGAATTTCCGTGTCATGTGTGCCATTCGCCGGATTTTTGAAGGAAATTTCAAACTTTCTCTTGGCTCCCAGAATACGGAATGATGGTTTATACCAAGTTAAATATCCAGAGAGTTGTTCGGTCGGTAGAATTATCGTCCCGCAAAAGCCACAGTTGGCAGGTATGTTTATATTTCAACTCACCTTTTCCACATAGTGACCCTCCTTCGAAGCAGAACTTCCCCTCCACAGGCCCAAACCTCCTGAGCTCCTTGAGGGGCCAGGTGCCGAGTAATCTCGGCGGAACCCCGTTTACGAGACAGAAGGAGTGGTCTTGCAGGTGGAGGCGAGCAGGGCCGCAGGGTAGCTTGCTCTTCGGAGGGGCGTGGGACACCTGCACTAGGAACTGCTGTTCTGTAAGGATAGAAAACGGAACAGTGTTAGAGACGTTGGAGAGAAGTTTATCACTTGCAGAGGATTTTATCATTTTCGTTATGCAAATACAAAAAAATTGTCGACAACCAACAGGCCAGAGGCTCAGCAAGGTTGGTTTGCTAATTTTGGGACATAACATTTTTCTTGAATACGCCTTATCGCTTTGAATATACAACATAATCTGGTAAGCATTCCATTCACTGATAACTCTAAGGCTATGTCCTGACTACGCCACAAATGCCACAAAGATTGCTATTGCACAAAGCTTGGCGCCCGCGAGTGCCCACTATTGATTTGGTTCGGTATTTGTTGCCTTTGTGGCGTTTGATGTCGTAGTGAGGACATAGCCTATTGAAAAAAAAATATGTTTCCTTACGTTTGAAGCACGGCTTTTTTTTTTAAATTTCTGACCATGCCCCTTTGGTTGGACTAATAGGTTGGACTAATAAGTTAAAAACCAAGGGCCGCATGTCTCCCTGCTCAATGAATTTGAAGAACTGAGTTAAATTATCGCTTGCTCTGCTATTTTCCAGGGAATACATGAATAAAAGATCTTAAACCTGTTATCACAACCCAAACTTGAAAGTTTTTATATGGGATTTGAATTTCGATACAACTGGTTATACATGATAACAAAGCTGAAAAATAAATTCAATCCGAAAACAAGGAAGAACAAAAGTAAAGTATAAAACAGGATTCCATAAATTTAAATGAACACACTCGATAATCTGCATCGATACAAAATAAAACAACTCTGCAAACACACACGAATTAAAAACAAAAACCTGACCACCTACTAAAGTATTAAAAACCCAATCCGCCGGTCTATTGCATTACAGCACCTACGCGCTTCGAGAATGATAGCACAGAGGACCTCCCTAAACTACTTTTAAATCAGATTTATTGCGGCTCGTCGCTAATTATAGCCATTAGTGCCGCCCCCTGGTAAAGAAATGTGAGGGGACTTTGGCCATTAGAGTCGCATCCACTGAAATATTCATGGCAAATTACCTATCGGGTGATCAGGGTGAGCTGTAAAGGACGTGACTGCGGTGAGAATAGTTTAGTTTAGTTTAGTTTGAATTATCGTCGCACTGGAGCTACACGAGGGCTATTGGCGACGGGCGTCATGTTTTAGAACCACAGTCAAGTGATGAGCCGACACCTGAGTAGGCACCCAAAGCAACCGTGTAGGGCGACATCGTACGCAGCGTTAGGACTTTGAAGGATATTTAACGTGCGTGGTATTATTCGTCAGATATTTTTGGCTGCACGGGCCGTTTATAGGTCGGCAGTTATTTTGGCGATGCACAGATCCGAACCTGGGACCTTCCGCCTGCTAGGCGGATGCCTAACCGACTGGGCTACCCAGCCCTGTGAGAATAGTTAAAGAGGGCGATTGGTGTAGGTAAATGTCTGGTTTGTTTTAGTTTAAATTTGTGGGAGTTTACTAATAGGGTCAGGGCCGGATTTAAAGATTTGCCGCTTGTAGGCTACGATTTGCTGCCTCAGTCACAATATTCTCCCACTTCGGGGAAGGTAGCTGGTTAGCTGCAAAATAAGGTGGTATGTGCTGTTTAAAATAGATACACATATTAGAATCATCTATGTACCTTTACACACTAAATCGAAAGCGAAATAGGCGATTTTTTAAAAAACTGTTCTACTATTTTTCTTTCAACTTCGAAATCCGAGAGGAGGGGGTGCACTTGCCCTCGCAGTGACCATGTTTGCTACGAAATATTAGTACTATATATACTTTAACGGTTTACGGATTAATGTAAATTATTTGTTTTCTTTCTTAAAAATCATTCGTATCTTTATAATTTTGTATGCCGAATGCCGCTTTAATGGGTCGTAAAATTTGCCGCCCCAAAAAATACGCCACTCTAGGCTACAACCTACTTAGCCTATTTAGAAATCCGGCCCTGAATAGGGTTGAGGAGCCCAGGCGTTAAGAAGTTTGCCTTGCACGCGAAAGTACCCAGGTTAGGACCGGGCCTTGCCACATTAACTGCCTACCTACAAACGGTGCAGTTGATGTGGCAACTGTGCAGCCAAAAATTGCGACAAAAAATACCCTGTGTAGAGTGACCAGTGGCAAGCAAGATTTTCAGGCATTTGATTTGGTAGAAATAACTTCACACTAAAGCTACACGAGCACTTTTAGAGGTGTTTTTTTTATGTTTTTAAACCGCGATCTAGTGACGAAGCTAGCCTGCAGCCACTTCATATTGGATTTTTTTTAGTAAACAGAGCCATGCTATTCTTGTGAGCGAAGATCATTTAGCTTGGGGAACGCATTGTGGTCTAAAGGGCACTCAAGTGGGACTAACTTGCCTCGGTCGGTGAAATGAAGCGCTCAAAACCGCGCCAAAACTATGAGTTGTCGTTCATCCTTTAACGTATTTGTTCAAGTAGTGAACAAGAACATAGTAGTTTCGATTCTCGACCCTGGTAAAGAAATGAAGAGTACAGGGGAAGAACCGCTTTATTTATCAGGAGTAGTTCCGTAATTGTATCTGCTTGGCGGACATTGGCGACAGAAAACCGGTTTTCCTTTCGGTTCTTCTTTCGAAGTACAAACGTGTGACTCGTGTCCGCTGATCTCTGGCGTAAATCAGGGTTGCCGCGAGAGAAAAACAAAGTGAGTAACCGATTTCCTCACACCAGTTTAGGCGATGACTCGCTTTCATCGCCAAAGAGGCCCGATGAGGAAAGTTTTCAACGAAATAAAGCGGTTTTTCCCCCTGTACTCTTCAAATGTGAGGGGACTTTGGCCATTCGAGTCGCATCCACTGAAATATTCATGGCAAATTACCTATCGGGTGATCAGGGTGGCTCTGTAAAGGACGTGACCGCGGTTAGAATAGTTAGATGGGGATTGGTGTAGGTTAATGTCTGGTTTGTTTAGGTTAAATTTTGTGTATCAAGGTTAGGTTGAATTAACGTTGCACTAGAGCTACACCAGGGCTAATGGCGACGTACCACAGTCAATTGACGATCCATCACCTGAAAAAGCATCCAACGAAACCTGTTTAGGAACGACATCGTTTGCAGCGTCAGGCATTTTATAAGTCGGTGTTCATTTTGGCCAAGTCCGGACCTGAACCTGGGATACTTCGCAAGCAAAGCAAGAGTCTTACCGATTAGGCTCATCCCCAGCACATTTTGTGTACCAGGAATGTACCATTATTTAACTACCGGGGGAAAGCTAGAGCCAGTCGGCAAGCAAGATTTCCGAGCATTTAGTTTGGTTTAATTGACGTCGCTCTAAAGCTGCACGAGTACTATTAGCCAAGTACTATTAGCCATCCCTGCTGTATATTTTTGGCATTTTAAAACTTCCAAATTATATATTTAAATAACCAGATAACACTTTTGTTTCAAATTTGTTTCATTTCGATGTCATGTTGATTCCCATACATGGGGGAAAAGGGCTATCATGGCAAAGCAATACTTCTGCGGAAGTTGTGATTCCAAAACTAATGCATTAGCTCTATGGGACTGACAATCTTTCTTCCCTTTACCGACCGGCCGTCGATTATTCGACGTTTGCTCCCAGCGCTTACCGACCGGTCGTCGATTAATCGACTTGTGATCTTTCTGTTTTATTTGGCCGTGTTCTAGTCAACGCCTCGATCCACGGCCGGTAAAAGGGCATAGTATGTTCGAACCGCTACCTGTCGGTAGTGTTAAACATGTTCGAATGCTGCGAGCTAAGAAAATTTCAAAAAGATACGAATTTTAAAACAAATGTTTTAAAATTCTGAAAGGACATCTTTATTCGAACACCCCCATTTTAAAAATTTTAAATTTACTACCGATTCGACATAATGTTATTTTTCGAATGATTTTATATTTACATCGTAATAATTCTTTTTGTAATTTAAAAGTAAATATATCAGCTAGACGTTTAAATGAAATTTATCATATCCCATTTCCACATAAAGAAATTTTTCGAAATATTTTTCATATTTAGCCCCAAAAGTATTCAAACTTCTGAGTATCCCTTCTTTATGCAGGTTTAGAAATTCTTTATTTTAATTATTTTGTCAATAGACGATATTGATGTATTTTTTAATTTATAGAAGCGAACGGTTTTTTTATATATATTTCCCGCTGAACTGAATTTTGGCATTTTGTTTTGATTATATAGCATTGCCACGTTTTTCTTTTTGTGTATATTTATGTATTTAAATTTATTATTTTTTGTGGTTTTTTTATTTTTTTTAATTTAAACTTATAAGTGTCTTATTATTGTCTTATCAATTATAATTATGTTTATTTAGGCACATACACGGGGTTTCTTTAACCCCTTGTGACGAGCAAATTTTTTTTCTGTAATGTTTGTTTTGTGTAAATAAAGTGTTTGTTGTTTGTTTGTTAAGATGGCATCCTTTATAGGGTTGAGGTTTATGGAAAATGATATGGTGGTTTGTTAAAATGGTTTTGGAAATGGTATGTTGATTTTCTGAGTCATTTTTTTTTCAGTTTGTGATAGGTTATATCCCTAAGGCTTTTAGGTAAATAAATCCAAACGCTCCAAACATTTTATCTTATGTTGAGACATATATGATTAACAAAAATTGGTATGGTATAAGGTGTAGTGTGAATAGGTTTTTTTTCTACATGAAGTTGAAAATTTGAAAAAAATATATTTTGGCCATTTTTACAAATAAAACTACATAAATGTTCTTGTTTAACTAATAGCTCAATATCCATACCCAATTTTATCAATAGATGTTGTGGGAAAATTTTGCAAAAAAACATTATAGTTTTTAAAAATTGCCATTACAAAGCATTTTGATTTTTTTTTAATTTTTAAAAAACATGCAAAAAAATCAATATTGAAACATATGTTTATTGAAGGTTAGTTCTTTGTAAAAACAGTTTAATTTGCATGCTAAGTGTGATAAATATACCGGATTTAATTTTTTGGGTACAACGTCACCCACTCATATTCAACTGCCTTATTATTTGTATTCATTGAGTATTGCGGACACAAATTAACCAGGCAAACTAACCTTGAAATGTTCAACAATGTTTTACACTTATCCGAACAATACTTTTTCTTGTTGATTCAAAGTATAGCCACAAACTTTTGTTGTTTTAAGATATTATTATTTTAGCAACAAAGGTATTGTTTGAACAAACTTTCACTTTAGTTAATTTCAACAATTGAATTTTGTTGTGTGTCGATAGATTTTGTGAAGTAAGCTGCTAAAAAAAACCTCTTTAATTTTGTTTTCTTCAAAATAATATTTCAAACCTTGTCAAACCGTTCAAAGTGTTTTTTACACTTTTTTAATCCTCGCATAGAGTTTTTCAAACAGTTTAAATAATATCAAACCGTGTTTTTAACTTCCTCAACTTTGAAATCCATCAAACTGTTGGGACAAAATGGAACGAGTCAGAAACTTTTTTAGAAGAATAAAGTACTATTTTTTAAATTAAATTTACATATTATGTTAAAAAAATAGTTATTTTCTACTTATGCAAACGTATTCTATTGCAAAACTATTAAAAAAGAATCACAATTATTTAACATCCATTCTTTGTCAAAATGTGGTAGTAGGTTTGGTAGAAATAAGTTATCATTCTAAAAGTTATTCGAATTAGAGTGACTATGTTTACCCGTTATACTTTTATTTAAATACAAAATTGTTTAGATCAGAACCAAAGAAATTTCTATAAAAATTTGGTTACAAAGCAAAAGGCAATATTTTTTTTTCTATTTAAATGAAATATATTTTAACGAAAACCCGATGTATATTCATTATCAAAATATGTTTGCCCTTTAAAGCTGTCATATTAACTCACAATATGAATGCTCCCCAAACTTGAAAACTAACTTTTTAAGTAACTAAGTTGTGAGTAAGTGCATAAAATGAGGTACAAAAGTCATAGTGTTAGTAAATGAGAGTGAATTAGTAATGCTATAATGTATGAGCAAATAATAGAAAAAAACTTTTACACACTAAACGCATACGTAAAACCTATCTTCGCTCACAAGTTAGTTTTATTGCTTTTGTTATAGATAATATTTATTAGAAGATTATTTTTATTACTTTTGATTCCAAAATTTAAATTTCTTTATTATCTTCTTTTTAAATTCGAAACTGTTAGTTTTACTACATTAAAAAATGTATAAAAACAATGACGAAATTTGTGGTTTCAATTTTAAATTTCGTATTTTTCAGCAAGTTCTTTCGCCGTCGTGGAGCTAAAAAATCCGAATATGAAAAGGAGAATGAGAATGTTCTCATTACAAACACTGAAAGTGTAAAACAAAGCCCAAACCTCGTAAAAGATCAAGAGCTAGGGCAAGATTATACTAACAGTGTTGGTGATAAAAAAATATCAAGGTAAATCAAGAAGAAAAAACAGAACCTGAAATTATTGAAACACTCGAATTCATCATCCAACAAGTGGAATTGAACTTATCAATTCAACAACTCGAGATAAACTTGAAGGATGATCAAGCCAATGAAATAACAACACAAATTCAAGAAATACTTCAACTTATTGCGGATATAATCCAACAAGTGGAGCATGAACTGGACCATCCCATCAACAAAGATCAAGGCTCGGGAATTCAAGACTCCACTGAATGTTTCTCTAATCCAAAACCTCCAAAAAGTCTAGAGAAAGGGTTGGAAAAACATGAGCCATCCAACAGCTTACCTCCTGCGGATCCACCAAGAGGTCTGGAAGAAGTTAAACGTAGTCAGACCACCGCCACTGAAAGTCGTCTTGAAATTATTTCATCCCCCGTACGCAAGAAAACACCAAAACCGTGGCCTGAAGAACTTGAACCACTTAAGGACAATTATAGTTACAGAGGCCAATTGAGAAACGGGGATTCGGTCAAGTGTACAAACTTCGAAATGAACAGACCGGCGAAGGAGTGGCTGCAAAAGTCGCACCATCCAATAAAGTCACGGTTGCAGAAACTGACGTTTGGCCGAAGTTGCACCACCCGACATTACTAGAATTCATTGAACAACACCCATTTGGCAAACACCATATATTCGTTAGCCCGAGACAGAAATATCGCCTCATTGACGTCATATACAAAGCTAAATTTCCAAAAATAAAACAATATCTCCTGGATGCCTTAAGTGGGCTTGAACACCTCCATCGTCTGGGCATGTGCCATTTGAATGTAAAGCCCGACAATCTTCTTATCGGCAAGCATGGGGCCATGTGGTGTGACTTCGGCTTTGTTGCCGAAAGCAAAGGCTTAACAAACGCCAGCTTTCTCGCTCCAGCGGCCTACAGGCCACCTGAAGCATCACTTTCTGAAGGAGCTGAGGCCAAAATCCCGGATGGCAAGGCCGTCGATCTTTGGGCCTTCGGCGTAATGCTCGTCGAGCTTTTTACCCGATTTCCTTTCGCCAATTCAAAAGTAAAAGGAAATAACTGGAATAAGTGTTTTTATCCGATATTCCGAAAAGCTCTCAACAAAAAATCCTTCAAAAAATATTTTAAGAAAGATTTTCCGCTAATTGATAAAAACACCCACAAAGCGCTTCTTGATTTAATACACGCCTTCCTTCATAAGAATCCCCACAATAGAATGTCCGCCGAAGAAGCACTGAAACATCCATTCTTCCTAGATCCTGTGCCAAAAGATTTTGTGAAGCACGAAAAAGACCTCTCATTATGGAAATAAGCTCTTGGTGAATTGAGATACACATCAACACGAAGTTTCTGCTACCTACTTTATTTCCAACCCTTCCTCATTTTTACGAGAGTGCTACCAAGTTCAAGTTCTTGGTGGGTGAAGCTATATTGCTACATACAGTTTCTCCAACGGCATTTTTTATACTGTCGTATGACAATGGAAGGACATTTTTTTCTTGTGAAAATACAAGTTTTTATTCTGAGTCTAGGATTCAGCCTGGCTGAGGGTGCAAAAGCATAATTGCAAGCTCTTGGTCAACTGCCCTACATATCGACATGCTGTTTCTACCAAGCCATTTCTCGCATGTAGATGAAGGTATCTCAGAAATACAGTGGAAATTATTTTGTTTTTCAAGAAGATAGCTTACAGCTCAAGGACGAGAATTGACTTTAGAAGAGAAGTTTTAGGTTTCAGACGGCGCATTAGGGCTACTGGCGACAGCACTATAAAAAAAACGCACAGGTCTATTTCTACCCCTTGGGTCTGTGTGGAAATAAAATAGTAATTGGGTTTTCTTGAAAATGTAAAAACTAGATTTTCTGCTTGAAATTAGTTTTAATTATAAAAATTGACGTTGTTGTTGGTAGTATTACAAATTGTATAATAATTTATTGTTTAATGAACTATTTTACGAACACTCTTCACTAGATTTTTTTTCTCTTTCAGATTTTAATTAAAGTTTCTAACTACAGATATTTTCAATTTTTAAAAATATATTTCTGTAGTATATGGTTATAACATTACTCATACTTACCTTGTATTTTAAAATTTAATAAAATTGTGATTTTTTTTGTGTGTGTTTTTGAAAGAATAGTCATATAAACGTCCATCTTCGCAATTGAAGAAGTGATTGAATTTTCTTGCACAATCAAAAATTTTAAGTTCATGGATTGTTTATGCAAAACAAATCTACAATTCCAAGTCCTTTTTGGTTAGATGGAGGTTAAATGCTGAAGAAATATGTCAGCGCAATATTCAAATAAAATCTGCTTTTTTTCTACTTAGTGTGTATTTACTGTCTCTTAGTAGATGTTCAATAAAAAATAAAATAAGATTTCCCTTCCTCCAGTATTCATATAAATAAAAATCAAAGAAAAGTGTCAGAAATAGTGCTGAAGGACTCGTCAATTTAGCGAAATTTATTCACAATTCAGTGAAACTTTATTTCAATTAAGGGAGTGTCAGTCCCATTCAGCTAATGCATTAGTTTTGAAATCACAACTTTTGCTAAAGAATTGCTTTGCCATTCCAAAACTAATGCTTTAGCTCTATGGGACTGACAATCCCTTTTAAATGTATAGGAGTAAACTCATTTAGAAATGAATTCTATTTGTTCGGTCTTCATTAAAAGAGATTATTCTATTCTCATTTAAGTTATTTTTATTCTACCTTTGGTTAAACATTCTTCCGTTCTTGAAAAATTCCCTATTCGAATGCTTTGGGATTAATAGCAAGAAAATATAATTGAATTGATATGATAAAATCGAATGAAAATTTGAAATCATAAAATAGAATGAGAATAGTATACTTAACAATTGAGAGTTAAGGAGTTCTAATTTTTTTCGAATTAGAATTTGTTGAAAATTCTTAAAGCATTTTCTGGCTTAGCAGTGTCGCGTTTGTCTTTAAAGCTAAGTTTTGTTGCATAATTGAATTTATGGTTTGTTTTAATGTATCCATACTAAGTAAAATAATACTAAGTAATAATAAAAAAAACTTATAAATAAGGAATATATTATTTAAACTGTGACTGCTTATTTAAATAACGACCGTTAAAACCATCGTTAAACGTCTAAACACATTCTATGCTGTCAAGAACCAAGTACCGTGTCTTCATAAAAAGTAAGTAAAAACATCTCCCCGTGCTTACACACGTATAATCTCGTTCCGTGACCCCTCGAAAACCGAGATATCTCGTGAGGTGCCATCCATTCCGAGCTGTACTATTAGCTAAGGTTTTGATATTTTAAACCACGGTTTAGTGACGAGGCCGTCACTTAAGTAGCCACTAGCTATTGACTTCATTTTAGTGGACAGGAATTCTTGTGGACATGACAACCCGGTAATTTAGGTTGTTTAGGTTAGTTTGAATTATCGTCGCACTAGAGCTACACGAGTGCTATTGGCGACAGGCGTCGTATTTTAGGACCACAGTCAAGTGACGAGTCGACACCTGAGTAGGCACCCAACGCAACCGTTATGGGCGACATCGTACGCAGCGTTAGAACTTTGAAAGACATTTAACGTGCACTCCCTACACACGGGGTATTATTCGTCGGACATTTTGGCTGCACGGGCCGTTTATAGGTCGGCAGTTATTTTGGCGATGCCCGAACCTGGGACTTTCCGCATGCTAGACGAATGCCTAACTGACTGGGCTCCCCAGCCCCCTCATTTAGTTTTGTGAACGTACAGTGGATTGCTGATGTCTAGGAGTACTCAAATGACACTACATTGCTTCAGTCGGTAAAAGGAAGAGTTTAGCAACTACGCGCTAAAATCTACGAATTGAACAAACGTGTTACAGAAGACTTACAAGTGAATAATAAATGAGGTGACTGCACGTACTGCATTTCGCAGTACAATTTAGTTTGTTATTCAGCTATATAGCTATAAATTTTTTTCAATTAGCTGTTTAATTTTTCTTAAACAAAAACAAAGTAATAATAAAAATATAGTTTGTGAAAATTTAATGATGGAGGGTAAAATTTAATCATGGGGCTGGGGAGCCCAGTCGGTTAGGCATTCGCCTAGCATGCGAAAGGTCCCAGGTACGGGTCCGGGCATCGCCAAAATAACTGCCGACCTATAAACGGCCCGTGCAGCCAAAAATGTCCGACGAATAATACCCCGTGTAGAGGGGGTGCACGTTAAATATCCTCCAAAGTCCCGACGCTGCGTACGATGTCGCCCTTAACGTTTGCGTTGGGTGCCTACTCAGGTGTCGGCTAGTTACTTGACTGTGGTTCTAAAATACGACGCCCGTCGCCAATAGCCCTCGTGTAGCTCTAGTGCGACGATAATTCAAACTAAAAAAAATGACGATTTCATAGACGAAAAGTGAATAACTGAAACAAATCTGGTCAGGATAATAATGAGTGACTATAGTTCAGCTCCTCTCCTCTAGTGAAGAAATGGTATTCGACTTTGGCCATTAGAGTAGCATCCACTGAAATATTGATGGCACATTACCTATCCGGAGATACAAGAACGTGAACTTGGAAGGAATAGTTAGATTGTTTAGATTTAGAGAAACGTAAATGTGTGTTTGGTTTAAGTTTATTACAGTGTACTTTGAAATGATTTAACTCGCGCGTTAACAACATGGTTCGGCTGGATTATCGTCGCACTAACGCTACACGAGAGCAATTAGCGATGGGAGTCGTTAATTGTTACCAATTAAAAATGGAAAGCATATTTTTTAAGACTTCAATGAGAAGTTATTAGCTTGGAAAGCTTAGGCTATAGTTACCCTCCAGGGTCGATGTTACCCATAGATATCATAGTTAAAGTATTAGATTGGCAGATCACGTGACCTCCAATGCTAACGACGGGACGCGCGTGGAGGCCAATATAAGAGGGCAAAATGGTCAGTGTTGCCTCCACTTTAAGGAGAGAAAAACTACGAAAAAATACCATTTAATTCTAAAATTACAAAAAAATACTAGAAAAAGATTTAAAGTCGCTAAAAGATTCCAAAATGCAGCTAGTATTTTTACGATATTTTTTTGTAATTTTAGAATTAAATGGTATTTTTTCGTAGTATTTTTCTCCTTAAAGTAGCAGCAACACTGGCCATTTTGACCTTTTACTTTGGCCTCCATGCGCGTCCCGTCGTTAGCATTGGAAGTCACGTGATCTGCCAATCTAATACTTTAACTATGATATCTATGATGTTACCCTATTTTGTGTTTACACTTAATGTTTAAAGTAGTTCTTGCTAACTAGATTCTTACTGCCATAATCCCGATAAAACACTTCAAGGTTTTGAAGGAACGACTTCAAGGTTTAAATCATATTTTAACTTACATTATCTAAAAAAACATGATTTAATCTATCCATTGGCGAAAATTACTTAAATTGTTTTTCACTTATAACCAAACCGTTCTTCATTTACATATATTTTTATGGGCAACATTACAAATCTCTCCCCACCATTATTAGTGCCCTCTAAACACATTACCGACAAAAGACAAAAGCTTTTAAAAATGATGAGTTTAGTTATTTACTCAAGTTAAACAAAACTTTCTCAATTAAAGTTAATGCTCCCCTTGTTCACGCAGTGGAAAATGAGTAATTCTATTTGTAGTGGACCAGGAATTAATGTCGCCTAATCTACACGGGGGTTTCTTTTGAGCCGTAAAATAACTTTGGAACACGGTTTGGGACATTATGTGTGCTGAGGCAACAACCGAAAAGTTAAGTAAACAGTATAATGAAAGGAGTAAGTATTGTTTTGGTGTTAATGAGTAAATATGGTTATTATAAAAAAAAACTTATTTTAAAACATTATCTAACGTAGGGGTTCCCAATTTTTTTGCACCTGCGTACCACTTGACTTTTTGAGAAATTTCGGCGTACCACCAGACCTATAAATATTTTAATAAACGTATAATATTTACTCTTCTAAAAGTGTTCAGAGGCTTTTTGAATTAAATTTCTGAGAAAACTTCATATTTAATGGTTAGATATTTGTTTATTTATAACATGCTTATAATAAAGGAGAAATAAAAAGATTAAAATGGTTTACAGTTTTATTTGTTACCTATAGAGGTCTAAAAACATACAAATAAAAAAATAGTACAAGCTCAGCAAAAAACTAATCACCATACAAAATATACACTCTTAAAACAAAAGAGTGAAATTCAGCTAATAGAGAGTGCATTTTCGGCACCGAAAGGAGTGAAATTAACTCAGACTGAGTTAAAACCACTCGTTTTAAGAGTGTAGGACGCAGATTGTTTTCTTTTATTCTTTACCCACTCCGAAAAAGAGTGAAATTCACTCCATAGGAGAAGTGCATTTTCGGCACGGAAAGGAGTGGAAATTAACTCAGACTGAGTTAAAACCGCTCGTTTGTTTTAAGAGTGTACATTTATCGTCTTTAGGGCGAAACTTGTTGTTTGCCTGTGATTAAAATATCGACATTAGGATTAATGGAACTGATTTTTCACTCTCTTCAACACTTCTTCTGCTTCTATGTTTATTATTTTTATGTACAAGAGTTCTGAAAATACACTCTCACACAAGTAACTCGTAACAATGTTGCTCACATCACTCACGCGTACCACCTGAAAGTTTCCCGCGTACCAACAGTGGTACGCGTACCACCGGTTGGGAACCCCTGATCTAACGTATATAATGTTGTTGTTTTTGTTTAAAATTCATAACTGGAGTAGTTAAGATCAATTTAACAAAATAATAATCATTTAAAATACAAAGTTTGACTAGAGCTACTTAGAAAAAGGTTAGGGATAGATTGAATTATAGCAGGGCCGTTTATAGCTCGACAGTTGTTTTGGCGATGCCCGGACCCGAACCTGGGACCATCCGCATGCTAGGCGAATGCCTAACCGACTGGGTTCCCCAGCCCCACGCAACGTCGGGACTTTGGAGCATATTTAACGTGCACTCGGGCCGTAGTGAGCCTAGTGGTCAGCGTCTCGGTCTCGGGATCGGAAGGTCCTGCGATCGAGTCCCGGTACCACTGAAGACCTACTGAGTATATGCGGAGTATGTGCTCGTTAAATCTGTTGGGTCCGAAAGTCCTCCAAGTCCCATACCAAATCAATACCTCTGGGGGTGACAAGCCAATTTTGGGGATCCTCTAGTTGGCCTCTGTCTCTAAAAATTAGATGGATCCACTTATGTGTGTTGTCTGTTGTGTCTGTCTTACTTGACGAAGGTTTATAAGCGGGTCGCTGACCAAGCACACAAACCTGAATATATATGTCTACCAACCAACCAACCAACCAAGCAGAAATAGAACAACAGGAGTGTTATTAACGATGAGCGTCACAATTTAGAACCACAGTCAAGTGGCGATCCAACACCAGAATAAGCAACCATGGGCAACATCGTACGCGGCGGAACTCTGGAGCACTCCCTCTATATATGGGGTACTATTATTCGTCGGACTTTTGGGTGCATAAACCTCTTATAGGTCAGCAGTTGTTTTGGCAATGCCAAGACCCGAACCTGGGACCTTTCGGACCTTGGATTCTTTATCCAGCGTGAACCCGCTCTCCGTCCCCAAGAAAGACTCAAAGGCACCCAACGCCACTTTTGAGGGCGACATCGTACGCGGGTCAGTATTCTTTAAACTTGGTTGGTAGACATATATATTCAGGTTTGTGTGCTTGGTCAGCGACCCGCTTATAAACCTTCGTCAAGTAAGACAGACACAACACACACACATAAGTGGATCCATCTCATTTTTAGAGACAGAGGCCAACTAGAGGATCCCCAGAATTGGCTTGTCACCCCCAGAGGTATTGATTTGGTATGGGAACTTAGAGGACTTTCGGACCCAACAGATTTAACGAGCACGTACTCCGCATATACTCGGTAGGTCTTCAGTGGTACCGGGACGACTCGATCGCAGGACCTTCCGATCCCGAGACGCTGACCACTAGGCTCACTACGGCCCCACACTTTTGAGGGCGACATCGTACGCGGGTCAGTATTCTCTAAACTATAAAGGACTATTTATAAACCAAGGGTTGGCCGGGTACAAACGACGTATGAACCAATATTTAATTCAAAAGAAATGTGGCGGTGTCCCTCGTGATGAACTAGACCTGCGGCATTTGCCAGAGCAGCTAACCAAACTTCAACTAATTATATCAGGTGGCGCTGCACTTCCGGCCACAGGCTATATAAGCTACGTCGCCGACCGGGAACACTCTCTTCTATTTCTTAATTTTCCCATGGCACTTGTCACGACTTTTCCCCTGGTCGACATGCCACATATTTTCGACTTGATGCATTGTTAAGTTTGTACAATGGTTAGGAATTTCTATTTATATTTAGTTTATTATGGTTGTTGGAATAAAGATTGATTTTATATGAAACTTGGAATTTTCTTCAAACGCCCACTTCTGACACCATAGAAACACCACAAACATTGACCGGAAATATGTGAGCCGGTTACCCACCGAAAACCAGCATATCAATTCATTCCAAGATGAAAGGCATCACGAACGTGATGTGAACGATGTCGAACGTGAACGAATTGTTACGAACGTGTTTCAACTTTTGTACTAGAAGAACAATGTACAGTCCCTGGACAAATTATTAGACGCACTGTATTTTTTAAAGTAATTTTATGTTTCTTAAGAGTTTTTATGCAATAATGGTATATTTAAACTATAATATTATTGATTTTTATTTAAAAGAATTGTTGTAGACTACATATTTGTATTTATTTTTAACATATGGCAACACTGTGTTGACAAAGTGATACATGAACGTAAACAAGTACAAACCTGTATCAGCTCCTAGAAAAGATTATTTATGTGTGGAATCATCCTCCTCAAATGCAGGAGACAGTACAGTCTTGCATGGATAGCATGCCGCGCAGAATGAAAGCTTTGATAGCGGCTAAAGGTGGCTCAACTAAATGTTGACTTCTACTAACATTTACTAACAACACTTTTCTTTAAAACTTATGCTTTTCTAAATGAATGCTGTTTTATTTATGTCCAATAAATCGGTAATTGATTGGATAATATAAAAATAAAAAACAAATATATTTAAAATAATAAAACGGTACAATACTACCCGGAAATTAATATTTTACATGAAATCTTGCAGTGCGTCTAATAATTTGTACAGGGACTAGAGATTCAAGCATACAAAAAATCCAATATCCGCTCACCTTCCGGTAAGTTAGCCCGCACCTTGACCTGCCACTGCATGAGCAGCTCTCGAGAGTCGAAGGCCAGCACCACGGTGACTTCGGAGCAGACCAGGGCCAGCGTGTTGGATTCTTTATCCAGCGTGAACCCGCTCTCCGTCCCCAAGAAGGATTCGAGGGACAGCGACGCTTTGGTCGGGCCGCCCCGGCAACGGTCGCGGCTGTCGCGGTACAGCTGCACGTGAAGGCAGTCTGCGAAAAGAAAGAGGGAAATTAGGATTATGACTCGAATTAGTCTATGTTTCTTTCTGAATAGCCTAGCAGTATCACAGATAAGAAACTAAAAACAAGAATAATGCTTATTTAATATACTTAATGAACACTCCAA
The DNA here is from genome assembly GCA_019343175.1 of Oedothorax gibbosus. Lineage (NCBI taxonomy): Eukaryota > Metazoa > Arthropoda > Arachnida > Araneae > Linyphiidae > Oedothorax > Oedothorax gibbosus. The sequence continues at coordinate 430,387 of CM033280.1, read as the reverse complement.
GAAATAAATTTATTCCTTAGTGTCTTCATTCGTATCACAATATTGATACTACTTATATCGTATTATGTAGCGTAATCGTATAATGAGCACTAAGCAAAGTCTAACTATCAGAAATCGTTTGTGTGTACTTCAAGAAAAGCATCATTTTTTAAAAATAAATGATGATTGGTACAACTTTTTTAATTACGTCAACTTGCCGTACAACATCAGGCAAAACAAAAGGTAGGCTATCCAATATCGACATATCCGCAATTCTTTTTCTCGCAGCACAAACCAAAACTACCAAGAGAGTCAAACCCTCCGTCTGATTGATAATAATTAGCCTTGTTGACTCTCGGAGAGAGAGAGAAATGTCATTTCATTGACATCAAGAAGCCCTACCGGAGTGGCCCTTCTGTAACTGTTTCATCTCCCTTTTGTGGTGGCGGATCCCCGTGTTGGATGTGATTAATGACTGGCTTCGAGAGGAGAGAGGTTGCTATTTTTTTTTTATTCTAGAGAGACTGCATCCTTTTCTTTTGATGAGACCAGTTACGGGGATCGAGGAAATATTGTGAGAGTGATATATTGACTTACCCACTCTTAACACAAAAGAGTGAAAACCACTCCTATAGGGGAAGTGCATTTTCGGCACCAGAAAGGAGTGGAAATTAACTCAGACTGAGTTATAACCGCTTGTTTTAAGAGTGTAAGGCGTAGATTGTTTTCTTGTATTTCTTTTACCCACTCCGCAAAAAGAGTGAAATCCACTCCTATAGGGGAAGTGCATTCCGGAAAGGAGTGGAAATTAACTCAGACTGAGTTAAAACCGCTCGTTTGTTTTAAGAGTGTAGGGGGGCGGGGGAAAGCTGCGATTTTGCGATGAAGTAAAGAGGACGACATGCGTAAGAAGGCAACTAAAACAACCTCATAGCAACGTGGCACCCTGAAAAGAAAAATAACTCTCTAGCTTGCACCAGTTCCTTTTACTCGGAACAATTTCTGGAGGTTTTTTTGGATTCAGTATTATAGTTTTAACTTAATTAAATGAACTTTATGTTTAAAAATATGGACACAGAATTAGGTTATATCCTGCTGTTGTATAAAACAAATGTATTAAGCGAATATGAACTATGAAGAGGGTGGAAAATAAAAGTTGGCCTGTTCATACTGTGTAATACTGGAGGCATACTGTGGAATCCGCCTCTGGAAAGTTTCAAGATTCCTTGTACTTATAAATAACTGCTGATGATTGGCTACTAGAATAGTGAATAAGAGAACACGTGTTTAATATCTCCGTATGCCCATGATCCCAATCCAATACCAAACCCCCATTTTCTACGCCCTTTTTAGAAAAAAAAAAACTAAAGAAAACCCCAATCGATCATTTTTTTCAGCATCGACATCATCACCACCAAAAAACAAAAAACTTCGGTATCTTGCGGGATACATTCTACACGCCTAGGCGAACATTCGCCAAGAGTTTCCCGAAGCTGTCATACTTTTTTGTGTGTGAGCTAAGTACCTGTTAAAGAGGAGACCATTGCCAAAGATAAGGGACCCCACATACAGAAAACTTCGCGCCAGAATCATTTGCGCGCCGTTTTCTCGCCACGATTACGATGATGACTTGCTGGCAATCGAAATCGGAGAAAAGAAATAAAGAATGTTGAGGATTTTTGTGACGTGCCCCACTCGAGCGGGGCCGGGTTGTATTAGAGATCGATTTTTAAGTGAAAAATTGACGAACGTCAAACTGTTGTGGAATTTCAGGCTTAGGATTGGCAAAAAGAGTTCTTGGAATTCCCCGATGCTTGAGGTACTCAATCAGTAATGATGTTAGCTTGTTTGAGCAAGATAGATCGCTGGTTTGGTAATAATCTGCACCACCATTTTGTCGACTTAAAATAATCCGGTGAATATTGTGTTTTGAGAATAATGCTAAGAAATTGTTCTTGTGTTCCAATGCAATTCCGTGTTCTTTGTGTTTCATAGTTTGCAGGGGGCTGGGGAGCCCAGTCGGTTAAGCGTTCGCCTTGCATGCGGAAGGTCCCAGGTTCGGGTCCGGGCATCGCCAAAATAACTGCCGACCTATAAACGGCCCGTGCAGCCCAAAAATGTCCGACGAATAATACCCCGTGTAGAGGGAGTGCACGTTAAATATCCTTCAAAGTCCTAACGCTGCGTACGATGTCGCCTTTAACGGTTGCGTTGGGTGCCTATTCAGGTGTCGGCTCGTCACTTGACTGTGGTTCTAAATTACGACGCCCGTCGCCAATAGCCCTCGTGTAGCTCTAGTGCGACGATAATTCAAATCTATCTACCTACCATAGTTTGCAGTTTTATCTCTTTTTCACGGGTTAAAAAAGGGGTTAGGGAGTGTAGTACTGTAGTCGGTAAGGCACTTGTCTTGCATTGCCTAGGTTCAGGCCTGGGCATTCCCAAAATAGCTTATCTACAAACGGCCTGTGCAGACAAAAAGTCCAACGAATTGTCCCCGTGTAGAGGGAGTGCTCGTAAAATATGTTTTAGTCCCAACGCCGCATACGATATCGCCCTTAAAAGTTGCGTTGGGTGACAACTCGGGTATCTGCTCCTCATTGCCCCTCCTCCTCTCAAGCCTCGTAAGCCCTTATCAGACGGTACGAACGTCGCTCGTCGAACAACTTATGGGACAGCCAAAACGTCACAAGAGAACGGTTACGTCATGCATGACATCACAAACTTAAAAGCAGTATTATCGCGGTATTGGAGGAGGCTCGGCCATGACGTCACGACTGAACTTCGTTTTTATTGGAGCAGCCGTTCGAACAGCAAAAATGAGCCGGATTTTTTCGAGTCGACTCGAAAATGCTCATCGAGCAAAAACTGCTCCAAAAACCAGTTTTTGATATAGCGTACGGACGTCGCTGAACGAACAAGCTCTCGTGTGATAAGGCCTTTAGCTTAAATAGACACAGCCGGCCGTAACCGAATATGGGATGTTCCATCACTGACATTATCTTAGTTTATTTAATTCTTAAAATACAATAAAATAATGCTTACGAAGACAACAATGTTGAAAATATGTTCTCATTGATTAATAAAATCTTAAACGTCACCATTTCCTTTGAAGCTATAGCGTATACAGTGATTCAATAAATCAAACCAACCAGAACCAATATCAGCAAGTATCCATCAAACGAAGAAAAATATCTTCCACCTCGAAGAACCCCAATAATGGACTCGGCCATCGAAGAGTAAATCAACGTCCAATAACACCTCGCCCCCCTTTCCCCCCGTGTTAGGCATCCGGCCGGACAAAATGGACTGTCCAGCGGATTATTAGTCCGGAACAAAGACCTAGGATATAGAATGAATATGTATTGGCAGATATAACTGGGGTCAAATATGAGTGTTGCTGTTGTTGGCCCGAGTCACGTGAATTTGGGCGTGTTTTCGAGGCCTTGAAAAAAGTAGTGATTTAAGTTTTGGATCATAAGATTTGTTTCGTGTTAAATCGGCTTAATTTTTTAGCCACGGTCAATAAATGTTGAAGAGACTCCCAAATAAAAAATATTTCTTTATTCTGCGCAATACTTATTAATTAGTGACTCAAAGTGAGCGATCCAAAAATCCTGCGAAAAACCATGAGCAGTTGACGGCGTAGCACGTGCCCAACTTGTTGTTGCTAATTCCCAGATCAATAAATCCATTGACATTTAGGAAGTTCGAAACCAAAAGGTTAGAAGAATGTATGTCGTTCCAGTCCAGTCCTAGGCAGTTTAGGATATGATCAGGTGATGCCTGGTTTTGCTGGCACTTAGGGCAAGGAGGGAAGATCTTTTGATTAGCAGAAAACTTAAGACTTTTCAAGTCTTTTTAAGATTTTCTAAGTCTTTTTAAGTCTGGACAAGCAGGTGTTGGTCTGTCTGTCACCAGGAAGAGAAAGAGAGAGTCCTGGCCTTTTTGCTTTGTACCAGTAGCGAGTAGGAGGTTGAAGCCAATTTTGTTTGTTTTGGGCCTTTTGCCCAACTTGTTCCTTGGACCTGTACAATTTACCTTCCGGCTACGAGTTTACAACAGTTTACTCTAAATTTCCTAATTTACTACTAATATACATACAGGACACCAAACACACAGAAAAGCAACATCCTTCAGCGTAGGAAAGATAGGCAGGAGTAACGAAATCAGTGACATGGGTCCTGGGGAACAGTTTGTGATCGATTCATTTTTTTGACGTTTCTGTTTACTTTTTAACTAGGTAAATAATATTTTTTCGTAATTTCATTCACGAATTTTATTTTAGATGAATGATTGACGGATGATTTTATACGGATGATTTGATTTTTGACGGTTTGATTTTAGACTTAATTAAAGGATTTAATTAAATTAACTTACTGACTTAATTAAATTTTCTTTTTCTAAAATACAACACAAAATCTAAAATATGCTGATTTTTTCTTATTTCGTTCATTTTTGCGAGTGTAATAAACACCCAATTATTCTCTTTAAGATGCTTGTTCCATTTCTTTCAGGTGGTTCATCCAAACCAGCCTCTTATTAGTCGGAAATCAATAGGATTTCCAGTCCAACAAACTTTTCCAGGACCGGACACGGGAAAAAGTTTCGGGATAAATTCAACGACATATAGGAAATAGGCAGAGGACATAGGCCGATCAGCAGGAAAGAGTTGGGTGGGGCCAACATGAATCGCTGTACCGGCGAGAAAAGTTGGCAAAATATTTTTTATAACAACGTGCAAAAAAGTTCCCTTTTTTATATCATATTCAGTCATAAATCGTTGCGAAAATGACACTTTACGTGCTTACGTCACAGACAGTGCCGAAAGTAGTACTTTCGGCACTAGTGCGGTAAAGTAAATAAGATTATCTGATTGGTAAGAAAACAAAATGACGACATGAATATCTCCATGGAAACTAAATGATGTCATGAAACTCACTTATTTCTATTGGTTCATTATTTTTGCATTTTCTCCATAGAAACTACAAGTACTACAACAATTATTAAAGGAAATTAAATAAGATAAAAGTAAGAACACACATTTCACGCCAAACACCATCAATAGTATAAACCTCCGAATATCGCCATGGAAACTAAATGATGTCATGAAAATCACTCATTGGTAGAAATACTTTTTTGCACGTTATTATAAAAATATTGTAAGCAAGCACGTGCCAAATAATACTTTATTAAGCTCTTGTCATTATTTCACTCGCTTAATAAAGTATTATTTTCGGCACTAGTTGCTCAAATAACTATTACATTTTATCTCTTGTCTCTACCGAGCGATTTTAGAATTCCAGCTACCATCTTGATTTTTGAAGTGTTTTCAATCTGTCTTTCATCCTTCAAATGAAATGTATGGTCTTATATACCAATGGAAACTTTCTTATCGTAATGGGTTAGTTCTTATCATAATGGGTTAGTAGGCTTTCGCGTTCATTGAGCCTTGTAGCACCTCTATTATATATAAAGTACAATCGAAAACTAAGGGTGTGTAACACTGCAATACTTTCAATTTTACCACTCAATAAATCAATACATTTAAAAGGTAAGGTAATCGTTTCCGGCTGCCTATTTCTAGCCTCCTTCAGGAGCTTTAACACAGCCAATAACGCCTCGTAATTTAGAACCCTGGTCAAGTGACGAGGTCGACACCTGAGCGGGCACCCAAAGGAACTTCGAGCGACATCGTACGCTAACGCCGTCGGGACTTTGGACTCCACAGATTTAACGAGCACGTCTGCCTTTGTGTACTCGGGCCCATCCGTGATGAGGATTTTTCTACTTTTTCCAGCACGGATCCGATTTATAGGATGACTGGCAGTAGGTGGGATTCGAACCCCCGCACTCCTGAGAAGGTTGATGCCCTAACCACTCGGCCACGGACGGGCCACATTTAAAAGGTAATTAAAGGCTATTTTTTCCGAAAACCTTATGGCATCCGAACAGGCAACTCGTGGATTATTAGAACCTCGTGTGGGACTGGGGAGCCCAGTCGGTTAGGCATTCCCCTAGCATGCGGAAGGTCCCAGGTTCAGTTCCGGGCACCGCCAAAATAAATGCCGACCTATAAACGGCCCGTGCAGCTGAGAAATGTCCGACGAAAATGTCCCCGTGTGGAGGGAGTGCACGTTAAATATCCTTCAAAGTCCTAACGCTGCGTACGATGTCGCCCTTAACGGTTGCGTTGGGTGCCTAGTCAGGTGTCACGGCCCGTCACTTGACTGTGGTTCTAAAATACGACGCCCGTCGCCAATAGCCCTCGTGTAGCTCTAGTGCGACGATAATTTAAACTAAACTAAACCAAGATATTTCCAACATCTAATTTTGACAACTCAGCAAGTCACCTAGCCCAAGTCACGTGACGTAGGGTGCCATATGTAGGTTTACCAATGCCTAGTCTATCCTTTTATTATAAGAGACATCTTTGGTACAAATCCGGATTACGATTTGTTGACTCATTACTCTGTCACTTTGTCGGGCTTCTTTGCAGGTGGAATAGGAAGGACTTAAAAAGGTAGGCTCAGAGTCTCTTGTGTAGTTTTGGTTTGAATTATCGTCGCACTAGAGCTACACGAGGGCTATTGGCGAAGGGCGTCGTATATTAGAACCACAGTCAAGTGACGAGCCGACACCTGAATAGGCACCCAACGGAACCGTTAAGGGCGACATCGTACGCAGCGTTGGGACTTTGGAGGATATTTAACGTGCACTCCCTCTATACGGGGTCGGATTATTCGTCGGACATTTTGGCTGCAGGGGCCGTTTATAGGTCGGCAGTTATTTTGGCGATGCTCGGACCTGGGACCTTTCGCATGCTAGGCGGATGCCTAACCGACAGGGCTCCCCAGTCCCGAGTAGGAAATCAGATAGAAAGGCGTTTCTTAGTGAAGGAGTGTTAGCCTTGTTATAGTGATTTACTTTCAATTATAATATGCTCTATCATTGTTTTAAATGAAAACTGATACATTTACAGCTATAAATACTTCAAAATCTACTTGACCTTCTCTTACTTATAAACGGTTATATTAGATATTGCTGTATATTGTCTTAACCCTTTCAGTCCCAGTGATGCTATTTTGCATCATCATGTTTCTGATCATAATTTTAAAAAATAATAGGGCTGACATCTATTGGGATTAATAAAAAATATTTTCTCTTAGAAAAAGAGTTTGAAGAATCGAATGATGTGCTTTTTGATAACATAAATGGCTATAGACGATGAGAATTTTTTTTAAAAAATGATTATGCCAAATTGTCAATGGGACTGAAAGGGTTAAACCAGAAAAAAAACCTGCATTAAAAATGTTTCTGATGAAAGTTAAGATGTCTTTAAAGCAAAAAAACTTTTAAAAATATTTCGCTAAATTGCTGTTTTCAATCTTTTGCGACACATGGACCTTCAAGTTCTTGACTCTATTGCTCCGAGAGACTATTTAAACTTTACGTCGTTAATTAAATTGAGAGTAACAACAACTGACCTTATACTGCTTGAGGATTTTTTTGAGAAAACATTCCAGTACTTACTGGATCATTCTACAAATAAAACTAACGAACTATCACCCACTTTTAAATATATAGCTCAACCACGACTTTGATTCCATTAAAAACAACTAACAATACATTCATCAGATTTCCCCCTTCGAAACACTTTACTGTGTCTCGCAATTCAAATATTCCTCTTTGACTGTTGCCACTGGGGAATAAACTAACTTCCTTCGCTACAAGAAGAGCCTCATCCACTAATCAGGCCTTATTGACCGCGACCGTACCCGAGAAACCCCTGCCAATTAGTGGACAGAGTTCGTCGAAATCGCTGGGGCATTTTAACGGCACAGGAATTGGTCTTGTACTTTAATTGGTGAGGTGGTATATTGGAAATGGGTAGATTTATTTTGAAATAACGCAGGTTAAATTTATTCGGAGTGTTTAAGAGGAGTAAAGTGAAATAATAAGTAAGGTTGTTTTTACTTTCAATTACCTAATACGAAATGTAAGGTATTGCCATGGAGTTAAAATTCCGAAACGGAGATTATGGGTTGTCCACACTCTTAAAACAAAAGAGTGAAATCCACTCCTATAGGGGAAATGCATTTTCGGCACCGGAAAGGAGTGGAAATTAACTCAGACCGAGTTAAAACCGCTCGTTTTAAGAGTGTAGGACGTAGATTGTTTTCTTTCATTTCTTTTACCCACTCCGCAAAAAGAGGGAAATCCACTCCTATAGGGGAAGTGCATTTTCGGCACGGAAAGTGTGGAAATTAACTCAGACTGAGTTAAAACCGCTCGTTTGTTTTAAGAGTGTACACGTTTTGGAGGGTACTGCTACCTTCTAAAAAAGGGGTTTTTGAACGTTGGTCTGTATGTCTGAAATCCACTCTAAAAACTCGAATTAAAATATCTACGTGCTCCAAATTGGGTCCGAGAGTTCATAGTGCCCGTCGGACGTCACAATAAGGATTTATTTTTAAAAATCACAGTAGTATCACAGCACTAAATCAAAACGGCAGCATAACATCAGAGCAAATGGTGGCTGCCTTAGATCTTTTAGGTTTTAAATTATTGAAATTACCTGTATATAATTGTCTTTAAATTTATTGATTTATTGAGTAGTAATTGAAAGTCGTGTGTAGTGTTGCAGACTCCTAGTTTATTTTCTGGACATAACTTAACTTTTTAGCGACATCAGTACTTTCAACCACAGCAGAGTACCGTACACTAGTCCCACATTCAAAACCGACAAATTAATTCCAAGATAAAAGAAAACATTGTAACGAACTTGTTTCAACTTTCCACATTACCTCAAAACGCGCCAAAGGATGTGGAAAATTGTTGGTGAAACAATCACATTTGGCACACATTGCTCGTTATACGATATCATATTAAGCCCAGAATAAAATTACAAGGTACACGGAATAGATGTATCCGACTTATAATTTAATATCGCCCCCTTTTCTTAATGAGCGGCAAACATGGAATCATTTGCATTTGGAATTTGGTTTCTAAATATGCGCCGTAATCATTAGCTACGAATGTATCGTTTGGTGGTGCTGTAATAAAATTTGTAAAATGTTTGTGTTGAGTCTTAATTATTAGCTGGATATTTAGCTTGGTGCAATTGATAGTTGAGTTATCGTAGCAGTAGAGCTACACGAGGGCTATTAGCGACGGGCGTAGAAATTTAGAACAACTGTCAGGTGACGAGCCGACACCTGAGTAGGCATCCACAGTAACTCTTTCAAAGGCGATATCATACGAAGCTTCGGAACCTAACTACATATTTAATGTGCTCTCCTTCTACAGAGAAAATTATTTGTCGGACTTTTTAGCTGCACAGACCGTTTTTTGGTCGGCTGTTAATCTGGCAATGTACAGAAAGATTTTTATATTTCAAAAATTAAGTGAAAATAACTAATTTTGACACTTCTAAATTTAAATTCGAACTAAATGACGTATTTGGAGATTTTTTTTCAACAAAATTTATTCGAAACAAAACAATTCGATAGAGTTCATGTCTCCATCTAAATTATCGTGAAATTAAACTTCCACTTCCAATTTAAAAACAAATCGAGTTTTGGAGAAACAAATTAGAACGCACTAGAAAATTAATCATAATCCTTAACTCACATGAGCCAACCCAAGAAGAAAATTTATAAGAAAATAACGAAAATAGTCCTAAACTTGGCAGAAATAGACGATTTCCATTATAATCCTTCCAAAAACGCATCTTTCAGTTAACGTTGAAAACAATCAGTATGAATTTAATTTTATTTCGAGACTTATCCCAATGGAAAAAGTACGGAAAATTCAATCTCAAACACGGAAGGCGAAAGTAAAAAGGTTTCATTTATCTTTTTTCCTCACTCAGTAAAAATAGTTTTCAAAATCATTTGCATATCATTCTGAAAAAAGGTCCAATGTTACAGCAGAAGACACTTTTAACATATTACGGTTGAAATTTTCGAATGAAAAAAACTTTTTAACAACTCTTCCTTTGTTTTATCAAACGTCCAAATATAAAAATATGAACCGCTCGTTTTAAGAGTGTAGGACGCAGATTGTTTTCTTTTATTTCTTTTATCCACTGCGAAAAAGAGTGAAATTCACTCCTATAGGAGAAGTGCATTTTCGGCACGGAAAGGAGTGGAAATTAACTCAGACTGAGTTAAAACCGCTCGTTTGTTTTAAGAGTGTAGTTTTGTAGGAATGGCATTTGAAGCTAGCAACAAAGTCATAGTGCAGTCCGTATATACTAAACAACACTGCTCAAAACAATTTAGGGGAGCACTTTGCGTACTTTTGTTTACCCTTTCAGTTCCAACTTCTTATTTTTATTATAAAAATCCAAAATTTGTGAAATATATTCATTATGCATCCAGAATGAAATGGTAAAAAACAGGGGGAAAAAATCCTAATTTTTTAACTGAAATTTAAGGGGGGGGGGGAATATTAGAATCATAAATTTTGAATAAATTTTAACAATAATTTTTTTCAAAACTTAATTGGTAAAAAAAGGTAACATCAATTTTTAGACATCTAAGAATGGAAGCGTGAAGAATTTAGGGTCCATTTATTTCATATTTTCATTTAATTAAAACAAACATTATTTAATTCTTCAGAAGATATGATTCTTATATCTAACGCTAAATAAGTTCGATTTCAACTTATTGAGAAAAAAAATCGGAAGCTGGATGATACCAAAGGGAATCATTGGAGGTGAAAGGAACCATGCGTTCCCCTAATTGTTTTGAGCAGTGTAGTTTTTTCCGTAAAGGCAAAAATTTAGTGATTAAAAGTTAAAAATTCGATATTAATCGTTTCCCCTGTTACATTAAGAGTGCTAAAAATATCCCCAATGAATTACTGTACGATGTAATTAATATACAAATATAGGAATATAATGGGGAAGAAAAATTGATTCTGGCTTTTTGTTTAATGAGAAGTTTTGATTATCTAGAAACAATTCAAGAATCTTTGATGTTAAATTAACAGTTTTTATTTCAAAGTAACAGAAACTTCGCTTGGAAATGAAGCTATAACCTACGCAAAAATACTATCGACGAAAATCGTATTTGCACTATAGAGTTTATTCTACGGAATACAAACTTTCAACACTAACTTTCTCTTAAAAACTATCACTTTAAGGGAGGTACGGGACACTTTAAACTTTTTTTTTTAATATTGCAGATATCATTATAATTTTTTTTCTCCATAAATGCATACTAAATATACTAACACTTTTAGATAGTTAAAGGTTTTAAAAAATTATTACTTTTGTTTTAAAAAAATAAAATGTGTCAAAAAGTGACGTTTCTTATTTTTGTTATAAGTTATGTCAAAAAATTATTTATTGACAAACAAAAATTTAGCATTTTTATTAACAGGAAAATGTACTTAACAAACCGTCTTTACGGAATTTTGTTATTTGTCAAAGTTTTTTTTTTAAAAAAAATATTGAAATTTTTAAAAATAATTTTACAGGTTCACTATTTTTTTAAAAATTAATAAATAAAAAAAACAATTTATTTACAACTATTCCCTAAAAACAAATTAAAGTAATATGTTTGAAAATATACTGTAGCGCAAGTTTTAAAAATATTCTTCAAATAGATCTGAAGTTATATCAATTTGAACTTGGTAAAACATGAAATAAACCATCAATGAGAAAAATGGGTTCAAAGTTACAAAATTCAAACACTTCATACCTAAGCTTAATATCGTTAGCTTAAAATAATTAGAGTTGTAATTAACGTAGAAGCATAATTTTGGTGTCGTTGAATTTAAAATAAGTTTATTTTTTCTCTCGATATTTTGGACGATTTTGCGTCCCATACCAACTAAATATCCCCTACCCATACTAAATTCATAATTATACTAAAGTTAACCTTACGAAACATTCACTACCGAGTAACGATTTCAGCCTACGACATTTTAAGTCTTTCAAGTCTTAGTTATTTTAGAACTGGGACTTTGGGGGCGTAGTTTTTAATGATCGCATTAACGACCCTCTGTCCAGATGTTGCCACTCATTTTTATGAAAGTGCAGTCGTTGCCACCAGGTCCCTTAAAAATTCCGTCTTATTATGTATTTTTGAGAGTTTGTTCCTTTTCCTTCCAATTACTCGGCGTCTGGGGGCGAGTTAACATTAGCATACTTCCGAGGGACCGTATATATGCTTCAGAGGAGAGATTTTCAATCGGTTTTTAACCCTTATTCTCATAAAGTAACATATATGCTACCTGGGGTTTTCCCCTACTTTCTGTTTGTTAAGTCTTTGTTCAGAGTGAAAAAATGTACAAAGTTGAAATTATTTTTTTTTTAGAGGAAGGTAACTTGTTGTGTTGTTGTGTTTGTGCATCCTGTCTCGTCGTCTGTACAAGGAAAGTTCATTGAATTATTTTTCATATTAATTTTTTTTTTGCTTTGAAAAATATTTTTCACATTTCTTATGTTCTGTAGTTTTAAAAAATCGCTTAAGTTGTTGGATTACCACTGTTTTTGGAAAAAATACAAGCTACAAACTGAAGGTTGCATATATGCCACCTTTTATAAAACTCTAAATACTGCATTAATTATTTTAGAAAAGTTATGACACTAAATAATCTTTATTTTAGCTGTAAAAAAAACAGAAAAAAATTGAAAATCATAATTTTTTTTTTAAAAATTAATGATCATGAGAATAAGGGTTAATGGTGAAATTTTTTCCGTGTTTGTGTGTATTTACTATCACTTATCACATGTTAGATAAATAAAAATATAATTTCGTCTTTCATAAAAACGTCGCCATATAAAAAAAAATCAAAGAAAAGTGTCAGAAATAGTATATTAACATTTGCTGTTAATTACTCGTTAATTCAGCGTAGTTTAAGCGTAAAATGTTGATTTCTGTAAAATATGCAGTTTATTTTTTTAAAAAATAACTTAGCTAAAGAACTTGGCAGTAGTAATTTGTTCCCGATGTCAGTATTATATATAGGGTGACACGGGGTAATTATTGGGTTAAAAAGCATAGGAAGCCATTTTTATTATTATTAAATCACCATTGCCATTCCCAACAATCGCTCGAGAAACTTTAATTCTTTTAGACAATAAAGTAAAATAAATATGTTTTTGCGACATCGATCCGTTTGAAATGACGTCAAATATATTTCACTACGAGATTTTTTGTATGTTGATATGAAATATTTTCATTCTATTTAAAAGCGAGAAATATTACATATTTATTCTTTGAAATATAAATTAATTTTCGCAAACGATAAGTAATAATTATTGTATTTTCGAAATAAAATAAATGAAACTAGCCAAATTTAGCATGTAAATGTTTAATATAGAATTAATGATGTGTATGGCGCTTTTTTTTTTATCTTGTTAAACACAACTGTTGTGTGGAAGCGGGTTAATTGACAGATTCTGTTACAAACCTACTTGTTTAAAATTGGGAAGTCCGCATTGATTTATATTTCTAAAGATCGAATGAAATTAAATCGTCCTGAGTAAATTTGATGAAATTCGTTCACATTAAAATTCAAATAGAGATTTTAAATAAATATATTTAAAAAAAAACCTTCCAAAAAATACTTAATTTTTGTTTCCATGATAAATACCATCTTGTAAGATTTTGCCAAATTCGAGTTGAGAAAATATTCTATTAGAATGTAACTATATTTTCTTGAAATTTTACGTTTATTTTTTTGCTGCGAAAAATTACGTGATAATGGACGGGACACTCTGGGATTTCTGGACGTCCCCTAAGAAGTCGCTGCTTATTTTATCAAAACAACACTTTGAAAACTTCACAAATAGGCATGTGACGGCCTTAATTAAGTTGACGTCTACCATTTGTTTGCTTTGTTTTAAAAAAAAAGGTATGCCTAACTTATCCTTTACACATTGTCACTAAAAGACGGCTTAGCAAATGGGGTAGGAATGACGCTTAAATTGAGATGTAACACCTGAGAGTAGACTGTTGGGTTGAACTGTCGTCGCACTAGAACTACGCGAGGGCTATATTAGCAACGGGCGGCTTAGTGTACAGACCCTGGACAAATTATTAGACGCACTGCAAGATTTCATGTAAAATATTAATTACCGGGTGATATATTGTACCTACATATTTGTATAAATACAAACATGTAGTCTACGACAATTCTTTTAAATAAAAATCAATCATATTGTAGTTTAAATATACCATTACTAGCAAATAAATACCCGTACTTCGCACGGACTAAAAAATAAGTTTTAATTATCGAAGAATATGTACAATTTAATCCATTATAGGATAATAAACTTGTGTTGTTATTCCCGCTCGTTATAAAGTATAAAATACTCTTACTAATATTACCTTTAAAAAATAAAAACAATAAAAAAAATAACGACTATAAATGCACTCATAAAAGTCATCGTAATTTTCCTCACAAACATAATGAAACCTTTAGATCAGTTTGGCGCGTTTTTTGACAGAATTTGGCAAGAAAAGAGATATAGCTACAAGCACTCTTATTTTCAGCTCTAACACCATGGCCTTCGAACAACAAACCAGCTTATAAATTTTTTAAAAATATTATTTGGCGCGTTTGGGTAAGATTTGGCGAGTTTGGCAAAATATTTGGCGAAAGTGAAAACAAAACCCTAATATTAAGCTCTAGTACGATGGCCTTTAACAACCATCATAGTTATAATTCACAGGAAGTAGCTTAAATATGCACATTTTTGCAATCAACAGAACCCTCAATGAAGAAATCCATCACCTAAACCCACAATAAAATCCCGGAATGGAGAATGGACGGAATTACGTCACTTGAAACATGTCAATTATTTTTCATATTTAGTTTCTTAAGGTAATGGCAACAGAATAAAATAAACATTTTCAATTTTAAATATTTTCGTTAAAAGTTTTATTTAATTTTTTCAGCAGATGGCATCAGGAAAGTAAAAAAAATAATCGGATTTGAGCGAAAGTGGTGTATTTTTTTTAGAAATTCGAATTTCTCTAAAAATAGAACATTTTGAGCTCTGAAAGTTCAAAAATCAGTAATTAAGTATGAACTACACATTTGTGCCAAGTTACGAGTCAAACAAATGTTTAGTTTATGAGTCTATAAGATACATACCCACAAACAAACACACAAACAAAACTTCATTTTTATTATTATAGATTGCATAAAAACTCTTAAGAAACATAAAATAACTTTTAAAAAAATACAGTGCGTCTAATAATTTGTCCAGGGACTGTAGAACCACAGTAAAGTGACGAGCCGTCACCTGAGTAGGTACCCTACGCAACTTCTAAGGGCGACATGTTACGCGGTATATGGACTTAAGAGCATTTTTATAACGTGCACTCCCTCCACACGGAGTATTATTCACCGGACTATGCGGCTACACGGATCGTTTATAGGTAGGCAGTGAACGTTTCGGTTGCGAACCTGGGACCTTTCGCGTGCTAAACAAACGCCTTACCGACTCTCTCCAGTCCCTCTGAAAGTAGGAAATTATAATTCAATCCCACAAGGTAGATAATAAGTTCTGAGTTCTAAGTTCTGACTAAAGTTACTTTTCTTTTATGCTCACAGAAATTTTTATAGCACAGACAGGCATGAGATAGGTTTCTGATGTCTTTCAAAAAAAAAAACCTTTGAAAATAGGAAGGTTAAAATAAGGGAACTCTATAAAATAGGGTACTTGATTGTATCGCTAAAATACCTTCTAATATTAAATTAATTATAGTTTGAACCCAAAAATAAGAAACATATATTTTTTTTGCAAAATAAATCTTTAAATAATTCATAAAAATCCTTTTAAAGTGGTTTATTTTTCATCGGTATGTCGCGTGATACAGCACGTCGATTTGGCTGATGTCACTAGTATAAACAAACCGGTGTGATGTTTTTTTGCTTGCAATTAAACTGGATTTAAACTAATTTGCTATTAACATAAGAATTATATAGATATTGGAAGGAGAAGCGGATAGTACAGATTATTTTAAGCCAATAAATTTTTTTTAGTCAAATACCCTATTGTGGGGGGGGGGGGGGGAGTACGAACAGATAGACAGAAGAAACTTTCAGTCGTTTTGTCTGACGGACTTGCAGATAAAACAACCGAAAGTATAAAAAAATCTAGGCCCTCTGATGTCATACCCTTCAATAAAAAAAAATCGGACGTTGAACGGGACAAATGGACAGACATAAAAATAGGAACCAATAACCATAACTTTTAATTTAATAAGATCGTTCCAACAGAAAAATAAAGTAGGTTGAAAACTTGAAGTTAGTGTTTGTTTTTCCGAAGACTATTTGCCACCTCTTACATAAAACAATAAAACTACAGTTAACATTAGGGTTTAAATAAGTTTACTTTTTGATCCCTTTTCATTTTAGTTACCTTAATTTGAAGATATAAGTTTTGTACTAGAAAAAATGCTTATACGCAAAACCGTAAATTTTAATATTTTTGTAATATTATTTGTATATATATTTTATGAAAACATGGAACGTTATGTACATGACAATATTCATAAATAATAGGAATATATCCTATTTATGAATATATATATTCATATTTATGAATATATAAATATATTCATATTTATTAATATATAAATATATTCATATTTATGAATATACAAATATATTCATATTTATTAATATACAAATATATTCATATTTATGAATATACAAATATATTCATATTTATGAATATACAAATATATTCATATTTATGAATCTACAAATATATTCATATTTATGAATCTACAAATATATTCATATTTATGAATCTACAAATATATTCATATTTATGAATCTACAAATATATTCATATTTATGAATCTACAAATATATTCATATTTATGAATCTACAAATATATTCATATTTATGAATCTACAAATATATTCATATTTATGAATCTACAAATATATTCATATTTATGAATCTACAAATATATTCATATTTATGAATATATAAATATATTCATATTTATGAATATATAAATATATTCATATTTATGAATATATAAATATATTCATATTTATGAATATATAAATATATTCATATTTATGAATATATAAATAGACATACAACCGCTCAGGTCTCCTTCCAAATCTCCTTCCACTTTTCCTAAGATCTCTCGAGCGCCATTTTATTTATTGAGAAAACTCTTTTTAAAAAGGCGTTCGTTTAGGGCGACCAGACGAAGTCTCTTAAAATAATTTGGTCCCTACCGCCCCTTTCTAAAAACGTGTTCCGGCCGAAACTGAGATTAATTTTTGAATAAAACGGTCACGTCTCTTGGGTTTTTGAAAAAATGAAATTTTTTCGAAATCTATTTTCTTTTCTAACAGTCTTGATGAAGTTGGTCTGGTTTGTTTCTTTGTTGGGTTTGCTTGAGGCGAAATATTTTTTGTGTGTAAGTGGATAAAGGATTTGATTTTGTGTATCCATTTATATTTTAGAATAGGTTTATGAGAAATGGAAAAAATATGAAGTTTTTGTAACAAAATTTTGCAAAGGTTCTTGTAAAGCACTTATCAGACGGTACGAACGTCGCTCGTCGAACAACTTTTTGGGACTGCAAAAACGTCACAAGAGAACGGCTACGTCATGCATGACATCACAAACTTAAAAGCAGTATTATCGCGGTATTGGAGGAGGAGGCTCGGGCATGACGTCACGTCTGAACTTCGTTCTGATTGAAGCAGCCATTCGAACAGCAAAAATGTGCCGGATTTTTTCAAGTCGACTCGAAAATGCTCATCGAACAAAAACTGCTCCAAAAACCAGTTTTTGATATGGCGTACGGACGTCGCTGAACGAACGAGCTCTCGCGTGATAAGGCCTTAAGAGCTCTGTAATATATGAGCATCAGCAAATATCATTATTCTATAAATAATATTGTATTCAGAAGGGCATGTGTTACATAATGAATATTTACAGATTTATTTATTGTTTGTCATTATTTAGTTATTAAAAATTATTTTGGTTAAATTAAAGCAACATTCGAGTTATATATGAAATTACAGGATATCTGTAAAGGAGGGAAATTGCAGTTGTATATCTGTCTTCAGTTTAATGGTTTGGAAATTATAAATGATAACACATTTAAATAGTAAATGTATTTAGACCTATACTTACCGATAAAAAAAATATTCGTAGAAAATCTGATAACGGCCTATTAAATAATGTTGTACAATGTATACAGCTTTAAATGTAACCGTAAATGATAAGTTTGAAGTTTGTTGCAATCCCTACATATTTGTTTAATGTTGTAGAGTACGTTGTTAGAGTACCACAATTCCAGCTCTCGTAATTTTTTTTTAAATATCATTTAATTATAGGCAGAGGCTACGCGCACGGGCACCGTTCACGCATTACGTGTACGGGTATTAACGCGCATGCTCAAGTCGGGCTTACTGGAACCGTATGATATACTTGAAAGTTGAGATTACTCTTTTTTGGGCACCGGGCAATTTTGTTTTCTTTATAAAAACATCAGTATCCAACATTGGCAATACTGTAGGGCGCATTGAAAGCCTAAACACTCGTTTGGGGCCCCGGGAATTTTGTTTTCTCTAAAAAAACATCAATTCTAGCCATTTGCAATGAAAGTTCAAAAAATTAGAAATTTAAATACTTCATGAAAACGTAAAAAATGCAAGTAAGCTTTTCCAGAAAAAATTTGAAACGATGATCTTTCGAGGTGAAAAAATTCTTATAAAAAAATTTGTAATTCAGCCGAAAGCGTGTTTTGAACCCGAGACCTATTGAATACGAACCTATTATGCTACCACTAAGCTACGGTGGTCAAGGATGAATTGAACTAAAACTGTTAATAAGCCTCGGTCCTGCGCAGTTACTACCCGTACGCGCAATGCTTGTACGGTGCCCGTGCACGTAGACACTCCGTTAATTATATAATATTTTTTTTTCATATCCAACGCGAATATAACATATAACCTCTTGCGACCTGGCTTCCCCATTTGGGGACATTTTTTTAAAACCTCCTCACAAACAATTGACAAGTTAATTAGTTTCGAAATTGACCTGGTCCGATAGAAGATCCAAAAATCAGTTTTCAGCCTTTCATTACAAGTATCAGTCATTTATTTCTATAAAAAAAATTAAGTTGAGCGAGGGTCAATACGATATTAGAGTTCTTAAAAAATAATTTTAAACTAGCTCTTTCCTTAAACTTTTCAAAAAGATCTTTTAGTAGTTAATTTTAAAGGCATTTTTGCATTAAAAACAATGTTAAAATAAACTGTTAACTACAAATAAAATAAGTGATACGGCCTTTTTTGTTGCATTTATAGCACAAAAAAAAATGTGTATTTTTAGAGTTTAAGGCGTGTCCTTCAATAACTATTAAACATATATATATATTCTAATTTCTTTGCCAAACATACTTTTTAGTATATATTTGTATGAAAAGTATGTTTAGATGAAGAATATACGTGTAGGATTTTGCTGGGGTCTTAAAATTTGAAAAATATTAACCTTCTTAGTTATAATAGCTGTAATGAAATTTGACTGCTATTTTTTCCCTTGACCTCAACTACTTAATTTTCAAAAGCATTATGTTTCTCAAGCCATTTAGCATTTTAAATTTACCCATGATTCCGGTGTGGAAACTTATGTTTTTATGAAAATAAAATTTTTCCATAATACAAAAAGTAGGTTTGTAACAGTATCACTTAACCCCCTTCCACACATTTGTGTTTAACAGGAAAAAACGCGCCCAACACAACATTAATTCTATATTAAACATTTACACGCTAAATTTGGCTAGTTTCATTTATTTTTATTTCGAAAAATTCAATAATCATTACTTATCGTTTGCAAAAATCAATTTATATTTCAAAGAATAAATATGTAATATTCCTCTCTTTTAATAGAAAGAAAACATTTCATATCAACATACAATCAAAGAATCTTTTTGTGAAATACATTTGACGTCATTTTAAACTGATTTATGGAGCAAAAATAAATTTATCCTAATTTATTGTTAAAAAGAATTAAAGTTTCTCGAGCGATTGTTGCGCATGGCAATGGTGATTTAATTCTAATAAAAATGGCTTCCTATGCTTTTTAAATGAGCAGTAAATTTTGCAGGTTTTTTTTAAATAATTGAAGTACTTCGAATTCGAAGAATACTTTTCTGAAATTTTCAATGTATTATAATTTCGATACGCTGAATTTTTTGACGTATCGCATTTGTCAGTAGCATTTGTAGTTTGGAATATGAAAGTGGGTGACGGACAGACAGACGGACTCGCCGATTATAATACCTTCCACTTTTTACGTTATAAACGTAGTTTGGAAGCTAAAGAGTACCAAACATTAAAAAGAGCAGACCAAGAAGACCTTCAGCAGAAAGTTTAATAGTTGAGAAATATTAAAATTTCTCAGACACTTGAATAATAACAACTCGTCAAACTTTAAGTGTGTTTTACACCAAATGCCCCTTTACAAAAATTGCGATCATTCGTAATGTCTCAAAGTCCAATCATGATAATGGACATTCCCTAGAAATAACCAGACAAAAAAAACCCCATCTCTACAACAAGTCAGCCCTACCTGAAGAAATACTACGGTAGATACAAGAGAAAAAAAACAGCAGCAGTAATATCAGCGGTAACGACGATAACAACTTGCGGCACACGTTTTTCTTGCGAGACGGGCTTTTAAAAATGCATGGGCAAAGAGCTACTGGTGAAATTGAATGTAGGTTTGTTCTAGGAATAGTAGCTATAAGTTGCGTGTTTTTTCTTTCAAATATGAAAGTGATAATTGGACGCGATTTTTTAGCCTACTTCTTTTTTTTTAATTCGAAAGAATTAAAAAACTGAAAAGTAGGTATTGACATGCGGTCTATGTCCGTCTGTTCGTACCCCCCCCCCTCCAAAATCAGTTCTAAAATCCGAACTTAAAAATTCTTTTTTGTTAGAAAGCTATGACCTCAGAGACTCGACTTTCATACTTTTTGTCCGTCTGCCTGTACGTCCAGATGGTTATAAATCTACTATCTGTCAACGAATTTCCCATTGAATTAGCATTGAAATTCAATTTTGATTCATTTAAATCTCTGTTGCCAAATCAACAATGGCATGAGAAACTTCATTTAAAAATATTTGAAGCAAAATAATTTTTTCATGAGTCAGTTTGGAATGACGTCATAAAATGTAGCGCAATGTGATTCTTTGATTGTTCATTAATTGTTTACCAAGAAAGCGGCAAGGCCTATTTTTTGCATACAATTCTGCTTAGTTTTATTTTACATTTATTTTTTTAATGCAGTTTGGAGTAGTTTCATTATTTTTGTTATTAATAAATATTTAATTATTCTTCAAACTACAAATAAATCGGGCAGACGATAAACAATATTAAGTTATATGTGAAAGAATATTAAGGAAAATAGTTGATTTTGGCTATTTGTTTAAATTATAGCTGGATGCTGTGTTTAGCGATTTTTTTCCTAATGTGTGTAAATCTAGTGTAGAAACTATTGATGATATTTACTGTTAGGAACGTAGTTGTTTCTCGATAAAAATTTCAGTAACGTTGAAGTATTTAAGTAACAGGAAAGTAGGCTTTTTTAGTTCTTTAAGAACTTCTTGTTCTTTATTGAACCAGGAAATGACCAGCTTATGACTTTCTACACGACTTGATTTATTCAATAAATCAATACAATTTAAGGTGTATTAAGGTTGTAAGGTTATTACCCTTTAAGGTAATTCAATAATTTAAACTACCAACTTGAAATTGATTGGCGAAAAGCTTCACAAACAGACAAAACTTTTTATCTACAAAAAAAAAAAAACGTTAATCTACTCTAGTCTGACATAAAATTTAAAAAAAAACGATTTCGAGTTATTCAGTTTGTAAAAAAAAGAAATCTAAAGAAAAAAATCTATAAAATCTGTCTGCAAATAAAAGTATGTAAAACCAATCATAGTACATTACAGAGGTCGTCAAAATTTGTATGTTGTTTTTGTTATACAGTTTATTAGAATCTCCTGTATCTTTTGTTATATTAACAATACATTTAGAACAATTTCTCCTTTTTGTGTACAAGATCTTTTGACTGGAAGCTAAAATCACATATTATTGTCAAATATTATTTTTTAAAGAAAAATGCGTCTTATAATAAACTTAATATTTGTAAAAAAAATTACTAATAACATTTCAATTCTGAATGTAACTTGAAATGCTTCTAGCAAACAATCCATGGAAAAGAAATTCTAACTGTCTTATAGGTTACGAAAATGCAAACTATACAAAAATAGTTATTTATGCAACTAGTGTGAAAAGTAAGGCTTTTTTAAACGAGTTGTCATACACTATTTTTTATAATAACGTGCAAAAAAAGTATTTATTAAATTGACATTTATTGATTGGCTTATTAATTATTTTATTATCACGTTCAAATAATTTGAAGGGGATTATGTATATAAATGATTATTTTAAAATCACGTGCAAAAAAAATCGTTTAAAATCACGTGTATTTCTTAGATTGGCATCGGAAATAAGACGCCAAATAAAGAATCACGTTCAAAAAAAGTATTTTCCACCAATCACAAATCCGCCGAATAAAATATCACGCTCAAATAAAGAATTTTACACCAATCAGATTTTCTTGTTTACTTTGTCGCACTAGTGCGTAAAAGTAACTTTGAAACACGATTTCGTTAAAAGCATCACTTTTGCCACGATTATTGATTTGAAAAAGTTAGTTTTTTTGCACGATATTATAAAAAAATTATTTTTAATGCAATGTCAACACAAATTTAAAATGACACATCGGGTTCGGTTCATTAAAAAACTACACCCTCCCATATCACTAACTATAATCATTAAAAAAAAACTTAGCTCGTACCAAATCTGAAGTCCGTAGCTCCTCCCAGCTGTAGAATGGTTTCGGACAGACTGACAATCCGACAGACGGATCAATGGTAGAAAACCACACTTTTTTTGAATCAGCACTCTTCGAAACGCGTAGAAAGCATAAAATCTCCATTTTTGGAGTTTCGACCCCCTTCATTAACCTACATTTCATACTACGTAAACACGAAATTAAAATATCTAATATTCTTCATTCAAATAAAAAAAAACCCACCTTCCTACAAATTGGAACAACCGGAATTGGAACAACTACGGGTTTTTTTCCTTTCAAACGATTTCCAATTAGAAATTGCGTAACCGTATCCTTAAAATACAATAAATTACGTATTCGAAAGATATTTAAGCGGGTGAAAAAAACTTAAAATGAGTTGTTTTAAATATTACACATTTGTCTAGCTCACATCTTTAATGAAACTTTGCGTGTTCATAAGCTTGTAAGTGATCAGCCACAATTTGACGCAACTGCATATTAGGAGACGTTAAATAACAAGTATTTCATTTCAAGGAGTACAATTCTTTCACATCCTTGTTCGACTGTTGCCTCGCATAAGTCTGAGTGCCATGCCGTGGCACTCTGAAGGGATGTTAAAACTGCAAGGAAGGATCGTAAATGTGATGGAATGAGAGGGAACTAGTCGAGTTGAAATAACGGCGCACTGGAGCTACACAAAGGCTATTGGTAACAGATGTCGTAATTTAGAACCAAAATTAAATGACGAGCCATCAACTGAATTTTCTCGGAAAGCTAAGTATAACGTCCGACAGGTAGAGGGAACTCGCATACCAAATTTGCAATCTGTAGCTTTTTTCGTATTTCAGCATCTCCTTTAAAATCAAAACTGTTTTTTTGGCAGTTACACGCATGCGTGAATTTTTCAAAAACCTCATAACTTTCGACAGTACGGGAACTCGTGTACCAAATTTGGGAACTCTTGTACCAAATTTGGGAACTCGTGTACCAAATTTGAAGAACGTATCTCTCCTAGTTCGAACTATATAGAGAGATTTCAAACAGACACTGACCATTTTTTTTAGTTTGAATTATCGTCGCTTTAGAGCTACACGAAGGCTACTGACCAATATTTAAAACCAATTCTTTTGGAATCAGCGTTCTAGAAATAGTGTATAGAAAACACAAAAATCTCCATTTCGGATTTTCAACCCCACCGGAATACTTATTATCATTACCTTATTTCAATTAGGAAAACCAAATTAACTGAAAGTAAACTATCAAAATAATTAAAAAATGACACCACTAACGTCTGCCCCCTCTCTAACTTTATAATTAGTCGCAAATGATTAAAAACGGTTAAAAACTTTTAACTAATCCAATTACTAAAAATAACATGCTAAACTACGCTTAAATAGAGCAATCAATTTTAAGGCAGACCTCGAAAAGGTTTTCTAAAACGTTCTCAAATAGCCTGCCTTTAAGAGGGACTGTCAGTCCCACAGAGCTAATGCATTAGTTTTGGAATCACAACTTCCGTAGAGAAGTATTACTTTGCCATGTTAACCCTTTTTCCCCAAGTATGGGAATCAACATAACATCGACATGAAACAAATTGGAAACGAAAATGTTATCGAATAATTCAATTATATATTTTTTAAGTTTTAAAATGCCAAAAATATACAGCAGATGGCGAGTCTATTTTAAAACTTTATCAATTAATAATTAAATAACCGGATGTTATTTCTTTTCAATTTTGTTTTAAATTTATGTTATGACGATTCCCATACCTGGTGAAAATGGGATAACATGGCAAAGTAATTCTTTTGCAAAAGTTGTGATTTCAAAACTAATGCATTATAGCTCTATGGGACTGACAGTCCCTCTTAAAATAACTTAAAACGGGTCCCAATTTTTAATCAATCCAATTACTAAAATTAACATTCTAAACTAAGCTAAACTAGGCTTTAATTGAGCGATCATTCAAAAAAGCTCTCGAACAATTAACTTTCAAACTAAATTGCCTCTATTAATAGTCTAGGACAAAAGACTGCCTATTTAATTGGGGACAAATAAGCTATTCTGAATCACAGGCGAAACCACGTGATCTGTGACGTCGAGTTTCCGTCGGAATTCAACGGTTAGGGATAACGAGAGGAATTAATTAGTTATGGCTGATTAAATTCGAGAGATTTCTCCGTTCTAATTTGTTTGCTACAATGAATTAATTTTGTACTATTTTAACCAATTAAAAGAATTAATTGGCTATAGGTTTTTAAACTGTAAATGAATGCGTTTGTTTAATTAGTTTTGTATTAAATTAAACGTTGAACAAGGACAGACCTGTTAGCTTTTCAGATTTACTTCGGCAATGCCGGAGTTCTAATCATGTTCTAGGGCAGGGGAGCCCAGTCCGTTAAGGTGTCCGCCTTGCATGCAGAAGGTCCCAGGTTCGGGTGCGGTCATCGCCAAAATAACTGCCGACCTATAAACGGCCCGTGCACAACCAAAAATGTCCGACGAATAATACCCCGTGTAGAGGGAGTGCACGTTAAATATGCTCCAAAGTCCCAACGCTGCGTACGATGTCGCCCTTAACGGTTGCGTTGGGTGCCTACTCAGGTGTCGGCTCGTCACCCGACTGTGGCTCTAAATTATGACGTGCGTCGCCAATAGCTCTCGTGTAGCTCTAGTGCGACGAAAATTCAAACTAAACTAATTATGTTCTGAATTTCCGCATTGTAATTCTTATGTAATAATTACGGGATTTTCGTGGGGGGGGGGGAGGGCACTAAATGTTCTCTTGGAGACGGGAGTTGGGTTGAATTATCGTCATACTTGAGCTACTTGCATCATAATTCAGAACCACAGTCAAGTGAAGAGCCGACACCTAAGTAGGCAACCAACGCAACTTTTTAGGAGCAACATCGTGTGCAGTGTCGGGTTTTTGCAGCGCATATACAGGGTGTCCGTAAAAAAATGTCCGAATTTTAATGGTATATTACAGGAGTTTATTTTATAATAAACGTAACAAATCCTACATGACATGAAAGGGAAACTAACATAGTTTTTCCTATAAGTGCTCAATGTGTGCGGCTTTAGTGATACGGGAATTGCACAGGCTGTTGCTTCCACTACTCCGGACTTGCTGCAGACAGTATGGGAAGAATTGCATTTTCGTTTGGATGTGTGCCGTATCACTAAAGGCGCATTGTAATAATAAATTTAATAATTAAAATAATAAATTTAGATAACTTACAGGTCTCTACCTTCCCACTTTTTGAAATTGCGTCGAATATTTTGTGTAATATTATTGAAAATTAAAAAACATATTCGAACCCATAGTGTTTTAATGTAATATTCCTAGTGAATAGTTAATAGTTAGTGAACTAACTATTAACTATTTACGAAGTATTTGTAATAGGAAGATGTAGCATGTTTTAGTTAAAAGAAAAATAAATATTTAATATGATCAAAAGAAAATACCTTGTAATAATATTTCTGAAAAGGAAGTTAGTAAGAGGCTTCCGTCGACTAGCATCGTAATTTTTTTTACCAAGGTAAAGGGGTAGTAATCGTAAGTTACAATATGCGTCATATTTTCATGTTGGTGTCTTCTGTGATGTTTTTCTCTGTGATTACTTACATCAGAGAGCAACAAACTTTTCGCGTTTCCCCCATCATAAACATTCAGTTCCTATAACACCCAAAAGTTGTTTCATTAGGGGAAGTGGACTACATCGGGACACATCGAGATTTATCCTAACTCGTAAAAAGTCTTGCTAGTTTGGGAACATATGCGCAGTAGGGATATATCTTCTATATAAATTACATCTTCTAATGCAACATCGTATTTAGAGGCTTGGTTTGGTTGAATTATCGTATAATTCCAATTTCCAATATTGGTAATGAAATAAACTTCTGTATGAATAGGGTATTTGACTAAAAAAATTTATTTGCTTAAAATATTCTTATGTCAAAAATATTGGACCAGTATTTTTCTTCTTTTTTTCAAATACCCCATAAAAAGGGAGAAAAATGAATTTTAATATTAGGACGAAAAATGACGCCAGAAAGCGCTTTGTGGCCGTCACGTGGTATCTCTGACGTCACTAGTAACTATAAACAAACTTTGAAACACCATTTTGGAATCTACTTTAAGCAAATTTGGACTATCCCCTTCTGTAAAACCTCATTCCCTTATCTATATAATTCTTATTTTAATAGTAAATTGGATGAAATCCAGTTTAATTGCAAGCAAAAAAACAACAATATCACACTGGTTTGTTTATATATACCAGTGACGTCAGCCAAGTTGACGTGTTTGTGATCACGTGACGTACCGATGAAAAAAAAGCCATTTTAAAATGATTTTTATGAATTATTTAAAGATTTATATTGCGAAAAAATATATACGTTTGTTATTTTTGGGTTCAAACTATAATTTAAGTAATATTGGAAGGTATTTTAGCGATGCAGTCAAATTACATGTTCTGAAGTCGGATGTAGTACATCGTATTTAGAGGTTTGGATGAATTAACGTCACACTAGAGCGACGGCTATTGACGAAGGGAATAACGGACATATCAAACGGGGCGGAGCCATGGTTTGTGAGAAAGACAATGCATGACGTAACTGTGGCGTCACTTTACGAGTGACCGTTGTAGTTCAGACGAATTAGCTGTTGGGTGGTTTGTTAGTGGGGTTTAAGACCACGTTTGGCGTAGCTGTGACGTCAAAGTAGGCGTGGCCGTTACAGTTGTCCATTCGGAGCCTGGAAACTTCCTTATGTATTTGCTCCAACGTACACTCAGAATGAGACTTGCGTTCAAAGAGCACAAGTGGAAACACAAGTATTGCGTAAAAATGACAACATTACAATATTGTGTTGTTTCAATACAAGAATTGTGTTGTTTCAATACAAGATTTGTTGTTTCAATACAAGAATGTGTGTTTCAATACAAGATTGTTTTTTCATCAATGTGTTTTCAATACAAGAATGTGTGTTTCAATACAAGAATTGTGTTGTTTCAATACAAGAATTGTGTTGTTTCAATACAAGAATTTGTTGTTTCAATACAGAATTGTTGTTCAATACAAGGGAAAAATTGTGTTTTTCATACGAGCACAAATGTGTTCAACAACACACTGACGATCCGACGAGGAGAGACGATTATTATATCCATTAGCGATTGACCTAAAATTGTACACTATACTTTTTTTCTCTAAAAGATGTATGTAAAATAAGTCGACAGGGAAACTTCGGAGTAATTAAAGATCTTTTATTTAAGAGCTATCCTCAGGAGAAGGTTGATTTGTCGACTGCAGTCGACGAGAGAGCGTGAACGAATGCCCACAAAAATGGCGAAAAATCTCGAGCTCTGCTTCACTGACCAATCAGAGTTGTGAGAAAGTTTGAAAGTTCAACTTTAAAATGTAATGACTAAACAGTTTCTGTGGGAACGATTGATTTAGGCGACTGTTTGTCGCCGACAGGGTGTGGTTGGGATGTTAAAGTACTAAGTGTTATTAAGGATATGAAAAAGATAATTTAAGTTATTAAGTTTAATTGGGGTACAAAATATAAGATTTTGAGGGGGTTAAGTTATAATATGTCGTGTATAACTAAATTATATTTTTCATTTTAAAATACCGTTGTATATAATTCTTTTTTAAACTTTGGAACATTAATTTATCCGAAATTTTTGTATCGTTTTAACAATACTTGGTATAACTGAGAAAACACAATTTTTTGTCCTGAAAGTCAACACAAGCTTTTTTTTTCTGAGTGTACTAAAATAAGTGTTAAAAAAGTGTGTAAAATAAGTACTAAAATAAGTGTTATTGGTTCATTTGCAGTTTGGCATTGCTAGAAAACTCATGACATTCACCTCTTATGCATTTAGTAAATAGTTAAATATAAACAACAGAATCAAATTATTTTAACTGGTTTTCAAGTGAAAAATAAAATGTCGGAAGAGAATTTAAAAAAAAATTCTCCGCGAAAAATACGGTTTAATTTCTTTATGGTCTATCTGATCGTTAAGGGTGCTGAACCCACCACATTTGTGGCGATGACGCCACTAGTTGTGAAATCGTTAGAAGGGATTTTTTATGCAGAATTTCCTATTCTAATTGGCGTCGGTTTTTTTCGCAAATCGAGGAGATTGGAATCGTCGCGCCAACTAACGGCGCCATTAAAAGTTTTTTTTAATGATTATAGTTAGTGATATGGGTGGGTGTAGTTTTTAATGATACGTATCTTGAGTGATTTTGGAGATAGTTAGGTTTCGTCAAACCCGATGTGTCAGTTTAAATTTGTGTTGACATTGCATTAATTTTTTTTTATAATATCGTGCAAAAAAACTAACTTTTTCAAATCAATAATCGTGGCAAAAGGGATCCTTTTAACGAAATCGTGTTTCAAAGTTACTTTTACGCACTAGTGCGACAAAGTAAATAAGAGCATCTGATTATTTTAAAATTCTTTATTTGAGCGTGATATTTTATGCGGCGGCTTTGTGATTAGTGTAAAATTCTTTATTTGAACGTGATTCTTTATTTGGCGTCTTATTTCCAATGCCAATCTAAGAAATACTTTTTGCACGTGATTTTAAAATAATCATTAATATAAATAACCACCTTCAAATTATTTGAACGTGATAATAAAATAATTAATAAGCCATTCAATAAATGCCAATTAATAAATAATTTTATTGCACGTTATTATAAAAAATAGTGTATGACAACACGTTGAAAATAGCCTTTTTTAAACTCGTGAATTTATTCAACTCCTTTAAAAAAGCCTTACTTTTCACACTAGTTGCATAAATAACTATTTTTGTATAGTTTGCATTTTCGTAACCTATTAAACAGAATTTCTTTTCCATGGATTGTTTGCTAGAAGCAGTTCAAGTTACATTCAGAATTGAAATGTTATTAGTAATTTTTTTTTACAAATATTAAGTTTATTATAAGACGCATTTTTCTTTAAAAAATAATATTTTGACAATAATATGTGATTTTAGCTTCCAGTCAAAAGATCTTGTACACAAAAAGGAGAAATTGTTCTAAATGTATTGTTAATATAACAAAAGATACAGCAGATTCTAATAAACTGTATAAAAAAAACAGCATACAAATTTTGACGACCTCAGTAATATACTATGATTGGTTTTATATCATTTTATTAGCAGACATTTTTTATAGATTTTTTCCTTTAGATTTCTCTTTTTACAAACTTAATAACTCGAAATCGTTTTTTTTAAACATTTATGTCAGACTAGAGTAGATTAACGTTATTTTTTTTGTAGATAAAAATATTTGTCTGTTTGTGAAGCTTTTCTTCGCCAATCCATTTCGTGGTAGATTCGGTGTGATTGTCAGACATCAGGTTATTTTTTTTTATTGGTCAAAACTTTTAAAAATTGGTTTGAGGGAAAAGTAAAACTTTTCGACGTTATTGACAAGATATCAAAAGATTTTGAGTTTATGTATCTCGGTCATATGGTAGTGAATTTTTAATTTTCCTACTCGACTTGAAAGTAATTATTAAAAAAAATTCAATTTAAAATAAAAATTACAGATTTTAAAATTTATTAAAAAAAAGTTTTGCCAGTTAAAGGTGTAAGTCAAAGAAGCACTTCAAAGTTTGAGATATGAAGGAGGTTAAGAACAATTCGTATATTATGACATTTTTTAAAATTTAAACCTTCATGTCGAAGAAAGAACGATACATATCGATATTCTTTAAAAAGATCCACGAAAACTACACACTTTTTAACCCTTTCAGTCCCAATGACAATTTGGCATCATCATTTTATAAATTTCTTTCTGATCGTCTATAGATAGCCATTTACGATGTCAAAAAGCACATCTTTCGATTCTTCAAACTTTTTTCTATTAGAAAATATTTTTTATTAATCCCAGTAGATATCAGACCTATTATTTTGTAAAAAAATTATGATCAGAAAAATGATGATGTCAAATGGCATCACTGGGACTGAAAGGGTTAAGAACAATTCGTATATTATGACATATTTTAAAAATTGAAACCTTCATGTCGAATAAAGAACGATACATATCGATATTCTTTAGAAAAAGATTCACGAAAACTACACTCTTTTTAATCGTTAAAAAGTTCAGCTTTATATTATTTCAACATAAATTTCAACGGTCAAAATCAAACATCTTAAATACATATTTATAGTACAATTTTCAAACAAAAATTGCTTGTTTAGAATGAAAGATGAACATGCTAATGATAACTCAGGATACTGGCATCGCTTTAAAATTGCTATTTTATGTTTCCAATAGAGCTTTGTGTAACTCTAGCACGACGTTAATGCGTCCCTTTTCAAAAGCATTAAAGTTATCAGCTGTGGAGGAATGCAATTAAAGCCCAGCGGAGATTCGACTTCCAGAACATTCGAGACACCCACAGCGTTAAGAATAAGACGAAGATGCTGCCAGGCAGAAACCAATACAAAAACAGGTTGGCCAAGTGAAGGCATCGATCGCTTTGTAGTAAGCCCAAACAAACGCTCTCGGCGAAGTATTTGGCGCTATTCTACATTGGAGCTTGTATAGGCTATTCTACATTGGAGCTTGTATAGGCTTACTACATCGACTTGGCTATTTCTGACGCCCTAGTAAAAACTGTAATTAACAACCATTTTTCTTACTTGTGAAGAAAATTACTACCACCTTGTGTAAGTGTCCAAAAAAATACCATAAAAATACTAAAAGAGCCACAAATCGGATCTCACTTGCGGATCTTAAAAATTCTTTTTTTTGTTGGAAAGCTATGACCTCAGAGACCTAACTTTCATACTTTTTGTCCGCCTGACTATACGTCCGGACGGACA
This sequence comes from Oedothorax gibbosus, assembly GCA_019343175.1. Taxonomy (NCBI): domain Eukaryota; kingdom Metazoa; phylum Arthropoda; class Arachnida; order Araneae; family Linyphiidae; genus Oedothorax; species Oedothorax gibbosus. The sequence goes on along the minus strand of CM033280.1, from coordinate 398,685 downwards.
TAAATCTACTATCTGTCGGCGAATTTCCCATTGAATTAGCATTGAAATTCAATTGTGAGTCATTTAAATCACTGTTGCCAAATCAACAATGGCATGAGAAACTTTATTTATTTAAACATATTTAAAGCAAAATAATTTTTTCATGAATCAGTTTGGAATGACGTCATAAAATGTAGCACAATGTGATTCTTTGATCGTTCATTAATTGTTTACCAAGAGAGAGGCAAAGCATTTTTTTTGCATACAATTATGCTTAGTTTTAATTTACATTTCGTATTTTTTTTAATGCAGTTTGGAGTAGTTTCATTACATTGCTATTAATAAATATTTAATTATTCTTCGAACTACAAATAAATCGAGCAAACGATAAATAATATTAAGTTATTTGTGAAAGAATATTAAGGAAAATTGTTGATTTTGGCTTTTAGAAGTTTAAATTATAGCTGGATGCTGTGCTTAGCGATTTTTTTTCTAATGTGTATAAATCTAGTGTAGAAACGGTTGTTGATGATATTTACTGTTAAGAACCTAGTTGTTTCCCGATTAGAATTTCCGTAAGTATTTAGGTAACAGGAAAGTAGGCTATTTTAGTTCTTTAAGAACTTCTTGTTTGTCCTGAAAGTCAACATAAGCCCTTTTTTTTCTGAGTGTAAAGTACTAAAATAAGTGTTATTGGTTCATTTGCAGTTTGGCATTGCTAGAAAACTCATTAAATTCACCTCTTAAGTATTTAGTAAATAGTTAAATATAAACAACAGAATCAAATTATTTTTACTGGTGTTCAGTGAAAAATAAAATGTCTCAAGAGAAAGTTTTAAAAAATTCTCCGCGAAAAATACGGTTTAATTTCTTTATGGTCTATCTGATCGTTAAGGGTGCTGAACCCACCACATTTGTGCCGATGACGCCAGTAGTTGTGAAATCGTTAGAAGGGATTTTTTATGCAGAATTTCCTATTATAATTGGCGACGGTTTTTTCGCAAATCGAGGAGATTGGAATCGTCGCGCCAACTAACGGCGCCATTAAAAGTTTTTTTTTAATGATTATAGTTAGTGATATGGGAGGGTGTAGTTTTTTTTAAAGATACATATCTTGAGTGTGATTATGGAGATAGTTAGGTTTCGTCAAACCCGATGCGTCATTTTAAATTTGTGTTGACATTGCATTAAAAATAATTTTTTTATAATATCGTGCAAAAAAACTAACTTTTCCAAATCAATAATCGTGGCAAAAGGGATCCTTTTAACGAAATCGTGTTTCAAAGTTACTTTTACGCACTAGTGCGACAAAGTATTTAAGAGAATAAGGTTTAAAATTCTTAATTTGAGCGTGATATTTTATAAGGCGGCTTTGTGATTAGTGTAAAATTCTTTATTTGAACGTGATTCTTTATTTGGCGTCTTATTTCCAATGCCAATCTAAGAAATACTTTTTGCACGTGATTTTAAAATAATCATTAATATAAATAACCACCTTCAAATTATTTGAACGTGATAATAAAATAATTAATAAGCCTTTCAATAAATGCCAATTAATAAATACTTTTTTTGCACGTTATTATAAAAAATAGTGTATGACAACACGTTGAAGATAGCCTTTTTTAAACTCGTGAATTTATTCAACTCGTTTAAAAAAGCCTTACTTTTCACACTAGTTGCATAAATAACTATTTTTGTATAGTTTGCATTTTCGTAACCTATAAGACAGAATTTCTTTTCCATGGATTGTTTGCTAGAAGCATTTCAAGTTACATTCAGAATTGAAATGTTATTAGTAATTTTTTTAACAAATATTAAGTTTATTATAAGACGCATTTTTCTTAAAAAATAATATTTTGACAATAATATGTGATTTTAGCTTCCAGTCAAAAGATCTTGTACATAAAAAGGAGAAATTGTTCTAAATGTATTGTTAATATAACAAAAGATACAGCAGATTCTAATAAACTGTATAAAAAAAAACAGCATACAAATTTTGACGACCTCAGTAATATACTATGATTGGTTTTATATCATTTTATTAGCAGACATTTTTTATAGATTTTTTCCTTTAGATTTCTCTTTTTACAAACTTAATAACTCGAAATCGTTTTTTTAAACATTTATGTCAGACTAGAGTTGATTAACGTTATTTTTTTTGTAGATAAAAATATTTGTCTGTTTGTGAAGCTTTTCTTCGCCAATCCATTTCGTGGTAGATTGGGTGTGATTGTCAGACATCAGGTTATTTTTTTTATTGGTCAAAACTTTTAAAAATTGGTTTGAGGAAAAAGTAAAACTTTTCGACGTTATTGACAAGACATCAAAAGATTTTGAGTTTATGTCTCGGTCATATGGTAGTGAATTTTTAATTTACCTACTCGACTTGAAAGTAATTATTTATAAAAATTTAATTTAAAATGAAAATTACAGATTTTTAAATTTATTAAAAAAAGTTTTGCCAGTTAAAGGTGTAAGTCAAAGAAGCACTTTAAAGTTTGAGATATGAAGGCGGTTAACCCTTTCAGTCCCAATGACAATTTGGTATCATCATTTTATAAATTTCTTTCTGATCGTCTATAGATAGCCATTTACGATGTCAAAAAGCACATCTTTCGATTCTTCAAACTTTTTTCTATTAGAAAATATTTTTTATTAATCCCAGTAGATATCAGACCTATTATTTTTTTTTAAAATTATGATAAAAAAAATGATGATGACAAATGGCATCACTGGGACTGAAAGGGTTAAGAACAATTCGTATATTATGACATATTTTAAAAATTGAAACCTTCATGTCGAATAAAGAACGATACATATCGATATTCTTTAGAAAAAGATTCACGAAAACTACACTCTTTCTAATCGTTAAAAAGTTCAGCTTTATATTATTTCAACATAAATTTCAACGGTCAAAATCAAACATCTTAAATACATATTTATAGTACAATTTTCAAACAAGAGTTGATTGTTTAGAATGAAAGATGAACATGCTAATGATAACTCAAGATACTGGCATCGCTCTAAAATTGCTATTTTATGTTTCCAATAGCGCTTTGTGTAACTCTAGCACGACGTTAATTCGTCCCTTTTCAAAAGCATTAAAGTTATCAGCTGCGAGGAATGCAATTAAAGCCCAGCGGAGATTCGACTTCCAGAATATTCGAGACACCCACAGCGTTAAGAATAAGACGAAGATGCTGCCAGGCAGAAACCAATACAAAAACAGGTTGGCCAAGTGAAGGCATCGATCGCTTTGTAGTAAGCCCAAACAAACGCTCTCGGCGAAGCGCTATTCTACATTGGAGCTTGTATTGGCTTACTACATCGACTTGGCTATTTCTGACGCCCTAGTAAAAACTGTAATTAACAACCATTTTTCTTACTTGCTACCACCTTGAAATTACTACCACCTTGTGTAAGTGTCCAAAAAAAATACCATAAAAATACTAAAAAAGCCACAAATCGGATCTCACTTGCGGATCTTAAAAATTCTTTTTTTTGTTGGAAAGCTATGACCTCAGAGACCAAACTTTCATACTTTTTGTCCGCCTGTCTGTACGTCCGGACGGACATAAATCTACTATCTGTCGGCGAATTTCCCATTGAATTAGCATTGAAATTCAATTATGAGTCATTTAAATCACTGTTGCCAAATCAACAATGGCATGAGAAACTTTATTTATTTAAACATATTTGAAGCAAAATGATTTTTTCATGAATCAGTTTGGAATGACGTCATAAAATGTAGCACAATGTGATTCTTTGATTGTTCATTAATTGTTTACCAAGAAAGCGGCAAGGCATATTTTTTGCATACAATTATGCTTAGTTTTAATTTACATTTCGTATTTTTTTTAATGCAGTTTGGAGTAGTTTCATTACATTGCTATTAATAAATATTTAATTATTCTTCGAACTACAAATAAATCGAGCAAACGATAAATAATATTAAGTTATTTGTGAACGAATATTAAGGAAAATTGTTGATTTTGGCTTTTAGAAGTTTAAATTATAGCTGGATGCTGTGCTTAGCGATTTTTTTTCTAATGTGTATAAATCTAGTGTAGAAACGGTTGTTGATGATATTTACTGTTAAGAACCTAGTTGTTTCCCGATTCAGAATTTCCGTAAGTATTTAGGTAACAGTAAAGTAGGCTATTTTAGTTCTTTAAGAACTTCTTGTTTGTCCTGAAAGTCAACATAAGCCCTTTTTTTTCTGAGTGTAAAGTACTAAAATAAGTGTTATTGGTTCATTTGCAGTTTGGCATTGCTAGAAAACTCATGAAATTCACCTCTTATGTATTTAGTAAATAGTTAAATATAAACAACAGAATCAAATTATTTTTACTGGCGTTCAGTGAAAAATAAAATGTCTCAAGAGAAAGTTTTAAAAAATTCTCCGCGAAAAATACGGTTTAATTTCTTTATGGTCTATCTGATCGTTAAGGGTGCTGAACCCACCAGATTTGTGCCGATGACGCCAGTAGTTGTGAAATCGTTAGAAGGGAATTTTTAATGCAGAATTTCCTATTCTAATTGGCGACGGTTTTTTCGCAAATCGAGGAGATTGGAATCGTCGCGCCAACTAACGGCGCCATTAAAAGTTTTTTTTTAATGATTATAGTTAGTGATATGGGAGGGTGTAGTTTTTTTTTTAAAGATACGTATCTTGAGTGTGATTATGGAGATAGTTAGGTTTCGTCAAACCCGATGCGTCATTTTAAATTTGTGTTGACATTGCATTAAAAATAATTTTTTTATAATATCGTGCAAAAAAACTAACTTTCCCAAATCAATAATCGTGGCAAAAGGGATCCTTTTAACGAAATCGTGTTTCAAAGTTACTTTTACGCACTAGTGCGACAAAGTAAACAAGAGCATCTGATTGGTGTAAAATTCTTTATTTGAGCGTGATATTTTATTCGGCGGATTTGTGATTGGTGGAAAATTCTTTATTTGAACGTGATTCTTTATTTGGCGTCTTATTACCAATGCCAATCTAAGAAATACTTTTTGCACGTGATTTTAAAATAATCATTAATCATCATCTTCTAAATAAGTCTTCTAAAAAAAGTTATTCCACTTTTTATGAGGAAAGGTAGGATAAAAATGCAAACGTTCAATGAAAACTTTAAATGTGTTTTTTTCAAGTTTTTCAAAACGCTAAGGCTTTTTAATTATTGAAAAAGTCTAAGGAATTTTGTATGCAGTCTGTCAAATATGTTAACATTAAGAATTGGTATTAAAATTGTTTTCAAAAGTAATACTTTTTTTATAAAAAATACTAACGTCAAAATTTTTCAAATATGCTCAAATAATTTGGGATTTTCTAGATAAATATTTTTTATAAAACTACTGAAGATGAATCAAATTTGGATACCAATTCTTATGTTAAACCGTTTAAAGTACACGAGAAAAAAAATTGGGTTTTTATTATTATTTTATATTATTTTTTTTTTAAATAACTTAAAAAATTAAATTATTTTTAAATTTGTCTTGTCATATATTGTTTTTAAATACAGATTGAAGTAATAAAACATCAATTTTATAGTGAATATGTCAAAATGAACGATTTTTTTTAAAAGTGGTACCGTGTCCCCTTAAGTCTAGTGCGACGCTAATTAAAACATAAATAACATTGAGTGAGCGGTTTGTTTGGGCTAACTAGGGTTGCTTGGCGACTTTCTGGCGGCTTCACTTTGTTTCTCGCCAAGCATATCTCCCTCTTCTTCTTAACACCCTCTGAGCACACAACAATAGGGTGCTCTCTCTCTCCCCCCCCCCACTTTTGGTAATTTAAACTTCCCCGTGAAAGACTCAATTGTTGTTGGAATAATGACCCTAGGCTACAATAAATGATAAGCTGAACGGAGAACATGCGCCTTTTGGAATGGTTTGTAGTGTTTGGCATAGAACAGTTGCTTTAAAAATTACTTTGTGTGTTTATAAACTACGGGTACAAATTTAGAAATAGTATACTTTTAATTTGTAATTGACAACTGGAACGGCAACACCTACGGTGATGTCACGGGTACGTACACCGTCGTCTTAAACCCCACACACAAAAAAAAAACGTCCGGCAGGTAAAGCGTCCAAGAGAGAACGGCAACGCCTCCTGTGACGTCAGAGATGCGTCAAACATCATCTTCTATACCACAAACAAACCACTCTACACCCTTCATAGATATCATAGTTAAAGTATTAGATTGGCAGATCACGTGACCTCCAATGCTAACGACGGGACGCGCATGGAGACCAGAATAAGAGGACAAAATGACCAGTGCTGCTGCCACTTTAAGGAGAAAAATACTACGAAAAAATACCATATAATTCTAAAATTACAAAAAAAATATCGTAAAAATACTAGCTGCACTTTGGAATCTTTTTAGCGACTTTAAATCCATTTCTAGTATTTTTGTTTGTAATTTTAGAATTAAATGGTATTTTTTCGTAGTATTTTCTCCTTAAAGTCGTGACAACACTAGCCATTTTACCCTCTTATTTTGGCCTCCATGCGCGTCCCGTCGTTAGCATTGGAGGTTACGTGATCTGCCAATCTAATACTTTTACTATGATACCTATGGTCAAACGTCATCTTCTATACCACGAACTAACCACTCTACAAGTCTACACCCTTTTTAAATTAGATTAGTTAAAGGATTATTCCATTAGATTAGTTAAAAAAATGACAAGGTTCATAATGCTTTGTGATGCTTCCTTAGTCATTATACCTGTTATCTTGCTGTTTTGTTTTATTATATTTTTGTAGAAGAACCGATTTTTACTTTCAAATTGCTAATATGAAATGCAATGGTGTTGAAAATTCGAAATTTGGATTTTTTTTTTCTACACTTTTAGGAGGATGCTGATTGCGAAAAAGTGGATTTTGGTCATCGGTCCTTCTGAATCCCCTCCAAAGCTCGAACTAAAATAGATACAGACTTCAAATTAGGTACACGAGTTCCCAATACCTGTTGGAAGACAAATAAGTTTTTTTTTTTTTTTTTTTTTGCGAAAATAGCAAATGCGCAAATGGTAGCTTACCGCAGACATTTTTAGGTGTAAAGTTATTGAAATTTCACAAAAGCTTTTTTTTAAAATTCCCTTTAAATGTATTGATTTATTGAGTGGTTTTTGAAAGTGGCGTAGGGTTACACCCTCCTAGTTAGCTTCCACACTACGTTTATAACGTAAAAAGAGGAAGGTATTATAATAGTTCAGTTCGTCTGTCTGTCCGTCACCCACTTTCATAGCCCAAACTACAAATGCTACGGGCAAGTGCGATACGTCAAAAAAATTCAGCGCATCAAAATTAGAATACATTGAACATTGCAGAAAAGAATTCGAAATACTTTAATTACTTAAAAAACTGCAAAATTGAATGCTCATTTAAAAAGCATAGGAAGCCATTTTTATTAGAATTTAATCACCATTGCCATTTGCAACAATCGCTCGAGAAACTTTAATTCTTTTAGACAATAAATAAAAAAAAAATTTATTTTTGCGACATCGATCCGTTTGAAATGACGTCAAATATATTTCACCACGAGATTCTTTGTATGTTTATGTTTATATGAAATATTTTCATTCTATTTAAAAGCGAGGAATATTACATTTTTATTCTTTAAAATATAGATTAATTTTTGCAAACGATAAGTAATAATTATTGAATTTTAGAAATAAAATAAAAGAAATTAGCCAAATTTAGAATGTAAATGTTTTGTTTTATATAGAATTAATGCTGTGTTTGGCGCCTTTTTACCTGTTAAATACAACTGTTGTGTGGAAGCGGGTTAAGTGACACAGATTTTGCTACAAACCTACTTGTTTTTGTCTATAATGCATACAGGTATTGGGTTATACATACAGACACCAAGAACTTTATTAGAGATTTTCTGTATGTCAAATTTAAACTAATCCTAAATCGTTAAGGATTTTTTTTACAGCTTGTGATTTATCTTTAAAAAGCGTTATTCAGAATTGCTTGTCAATGTCTCCTTTCCACAAAAGCAGATGAAAAATAACTAATAATTTCTTTAACATTCACACTTGCAAATGTTGAGAATATGGATTTTTGTTAAACAAGATAAATGTATCATTGTAACTTGAATTGTTTTTATTTTTCATATAATAAGAAAAAGTTTCGATTGTTTTGTAACTTTCATCAAAAAAAAAAAAATTGATTTACTGTGCGTTGGAGAAAATGAGGTGGAGTGTGTATTATTAAAATGTTGTGCTCGGGTTTATCTAAGTCGTTTTGTGGTATTGGAACTCAAAAAATGAAATTAGAAATTTAGTTAAATGAAAATAAATTCCATTGAAATGGGATAAATTCTTTCACTTAAGATATTATAAGTTTGTTTTGTTTCAGCTAGACTGATAGCTATAGTATTACAATAACAAGTATAAAGAACATTACCTACATGAAAATAGTTTTTTTTTTGCAGAGAAACATTTAAATTATATCAGTTCGAAATGAACATTAATCGAAAAATTATAATAATAAATAATCCTTTTGGGTATAGAAACAATTTATATACATAAAAGGCAACTTCCGTTTGTCTGTTTGTTTGTATAAGACACGAGATCTAAAGAACCACGCAACAGATCGTCACGAAATTTGGCACAAAAATTCATCTCATCTCCGGAACAAGCATAGGCTAATAATTTTTCGCATCGGACGATTCCTTCTATCGTTTTCGAACGTTTTTATGTTTCCCATTCAATGCATTGAAGACCTTGGAGGTTTATTGCCCCTTCAACAGCACGTTTTCACGGATTGTTTATTTAGTTTTATTTTACACATTTTTTTAAAACGATTTTTAAGTATACTTAGTTTAATCACAGCTTAAAAATTGGAAATAAACACCTAAAACAAAAATCGTTTGCTAGCTTTTTAGCAGTTAGAAAAATATTTAATATTAAAAATAAAAATCGTTTGCTTTAGTATCTTTATCACAGTTAAAAAAATACAAATAAATATAAAAAGTGCAAATCGTTTGCTGTTTGCTGGAGTAGCTTTATAACATCTAAACAATTAGATCGTGTAATTAGCTTTCATTAAGAATATTTTATTTTCTGCACGCAGACCATGCCTTTTATGTATATAGATATCTGCATTGATTTAGTACTGTATACATTTGCATAGAATTCTTAATATTTCAGCATTTGTATTGCATTATGGTAGAAATTTGTACTGCTTATATTGTATTTATATCTACAAAGTGTCCAAAAAAAAAGTTACTTAATTTATTATAGAACTCCCTTGAATTGCGTTAAAATAAATGTTTGAGACCCTTTTAAGATTTAGCTGTTTTTTTCATTTTTAATTCTTACTGATTATTTTTTACTAAATGTATTTTTTTTTTTAATTTGAGCTTCTTATCAAAGGTATTTTTGAAATTAATATTAATCATTACTATATCCAAGTTGGGTAATTAAATGGAAAATTACTGGGTAATCTTCATATCTTATGTAACTAAAATGAAAGAAAAAAAAAAGTTAAATTGACTGTTAAATTAATTTTTCCACCTCTACCCGTGCAACGTCGGGTATAACAGCTAGTGGTACATATACTTGGATATATTACAATGTTTTAGTCCGTACGGAGAACGGGTATTTATTTGCTAGTAATGTATAATGAAATTTAGATCATATTGAAATAAATCAACAAAAATAAATTTATTATGATCTCCATCAGTTAACTTAAATATCTAATACAATTATCTAATACATTATCTAATACATTAACATTACGTACCATATTTACAAAAAAAAACCCTTCAAATAAATGCATGCTAAATCAACCCAAAAGATCTAAAAGTCAATTACAAAATCGAATAACAACCCAAATAATTCCAGTTCTACATAAAACACACACAGAATAAGTAATGCAATTTTTTGGAGCCGTATGAAATAGATTAAAAAGCAGAAAACGCGCAATAACCAGTTGATGTACTGATTCAAGGAATTGAAATAATCTTTTTTTACTATTATTATTTATTAATTATTAAAATATGCAAGAATTTAAATTAAAAAATTATCAGAACTTTGGACAATTGATTCGCGAATGTTTATATTGGCAGCTACTAAACTAAATATTCATTAAGGAATTTAAATATTTCTTGCAGATATGCACAGCAGTAACACATGTTATTCAACATTTTAATAGTCTTGCTTACTGTATCTAGGTATAAGCAATATAACCCAAATGACAACTGTTTTTCTTTCTATACCGAAAACATTTAAACTATACAAGTCTAAATCAACATTTCAACAAATTTAAATGGGAGCTGGGGAGCCCAGTCGGTTAGGCACTCGCCTAGCATGCGAAAGGTCCCAGGTTCTGGTCCGGGCATCGCCAAAATAACTGCCGACCTATAAACGGCCCGTACAGCCAAAAATGTCCGACGAATAATACCCCCTGTAAGGGAGTGCACGTTAAATATCCTTCAAAGTCCTAACGCTGCGTACGATGTCGCCCTTAACGGTTGCGTTGGGTGCCTATTCAGGTGTCAGCTTCTCACTTGACTGTGGTTATAAAATACGACGCCCGTCACCAATAGCCCTCGTGTAGCTCTAGTGCGACGATATTTCAAACCTAACCTAACAAATTTATATAGCGGCTATTCCATATGAACAACATTTATAATAAAATTAATTTTTTTGTTGAAATAAATAAATCAATCAAATCAACTTAACATGAATAAGCTTAAGTATAAGATACAATTACCTAATCCAATAACATTATAAGCCTTATACGCAAATCGCCTTAAACAAATGCATGCTAAAGCAACCCCACAAAGTCAATTACAAAACCAAATAGCAACCCAAGCATGACCTAATCTTTCGTTCTACATTAGGAATACAAGAACAGACGCAAAAAAATGCAAATTTGTGGAACCATATGCCAAAGATTGATTAAAAAGGAGAGAAAAAAATGGGAGAAAAATGTGGATTTGATCTGAGGGATGTGGTTCTAAGTAACTCGTTGTTATTTTTCAACTGTTTTGAAATGGAAATGGTTGATTTGAAATAAGAATAATTATGTGTAAACACAAATTAAAAAATACGTATATAACTTTTTAAATGGTTCTGAAACTAATAAATTTTTAAGTACTTTAAAACATTTATACTTTGTATAACAGTTGGTTAATTATTAGTTATAATTTTATTCATGTTAAGATATGCAAGATTTTAAGTAAAGAATTAAGACAATTTATTTCGTGATCTTTTATGTTTAATGAGTTTAATTTCGAATCAACAAAAACTCAATATAAGTAAATAGAGAAAAAAAATAAACATTCAGAAATGTTTATTATAAATTTGGAATGCTAAGCAATTTACAATACTGAAGTACCATTACTAAACTTTTTACTGAAAAGTTTTTGCTGCAGTTAACTTCGCCATAAAGTTTCACGTGGGATATGAACGACGCTTTTTTATACAAACGGTTGTTTTCGTGTCCTCGTAGACATCTTCTCGAAAGAAAAAAACAAGTAGGTTTGTAACAGAATCTGTCACTTATCCCGCTTCCACACAACAGTTGTGTTTAAGAGGTGAAAACGTGCCCAAACACAGCATTCATTCCATAATAAACATTTGCATGCTAAATTTGGCTGGTTTCATTTATTTTATTTCGAAAATTCAATAATTATTATTTATCGTTTGCAAAAATCAATTTATATTTCAAAGAATAAATTCCTCACTCTTAAATAGAATTAAAGTATTTCATATCAACGTACAAAGAATCTCGTAGTGAAATATACACTCTTAAAACAAAAGAGTGAAATTCACTCCTATAGGAGAAGTGCATTTTCGGCGCCGGAAAGGAGTGAAAATTAACTCAGACTGAGTTAAAACCGCTCGTTTTAAGAGTGTAGGACGCAGATTGTTTTCTTTTATTTCTTTTACCCACTCCGAAAAAGAGTGAAATTCACTCCTATAGGAGAAGTGCATTTTCGGCACGGAAAGGAGTGGAAATTAACTCAGACTGAGTTAAAACCGCTCGTTTGTTTTAAGAGTGTATATGACCGTCATTTCAGACCGATCGATATCGCAAAAATAAATTTATTTTCATTTATTGTCTAAAGGAATTTCTCGAGCGATTGTTGCGAATGGCAATGGTGATTTAATTCTAATTAAAATGGCTTCCTATGCTTCTTAAATGAGCATTTAAATTTTGCAGTTTTTTAAATAATTGAAGTACTTCGAATTCGAATTCTTTTCTAGTTCGGGATATGAAAGTGGAAGACGGACTGAACGATTATAATACCTTCCACTTGTTACGTTATAAACGTATTGTGGAAGCTAAAAAGTATTTTAACTAAACAATTCTGAAGAATCATCCACAGAAACTATTAAACAGCTACTCTTCAAAAATAACGCTCTCTCTCTCGATGGGAGCTAGGAACACCAGATTACCCAATGATGAATCGCGTATGCCTTAACCCCCCCCCCCCCCCCCTCGTATTCCATATTTCATTCAATCATATCGGCAACACTCCGTCATAGAAACGAGGGGTCCCCTCATTATCGGGGGTGGGTTAGATAGATTTCGGGAGGTTTTTTTTTTCCGGGAGTTTTGGGATTGATGTATTGTACGTTTTTATTTGTGGGATTAAAGTTTTTTTTGACACCTGTATGGCGTGGTGGTGATGAGTTTGTCATTAATTACAGTCAAAACCGGTAAAAAACAACTCTTTTATAATGGCTCGTTTACAACCTTTATGATATATTTCGCTTATTACGACACATTTTGCGTTAGGTTGAATTATCGTCACACTAGAGCAAAACACCACGGCTATTGGCGACGAGAATCATAACCGCACAGTCAAGTGACCTACCGACGCCTGAATGGGTACCAAGCGCAACTTTTAAGGGCGACATCGTACGCGGCGTCAGGATAATATTTAACGTGCACTCCCTCGACACGGGGTATTTACTCTTCAGACTTTGACTGCACAGACCGCTTGTCGAAGGTTACTTGAGCAATGCCAGGGCCCGCAACATGGGACCTTTCGAATGCAACCGGTTTACCGACTGGGCTCCTCAGCTCTCAAGCCGTGTCAAGAATTTCAACCACGACAGATTTAACGTGCAGCGCCACAGGTCCGGGGATCGAATCCCGGATTGGGTGAGGTTGACCCATCCCTTCATCCCTTAAGTATGCTTCGGAAATAAACACTGTGGGTTCCACGTGAGGCTGACCACCTTACCGGGACATATGCCTAGCAGCCCTGGGTCACGAAAGCTGAAATGGGCACGGCAGGCCTTGGCCCACTAATGAGCTTGTTAGGAAAAACTAGTTTGTCGAAACTTAGACAAGCTACTTAAACTTGCCACGGAAAATTCCGGGAATGTTTACAAACAACCAAATCACTCGTTTCAGTTCAAGTTTTTGAGTGTTTGGTTGGCTTTATGTTAATTTCCTCAGTCACAAACATATTGGCTGTTCTCTCTATTTTTTTAGAATTGTTAAATTAATCTAAGGGTTTTATAAGTAGCTTATGTAACTTTAAATAATATATATGAACTAATTCCAACTTGTGTTTTTCTCTTAATATTATGTAAATTAGTGTCTGCTTAACTGCATTGTCTAACTTATGCAAATTCTTTCAGTATATAAGCAGCCGGTTTTTCAAACCCGCTCTCTCTTTTGATCACTTCTTAGTGACTATAATTATGTGAGGTTAACCGCCGGTATCCCTTTTTGGGTGTTTGTTTTCGTTAGACTATGCCAGTAAGCAGATCTTACTTGACTGCCACGCAGTCGCTGTTTTTGTCTGTCGTTTGTTTTGGTTAAGCAAAGTCATGTTAACCGGTGATTGTTTGTGATATTTAAATAAACTTTTAAATTTTAAAAAGGCTTCTGAATATTATTTACGCCACTATAATGCGTCACTCTGCTCAAATTATGAAATATGCGTAACAGAGCTGTTGCGCCGATGAGTTTTTTTTCTTCAAATATAGTCTTCACCTTCTCCATATTTCATTCAATCATATCGGCAACACTCCGTCATAGTACGAGGTGGCCCTCATTATCGGGGGGGGATAAATAGACTTCGGGAGTTTTTTTTTTATATATATCCCGTCTGGGTTCGGGATTGATGTATTGTAGGTTTTTTGTGGGTTTTAGCTTCCACACTACGTTTATAACGTAAAAAGTGGAAGGTATTATAATCGTTCAGTCCGTCTGTCACCCACTTTCATAGCCCAAACTACAAATGCTACGGACAAGTGTGATACGTCCAAAAAATTCAGCGCATCGAAATTAGAATACATTGAAAATTTCAGAAAAGAATTCGAAGTACTTCAATTATTTAAAAAAACTGCAAAATTGCCCACTGAGCTCCCAGTTTTACCAGTAAATTTTTTTAAACGTTATTTTTTTTAGGAAAGTGAAGTTAGGGTTTAAAATATTAATTGTTCCAAAGAAACTTGACAACAGGACATAAATTAGACAGCTTGCCAATTTAGCGAAAACAATGTAAATGTGAGTACATTGGACGAATAATCCGGCAACCTGTTATGACATGGTTGTCGAGAATGGACTATAGTAGTAATATTACTGCGGATATATGGTGAAGATGTATTTGTGAAGTTATGTGAGCGTGAAGGTTAATAACGCCCGCTAATTTCTCAGCTTTATAGTGACATCGTACGCCTCGTCAGTATTCAATCAGAGTTTATAGTTTAGTTTGAATTATCATCGCACTAGAGCTACACGAGGGCTATTGGCGACGGGCGTCGTATTTTAGAACCACATCAGTTCAATCAGATACATAACATACTCACACTTCTTCACGCCGGGGAGGAGGGGTAGTTTCCCCTTTATTATAGGGGGTGTTTTTTTTATACATCTCTTCCGAGTTTCGATTGATAAATTGAACTTTTTTGCGAGATTTTTTTTAACACCTGCGTGGGAGTGGCGGTGATATGCGTGTTTTTGGTTTTGTCATTTATAAATTGTATTTTTTGCCGCGTTCTTTCATTGGTAGGCTTAGTCATGTTATTTATCAATTAATGACTACGCAGTATATTATTAAAACTGCTAAATTATATAGTTTTAGCTTCCACACTACGTTTACACTTAACGTAAAAAGTGGAAGGTATTATAATCGTTCAGTCCGTCTGTCTGTCCGTCACCCACTTTCATAGCCCAAACTACAAGTGCTACGGACAAGTGTGATAAGTCAAAAAATTCAGCGCATCGAAATTAGAATACATTGAAAATTTCAGAAAATATTTCGAATTCGAAGTACTTCCATTATTTAAAAAACTGCAAAATTGAATGCTCATTTAAAAAGCATGGGAAGCCATTTTTATTAGAATTAAATCACCATTGCCATTCGCAACAATCGCTCGAGAAACTTTAATTCTTTTAGACAATAAATTAAAATAAATTTATTTTTGTGACATCGGTCCGAAATGACGTCAAATATATTCTAATACGAGATTCTTTGTATGTTGATATGAAATATTTTCATTCTATTTAAAAGCGAGGAATAGTACATACTTATTCTTTGAAATATAAGTTAATTTTTGCAAACGATAAGTAATAATTATTGAATTTTCGAAATAAAATAAATGGAAGTAGCCAAATTTAGCATGAAAATGTTTAATATAGAATATTAATGCTGTGTTTGTCGCCTTTTTACCTGTTATACACAACTTTTGTGTGGAAGCGGGTTAAGTGACAGATTCTGTTACAAACCTACTTTTTAATTTCAAATAAGGGGAACATTGAATTTTTTTCTAAAAATACACTGTCTATTTTGTGATAGCCTTGTATTATACCTACTAGGCAATTAGATTAATACGTACTGTTACCATTTTCGAGCATCTATGAAAATCCATGCCCATCAACTTAAAAAATGTCAGTATCGACAGGAAGCCCTCTAATTATTTAGGCATCGTCCGGTAAAGTGTCCAGGCCCCAGAATTCAGTCAAGTTGGGTTATCGTCGCACTAGAGCTATACGAGGGCTATTGGCGACGAGCGTCGTAATTTACAAAAAGAGTGAAATTCACTCCTATAGGAGAAGTGCATTTTCGGCACCAGAAAGGAGTGGAAATTAACTCAGACTGAGTTAAAACCGCTCGTTTTAAGAGTGTAGGACGCAGATTGTTTTCTTTTATTTCTTTTACCCACTCCGAAAAGAGTGAAATTCACTCCTATAGGAGAAGTGCATTTTCGGCACCGGAAAGGAGTGGAAATGAACTCAGACTGAGTTAAAACCGCTCGTTTGTTTTAAGAGTGTAGATTCACAGTCAAGTGACTAGCCAACATCTGAGTAGGCACTCAACACAACTTTTAAGGGCGACATCGCACGCTATGTCCGTACTTGAGAATATTTAACGTGCACTGCCTCTTATAAAGGTGTATAATTTGTGGGACATTTTAGCTGCACAGATTGTGTAAGGTGGACCAATACTTTTTCAAAAATATCTAAGAGCTCGAACAAGGCTGAAACCTTAACGTCTTTATTCCGAAATGAAGTTTAGTTTAGTTTGAATTATCGTGGCACTAGAGCTACACACGATGGCTATTGGCGACGGGTGTCATAATTTATTTATAGGATATTTAACGTGCACTCCCTCCTCACGGGGTATTATTCGTCGGACATTTTTGGCTGCACGGACCGTTTATCGGCAGTTATTTTGGCGATGCCCGGACCCGAACCTGGGACCTTCCGCATGCTAGGCGAATGCCTAACCGACTGGGTTTCCCAGCCCCTATTCCGAAATGAAAGTGTTAATGCAAATTCTAGAATCATCAAGTGAATTCGATACTTTTATAACATCTGTTACAAACCTTTTTAGACTTTATAAAAATATCAATACTAATTATTCTAAGAAGTCTAACAATCCCCCAAATAACCATCCACAGAAAGCCAACACATAAATCCATCCCCTCGAAAACGATTTTCGATACGATTCTCAACTGCGATAGAATCGATAGCCCGCCCCCCCCCCCTTATTTAGGGAACATAATATAGAGGCGTATACCCTCATCGCTTTTTTGACTGATGGTCATTGAGTTTAGAAGAAGATGGAAATGCTGGGCGAGAAAACAATTGAAGCCGTCAGAAAATCATAGTAAGCCCAAACAAACTGCTCACTTAACGTTAGTTCAATTTAAGTCGCAGCATTTTATTCCTTAAAAAGCATCAATTTAAAATAAAACAAGTAGGTTTGTAACAGAATCTGTCACTTAAACCGCTTCCACACAACAATTGTGTTTAACAGGTAAAAAGGCGCCAAACAGCATTAATTCTATATTAAACATTTACATGCTAAATTTGGCTAGTTTCATTTATTTTATTTCGAAAATTCAATAATTATTACTTATCGTTTGTAAAAACTTATTTATATTTCAAAGAATTAATATGTAATATTCCTCGCTTTTAAATAGAATCAAAACATTTCACATCTACGTACAAAGAATCTCGTAGTGAAATATATTTGACGTCATTTCAAACGGATCGATGTCGCAAAAATAAATTTATTTCAATTTATTGTCTAAAAGAATTAAAGTTTCTCGAGTGATTGTTGCTAATGGAGATGGTGAGTTAATTCCAATAAAAATGGCTTCCTATGCTTTTTAAATGAGCATTCAATTTTGCAGTTTTTTTTTAAATAATTGAAGTATTTCGAATTCTTTTCTGAAATTTTTAATGTATTCTAATTTCGATGCGCTGAATTTTTTGACGTATCGCACTTGTCCGTAGGATTTGTAGTTTGGGCTATGAAAGTGGGTGACGGACAAACAGACGGACTGAACAATTATAATACCTTCCACTTTTTACGTTATAAACGTAGTGTGGAAGCTAAAAATGACTATTAGCGCAATTGTTGCTACGCTAAGGGGTTGCTGTGAAGGGAATTGCTACTATATAGTGTTGAATTTACACAACATAGTAGCAATTCCCTTCACAGATAAGAAAAATGTTTTGTAACTATAGTTCTTTAGAGAGTCAGAAATCGCCAAGTCGATGTTGGTAGGCCCATACAAACTCAATTTCAGAATACCGCCAAACAGTTCGCCGAAACCGTTTGTTTGGGCTTACTACAAAGCGATAGATGGCCTCACTTGGCAAACCGGTTTTTGCATTGATTTTTGCCCTGCAACATCTTCATGTTCTTACCTCTACGCTGATAAAACCTCTCTACTTAAAAAAAAATGAAAAAAAAAATCACTTTTCAGTGGGATATGAAATGGCGACCTGAAAACTTGAATTCCCCTCGATGATTAAAAACAGATTGTGGATATTATATGGATAAAAATATCGGGGTAGTCATCTGATGATTCTAAAAAAAAGTGGAGGATGATTCAGAAAGCGATATTTCGATTAATATTTGTATGGATGCTAATGGATTTTTTGGAGATAATTTTCAAAAAAGGATTCGGAACAGGATATTATCCCTTTTGAAAAGATTTTTAACGAAAATTTTTTTGGGGAAATATTGTATAAAAGGTTATAGAGAAACTTAAAAATAAATTTTTAAAGGGACACGGTACTTAAAACATTATTTCTAGAAATAATAAAATTAATTTGTAAATTATGTTGGTTTTATTTAATTTTCACTCTAAATAAACATTTTCGAGCAATACAAACAAATATTTACGAGTAGTTTCATTTATTTTAAAAAAAAGTCAAAATTTTGAACTTTTTTAAATTGCTACTCCTCTTTCAATTTTGAGAATAACTCAAAATTTTTATACTTTGTTTTAGTACTAACTATTTGTTCAAGAACTGTGCATGGATTTTAAAATGTGAGCTTTAGTTAAAAAGTAACATGCATTTATACTGAAAATCACAAAAAATACAAATTATTGAATTCAACATTAAAAAAAAACTATACATAGTAGACCTTATTCCATGCACAATTTTGTGCACCATTTATGTAAGAACACAGGTTAAAAATTTCAAAATTCTTAATTAGCAAAAAGGCCTTAGGGATTTATTAAACACAATAATTGAAAAGCGCGAAACAGAGAAAAAAGGTTGAAAGCAGATGAAATACGTATTCAAACTTATAGGAATGACTCCAGAAATATTTAATAATTTTTTTTTACAAAAGATATCATTATGAAACTTCCAGTAAATGTCCAGACAGATATTGTGAATAATAAGTAGTAACAACTGAAAAATTGATATTTTGACAAATTTTCGGGTACCGCGTCCCCTTAAGAGAAATTAAAATGCCTATCGATTCATAAGTTAAACGAAACAATGTTAAAAAAAACTTATTCTTTGAATGCTTGTATGTAAAAAGTTTTGTTTTAAAATGCGATTCAATATTTACAATATCTAAATACATAAAAAATGAATTTCAAAATAATTTTTTTTGTTCATTTAAAATATCTTCTCAGTCACCGGGAGACTCATACTTTCGGGATCTCAGTTTTATTTGCAACTTCAAATTTTATATTGTTCATCATTGTATTGCTAATTGACAGCTAAACAAATTATTTCAATGACTGTTTGCTTATTTTAAACTAGCAAATAAGTACCGTTCTTCGCCCGGACTAACAGAATATCAAATCGATCCAAGTATACGAGTCAATTAATTTGATATAGGATAATATAAGCTTTGCCTCTGTTCCCGTTAATTATAAAGAATAAAATCCCGTTACTTATATTGCTTTAAAATTCTAAAATAAAAATTTATCACTATAAAATGCACATCCTCATATTACAAAAATCTTCCTGGAAAATTGCGATAACAGTGAGTTCATATTGATGAACTCACTGTTATCGCAATTTTCCTGATAAATTCAAAATTAACCATAATTGTATAACAATGTTATTTCACGTCAAAACCTCCATTCTGGGTTTAAAAAAAAAAACATAAAGCTCATTGGCACGATCAATTATTTTTCAAATCATTCATTTAGTTTCTGAAAGTAATGGCAAGAAAATAAAAGCAGTTTCAATTTTAATTAATTTTTGTGTTCATTTTAATTTCTTCTGTCGGATGGCAACACGAAAGGGGAAAAAAATGATCGGCTTTGAGCGAAAGTGGTGTATTATTTTCAGAAAATTTGAATTTTAAAAATGGAACAAATATGAAAAAACTAAGCCTCAGGTGCACACGTTGGCATTAAAGGGAATCAATCTTAACAATTTCGAATTTTTGAGGCCAGTATAAGTAAGTCTTTCACGATCCACAAACAGACAGACTCATTTATTATTATAGATTGGAATGGCTAATATATTTTTGTTTTGAAAAGGAAACATATTTCAAACAACATATTATCCCTTTTGAAAATATTGATTTCTTTATTATTTTTTGTATTCAAGTTATAGAGAAACTTATAAAGCTGTTTAAATGAGCTATAAAAATAACAAAGATCCATAATCTAAAGAAATTTAGAAATTAATGATTATTGATACAAAGGCTTCGCGAAATTATAAGTTCCTGTATAAGTTTCGGTTACTAAATTAAATTTGATAGAAAACTGATAACAAACTAAAAAAGTGGAACACATTAAATAAATTTCTTCAAGTACAGTTTTATTTTATTGTATTATTTAAAAAATTCCAAAGCTTAAAACGCCCTTAAGGGTCAAGTTATTGAAAACAAGTTATAAAAAAAAACTTTACAGCTTTTTTTAAAACCACAAACAACATTCGAATTATACGTTCTTCTGCTATAACTTAATAATAATTTTTTGTCCCTAGTAATATATTGGACCTGATAAAAAAATAAACGAAAATAACTAAATCTATTCATGTATAATGAGAGGCAGAAGTAATGTACCGCAAACATATAATTTCATTAGTATTTAGAGAAGCTGCATTCAATTTATTTCATAATGTATTTATTTCTGCCTCAAGCACCCGCTATCTATTATTTCTTTTTACAAGCCAGATTATTTTATTAATGTATTTTTTGCCTTGAAGGCTGAAAGATTCATGTTAAGAATTATTACCCTTGCTAAAATAAAATTATTTAGACCGTTATCACCTTATCTTTCATCGCCTTTTGGGAAATAGACTTAACAGGTGGACTCTAGGTTGATTGAATTGATAATATTCAGCCTATGGAATCTAAATCAATTTGAAATTTAGTTTTTTTTTAGTTTTAAGTTGGAATTATCGTCGCACTAGATCTACTCGAGGGCTATTGGCGACCGTCGCCAATAGCCCTCGTATTTTAGAACCTCAGTCAAGTGACGAAGCGACACCTGAGTAGGCACCCAACGCAACCATTAAGGGCGACATCGTACGCAGCGTTGGGACTTTGAAGCATATTTAACGTGCACTCCCTCACACGGGGTATTATTCGTCGGACATTTTTGGCTGGACGGGCTGTTTATAGGTCGGCAGTTATTTTGGCGATGTCCGGACCTGAACCTGAGACCTTTCGCATGCTAGGCGAATGCCTAACCAACTGGTCTACCCAGCCCCAATTTGAAATTTAGAAAAAAAAGTAAGTTTGAAATAGCAACCTTCACTTAGAAATGATTCCACACAAAATTCATGTTTAAAAAAAAAGCACCAAACACATCATTTAGTTCTATGTTAAACTTCACAACTAGATTTTTTCCATAAAAAAATTTAATAATTATTATTATCTTTTGTTGAATTTATTTGTATTTCGAAGAAAAAATATGTATTTTCTCACAATTAAATGGATTTTAAACATTTCATATCAACATACAACATTGGAACTATCACCTTCAAACCATAACTGAGCTAATTTATTTTCAAATACCATTTAAAAAAAAACAACGAAAAAAACTTTAAATGGAATTATAGTATTACAACGTCATTATTAATGGATAAATGCTTGAATATAAATGAAAAATTACGTCTGCTTAAAAAAAAATAAAACGCCTTGTGCTTCTATCCAAATATAAATACAAATAATCGAATATTCTCATTTTGACATATAAATAAGTTTAGAATGAAGTTTTAATATAATTTCAATTAATTTTAATATAATTTTTATTTAATATAATTAAAGCTTCTCATGTGACTGTTGCGAGGGGCAATGTTGATTTAATTCGATTAAAAATGCCTTCTTATGATTTTATTTATAAATGAGCGTTAAATTTAAAAATTTCTTTTAATGATTGAAGTACTTCGAATTCTATTTTTCTTCCCTGAGATTTTCCAATTACTTCTAGTTTCGATTGTTGTTCATGTTACTAATCCCACAGTTAACGTCCCCATTTGTCGGTAGAATTTGTAGTTTTGGCTATGAAAGCGGTTGGCTGACAGACAGGCTTTATAAAAGCTATTTTTTTTAACATTATAAACGTAGTGTTGAAGTTAAAACTATAAGCAAATCACATTAAATCTTTTAATTATCTATCAACGCAATAGAAGGGAAGGAAAATCTGATGAACCTCCATAAGGGAAAAATATTGTTAGTATTACTGTATTTAAAATTTAACCGATACTATATATAAAAAATGAACAGCGTCAAAAACTTATGAATTGGTAATAAAGATAAATAAAAATATATTATATACTAGCTGACCCGACAGACGTTGTCTTGTCGTTACTATGAATATTGAATTCTAATTGAAGGTTGATCGAAAAATCCATCGATCCTTGGCAAATGCAGCCAAAAATGTCCAAAGAATAATACCCCATGTGGTGGGAGTGCACGTTAAATATTTTTCAAAGTCCCGACGCTGCGTACGATGTAAAAGTTGCATTGGGTGCCTAATCAGGTGTTGTCTCGTCATATAACTGTGGTCCTAAATAAAGACGCCCGTGGCCAATATCCCTCTTGTATAGCTCTAGTGCGACGATAATTCAAACTAACCCTAACCCTTACAACTGGATGGGAATAGCTACCCTACGCTAAATTTTTAACTTCACCAAAAGCCGCCAATGTCAACATTCAATGGGACATATGTACCAAATTGACTGTACCAAATTAACAGTTTCATAAACATAAAGCCATGATATATTGTAGCAATATCTTTACTTCTTACCATTTATAAACATCAATTAAATTAAATTCGGAAACAAAAAAAAATCAAAAGATTTCAATACAATAAATAAAATAATGATATTCAAATAAAAATCCAACAAATTAAACTCACATGCCCTGACGTGCTTATACTTAATTTTCGTTCGCGTTGAACGTGCTGAAATTCCTTTTAAATATCTTTCTTAATAAAAAGTATAAATTCTAACCTTACAATGCTATTCCTATGGAGAAATCGGCTCACGTTTTGCACTCCTACACCCGTTCGGGTTCAAATTTCGAATAACTCATTCATTAAGAACCTTCTCCTGACAATAACAAACACAACGAAAAAAGAATTCGTGAAATCGGTCCAGCCGTTCATGCGTGATTCCGTCACAACGGAAAAATGGGACTTTAATTTATATTTAGTCCCAAGACTAAAGTTAGACTTTAGTTAGACTTAAAAGTATATTTTCTGCTTTTTGTGCATAATTTGCATTAACAGCTTGTTTTTTATTGTATTATAATCGCAATTTCTTTGACATTTTACTTTTTATTTGCATCCCTTTGAGACAAAATTAAGAAGAAAGTTAAGTCGATAAAGGAGATAGTCACTTTAAAAAAAAAGGAATTGCAGTTCTTTAATCGATAACAAAAAAAACAACAACCTTCTGCTAACACAATTAGCATAAACATTTTATTTGAAACATTTGAATTTCATTATAGATTTTAGTTCCAGAGACTTACCCCACACGCAAGAAGAATAAATAGTAGCTTACCTGAAAAAGAAAAGAATAATTTAGTTTGTTAATTTCAAAGAATGATTTATTGGGTATAAATACACGTAATAAGTTTAAGACCATTTAATATTTTATATTGGGGGATGAAAATTAACACATTTAACAATTTAATGGGCTTGTTTCACGTGGTATCTGGCAACAGCTCTGCGGTCTTGTTTTCATTTTTCTCGAATTACTTTTACCTTGGTATTCCAAATTGAGTTTTCTAAGAAGATTTTAGTTTTTTTTTTTAAATTCCAACTTCTTTCAATGCAAGTGTTCCTTGATAAATGATTAAAACAACCAACAGCACAGCAAGAAGTTGTAAATTTAAAAAATAACTAAAATAACTTATTCTTAGAAAACTCAATTTCAAATATCAACAGTAATTCGAAAAAATGAAAACAAGACAGCAGAGCTGTTGCCAGATCCCACGTGAAACAAGTAAAAAAAAATCATAATCAACTATTTAAATGAAAAGAAAATGGATTTTTCAGAGGTTTTATCAATGCCACATTAAGGTAACACAGCTAAAAATTTTGGAACAATATTATACCGGAATCCTTGAACTAGCTGCCACGACTATTTAGAACGTTTTATCAGTGTTTTACTTTTGCGGTAAAATGACAAATAACACTTAGCATCCAAAAAGTACGTTTTACTACAAAATTCATAAATTCAAGCTCCAAATAGTGGTAGCTGATAGAAAGTTCAAGATTCCGGTACAGTATTGTTCTAAACTTTTTAAATGTTAGTATTGAAGCCTTAAGGGATACGGTACCCAAAACATTATTTCCAGAAATAATAACATAAACTTGTAAATTATAGAGGTTTTTATATAATGTTCACTCTAAATAAACATTTTCTAGTAATAAAAACAAATATTTACAAGTAGTTTATTTCATTTATTTTTTGAAAAAGTCAAAATTTTGAATTTTTTTTAAGACGCTACTCCTCTTTCAATTTTGAGAATAACTCCACCACACTTTTATGAACTGGGTTCAAGAACTGGGCATGGATTTTAAAATGTGAGCTAGTTAAAAAGTAACATGCATTTATACAGAAAATCACAAAAAAATACAGATTATTGAATTCAAAATTTAAAAAAACAACAACTATACATAGTAGACATTATTCCATGCACAATTTTGTGCACCATATATATAAGAACACGGGTTAAAAATTTCAAAATTCTAACTTAATTAGCAAAAAGCCTTAGGGATTTATAAAACACAAGAATTGAAAAACGCTAAACCGAAAAAAAAGTTGGAAGCAGACGAAATACGTATTCAAACTTACAGGAATGATTCCAGAAAATATTTGATAACTTTTTTTCTGCAAAAGATAACATTATGAAACTTTCTGTAAATGTTCAGAAAAATATTGTAAATAATGAGAAGTAAAAACTGAAAAATCGATATTTTGACCAATGTTTGGGTACCGTATCCCCTTAAATGATTCTATAAATTGGCAACCGGAAGGTATAACGAACAATTCCAATATCCAATATCATTCCAATTGATTATAGAATAATATTGAATAGTTTATAGTTATAAACACTTAAAAACACGGCTATTATATACATTCAAACAATTGATTTTGCATCTTTGTATTTAAAGATTATCCCTTTTAAAAGTTTAAAACAATAGATAAAAGTTTCATGGAAACAAACACCAGCATTTAAATCGTTGAGCACAAGAAAATGTCTAGTCCATAGGACGTTTACCACCACGCACTTCGCTTTTAACGTTTAATTAGGAAAAGAAAAGCGAACGGGATCCTTCCAGGCAGACTTGCTTCATACACATTCATAGAAATATCAACATTAATCTTTACAAAACTTTCTTGAATCCGATACGCGTAATGAAATCCGATATCGAGTTTACATATTCCTCCACACTGTTGCCAACATTTGAAACTCAATTTTCACTTGCAGAAACCGATTTTAACTGAAATTCATTTTTCTCCTGCAATCTTTTTCACTGATCGAGAAATTTGCATTTTCATTGGTTCGTCGCTCTTCTCTTTTGGGATGCTAATAATTTGATAGGTTAGACAAAATTGTAATTGATATGGTTTTAGGAAGTTAGCTATAAGTTGGTTAGATTAGTTCGAATTATCGTCGCATTGGAGCTACACGAGAAGGCTATTGGCGACGGGCGTCATAATTTAGAACCACAGTCAAGTGACGAGTCGACACCCCAGTAGGCACCCAACCCAACCGTTAAAGGCGCCATCGTAAGTTTATCTAACTAAACAAAATATAAGATAAAGGAAGACCATAGTCCCGAACAATTTATATAGACACGTTATTTATATAGACACAAGTTACACGAAAAATGAATTTAAAAAGGTTAAATTTAACTTTTATATTAACGTTTTACCCCTGATTGACAATTTTTCCTGTAATATTCAAATCTCCTACCCATAAATATAATTATATTGAGATTTTTTTTGCTTTTTAAATTTATAAAATTTTAATGGTGTTCATGATAATGCCGCTTTATTAGCCTACTTTTTTTTTAATTCGAAAGAATTTTTAAAAAAATGAAAAAGTAGGTATTGACATGCGGTCGATGTCCGTCTGTCTGTCCGTACCCCCTTCCAAAATCGGTTCTATACATCTGATCTTAAAATTTCTTTTTTTGTGAGAAAGCTATGACCTCAGAGACCCAACTTTCATACTTTTTGTCCGCCTGTCTGTACATCCGGACGGACACAAATCTACTATCTGTCGGCAAATTTCCCATTGAATTAGCATTGAAAATTTAATTTTTAAACATTTAAATCACTGTTGCCAAATCAACAATGGCATGAAAAACTTTATTTAAAAATATTTGAAGCAAAATAATTTTTTCATGAATCATTTTGGAATTACGTCATAAATGTGATTCTTTGATTGTTCATTAATTGTTTATCAAGAAAGCGGCAAGGCATATTTTTTGCATCCAATTCTGATTAGTTTTAATTTACATTTATTTTTTTAATGCAGTGTTTCCTTACTTTTGTTATTAATAAATATTTAATTATTCTTCGAACTACAAATAGATCGATCAGACGATAACTAATATTAAGTTATTTGTGAAAGAATATTAAGAAAAATAGTTGATTTTGGCTTTTTGAAGTGTAAAATATAGCTGGATGCTGTGTTTAGCTATTTTTTTTTCTAATGTGTGTAAATCTAGTGTAGAAACGATTTTTGATGATATTTACTGTTATGAACCTAGTTGTTTCCCGATTAGAATTTCAGTAAGTATTTAAGTAACAGGAAAGTAGGCTATTTTAGTTCTTAAGAATGTCTTGTATTTTTTTTTTATGTCATACTGAATTTAAATAAATATGCATGCGTAAACTATTGTCATTTTAATCTATTTCTTTGTACATTTTTTTACTGACTTCGCATTTTATCTATAATTTATAATTCATTTAACTGGCTATTTGTATTTTTTTACTTTTATTCCTGGTTTTTATTTTTGTGTTTCCTTCTATTTTTTTTGTATTTGCGTTTTGTCTCGTTTTCTCCTCTACCTGTTATTGGACTAGATTTGTACGGAAGTTGTAACTAAATAATTAAAATAAAAATAAATTTTATTTAATAAAATATTAAATGATTTTTAAGTCATTGAACGCCATGACATTTAACGAACCCCAAAAACTAAAATATATATTTTAATAAGTAAAATAAAACCATTTCTAAGCATAAAAGTCAAAGCATTTAAAATATTTTACGAATGAGGGTGGCACAAAAAAAAAGACTTAAAATCTCGCGCAACTGCCGCTTACCTTAAACTCTCAATAGACCTAGCCGTTTAATTTTCATGGTATATATTATTTGTAAAAATATGCACATCTTTATGAAGAGAAAGAATATACACAATGAACGAGAATATTCGAGAAATTTTGAGAATACCAAAATATTCCAATAGGGTACTTGACAGTATCGCTAAAATAACTTCCAATATTATTTAAATTATAGTTTGAACCCAAATATAACAAACGTATATATTTTTTGGCAAAATAAATCTTTAAATAATTAATAAAAATAATTTTCAAATGGCTTTTTTTTCATCGGTACGTCACGTGATCACAAACACGTCGATTCGGCTGACGTCACTAGTATGTATAAAGAAACCGGTGTCGTCATGTTTTTTTTGTTTGTAATTAAACTGGTTTTAATCTAACTTACTATTAAAATAAGAATTATATAGATAATGGGTGGAGGTTTTACAAAAGCGGATAGTTCCAATTTGCTTAAAGTAGATCCCAAAATGGTGTTTCAAAGTTTGTTTGTAGTTACTAGTGACATCATAGATACCACGTGACAGCCACAAAGCGTTTTCGGCAGTGATTTTTGGTCTTAATTTTAAAATTCATTTTTTTCCCACTTTTTATGGGGTATTTGAAAAAAAGAAAAAATACGGGTCTAATATTTTTGGCATAAGAATATTTAAAAAAAAAATTTTTTTTAGTCAAATACCCTAATTTAAGCTGCCGAACGCGGGTTTGAAACTCGGACTGCAGTCCAACGCTCTTTCAAATAAGCTATTTCGCCACACAGGGCATCTAACGAAAAGTTAAAATGCTTGTACGGTTGCATGCTCGTACTCTTCACGCGGTTGTTAAACAGAAAATACCGTTTTTTTTAAATGGCATATTTTAAATTTTACAGAAATAACTGTAGCCGGTTAGGCATTCGCCTAGCATGCGGAAGGTCCCAGGTTCGGGTCCGGGCATCGGCAAAATAACTGCCGACCTATAAACGGCCCGTGCAGTCAAAAATGTCCTACGAATAATACCCTGTGTAGAGGGAGTGCACGTTAAATATTCTCCAAAGTCTCGACGCTTCTGACTGCCACTGCATGTTACTATAAATAGTATAAATGTTGCCATTCCAGATATAGAAATATAATGAAATTTGGGCGCCGTATAAGAGTATTATATATATATATAGATTAGTCGATAGTCAGTTACAACTATTCTCAATCAACCAAATACCGAAAGCATCGAGTCTGAGAGAAATGAAAACGGCAATAATTTCGATAAATCAAAATAAGAGAATCAAAATAAAGATAGACAAGTTCTTTTTTTTGTGCACATCAATATTCAAAACAGCCATAAGATTGAACAAAAGGTCTTGGTCGATACGAAAGTGTGTGTGGACCGGGATTTTAATACTTTTTATTCCCGTTGAAAAGTCTGGAAGAGTTTTTGTTATTAAAATTCTATTCTCCCCGATATTGTTTCGATGTCGTTCGTTATCGTTTGGTGCCTCGGGGTTGAGTTGTTTGAGGAGGAGTCTTCGGATATCGACTGATTCTACGTATGGAAGTCTTAGTTTAGTTTGAGATATCGTCGAACTAGAGCTACACGAGGGCTATTGGCAACTAGCGTCTTAATAGGGTACTTGACTGTATCGCTAAAATACCTTCCAATATTAAATTAATTACAGTTTGAACCCAAAAATAACAAACGCATATATTTTTTTGCAAAATAAATCTTTAAATAATTAGTAAAAATCATTTTAAAATGGCTTTTTTTTTCATCGGTACGTCACGTGATCACAAACACGTTGATTTGGCTGACGTCACTAGTATATATAAACACACCAGTGTGATGTTTTTTTTTGCTTGCAATTAAACTGGATTTAATCTAATATACTATTAAAAGAAGAACTATATAGATAATGGAAGGAGGTTTTACAGAAGTGGGTAGTTCAAATTTGCTTAAATTAGATTCCAAAATGGTGTTTTAAAGTTTGGTTTTAATTACGAGTGACGTCATAGATACCACGTGACAGCCACAAAGCGTTTTCGGGCGTCATTTTTTGTCCTAATTTTAAAATTCATTTTCGTCCTTTTCATGGGGTATTTGAACAAAAGAAAAAAATACAGGTCTAATATTTTTGGCATAAGAATATTTTAAGCCAATAAAAAAAATTGTAGTCAAATACCCGATTTTAAATTGCGGGCAAGTGACTAGGTCAGCACCTGAGAAAATACCAAACAGAACTTTGAAAGACATCGTACGCTTATGCCGCCGTAAATTTGGATACAACCAATTTATTGAGCACGTAGTATGTCCTAGCGTACTCGAGCATTCAGCGGATATATATTTTTAGCAAAGATATACCCTCGAAAGACTGGAGCGTTAGATTGAAACCTGACGTTCTCAATGAGAAGCGTGTGTTAAAACCAATCGGCAAAGGAGAGCCGCTAAATAATTCATAAAACTTTACAAGCATTTTGAGCTACTTCGTATTTTTATTGAAACAGTGTTCAGCAACAGTGAAACAGCGTTAGGACTTTGAACGATATTTAACGTGCACTCGCCCTCTACGGGGTATTATTCGTCGGACATTTTTGGAGATGCCCGGACCCGAATCTGGGACCGTCCGCATGCAAGGCGAATGCCTAACCGACTGGGCTCCCCGAGCCCCGGTGTTAATAGGAAAACAGCTGTTTGAATGCAAATAACGTTTACAAAGTGATCGCGACAACCTCACTCTCTATATACCAATGGCAATAAAAGGTATTCAGAACATTATTATTAAGGTTAATGCACCAATCACAGTATGATTGTATATCCATTTACTTTGGAAGCTGATAAACCTAAATTGAATTAATTTTTTAGGCTTATTTTAAAAGTTAAAAAATTGACTTCGACCCTAATTGTGGTATTAATGAAGTGTACAAATACTGTTTGTATTTTACCCAATAGTTTATAATTTTTCTTCAATTTTTCATGTCATACAAGGTGCCAACTTTTAAAGTCCACAAAACTATAGTAGCTAAAAGGTGTGTCTTGTCTAGTGTCTTAACCGCTATTTGTCTTCCCGAGTGAAAACGGCCCCTCACAACTAGACATGATTAGAGATGGAAAAGGAGTGGATTAAAGAATGGAAAATCAGAAAAGATTAAACCGAAAAACCGGTTATTTTATTGAGTTAACACCGGGGAAAACTTTTTACTTTGAACACCAAAACCAGTGTATTCTTTAAACCGAAAATTTCATAGATGTGGTTATGCTTCGATATCCACATTGATTTCATTGATTGGCATTTTTTTTTTAAATTTGCAGTCCTACGAGTCCTATAGTAGTGTTCGCTCTCAAGAAGAGGACTATATATGTTAATTTTTTGGTTTCGTCATGCACATGCTACTATATATGCGCCCCAAGCGGGTTGCTTTTTTGTTAGTTCTAAATGCAAGTTCTTACCATTACTTCTGTGACTATCTGCCTGATTGCCTATAAATAAAACTACTTGTCCCTTATTTTTCCCAATTTAATGAGTACACATATTATCAAACGAGTAGCTCAATAGAAAAAATATTTTTTTTATAAAAATATATCATTTTATAGAATAACCTTATAATTTGTTAATGGCTAATAGACCTTAATAAGAAAACAATATATAGAAATTTACATCATACTTTTCAAAAGTAATAAAATATTAACGAGTTTTGAAACATCAATTTTTTTTTATCTGTGTAACATTCAAAAAACAGCACCACGATTTCCTCATAAATATTTAAAATATTTGGTGTACATTTCAGAAACACTTTGTAACATACTCATACCAGAATATTGCTCTAATAACAAGTATTTCGTAAAGTGGAAAAATCTGAGCTATAAACCATGTCCAAAGCAAATTTTATCCTTTGCACGAAGTGTTTAAATATTTCATATTTTCAATCCACCCCCCATATTCAAAAACACCACATTATAAAAACACGCAACGCAAAATGCTTTTTCATAACACAAGAACATCTCCCCAGCCCCCACAAGTCGTTGAAAATATAACCGCAGCACTTTTATTTCAATTTTAACACAAGGCTGCGCTTGTCTTTACATGTTTTCGAGCCAGGGCTGTCTCCTACATACGAAATGAGGGACTCAGTGTCTTCGGGCGCTTGTATGTATCGCACGGTATGCGAAATAGTGGTACAAGAAAAAAAAATCATATTGCTGTAGGTTGAAATAACGTTGCACTAGAGCTACTCAACGGCTATTAGTGGCGGGTCTTCGTTTATATTAAGACGAGGACGAAGGCAGAACCTGCGAAGGTATACTCTGTAAGCATGATCCCTTAATGCTTTTTTCTTTTACCATTGCAACTTATTATCGTAAAAAATAACACATCTGTAAGTCATAAAACAACTGTAAATTGAATAATTGCTTCGAAATTGCACAACAATTAAATGATGGTTTAGAGAAGCATATTTAAACAATTTTAATTTAAAAAAAAAAGTTCAAAGTCAAATTCAACAAAGTTCAAATTCAACAAGCCAGTTTTCAGTTTTTGACTAACTCAATACGACTCACGTCCGGAAAAAGTTCTTGGCGAGTTAGCGAACGCTTCCTTTCACCACCTCAGCCAATTTAGTACCCATTCCAAGCCTCTCTGAGGCAAGCGTGATTAGCCGTGCGCTCACTAGACTAATGGTCGTGGTAAGGTAATCGTTTCCGGCTGCCTATTTCTAGCCTCCTTCGGGAGCTGTAACACAGCCAATAACGCCTCGTAATTTAGAACCCTATAGTCGTGGTGATAGCCGGTATTAGTAGCCTGGTCAGATTTGTTTCAGTGATATACCCCGGCCCATTTTGTTAAAATATTGTATAACAATATGACAGGTCTCTGAAGTCATACCCTTAAGAATGTTAAGTCATACCCTTAAGACGTGTTAAGAATTGCCCCCCCCCCCCCAATCTTGCTTGTGCCCTGGTTCCCAAAAATTGTAATTCGGGCCCTGGATATCTATCTAAGTCACTTTTCCGCGCACAGTGGGGCTTGTGCGCGCTTAAATCTAAACATGTAGCAAATGTATGAATCATGAATGTTCCATAATGCACTACTCAACGTTATACGGGGGAGAGGGGTATCAACCCACACTCAAATTTGACTATGGATAGGGGGGGGGGGGGCGGAGAGGTTCCCTGTTTGGCTTTGTTATGCGCTGTTTTGGAGTAATTTTCAAATGAACTTATGTCTGTGTTGTATAAAAAGTTCTTTTACCCTTCTTATTTTGCGTAGTCCATGTGTAAAAATTCAACATAATTAGGATTTTAAAAAAAAGAAGATTATTTTTTTGCTTTCTATTTACGATTATTTTTTTTGTATTCTTGCCTGTTGTTTCGCTGAAAATTTTTCGTTATATTTAAGACTTAAGAGGGGGCTGGGGAGCCCAGTCGGTTAGGCATTCGCGTAAGGTTCGGATCCGGGCATTGCCAAAATAACTGCCGACCTATAAACGGCCCGTGCAGCCCAAAATGTCCGACGAATAATACCCCGTGTAGAGGGAGTGCACGTTAAATACGCTCCAAAGTCCCAACGCTGCGTACGATGTCGCCCTTAACTGTTGCGTTGGGTGCCTACTCAGGTGTCGGCTCTTCACTTGACTGCGGTTCTAAATGACGACGCCCGTCGCCAATAGCCCTCGTGTAGCTCTAGTTCGACGATAATTCAAACCTACCTACCTATAAGACACAAGAAATTATTTAAAATCATATTTAAAATTTTGCTTGGACTTAATAGACATGTTTCAAATTGAAATTGTCTACAACACGTTTATTCAAGAGTCAAATTGAACTTACAAAATCTGAAATTCACATAAATTTCGAGCTAGGTTGAATTATCGTCGCACTAAAGCTACAAAAGGGCCATTTAGAACCACAGTCAAAGGATGCGCCGACTCCTGAGTAGGCCCCCCCGCCATCTCGAAGATATTTTGGAAGTTTAGCATATTAAATACACCAGTACAGAACATATAATTTTTTTATCGACTTTAATAAACATCAGAATAATACAGTATGTTACTATAGTTATTCTATAAAATTTATAAAAATCACACGGCGAACTTTCTTCTGTGCAAAAGGGTTTCGAAGTTTGGCGATTTTCAATTTTTTTAGGCGATTTCTTGGCAATTTTATCCTTAAAGGCCCCCTTCCAGACTGGGCCCCTAGGCCCGGGCCTTGTAGGCCTAGGCCGAAATACGGCACTGCACCCGACGGAACTTTTGAATTGCGCCATGGTACACTCTTGAAATATAACGGAACGTTTTCTCAGTCTCGAGTCTTTTTCACTCCAGACTTGTATACCTCGCGGCGACCAAGAAAATGCACTTCTCCTACAGGCGTCCAATTTCACTCCTTTTCAGGGTGCTGCAAAAAGAAATAAAAGAAAACCTAATATTCACACTCTTTAGAAAACGAATTTTTTAAAATCACCGTCTTGGTCAATTATAAATTTCCATGTTGCCGGCCGAAAAAACACTTACCCAGGGTATGCATTTTCTTCCCTTTTGTTTGAAGTCCAATTATTAGTTTTAGTGTTTTCTATACAAAGGGGAGTCATTGGCCCGTCAAATCTATTCCTACACCCAGACCGTTGTATACTTTACTGGTATTTATTTATGTTTACTATATATTTCTTTGTAGTGGTCGTGGTTAAGTTTAACTTGATCAGCGTCGTCTTAGAGAATTGTATAGGCTATTAACAACGCACATTGTAAATTAAGACCCTCTGTCAAGTAACGAGGGAGTCGTTTTACTATGCGTGTTGCTGGTAAACCTGACAATCAAGGGACGTGTTCATACGTCTATATCCTTCATTGGATAAAAGTTATTATTGCACTTGCAATTTAACATCAATCTATTGTTTTTATTTCCTGAAGTGCCATCTTGGCGACCATTTGGCGCCACCCCCAAAAGTTATGATGTTGCAACCCTAACGCGTGCGTGTCCCCGCCCATCAACGGGGTCCGGTCACGCCAAGTTGGCCACACTCTCCCTCTTTCACCTCCCCTCCCCCCCCCCCGTAGCGGACAGACAAACAAAAAAGCCCCGTCACTGTACTGGCCCCGGTCACTTCTCTATTTAACCCGCGTAATGGCACATACATATTCCATTTGCCCATTACACTACCCACTTTTTCATGTTGTGGATTTATGGTGGGAAAAAGTTGTATTGCGATCGCCTGTATTTGGTTGGATTAACGTCTCACTAGAGCTACACTAGGTCTATTGGTGACGGCCTTCGTAATTTAGAGCCACAGTCAAGCGACAAGCCGACATCTGAGTAAGCACCCAACTCAACTTTTAGGAGCCTGTATTTAGTTGGATTAGCGTCTCACTAGAGCTACACTAGGTCTATTGGTGACGGCCTTCGTAATTTAGAGCCACAGTCAAGCGACAAGCCGACATCTGAGTAAGCACCCAACTCAACTTTTAGGAGCCTGTATTTGGTTGGATTAGCGTCTCACTAGAGCTACACTAGGTCTATTGGTGACGGCCTTCGTAATTTAGAGCCACAGTCAAGCGACAAGCCGACATCTGAGTAAGCACCCAACTCAACTTTTAGGGCCTGTATTTGTTGGATTACGTCTCACTAGAGCTACACTAGTCATGGTGACGGCCTTCGTATTTAGAGCCACAGTCAGCGACAAGCCGACATCTGAGTAAGCACCCAACTCAACTTTAGGAGCGACATCGTACGCGACGTGGGGACTTTGGAACACGACAGATTGACCTTTCACTCGTCCCATATACACTGCTGGAGCAATTTGTCCAGCACGGTCCGTTGACCAGCCAGGGTTAGGTTGAATCATCGTCGCGCTACAGCTACACGAGCCGCTGGCCAGCTAAAACAGGATAGAACCCTGAGAAGTCACCCAACGCAACCGTTAAGGGCGACATCATACGCAGCATTAGGACTTTGGAACATATTTAGCGTGCACTTCCTCTACACGGGGTATTATTCGTCGGACATTTGTGGCTGCACGGGCCGTTTATAGGTCGGCAGTTATTTTGGAGATGCCCGGACCCGAACCTGGGACCTTCCGCATGCAAGACAAGCGTCTTACCGTTTGAGCTGCCCAACCCCATATATACCCACTTTTTAGTAAGTTTATAGTATAATAGCACAAATATATATAAGAAAAAGTTTAATAAAAATCATTTAAATCTTATTAACATGGCAAAATTAATGAAATTAATGATAATCAGTAAGTGAAGAAAAAACACCAACAGAGGACTAAGAAGACCAATAATTGGACAAAAAAAAAAGAAAAACTATAATGAAATAGAAAAACCCCCCATTTGGCAAAATCAGTGTATAGAGAACAAACGAACTCAAGTTTTTTTTTTAATCACCAGGAGAGTTCCACACCGTGATTAAAGAGCTTTAATTAAGAATCTTTTGCAAGAAAAAAACTAAGCGACTAAAAAAAAAAGTTCGAGAAAAGAACAGCAGAAAGGTAAATAAGAAATTGGCGGAGGATAATGGCTGATTGTTTTGGTGGGAAGCTGGATAAAATAATCGATTGCAGACGATCTAGCTTGTATCATGTTTAAGGGAGCTACGAGTTATTTTGTAACATTTCTAACGTGCTGTTTGTTTGTGTAACGTGCTATTCTGTGAAACTTTCATTTGTAACATTTCTATCTATATCTTTGTGGTTATTTCATAACAAACATTTTTAGATTATTTGAAGAGCTTAGTGGAAGAACGTGCCAAGTGATAAAAAGGTGAAAACGAGAAAACGTGCTTTAAAGTTTCTCATTTGCACTCAGATCTGTTGAAAATGGAACTTGTAAAGCGTAAAATATATGTTGCACTTAAAGTTTCTGAGAAAGGGGAAACTTGTGATCGTTAAAGAAGTTAGTAACATGTTCATTGACACAAAAATCTCAATTTTTTCAAAAATGCACTTAGCACGTTCTTCCACTAAGCTCTTCATTTAATATCTGCACAAAAAAAACCCCAGAATGTTCCGGAAACAAAAATTACGTTCATCTCAAAATTTACGTTAGAGTGAAAATACCAAGGATTTTTTTAGGAGATTCCAAAACATTGGATATGTTTCATGTCTTGAGTGGCAACGTTTCCCTTAGAAATGAAAATATGGCCTTCATTGGTGAATTGTTCCCACGTGACATCGAATCAATGTAGTATACGGAGCTTATACCATGTCATACCATAGAGTTAGGAAGGAGAGATAGAGGGGTCTATGAGTTCAAATGGTTTGAAGCAGGGCTGTCAGGTTTTTCGAGCTACTGCGCATCGCATACTGGCACTGAGGTATCCCAAGATGCACCGCTCTAGCGGTGTTTTGAGCTACTGCGCATAACATAGTGACCGAAACTGGCACTGACGTATCCCAAGATGCACCGCTCTAGCTTGCTTCATTTGTGCGCTACTGCGCATATACATGGACCTCTCTATTCTCTTTCCTACCTCTATGTGTCATACTAACAATAACCGAGAATCCCGGAAATGCAGTTATGAAAGTTGGAATGGACAAAGCTGAAATAGGCACAGCAGGTATAGACTCATAATGGGCTGTCGTCCCCCACCCTATCTCCACTGAGTTTAATCTTACCCATCACCGACGACTTTGTGAATACCATTAATACCTTCATTTCCAAATAAAAACTTTATCTTAAGGGGGAATGGGCATGCTGGACCGCGGGTCTCCAAACTCAAGTGCCTCAGTGTTAATCCAATGGCGAAGAAACTCTTTTCTCTGCCATATTTCTCCGACTGCATTTGAATATTTTTTACAAACGTTTTTTTTTTAAATAATAAATGTAGATAACTTACAGGTCTCTATCTTCCCACATTTTGAAATTGCTTAGAATATTTTGTGTAAAATTTATTGAAAATTAAAAAAAAATAATATTCGAACCCATTTCAAAAAGTGGGAAAGTCGGGACCTGTAAGTCAGCTACATTTATCACATAAAAAATCCGCTTGAAAAAATATTCAATACAGGCGGAGAAATGTGGCAAAGAAAATATTTTTTTCGCCATAGGATTAACACTGGGGCACTTTGCTATGGAGACCCCCGGTCCAGCGAGCCCATTTCCCCCTTAAAACTTTTTATATATTCGGTTTTAGTGTAACCTAATTGGTCCTACGTAAATTACTCATTACTATGGTCTCTCATATTTTGTTTCGAACAAAATTAAGCAATAAGCTACTTTTCGAGTGGCAAATATTCTTGGCAATCATCTTTGATGTGTTAAAGCTATAGCTATGAAATGAAAACCCATATAACCCATTTAAAACAATGTACACTTCCTGTAGAACTAAGATTTAGTGTTTCCATAGCTATCGTATTTTCACTACCTATTTTCCTTTAAATTAAGTACTGAATTAATTATAAAGTATTTAAGTAAAATAAAGTATTTAATTATATTTAAGTGCTTTAATATTTTGGTTTAAAGTATCAAAATTCTAAAAAAAATACTTTGCAATGTGTTTTAGAAATTTAAAATTACATAATTATATATACTTAAATAATAGACTACATGAAAAATCGTAACTCAATCAAATTTCATTGTTTCTCCAAATTATTTTCTTGGTTGAAAAAAGCCACGTAACATACACGCAAATACCTTGTATGCCATTACTGTTTTAATAATAAAGAAAAGTTAAAATATCCTGATCCGGTTATTCTAATTTATCATATTAAGTTAAGGACTTAAATAACATCCTTTTTATTAAAACCACAATTGCCTCATAAGCACTTAAGCTCTTACTTACTCCCTGTAAACCGTCCTAAATGTAATCCTATTAACCGACTTATTTTATGCCATAAGCCGTTTAACGAATAAAAGAATTTCGCTTCACTTCATAATGCCATGTAACTGTTTAGGTTTCGATATATTTGCATGATATCCTTTTAAACAAGGTAATTTAATTACGATTCGCTTCAAAATGAATGTAAGAGTGGGATGATAAATGAATGTTTTATATTTTCAATGAAAGAGTTACGAGTTAATAGAAATACATTTGCACTTTGTTCAATGGTATTTACATTCTATAATTTTGTAATGAAGTCTCAAACGTGCATTGTTCTCGCCTATTTTTTCGCCTATTCATAAACTATAACATATAAAAAAAAATACAAATAACTTTGTGACAAATATTTAAATAATAAGTGTTCTACTGCGTAATGCTGAGTGAAGATTCTAAGAAATTGAAAAATAAATTTCCCCTCAGTTAAAAAAATTTACGGTCAACAACATTTCCTTTGCTGTTCCCCGAACCCTGACGAATTTCAGGTACTCAATACAATTCATAACCATTTATACCTACACAATAAACAATACAAATAAACGAACCGTATATAACCAATTTCTGTTCATACCTTTGACCTATCCCAGTAATTAAAACAATTGTGTTCTACCTCCCGTTTCACAAAATAACTATTTTACAATATATCTGCGCAAAGTGCGTCGAAGGGTGCAGACAACTCGGGTGTCAGCGGGGGTCATTGAGCTAGAAGGGAAACTGGAGTGAGGTGTCAGCGAGCCGAAAACCCACTCACACCCTTTTGTGCGAACAGGGCAGAAAAGGACTATTTTCCCTACACTTGTATGCAATGCTTGTATGAGACTCGTATTGACTTGGGCTCCTAAATGTATTTTAACATTTTTATAGTTCGAAAGAAATTAACTTTCTTTACTTTAAATTCCAACTTTTTTTAAGAAATAACCATGTGGATCACTAACTAAGAACCAGCGAAGACGAACCCAATAGCGAAACTTTAGGCATGGTTTCCTCGTTCTTATTGGTTTTCTCTTGCCCCCCGGTTTCCCGGGTTTTCCAAGATTTGCTGAGGTGAGTTGGTATTGTTCATTAGACTATCAACTAGCGATTTCGTAATCCTTGTTCAAAGGTCGTTTTGCTGGTGCTAGTGCAGTGAATCAAAGCTCATTCCACGGTTTTTTAGCATCAATGCGGGGGTTACTTCACAGCGGGTTCTCAATGGGTGGCCATGGAACGGGTTCGGTATATCTAGTGCAGGTTGTTCTTTAAGTCACCCCTATAACCCTTCTATTAGTCCAACAGCACAACAACTGTTAGCCATCTATTTTTGGACGACAAATGGGATCCCCAAAATGGTTCACCCCAGATGATCTAAAAAGACTTCGGCCAAAGATGAGCCGCTCGCATACTCGTGGTCTTAGCGTCGGGACTCGATCGCAGGAACTTGACCCGGAGTCCTGCTACTCAGCCGGCGGAATTTGTTTGGTATGTGTTTTTCGCTTTCGTAGAGTTGTTGTTGCTATAGGTTGCTATGACGTTATATTATGGGGTCGCAGAAGTTTCAACTTGAATACACATAAATATCCCTGGCGTGATCAAGAAGATACAGGGGTTGCGGCCTGACGGATCAAAATCGATTTTGAGTGAAGAATTGGAGTGGACTGAAAACCATTCTCTGTCAATCGGGTTCATGCTTGCGGTTTCAAAGTCGGCCTCGCACTCTCCTAGTCGGCGTCATTAACAACCCAACTAGCAGCCCCTATTTCAGGTCAACAAATACTTTAGTTCTTACCATGTGACTACTCTATGTCACCGAGTCTCAAAACGATTCAGCGCCATTGATTACCGAACAAATAGAAGCAATTCATATCGTCGGTCTATACGTTGACCACTCCCTCAATAAGTACATTTTTTTAAAAAAAAAATTCTCTGTCTCCCCAGAGAGCATCAAATAATCTGTACATTTCTTGCTACATCAAGTATTCCTTCCTCCACAAACATCGGTAATGTGGTGCCACGGTAAAAATAAAAAAATCGGTAACAAATGTGAGCTATATTCGCACATTATAAACGGCCCGTGCAGCCAAAACCAAAACCTCAACCAAACAACCTGCAACCACACGCACATAATTTAGTTAGGGTTACGAATACGTTTTCCCGGTCGAAAACACGCGACCCAATACCAACTAGTACATTCGAAACCATTTCAAGTCACCGACTTTAAATTCGACAAGGCGAGAGAGGAAATAAACAACATCCCATTATAACAGGCGAAGAAACAACCCACGTCGTCCCTTGATCGCCCCCCCCCCCCCTCTCTCCCTGAAATAAGAAACATTTCTTTTTATCTCCTACCTCCCAGAGTGCATAAAACAATATTTTTACATTTCTCGCTTGCCTGTTGTCTCCTTGTTCCTCTACTTTTATTTTGTTTTGTATCCCACCGAAGCACACTTTTCAAAAAGTGTAAGTGGAATGACCCCAATTCTTTAATGCAGAAAAAACCCAAAGTATACATACCCGGTTAAATACTTTACAGTTAAATACTTTATAATTAATTCAGTATTTAATTTAAAGGAAAATAGGCAGTGAAAATACGATAGCTATGGAAACACTAAATCTTAGTTCTACAGGAAGTGTACACTGTTTTAAAAGCTCCTTTCTCAATATCCATAAAGTCATTAAAATTTAAAAAACACACTTGCAGTTAGTATTTTTTGCAGTTTCTGCCGTATGCAGGTACTGCAGCAACCCCTACAATGGATCATTTTTGCAATGAAATAATCAGTCATTTAATATATTTTTATAATATATCGTGCAAAAAAACTAACTTTTTCAAATCAATAATCGTGGCAAAATTGATGCTTTTAACGAAATCGTGTTTCAAAGTTACTTTTACGCACTAGTGCGACAAAGTAAATAAGAGCATCTGATTGGTGTAAAATTCTTTATATTGAGCGTGATATTTTATTCGGCGGCTTTGTGATTGGTGGAAAATTCTTTATTTGAACGTGATTCTTTATTATTTGGCGTGTTATTACCAATGCCAATCTAAGAAATACTTTTTGCACGTGATTTTAAAAGAATCATTAATATAAATAATCACCTTCAAATCATTTGAACGTGATAATAAAATAACTAATAAGCCAATCAATAAATGCCAATTTAATAAATGCTTTTTTTGCACGTTATTATAAAAAATAGTGTATGTCAACACGTTGAAAATAGCCTTTTTTAAACTCGTGAATTTATTCAACTCG
The DNA here is from genome assembly GCA_019343175.1 of Oedothorax gibbosus. NCBI lineage: Eukaryota > Metazoa > Arthropoda > Arachnida > Araneae > Linyphiidae > Oedothorax > Oedothorax gibbosus. Next base: position 357,177 of record CM033280.1, on the reverse strand, counting down.
TTTAAAAAAGCCTTACTTTTCACACTAATTGCATAAATAACTATTTCTTGTAGCTTAATCGTAATATTGAGATTTTACAACAACAGCCAAGGCCATTAAACTAAATACTGAAGTTGCTACCTGCCACGGCAGTTAATTATAAAGTTATATATTTTTTTTTTAGAGAAAAATATCATTAAGTATACTTGAAACATAACCCGTTACATAGAAATATTCGGTAAAGTACATCCTTTACAATTTACTACTTATTCACTGTCCCTAATAACTTCATAAAAATAACTTATCAACCAGTACATTAATTTTCTTTTGATACACCAGTACATTTAACTTCTAATAAAATAACCGTAACCGGAGCAAGCTTACACAAAAGCACGTATATTATTCTTTTCTAACCCTTTTTCATTAGGGGTATCAAACACGTTTCTTTGTAAAAGGAGTTAGTCTGAGTAACTATTTGTTTTTAGTAAATGTGATTGGTTCGGGTTGGGTTAAAATATCGTCACTCGAGAGCTACACGAGGGATATTAGCGACGGGCATCGAAATTTAGAACCTCAGTCCATTGACGAGCTGACACTTGAATAGGCACCCAACGCAGCATTAAAGGGCCGCATCGTACTTGGCATCAGAACTGTGGAGAATATTTAACGTGCATTCTCTTTACACGCATAAGTGTCGAAAACCGATCGGGGGAATTTGAAATGCTACTACAGGGCTCTCGCAAAATTTATAGGTATCAAAACTCTAGAACAGGTAAGCCAAACAGGTTGTACTTCACATCACCATTCCTATTTTTCATTAAATAACAAAAAACTACACTTCCTTCCTTAATGATGGTAAAAAAGTAACGGGAAACAATTTCCAACTCTAATGAGTAAAATGAGTATTTAATGACCAAAAAGATCCCGGGTTTTTGTGTGCCCGAAACTAAAAAGAAGACATTACCCCTTATTCCCGTTTAGGAATGCCCCTCACGTAGACCCGGGTAAAGCTGAAGCAACGTTTCACACGGAGCGGTTCCGGTGAAATGTAAATTACTTGCGGTGCCAATGTTAGTCTTGGCGAGCGTTCACATGTTACGGAAGAAAATATAGGGGCTGGGGAGCCCAGTCGGTTAGGCGCTCGCCCAGCATGCGAAAGGTCTCAGGTTCGGGTCTGGGCATCGCCAAAATAACTGCCGACCTATAGACCGCCCGTGCAGCTAAAATGTCCGACGAATAATATCACTAAATTAAGGTTTAAACTCTCATTATATTCAATGTATTATGAATTAATATTTTTCTATCAGTCCAAATACTTTATACAAATATAAAACCAAAAATTGAAGCTCTGTTCAAAGCATTGCAGTTTCCCGAATTATTACTCATAGAACGCTAAGTACAATTCCCTACAGCTTTTACGACATGAATGATGTAGTTCACATTGTAACAGCTGTTTACTAGCAGTTGTGTGCAATAAACATGTCATATTCCTTTCTTCTATAGATGCACGTGTGTGGGGGGGGTGTAGCTCAGTGGTAGAGCGTTCGCTTTGCATGTGAAAGGCCCTGGGTTCGATCCCCAGCACCTCCATTTTGGTTAGGTTAGGTTAGTTTTGAATTATCGTCGCACTAGAGCTACACGAGGGCTATTGGCGACGGGGGCGTCGTATTTTAGAACCACAGTCAAGTGACAAGCCGACACCTGAGTAGGCACCCAACGCAACCGTTAAGAGCGACATCGTACGCAGCGTTGGGACTTTGAAGGATATTTAACGTGCACTCCCGACACACGGGGTATTATTCGTCGGACATTTTTGGCTGCACGGACCCTTTATAGGTCGGCAGTTATTTTGGCGATGCCCGGACCCGAACCTGGGAGCTTCCGCATGCTAGGCGAATGCCTAACCGACTCCCCAGCCCCATCTCTATTTTGGATTTTTAATCTTTAGTAGCATTTAGGTTAGATCAAAATTATAAATGAAGTCGGATACATAAGTTTGCCGAATTTTTTTCTTCAAAATATTTGGTTATAAAATACAATTAGTTTTTAATAGTTTTTCTCGACATTTTTAATGGTTAGATGTAAAAATGTGTTTAAGAGAACTTCTTACCACAATATTTTTTCTAAATATTTTAATAAAAGACGCGTGTATGGATATTTTAACATATTCCCCTTTAAACATATAGTGGTCCACATGCTACATTCCCTGGACAAATTATTAGACGCACTGTATTTTTTAGTAATGATGAAAACATACCAAAGAATGCCATATATCATTAAAAAATATGTCGATATATGTATTAAGTATAGCAGATAGTATTTTCTATTCAATAGCTTAAGTTTAGGAACACAAATGTCCTTCTAAAGGTATTTTGTTCATCATTGATAGATACATGAAATCTGGCAGTGCGTCTAATAATTTGTCCAGGGACTGTATTTTACTTTTGTATGTTCACGACTTTTAATCGATTATTTTTGTTGTTTTGTTTGAAATATTTTTTATTTATATAAAAATATTTCCAGGCATAATAGTTGTTCTGGAAAGTGAAGTTTTAAAGGATGAAATCTGTTTTTTGAAATACTGCCATTTGAAGCTGGCAAACAGTGATATTCAAGTTAACTATCATCCTTACACACAACCGCTTCATATTCAAATGTGTATCACAAGTTTTCATCAATATACAATTAAGTGATAAAGAGTTCGAATGAAAACTAAATATTTTGAAGATTCGCTGTGTCCCTTGTCCCCTCAAATTTTTTTTTCAATTATGAAAATAACAAGTAGGTTTGTAACAGAATCTGTCACTTAACCCGCTTCCACACAACAGCTGTGTTTAACAGGTAAAAAGGCGACAAACACAGCATTGATATCCTATATTAAACATTTACATGCTAAATTTGGCTAGTTTCATTTATTTTATTTCGAACATTCAATCATTATTACTTATCGTTTGCAAAAATTAATTTATATTTCAAAGATTAAATATGTAATATTCCTCGCTTTTAAATAGAATGAAAACATTTCATATCAACGTACAAAGAATCTCGTAGTGATATATATTTGACGTCATTTCAAACGGATCGATGCCGCAAAAATAAATTTATTTTAATTTATTGTTTAAAAGAATTCAAGTTTCTCGAGTGATTGTTGCGAATGACCATGGTGATTTAATTGTAATAAAAATGGCTTCCTATGCTTTTTAAATGAGCATTAAATGTAAGTACTTCGACATAATGTAAGTACTTCGAATTCGAATTCTTCCCTGAAATTTTCAATGTATTCTAATTTCGATGCGCTGAATTTTTTGACGTATCACACTTGTCCGTAGCATTTGTAGTTTGGGCTACGAAAGTGGGTGACGGACAGACAGACGGACTGAACGATTATAATACCATCCACTTTTTACGTTATAAACGTAGTGTGGAAGCTAAAATATAAAGCAATTTTAAAGGTTTACGTTCATAAGCTGTCAATTTTTGTGAACAGATATTTTTGCTTTAAATTTACCATACGGTAGTTATTCATAAAAAGATGTTTCGGAAGATAATACTAACAAATCGTTCTTTTGGCAATGCTACCGCCCACAACAAATCCCGACACCAATTTACCAGTTTCCTTTACTGCTTTAACACACCTTATTATGTCCCACGTGCCCCGTAATAAACTATGTCCGGAAAACAACGGCACAGGTGCAACCAATAAAGCAGCCATCTTTTAGGTTCATAGAATCGTGCCGAGGAATAGGCTAGTTTTAGTTATAGGTTACATAATGCTGCTGTTATTTACTGGAGGAGTTTTCTTTATATAAGTTGGTAGTATATTAGGTATTATTTTTTTTAATTATAAGATGATGAGTTATAATTTTTTTTGCAAGTAATTGCCTTTAAAATCAAAATAGTTCATAATTTTTTTTACAAAGTTACTATTTTTTCCCTTCTGCATAATGCATAAAATAAATTCAATACCATTTATTTGTTATATTAACCCTTTGAGGGATTTAGACGTATAAAAACGTACACTGTTAAAAATTTGGTGCTAGGTTTCACCATGATATTGGTTCCTAGTAGACGGCTGTGTGGTGAAATGTTTCACCTTTTTTTCGGTGTTTGGTTGAACCATTTTTCTGGATTTGGAAACAAAAACCTGAGAAATGGTTCAACCCAATACCAAAAATATGGTGGAACGTTTCACCATTCAGCCGTTGCAGCTACTAGGAACCAATATCATGGTGAAACCAAGCACAAAATTTTTAACAGTGTATTGTTAATATTTATGTCTTTAAATTTATTATCTTTTGCGTATGTTTGTTAACTTATAATGTGTCTTTTAATTATAATTAATTAGTCACATATACGGTTTTTTTTAACCCTCTTGTGACAAAAAAAATTATGCTTGTAATGTTTGTTTTATGTTAATGAAGTGTTTGTTTAAAATGTCACGAACCCGTTTTCCAGTGCAACACACATAATGTTTGAAAATTTATGAATTTCTTCATTCTACTAAATTTTAGTATGTGAAGTATGAAGGAGTCCTTTATAATCATTTACAACAGAAATGATTTTTTTTTAAATAGAAATAAAATTCTATTAGAAATTTTAAGTTTAATATTATGGAGAGAAAACAAGTTTACACTTCGCCGATTGGCTTATCCCACAGAATGTTAAATTACAATAAAATTGTTCAATAAACTCTTTAACGATGTAAATAGACTGATTTCGCATTTAAAAAGCCCTTACATTATCGATAACTAATAAACCATAACTGATTTATAATGTAATTTACTTTTTAACCCCAATGCCATAAGTTTCTCATTCAAAAAACTAGTATGAAAATAACATGATAGTATTATCTTCCTTATCCCTGGTGTTAAATAGGTGCGCTCTCTGTCTATTGTTCTTAAGGAATTACGTAATATGGCACCTTAAAATATGAAAGTAGAAGGGGGATTGAAAACTTCCGTTCTAAAGATGGGGGGGGGGGGGTAAGTTTTGCAAAAGCACGTTCTAGTCTATTAGGAAGGGGAAGTGCAAATAACCCAGGCTTTGTTGCTGAGAGTTTATGATGACGTTTGAAAGTGGGCCAGAAGTTTGGGGTGGGTTAGAGGGTTTGTTGAGTTTCGGGATGTAGTACGTATAGGGCATTGAGCAGAAGGGAAACTGGAGTGAGGTGTCAGCGAGCCGAAAACCCACTCATACCCTTTTGAGCGAACAGGGCAGAAAAGGACTATTTTCCTTACACTTGTATGCAATGCTTGTATGAGACCCCTCTATCATATTGACTTGAATTCCTAAATGTATTTTAACCTTTTTAGTTCGAAAGAAATTAACTTTCTTTAACTTTAAATTCCAACTTTTTAAAGAAATAACCATGTGGATGACTAACTGAGAACCAGCGAAGGCGAACCCAATAGCGAAATAGGCAAGTTTCTAGGTTTTCTGCCCGGGTTCGTTTCTGCTGCAGTGCCGTGTATTCCCCCGCGTCTCGTTATTGGACCGGCTCGTTTGCTGCCCTGTCCAGTGAATCACACACCTCACTCCACTTTTCTTCCAGCTCAATGGTTTGTTGAGTTTCGGGATGTAAGGAGCTTAGAGGTGTGCTCTTGTGTTATGTTGGTGGGAGTAACGTCACACTAGAGTAAAATGAGGGTTATTTATTGGCGAAAAAGCATCGTAGCTTTAAAATCATTGTGACAAAACCAACTACTGAGTTTAATGATTGTCGCACTATGAGATAAACAAGTAGGTTTGTAACAGAATCTGTCACTTAACCCGCTTCCACACATTTGTGTTTAACAGGAATAAACGCGCCAAACACAACATTAATTCTATATTAAACATTTACACGCCAAATTTGGCTAGTTTCATTTATTTTATTTCGAAAATTCAATAATTATTACTTATCGTTTGCAAAAATTAATTTATATTTCAAAGAATAAATATGTAATATTCCTCGCACATTCCTGCACATTTTTATACCAAGTTAAAATTTTCTATGCATCTTTCTTCATACATATATAATGAACCACCAAAAGAACTCTATTGTGATATTACAACAATCCAAACTGAATTATATCACATAAATAAATATTTTTTTTTTCAAATAAAATTTCTCGTACGTTTAACGAAATGGCAACAGTAAAAAATATTGAATAAAAATGGAATTTGCATGTTATTTCAATATAGATTAAATTTTTAGTTATTTAAATTTTAAATAAACTTCTAATTTAAATTTTTTAATGAAATTTGGAATGTAGCCTAATCTGACTTTTTGCTTCAAAATGACGTATCCCACTTGTCTGTGGGACTTGTGGTTCTTTCTGTGAAAGTGGGTGACGGACGGACAGACAGACGGACTGAACGATTATAAAACCTTCCACTTTTTACGTTATAAACGTAGTGTGGAAGCTACAAATGATAGAAAAGAATAAAAGAAAAAGGCATTTCTTTATAATGAGTGTCTCGCACTTGAGTTAAATTATCGTCTAAATAGAGCTATACGAGGGCTATTGGCGACGGGCTTCATAAATTAGAACCACGGTCAAGTGCCGAGCCGATACCTCAGCAGGCACCCATGACAACTTTTTTTAGGTGCGATATCGTACGCAACGTCGGGTTAGGTTAGTTTGAATTATCGTCGCACTAGAGCTACACGAGGGCTATTGGCGACGGGCGCCGTATTTTAGAACCTCAATCAAGTGACGAGCCGACTACCTGAGTATAGGCACCAACCGCAACCGTGAAGGGCGACATCGTACGCAGCGTTAGGACTTTGAAGGATATTCAACGTGCACTCCCGCCACACGGGGTATTATTTGTCGGACATTTTTGGCTGCACGGGCCGTTTATAGCTCGGCAGTTGTTTTGGCGATGCCCGGACCCGAACCTGGGACCAACCGCATGCTAGGCGAATGCCTAACCGACTGGGCTCCCCAGCCCCACGCAACGTCGGGACTTAGGAGCATATTTAACGTGCACTCTATCTCTGGTTATTGTTCAGATTTTTTCGGCCACACAGGCCGTTTATAGGTTGACAGTCCTGCCCAGAGAATAAGGCAATCCTTGACATAACTGTGAAGTCACTGTAGGCGGGGGAGTTCTAGTTGTCTATTAGAGAGGAAGATTATATTGTCGACTGAATTAAAACGCATAATCAATTTAAACGTTGAAAACAAAACATAACATTTTAATTCAATTTAGGTTAAGAAGCTTCAAAATTGAATGAGTATAAAATAATAGTGGTTGGTGCATTAATCTTCATGTTCTGAATAAATTTTATTGTCAATACCTTTTATTACCCAAAATTATTGCATTCGACGGTACCAAAATTAGATACGAAGATTATTGTTGATTGAATAAAAAATATCAGTTTTAACTTTGAAAACAAAATGTCTGAATTCAATAGGTTGCCTTCAATGAATGGTATAAATAATATGATGGTGCATTACCTAAAGGCCTGATTCATTTTAGTTGTCACATGACCGTGGAACCAAAATAACGTTGATCTCAGCGTCCGTAAATCTCGAATCAGTCGTGGTTTGATGTCCAAAACGTGAGGCAATGGCCAATAATTATACCTATTCGAAAGATATAACAGCGGCCTTCGCTCACTACGCATGCGTTAGATGCGTGAATTCTAACCAAAGACGTGAATTCTAACAAACCACCCAAGCGAAGATAAGACGCTGATATCGCCGAGCAGGCCGGTTTTTCACGCCTTGACGTGCGTTTTCAGTCCTTACAAACCAGGGCTTTAATCATAATGTTCTGAATACCTTTTATTGTCATTGTAAATGACACGGAGAGTGAGGTTGTCACGATCACTTTGTGGGGATTGTTATTTGCAATGGAACAGCTGTTTCCCTATTAACACCCTGACATGCATGCATTTCGGCGTAAAACTGTCAATGAAATGTGTGGGGGTGTAGCTCAGTGGTAGAGCGTTCGCTTTGCATGTGAAAGGCCCTGGGTTCGATCCCCAGCACCTCCATTTTCTATTTTTAGGCTTACAGTCCCTGGACAAATTATTAGACGCACTGCAAGATTTCATGTATCAATGATGAACAAAATACTTTAGAAGGACATTTGTGTTCGTAAACTTAAGCTATTGAATAGAAAATACTGTCTGCTATACTTGATACATATATCGACATCTTTTTTTAATGATATGGCATTCTTTGGTATGTTTTCATCATTACTAAAAAAAAATACAGTGCGTCTAATAATTTGTCCAGGGACTATATATACACTGTTAAAAATTATGCACTTTGTTTCACCAAAAATATGGTTACCTAGTAGCTGCAACGGCTGTGTGGTGTAACGTTAAACCATATTTTTGGTATTCGGTTGAACCATTTCTCAGGTTTTTGTTTCCAAATCCAGAAAAATGGTTCAACCAAACACCGAAAAAAAGGTGAAACATTTCACCACACAACCGTTGCAGCTAATAAGAACCAATATCATGGTGAAACCAAGCACAAAATTTTTATCAGTGTAGTAACATTAATTTTTTTTTTTAAATCAGACATGCCAACTCTACGGATTTTACCGGCAATACCGGATTTTTTTTACTATTTTTCAGAATTTCCAAGTAACGTGGGCCAATTGAAGTATTTTCAATGGGGGAAACATTAAACTTTCTCTTGGCGCTGGGAATCCAGAAAATAATTATTACCGAGTTCTATATAGAGAGTTGGTAGGTCGGTTAGTTGAATTAACGTCACACTAGAGCAACAGCTGGTACATCTGAAAATACCATAAGTACAATTCCTTACCGCTTTTATGACATGAATAATGTAGTTTATAGTGTCTCCCTCACCTAACAATCTACTTTTTTTTTATTTTACTTGAATGTAATAATTTAAGACTCACTGTTTCGATAAAATTACGGGGTAGTTCGCAATGCCTGGCATCAAAATCTCAAAATTGTATCCTAATTTAGTGGCGGTCTTTTTTTTTGTGTAACACGTTCCGATTTTAGGGTATCTAAGACGATAACAAAACCTGTTTAGTTTGAATTATCGTCGCACTAGAGCTACACGAGGGCTATTGACGACGGGCGTCGTATTTTAGAACCACAGTCAAGTAACGAGCCGACACCTGAGTAGGCATCCAACGCAACCGTTAAGGGCGACATCGTACGCAGTGTCGGGACTTGGAAGCATATTTAACGTGCACTTCCTCTACACGGGGTATTATTCGTCGGACTTTTTTTTTGGCTGCATGGGCCGTTTATAGGTCGGCAGTTATTTTGGCGATGCCCGGACCCGAACCTGGGACCTTTCACATCCTAGGCGAATGCCTAACCGACTGGGCTCCCCAGCCCCCATAACAAAATTTGTAAAAGGTGCCTTTGTGGCATGATGCCTTAACCTTTCTCGACATAATGGTGCTTTTTTTAACATTAAGAGTTATTTAAATTATGATACATATAGAAAGTAAATAAAATGTTTTACTACAATTAAATTTACTATTCTTACCCTGTAAAGCAAAAATTAGAGCAAAATATACTTTTTCTGTTAAAAAAAACCATACAACATTAGTGGGGCTGGGGAGCCCAGTCGGTTAGGCATTCGCCTAGCATGTGGAAGGTCCCAGGTTCGGGTCCGGGCATCGTCAAAATAACTGCCGACCTATAAATGGCCCGCGCAGCCAAAATGTCCGACGAATAATACCCCGTGTGGAGGGAGTGCACGTTAAATATCCTTCAAAGTCCTAACGCTGCGTACGATGTCGCCCTTCACGGTTGCGTTGGATGCCTACTCAGGTGCCGGCTCGTCACTTGACTGTGGTTCTAAAATACGACGCCTGTCGCCAATAGGCCTCGTGTAGCTCTAGTGCGACGATAATTCAAAACTAAACTAAACCTACAACATTAGTTAACTTTTTACATCAATTATGTAATTTTAAGGAGAATGTTTAGATTTACATTACAAAAGAACAATATTTGTAGCAGCGAAAACTCTTATTTTAAGAAAATATTGATAATAAACTCTTGACAACTAATTAAATCAACACGTCAAAAAAAAACCTTGTCTAACAAAAACAAATCTTATCTTAACCTTTTCACATTTATCATAATAAGGAATACTAAACATTTCTCATCATTTATTTAAAACTTAAATTGCTTCATTACTCAGAGTTTTTTTTTATCGCGTTTCAAATAACAAAGCATCAAAGGTAATTAACGCTTAGATAAGTAGAAGCAATCGTCATGTTAAGAAAAATGCACTCAGTGAATAAGTGAGCTAAGAAATATTTCCTTGAAAGTGGAAGAAATGCTTGATTAGCATAAGGCGGCAATTAAAGGTCGCCCAACGCAACCGCAATTTTTTCAAAAAAATTTTGAATTTGTGTTGAGTTGAATCAACGTCGCACTAGAACTACACGAAGGCTTTTGGCGACTGGCGTTGTTATTTAGAACCACAATCTATAGGAAAGTATCAAATTATAAAATAATTTAACGTCCCGTACTGGAGACTTTGTTTTAGCTCTATAGGTTGTTTATTTATAATTGTTATTGTTTTGAAAACGTGTGCATAAACATTGCTAATACAGAAAACAAGTTTTCAAAGTTTTCTTTTTAAGTAACATTTTTATGAAGTTTATTTAATACTGGTAACAAATCTGCCTATAGACAACAATTCCAATAAGTAAAACTATTGCTTTTAAATCAGCACGATACGGTTTCTTTAAAGTGACCAGACGCACTGTATTGCGCAGTACAGTTCAGTTAGTTATTAGTTTAGTTTTGAATTATCGTCGCACTAGAGCTACACGAGGGCTATTGGCGACGGGCGTCGTAATTTAGAACCGCACTCAAGTGACGAGCCGACACCTGAGTAGGCACCCAACGCAACCGTTAAGGGAGACATCGTACGCAGCGGAAGGATATTTAACGTGCACTCCCTCTACACGGGGTATTATTCGTCGGACATTTTTGGCTGCACGGGCCGTTTACAGGTCGGCAGTTATTTTGGCGATGCCCGGACCCAAACCTGGGACCTCTCGCATGCTAGGCGAATGCCTAACCGACGTTAGTTATTCAACTAGCTACAAAAAAATTGTGCAAGTAGTCTGCATTTTATTTGATCGTTTTTTCAAACAAAACCAACGTAAATAAAGTACGATTTATGAAAATTTAATTTTGGTTTCATAGTCGAAAAGTCAATTACTGAAACAAATCTGGCCCGGCTAAGTTTCTTAAGGGGGACCAGAACCCCAAACATTTTCAAAAATGACATTTTAATGTTTTTATTGTTTCTTAAAATATGAAATCTTAACTTTTCAACGATATCTTACATTAAAAGTTTCGAGTACTGGAAGTATTTTTAATATTTTTTTAACAAACGTTGTTTAGGTAAAATTCAGTCATGTTTTATAGGTAAGAAACCACTATTGTTTACTTTAAACGGTTATATCTTCAAAACTTACTTTTTCAATGTTACTGTACCTTTTTTTCAAAATCTACTGTAAGTATCAGCCTGAAATTTTTTATACGTGTTTAAGACTTGTTTCTAAAAACCTCTGGAGGGAATTGACTATAAATATCTTACTTTTTTTTTCTTTTTAATATTATTGATGTTTTTTAGTTAAAAAAATATGTAGTTTCACTTAAAAAATTATAATTTAAAAACTAAACAAAATTTTTAAAAATGCCTCCATTAAAGTATAGTTAAACATCCATTTAACAACTAGTAAAAATTTCATTAAAAAGTATCCAATAGATTCTGAGAAAAATGTACATAAAAAAGGTCATTTTAACATGGGCTTCAAAGGAGGGCTCCGGTTCCCTTTAATCTAAATAAAAAACGTTTTTTTTTGGACAAAATTAAAAAAAAAAGATTTCAAAAACTTGCTACGTAGCTAGGAAATAAGTTTGACGTATCACAACACGTTTAGGATTTTTTAAAAAGAATATTATATTTTAAGTCCTCATTGCAGAAACTGCATTTTAAAATGACTTGCTTCATTATTACTCTATTTCCTTCAAATCCCACAATTTCCGGTTGAGTCTTTCATTACGCATAATCAGAATCAAATGACGCACCTTAAAATAAAAACATAAGATAAAAGCCGGGATAAAAAGGGAAACGGCCAAGAGTTTTCTTTGATTTTTTTTTATAATGTTACATTTCTGTTTGATGTTCTTTTTTTCCTGTTCACGAGTATACTCGGGTGTTAGAAATGACCTGTCATTAGAAACGTAAAACTGAGATTTTTTTTTATTATTTCAGGTCTAATGAGTTTTTTTTAGGTGGTGATCTTTACGTGATTAATTACGCGGGGCTTTTGTGCAGCCGGATCTTCTTTGAGAAGGGGAGCAATTAAAAAAAAAAATTGCGATTTGCGAATGACCGAAATTTTTTTAAAAAAGTTTAGTATTTAATTGAGTTTAGTTTGAATTATCGTCGCACTAGAGCTACACGAGGGCTATTGGCGACGGGCGTCGTATTTTAGAACCACAGTCAAGTGACGAGCCGACACCTGAGTAGGCACCCAACGCAACCGTGAAGGGCGACATCCTACGCAGCGTTAGGACTTTGAAGGATATTTAACGTGCACCCCGCCACACGGGGTATTATTCGTCGGACATTGATGGCTGCACGGGCCGTTTATAGGTCGACAGTTACTTTGGCGATGCCCGGACCCGAACCTGGGACCTTCCGCATGCTGGCGAATGCCTAACCGACTGGGCTCCCCAGCCCGAGTTTAGTATTTTAAGTATAAATTGTAGCTTTGGTTTAATATGGAGAGGAAATATAACAGATACTGGAAAAAAAACGATGTAAAGTTATCCAAATTACTAAATGAAATCTCCTAAAATTAAGTGCATTTCAAACACAATTAAATATAACTTCAAATTTTATAGAATAGAATATTAAAAATTTTAAAACTAATTATCTTAAAAAGAACATGCAAGTCTGCGTATCATAAATTCCAATAAGTAAAAATACTGTTTTTCAATTAACTCACTATAGTTTCTTGATACAAATTAACAATGCTTTTTGGATATAATTAAAAGATTTTAAAAACTAATTCAATTACCTAAAAATTAAATATAACGTATCTAAAGTATTGCGTTGGGGTCGAGAATCGGATATGGAGGGATCCTTCTTATTTTGGAGGGTGCTATTCTAAAAAAAAATAATTTTCGAAAATAGGTTTGCTTGTCTGCCTGTAGAACTTTTTTGGTTTTATAGGTATTGAAATTACCTTATAATAATACCTATAATAATGTATACAATTAATTTACATTTATATGTGGCTAATGTCGTGTAACTGTAGTGTAAGTCACAATTTAAGAGAGAAGCTTTATAAGTTTAAAAAATAAATTAAATTAAGTAAAGCAAGTTATTTAGTTTTAATAAGTGTAGATCAGCTATACTACTATTTTTTTCATTCAATGTTAAAAGTTGTAGTGAAAATCACTTTTTCTAAACGTGGCCTACACTACAAAAAAGATAATAATTTTGCATGGAATTAGCCATGTATTGATTTATTCAGTTTTAATTGTGAAAGTTATGAGGTGTTACACGTTCCTAGTTTTAGAACCGAAATGAGTCCTCAAAACAGGGTTTCGATATTACACTCTTAAAACAAACGAGCGGTTTTAACTCAGTCTGAGTTAATCTCCACTCTTTTCCGTGCCGAAAATGCACTTCCCCTATAGGAATGGATTTCACTCTTTATTTTTAAGAGTGTAGAAACTCTTAAATTAATGAGCCAGCCCAAGAAAGGGAAATAAACTAGACGCATTTAAAATTTTAATACTTGCAATGGTTTTAATATCCGTTAAAATTACAACGATGGTAAAATTTCAATCTCCAGAACACAAACTTTCAATTATCAGAGATCAACCGTGACAAGATATAAGTTTCGTTGTCTCGCCATAAACTTATGAATGAATCCCTTTTACTACGTCTTCTACACATAGTTGGCCACGTCATCGTCACGATTTTATGAATGAATAAATTGTTCTTGCGGGCCTTTTTAAGAAGTTGTTGATGTTCCGTGTTAAGGGGCCTTTTGATGAAGAAGAAAGCGTGTTACTATGTAATTGAATCTCTACATGGAAAACCAGGGGCGTGAAACACCACGCGACTTTCAATTTACCGCTTCATAATAGAGGATTTATACGCTAGAATTCCGCTTGAAGATTTGTACAAGAAGGTTTTCTTGTTTCAGCAAATAACTGAAACCTAAATGGGGCTGAGGATCCCAGTCGGTTAGGCATTCGCCTAGCATGCAGAAGGTCCCAGGTTCGGGTCCGGGCATCGCCCAAATAACTGCCGACCTATAAAAGGCCCGTGCAGCCAAAAATGTCTGACGAATAATACCCCGTGTGGCGGGAGTGCACGTTAAATATCCTTCAAAGTCCTAACGCTGCGTACGACGTTACCCTTAACGGTTGCGTTGGGTGCCTACTCAGGTGTCGGCTCGTCCCTTGACTGTGGTTCTAAAATACGACGCCCGTCGCTAATAGCCCTCGTGTAGCTCTAGTGCGACGATAATTCAAACTAACCTAACCTGAAACCTAAATAGTTCAATGGCAGCGAATTTTTGCGCATGCACGATTTTCTCGAAAACCTCCTTATGAAGTTTGCCAAGTACTAGTATATAGCTCTTTTACTTAGAGCTGCGGATTTGTTTCAGACCTACTGACCAATGTTAAAAAAAATGCAATGCTAAGTCGACATCGTTGCCAAATTTTTTTAAAAATATTATTATTTTTTATATTCCTGCGCTAATAGATAAAAACATTTTTTCATTAATGTACACTCTTAAAACAAACGAGCGAACTCTGAGTTAATTTCCACTCCTTTCCGTGCAGAAAATAAATGCACTTCCCCTATAGGAGTAGATTTCACTCTTTTTGCGGAGTGGGTAAAAGAAATAAAAACAATCTACGTCCTACACTCTTAAAACGAGCGGTTTTTACTCAGTCTGAGTTAATTTCCACTCCTTTCCGTGCAGAAAATAAATGCACTTCCCCTATAGGAGTGGATTTCACTCTTTTTGCGGAGTGGGTAAAAGAAATAAAATTAATCTACGTCCTACACTCTCAAAACGAACGGTTTTAACTCAGTCCGAGTTAATTTCCACTCCTTTCCGTGCCGAAAATGCACTTCCCCTATAGGAGTGGATTTCACTCTTTTGTTTTAAGAGTGTATGATCATCAATGATCGAGATATATTTTTGTAAAGTAAAAATGAAAATATCATTCACTTGAGGGTTAATTGAATGGAAGAAGGATCAGTTTTCAGTATACAGAGCGATCCCCCCCCCCCCACCAGTAGTGTTTTTATTAATTATGAATGAAATGTGTGCTTTTAAAGTTAGCTTAAACCAAGAACCGACTGTATCATGGAGCCTGCCAACTATGCCACTCACAGCTCAAAACCATTTGATACCAGGCTCGTTGTTCACATGAAAAACCATTTAAAACCCGCCTTCTCCCCCCTCCCCTTACAAATGACCTGAAGAGCCCTGAGCACTCAACAACACAACAGAGCACCAAAACAAAGAGAACAGCGGAGTGCAGATGTAAAAGCAAAGAACACTATTGTATTTTGTACTTCTTTCACCAATAACGACGACGCGTCAGAAAACTGGCCACGTGAAAATAAGCTTTCAGTTTGTGTTAACTAGAGAGTTAACGGACTAGAGAGTTAACGGACTAGAGAGTTAACGGACTAGAGAGTTAACGGACTAGAGAGTTAACGGACTAGAGAGTTAACGGACTAGAGAGTTAACGGACTAGAGAGTTAACGGACTAGAGAGTTAACGGACTAGAGAGTTAACGGACTAGAGAGTTAACGGACTAGAGAGTTAACGGACTAGAGAGTTAACGGACTAGAGAGTTAACGGACTAGAGAGTTAACGGACTAGAGAGTTAACGGACTAGAGAGTTAACGGACTAAGAGTTACGGACTAAGAGTTACGGACTAAGAGTTACGGACTTCAAATGTGGTACACGAGTAAGCTATTATTAGTATATTACTACCGACAACTACTATCATTATTTAGCTTATAGGGTGTAATGGACCTATAAATGTGTATTGATTTTTTTGAGTGGTAATTTGAAAGTAGTAGTGTAACACACCTCTAGTTTCCCAAAGAAAACTGTCAAAAACTATAGCCCAAAACAAACCAAAAGCAACAATAAAAGTTACCTTCCAGAAGCGTTTTCCCTAAAGTACCAATTTTCACATATTGACCCCTAAACCATTTGAAATTAAAAATCAACCCCCAGATTTCCCAAAGCAAACCTCCCGAAAACTATTCTCCAAAACAAACCCAAAAGGCAGGAGAATGAAAAAATAAAACCCCAAAAAAAGTTCACCCTACAGGGGCGTTTTCCCTGCAGCGTTGCACAGCTGTGCGGGGAAGCGAACTGACAGGGGTGGTGAATCAGCAAAGGGCCACGCTCGGCTGGGATCGGTCATAATTGGCGACAACACGAGTTTGATGCTCCGGACACGTGCTCGGATGGAAAGCGGGATTTACAGGGGGATTATCGGCGTACGTGCGAGATATGGGATTATTAATTGGGCGTGCTTCATTAGATAAGATTCGAAGTGTGAACTACAGTTTAGATTAAACCGTAGGCAGGTTAAATCCAGGCCAGAGTGCGAGAAATTAAATTTTTTAATAAAAAAAAACACTTTTCAAAAATAGTTATTTATGCAACTAGTGTGAAAAGTAAGGCTTTTTTTTTAAGAGCGATTGTCAGTTCCATAGAGCTAATGCATTAGTTTTGGAATCACAACTTTCGCAGAATTATTGAATTGCACTGTTAGCCCTTTTTTCAAAGGTATGGGAATCAACATAACATCGAAATGAAATGAATTTGAAACAAAAATGTTATCTAGTTATTTAATTATAAATTAAAATGCTAAAAATATACAGCAGATGGCGACACTATTTTAAAACTTTATAAATTAATAATTAAATAACCGGATGTTATTTTCATTTCAATTTTGTTTTAAATTGATGTTATGATGATTGTCATACCTGGGGGGGGGGGTGAAAATGGGACAACATGGTAAACCAATACTTCTGCGGAAGTTGTGATTTCAAAACTAATGCATTAGCTCTATGGGACTGACAGTCCCTTTTAAAGTACGGTCGTTTACGTTTTGTTTCCTTGAATCCGCTTATAAGCGAAATAAGACGCCAAATAAAGAATCACGTTCAAATAAAGAATTTTACACCAATCACAAAGCCGCCGAATAAAATATCACGCTCCAATAAAGAATTTTACACCAATCAGATGCTCTTATTTACTTTGTCGCACTAGTGCGTTAAAGTGACTTTAAAACACGATTTCCTTAAAAGCAACACTTTTGCCACGATTATTGATTTGAAAAAGTTAGTTTTTTTGCACGATATTATAAAAAATAATTTGTTGGTTAAGTTTATTGAATGTTATGTTCTTTGTAAATAAAACAGTTTAAAATTTTTAACCGACAGTTAAAAGTACTGGATTTAATTTTTTGAGGGGTAACACGTCCCCTCAAAAAATTATGCTGAATTACATTTATGTTCATAAAAGGTCGCTCTGGAGCTACGGTTTTATTAATCTAACATTTATTTATTAAGAACGCGAATTAGCATATCTCAAATGTATTGCATCTGGTTAATTTTTTTTGAAGTAACTATCAACGTAAAAATAACTATTCGTCATATGTAACCAATAAACTGCGGTTGCTTTTATGATTTTAAAACAGAAAAGTTGTTGAAATTTTATTTATTCAATAAAGTGTTAGGCACGGAACTTGAACAATTACTTTATATAAACTTCGAAATGTATTTCATAAACAAATGCAGTTTCTTTAGCAATCACGTATTGAACATAGGCATTAAAGGTATTTTCGTTTAAATGGAGGAAAGACAGTTACTATTTTTTACCGATAATATTGATGCAACAAATTGAACTTAATTATGAAACTTACCCAAAACATCTAGCAAGAATAAAAAAGTTCTCTTACCTGTAAGAAAGAAAAGAATAAATACATTTTCGAGAATATTAATTTAATGGCATAAAAATACAATTTAACTTTAAAAATATAAGTAACATAATAAAAATATTAACAATATTTTGCTAGTATCACTAGCTCGTGAATTTTAACTTTTTTTTAAACTGTTCATTAAACTGCAAATACTTTTTTTCAATGTATATTTGAACACTTTTTACAAAAATGTTTTTTTTTTACCATGTACAGATTTTGGAAAATTTGAATTTCTTTAAAATTGAGAAATCTCAATTATAAATTCTGTAAAACATTTCCACTAAATCCCAAGCGTTTTTAAAATGATTTCAAAGCCTACAATATATTGAAACTGCACTCAATTGGGTAGACACAATACTTTTAAAAAATGACAACGCTGTAAAAAAAACTAAAATTGGCAAAAATATTGAAAAAAAAATCGTTTCATGTTTTTTCTATTTAAATTTAAATCGCAGACATTTTGTATCAGTTACATTTTCCATCTGGTATTAATGAGAATAAAAATAATCCGAATTTCGAAGCATGAAAAAAAATATTTATGCATCCTTTATGCACATGTTTAAGTTTTGGTAATTACTACTGTATTCATGACCGCATGTTTACGCATACTTTACGGCACTTATTTACTTTACAGCACTAGTGCCGAAAGTAGTACTTTCTTCACTTGTGCTGTAAAGTAAATAAGAGTATCTGATTGGTAGAAAACAAAATGTCATGAATATCTCCATGGAAACTAAATGATGTCATGAAACTCACTTATTTCTATTGGTTCATTACTTTTGCATTTTATAATATATCCATGGAAACTACAAGTACTACAAAAATTATTAAAGGAAATTAAATGAGACAAAAGTAAGAACACTAATTTCACGCCAAACAATACTTTTATTTAACATGCATATTTATAGTAACATTTGATTCAAAATAGAAAATTCTTTTAGAACTTTTCTTTTACTACTTTGCATTTCGAATATCGCCATCGAAACTAAATGATGTCATGAAAATCACTCATTAGTAGAAATACTTTTTTGCACGTTATTATAAAAAATATTGTAAGCAAGCACGTGCCAAATAATACTTGATTAAGCTCTTGTCATTATTTCACTCGACCAACGGTCTCGTGAAATAAAATCCACTCGCTTAATAAAGTATTATTTTCGGCCCTAGTTGCTTAAATAACTATTATGCATCCTTTATCTATGTTTAAGTTTTGGTAATTGTTATTCATGACCCGTCTACATAGAAATACCAACAGGAAATTGGTTAGTGTAGCAGTACTTATGATAAGTACTACTTGTATATATAATTTTGCTTTAAAGTAAATAAATAGGATATTTTAGACAAAAAGAAATCGAAATTGTGTAGTTCAAAACTATTTGCAGACTTAAATAAATGAAAATCCAACGTTCGAGGTTTTATACTGTGTTGAAGTACCGTGGACGAGTAATTAAAGTTTAAATGGTGTAATATGTTTAAAAAACACACACTGTTTAGGGAGATTGGAGACCCTTAAATAGAAATTTTGGGTCCTTAGTATACTAGGCCTCATATTATTAGAACAAAATGTTTCAAAAAATTGTTAAGTCTCAAAAATTGCAAAAACGAGTCGTAAAATCAGATTTCATTTATTTCAAGTTCAGCTCATTTGTAACATTACTTTTTCCGAATTAATATCCAAAATTACATAATAATTATTCAGTTCACAGATTCTCGCAGGCTGGCATATTTTATGAAATTAAAAATGTCGGGCAATCATGTATTACAAGCGCTTATACAAACTAACTAATTTATCAACATTTTAAGAAAACTTTGTCACAAATCTTTCAGAAACGATAAATCATGAATTTTGGCTGGATATCAAGACGACCCCTTTCTAAACCTTTCCGCACTTTTATATTGTGGAGTTAAATTATGAATATTAATACTCGATGGCGTGAAGAAAATATAAAATAAATAAACCTTGTTCCCAGATTTGTAAAGAGCGGACGCTAAACATATGCGCATAATTTAAATGCATCCCTAAATGTTAAAAAAGCGCCAAGTCCACAGGAAAATTTCCACGCCAGCTTTTTTTTACTAAAATAATAAAAGCAAAGAGCTTAGTGGGAAAATCTCCTGAGGACTTAAGCCCGTTTATTGTTTAGCGATTTAAATCTTTTCGAAAATAACTTCGTCGAGATTCTTTTGCCACTTACTGATGCAAATTCGCAACTTTCATTCAATTTAGGTGAAACTTTGAGAGAGAAAAAAAATCGAGTTTATTTGTAAGCGAATAAAAGGAAAAGGGGTAAGGGTGAAGATACAGTTTCTTTCGAAATGCCTAGTTAAATTTGGAAGACTTATTTTAATAATGTAAGCTACTTTTGGTAACTTAATACATTTTAGTTATCGGGACTTTTTGTTTACTCTTTGCTTCTTGAACTTTTATGTAAAAGGTATTACTTTGTCTTTTTTAAAAAAATGCGTTTGATAGTATATTTTATATTTATTTCCTTCACGATTGGACCGCTTTAGGGTAACGTTAATAACTTCCGTATAGTTTTAGCTTCCACAATACGTTTATAACGTAAAAAGTGGAAGGTATTATAATCGATCAGTTCGTCTGTCTGTCCGTCACCCTCTTTCATAGCCCAAACTACAAATGCTACGGACAAGTGTGATACGTCAAAAAAAATTCAGCGCATCGAAATTAGAATACATTGAAAATTTCAGAAATAAATTCGAATTCGAAGTACTTTAATTATTTTAAAAACTGCATAATTTAATGCTCATTTAAAAAGCAGAGTAAGCCATTTTTATTAGAATTAAATCTTCATTGCCATTCGTAACAATCGCCCGAGAAACTTTATTTCTTTTAGACAATAAATTAAAATAAATTTATTTTTGCGACGTTGATCCGTTTGAAATGACGTCAAAAATATTTCACTACGAGATTGTTTGTATATTGATATGAAATATTTTCATTCTACTATTTTAGAGCGAAGAATATTACATATCTATTCTTTGAAATATAAATTAATTTTTGCAAACGATAAGTAATAATTATTGAATTTTCGAAATAAAATAAATGAAACTAGCCAAATTTAGCTTGTAAATGTTTAATATATAATATCAATGCTGTGTTTGTCGCTTTTTTACCTGTTAAACACAACTGTTGTGTGGAAGCGGGTTAAGTGACAGATTCTGTTACAAACCTACTTGTTTATTCATATTTATAAACGATTCTTTCAATGATATTTCATGAAGATGGAAAATCTCGAATTTTTAATTTTTTGGTGAAAATTTAGCATTATTTCAACTATTAATAAAGCACTGAGACAAGATTTTCATAAAATAAAATATAATAGATAAATGTTTGTGCAATAACATTATTTTAAAAAACAAATTTTTTATCTTTTAAGAATATAACTTTTAAAGTATTAAAAAAAAACCCAAATATTTTAAAATGAAAAAAATTTCTTCGATAATTTTTTACTGGAAACTACGGAAGATTTTAACGTCAATAAAGAACCGAGTAAAGATTTTCAAAATAAAGATTGAAATATAAAAAAAAAATGTAAAGCAACATCAATATATCGAATCATAAGTACGCTTTTTTTCCCACAATACCTTTCCTTATCCATTAAAAAAAATCTTTATAGCTCGAATTACTATTTATAACTTGCATTACATTTTTTTAAAGATTGCATAATCTTATTTAAATAAAATAAACTCCGAAATCAAAAGAAATACTCTCCACCTAAGTCATTAAAACAACTTCCCCCAAAAGAAAATGTCTTAAAAACAAATTCTTAAGAAAATCAATAAGTCACGTTTGGAGAAACAGATCTAAAGACGTTTAAAACCTCTTGAAAAATAAAGCAACTTACTCCAACGTTAATGGAAAACCAGCTGGAAACAAAGTACAAAATATCCTTTCATCTATAACTGGAACTTTGGTGTTATTTATTGAGTAAAGATGCCGTTTTCCCTGTTATTTTGTTAATATTTTTAGATTACAATACACAGAAAATAGCTGCTCTTTTCTTTTTATTAGGGGGACTCTTTGATATTGTCGAAAAAAATGTTTTAGAAATCAAGGTTTTGGTAACTAATTAATATCAGACAATTAAACATCAAAAGAAGAAACTTTTTGTGTTCTCTTTATTAAATTCGACTTAAACACTGCGGGTAACAATGTACGCCGCAGGTCCGGGGATCGAATCCCTGATTCGGCGAGGTTGACCCATCCTTTTATACCTTAAGTGCGTCGATAAAATGGGTACCAAGCATGATTGGGAACTAAACACTGGGGGTTCCGCGTGAGGCTGACCACCTAACCGGGACATATGCCTAGCACCCCAGAGCCCTAGGTCACGAAAGCTTTTTATTTGTAAATATACGTAATTATTATAATAACTCCAAAAGAAGCATACAAAATGTGCCGAGAATCAGTGCCGCGCTATTTAATTTCCATATGCAAAACTATATAAGTTATTTAGTAATTACACAGATTACATTAGTAATAGAATTTAAATTTTATAAAATAAAATGGAATATATGGAATAATATGGAATTACGAATTGGAAATTACACATACACTGTTAAACATTTTGGTGCAAGATTTCACCGTAATCTTAGAACTTTCTAACCGCCACCACTACTTGGAGCATGAATTCCCCAATTTTGTGTGTTAAAACATAATTTTGATACATCGTAAAAGTGGTAAATCCACGCTACAAATAATGGTGGCAACTAGAAAGTGCCATGTTTAGTTTAGTTTTGAATTATCGTCGCACTAGAGCTACACGAGGGCTATTGGCGACGGGTGTCGTATTTTAGAACCACAGTCGAGTGACGAGCCGACACCGGAGTAGGCATCCAACGCAATCGTTAAGGGCGACATCCTACGCAGCGTTGGGACTTTGGAGCATATTTAACGTGCACTCCCTCTACACGGGGTATTATTTGTCGGACATTTTTGGCTGCACGGGCCGTTTACAGCTCGGCAGTTGTTTTGGCGATGCCCGGACCCGAACCTGGGACCATCCGCATGCTAGGCGAATGCCTAACCGACTGGGCTCCCCAGCCCCATAGAAAGTGCCAGGATTCCGGTGAAATCTTGTACCAAAGCTTTTAACAGTTGTTTTGTGTCCCCGCTCACAATTTTTTTTTAAAATATTACGAATTTTAGAAGTTTATTTCTTTTGAATGAAAGAACAAGTGAAAAAGCACCAATCAGTACCTATTAAACATCCCCTTAACTGATCCCGGAGCAACTGTATTCAGTGTAAGAGAAACACCATTAAATTCCAAAGCCTTGTGACAACACCAGAAGATTTTCAAAAATGCTATATCTAACGATTTATTTATACACTTTTTCCTCTCGATAAAGCCGTAAAAAAGCAAATGGATTTTTAAAAATAGTATTTTCTTTCATCCTTTTCGAAAACAACTGTTTTTGTTGTGGTTGTGTGGCTTTAACGGTTGTTATTTTTAGGCATTTACTTCTCTTAAAGGGCTTCTTTGAAATGTTCCAAAATGGAATTGCGAGAGAAGAATGTTAAAAAATGGTTTTTGTGGTTGTCGTATATAAACGGATGATGGACTTTGATAAGGATGACATCTGGAAGTGGTTATGACGTTTGTGTTTAAGTTTTTGTTTTGTATTTGTTTTAAAGATATTTGAAAAGGAATTATTAGCGAGGAGACTCAGGTTTCGCTTAAAAAAAGTTTAAATATAAAGAATAGTGAGAAAAAGCTGTCTGTTCAAATCTGTCATTTGTGAATTTTTTTTCTGGTTCTAATTTGTTTGAAATCTTGTCTGAGCATGTGCTCAGAAATATTTTTCTCCTTCTTAATGTTGTTAGTTCCGTTTGTTTGATGAAATGTCGCACTAGGGATTTATACGAGGGATATTTGTGAGGAAATCCTTAGCTTTAAGGGGAAGCATTACCCAAAATTTAGGGCTACTCAGAAAATAATAAAACATTCTTGAATGCTATGATGTTAGGATATTACAAAAAAAAGAAGGAATACTTAAAAATGGTGGAGGTTTATTGAAAATGATATAGTGGTTTGTTAAAATGGCTTTTGAAATTTTATGTTGATTTTTTCAATTTTTAATTTTTTCAGCTTGTGAATAGTTAAAACCCTAAGCTTTTAGGTAAATTAATGTAGAGCTCCAAAACTTTTTTCCTGCGTTGAGACATGTACGATTAACAAAAGTTGAAATGGGATAAGGTCTAGTGTATAGATTTTTTTTTTAAAAATGATGAAATTGAAAATTTATAATTTTTTTATTTTTTGGTCATATTTATACATAAAGCTACATAACTGTTCTTGTTTAACTGAGAGCTCAATATCCATACCAACTTTTATTAATAGATGTTGTGGGAACATTTTGCAAAAAAACCATCAAAAAATTCTTAAAATTGTAGGAGAAGTAGCATTTAAAAAAAAACTTATACGAAAAAAATAAAAATTGAAACATGTTTATTGAATGTTAGTTATTTGTAAAAATAGTTTAATTTGAATGCTAGCGATAAAAATAAAGGATTTAATTTTTTTGGGTACCGCGTCCCCTTAAGAGATGGTGAAGCGACAAGGCCGACAGTTGTGCTTTCACTCAAAGTTAAAGCTAGGCTACACAGACCTCCAATTCCACGCTTACGGGTAAACAAATTAGGTTTATTTTAAGGGGTACGGTACCCAAAACAATATTTCTAGAAATAATAACATTAATTTGTAAATTGTGGTGGTTTTATATAACGTTCACTCTAAATAAATATTTTCTAGCAATAAAAACAAATCTTTACAAGTAGTTTTTCATTTATTCAAAAAAAATCAAAATTTTGAACTTTTTTAAAACGCTACTCTTCTTTCAATTTTAAGAATAACTCCACCAAACTTTTACAGTTTGTTTTTAGTACTATTTGTTCAATAACTGTGCATGGATTTTAAAATGTGAATCACACTTAAAAAGTAACATGCATTTATACTGAAAATCATTAAAAAAATTAAAAATTATTGAAATCAACATTTAAAAAAAACAACCATACATAGTAGACCTTATTCCATGCACAATTTTGGGAACCATATATATATAAGAACACAGGCTAAAATTTCAAAATTCTAACTCAATTAGCAAAAAAGCCTTAGGTATTTATTAAACACAAGAATTGAAAACCGAGAAAAAAAAAGGTTGAAAGCAGACGAAATACGGATTCAAACTTATCGGAATGACTCCAGAAAATATTTAATAAATTTTTTCTACAAAAGATATCATTTTGAAACTTACAGTAAATGTTCAAAAAAATATTGTCAATAATCGGAAGTAAAAACTGAAAAATCGATACTGGGTACTATCTTTTTGGGTACCGTATCCCCTTAACTTTCAATTTACTTAACATGTGTGTGTGTGTGTGTGTGTGTGTGTGTGTGTGTGTGTGTGGTAAATGGAAAGTTAAAATAAACCTAATAAAGATGGCGAAAGGTCATAAGGAAATGAAAACATCGATTTGTTCGAAAATTCGAAATGAAGAAATAAACCTAATAAAGATGGCGAAAGGTCATAAGGAAATGAAAACATCGATTTGTTCGAAAATTCGAAATGAAGATTGTTTTTTTTTTGTTATTCGTTTTGAAAAGTGCTTATTATACAAAGTGGTTTTTTGAACATGGTCCTCCTCTGCCAGACTGTCAACTCTACAGTCCCTGGACAAATTATTAGACGCACTGTATTTTTTTATATTAATTTTTTGTTTCTTAAAAGTTTTTATGCAATAATGGTATATTCGAACTACAATATTATTGATTTTTATTTAAAAGAATTGTTGTAGACTACATATTTGTATTTATTTTAAGATAATCATGATTAAGATTACTTTATAATAATTATTTATTATAAAATTATATATTTAGGTGTGGAATCATCCTCAAATGCAGGAGACAGTACAGTCTTGCATTGATAGCTTTGATAACGGCTACAGGTGGCTCAACTCAATATTGACTTTTACTAACATCTTTAAAACTTAATAAACTTATGCTTTTCTAAATGAATGCTGTTTTATTTATGTCCAATAAATCGATAATTGATTGGATAATATAAAAATAAAAAACAAATCTATTTAAAATAATAAAACGGTACAATATCACCCGGTAATTAATCTTTTACATGAAATCTTACAGTGCGTCTAATAATTTGTCCAGGGACTGTACAGCTCAAAATGAAAGAGCCTTTTAATTTGGTACAGTTCCCAGTACCTGTCGGACGTCATAAAGTTTTCCATAAAATCGCGCATGCAAAAATGCTAGCTGCCCTATAAATTTTTAGGTTTTAAAGTTATTGTGAAATTATAATGCGGTATATAATTGCCTTTAAGTTTATTGATTCATTTAGTGGTAATTGATAGCCGTGAAGTGTTACACATCTTTAGCTGTTTTTTTTTATTTTCTTTAACATAACTTTAAAAACTAAGCAAAGTTTTAAATACAATCTTTATTTCCATTTATATACTTTATATGCAGGGTGGTTATAAAATAGCGCTCGCTATTGGGAGTGGTCTGTAGCTTGAATGAATAATTCGAATGCAACAAGCATCGAGACATTTACTAATCACGAAGGGGGAAAGAGAATGGAATCATAAAAAAGAAACTCGTCTTTTGACCAGGGTTCTAAATTACGAGACGTAGCCAAATATGGCCAATTACGGCCAATACAGCCAATTACGCCTCGTAATTTAGAACTCTGGTCAAGAGACGAGTTTCTTTTTTATGATTCCATTCTCTTTCCCCCTTCTTGATTAATAAGTCTCGATGTTTGTTGCATTCGAATTATTCATTCAAGCTACAGACCACTCCCAATAGCGAGCGTTATTTTATAACCACCCGGTACATATTTACCTCATTATACTTAATATACAACTTATTATACTTATTTAAAACTCGGAAAAATGCTTTTCGGCATTTTTATCCGGTCCCTCGACCCGAACATCACTAAATAGAATGTTCCAAGGGACCTTTTTCCCGAAATTTAAACGGAAGTGTTATCGAAGATTCTCTTCGACATTTTCCCTCTTCTTTTTTCCCGATTTTCCTTTTTATTTTTCCTGGAGAGATATCTCCTGGTCGAAATAAAGACTTTTTTTTTCAGGATCGAAGGAAGGAATTGGAAGTCTCTTTTCTTTGATAACTTCGCGACAATGCTTCACGCTGCATTCGCTCCATCTATCAAGGAGTTGCTAGTTTTTTTTTTGCTCAAGATTTATAGAGAAAATGGCGTATCTTAGTTGCGGAAAAATACGATAAAATATGATTTTTTTTTTTGGTAAAAAGTTAATCGAATATTAAGTGTATGAATTTTGAATAAAGTTTGTTTCAGTCAGTTGTATGCTCTTGGAAAATTATGTGGATTTGAATGACCCAACTACATATTTGTGCAATAGAACAATAAAAAAGAAAAATACTTCTGATGAGGGTCTTTCAATTACGCCAATAATTTAATTACGACAGATTAAACTTGCATAAGTATGTGTTCTTATACGGATTTCAGGACCGACAGGTTATCGCTTGCTAAAGGATTTTCTTGTTTACAAATTTTTTTACTAGGGACATGCCCCCTTCTCGCTATCGCTCTCCAACCCCCGAGACTTGAATTTTCATACATTACAAGTCCCTAATATTATGCATGTTAAATTAACCTAAAGGAGCATGTCCGACATTTTTTCGCCAAATCTGGTAATCCCGCCAAATTGATATTATGGCAACCTTGACGATTAAAATCGGGCTAAATTGCCACATATAACATTTTATGCGAAATTCAATAAATATTACAAACCTGTCATTTCTTAAAACCCCATTTAAGTCTTAAATGTATATAATTCATTCTGAAGTTTTTTTTATACCAATCTTTTATTAGTTATATGCTTAACGATTTTAAATAATTATTTATTTTTTCAAATCAATTATTTGAAATTTTTTAACTTTTCACTTATTTTAAAAATCTGGTATGAACTTTAACTTTCTTCTCCTGGTACGTAAAAGTTTTTTTTTTATCTTTTTAATTTTCGAAAACATCTATTTTAATAATTATCAAATAGTTTTCAGTATTTTTTATACATATTTTTCGTATTAGAGAATTAACTTGAGCGACTTTGTTTATAAGTTGATCCTGTTCATTTTCCTACATCGTTCTGTTTTCCTATTTTAAAATATAAAGTAAAAACAAACTCGATTGTTGCCATTGCAGAGTTAGAAATATGAGGACATTTAGGAGCCATATAAGAGAATTCTATATAGAGATTGTTTGCGATTGCGAGAATAAAAATTGAGTATAGTCGAATGTGATAAGGGACCCCGAGCATAAAACCCTAGTATTGACTTTCTATAATATATTTTTTGGCCTCAAAGGTCAAGGCAGAGTTGCCACTCATTGAAAAAGTCACACATTTTTAAAGAGTGCACAGAAAAAAATGTTTTGTTGGGAGAACCAAATTTTTGTTGTTGACGTGTTTGGTTGACTAATTTTGTTGACTTAACAATATTTTACTTGTCCCAACAAAGCGTCATTTCCACCACATCAAAACCCGTTTGGTTGAGGTAAGCTCGGCTTGCTATTGGCTGTTTCTAACTGTGACGTCATGGTGCCTGTCATCAACAGCAAATCGAAGAAAATTAAGGGCCATTATCGTTGCGGAAGGATTTGATTGCTATTTTCAAAGGTAACTTGGGGCCGTAGTGAGCCTAGTGGTCAGCGTCTTGGTCTCGAGATCGGAAGGTCCCGCGATCGAGTCCCGGTCCCACTGAAGACCTACCGAGTATATGCGGAGTACGTGCTTGTTAAATCTGTTGGGTCCGAAAGTCCTGTGGTCGGCCATTGCGCATTTTCGGTTTGGCGCATTTTTGGTTGAATCAACAAAATAATTTCAACAAAATAATTTCAACAAAATAATTTGGTACTGACAACAAAATTTTTGTTGGCGCTATATTGACCAAAAAATTTTGTTGAAACAACAAATTTTTTGTTCTTTCAACAAAATATTTTTTTCTGTGTGACTTTAATAAGAACTCATTAGCTTGGGCAAAAGTAACCCCATTTGACGGTAACAAAAATAAATTATTTCTCACTGCCTTATTATTTTAGGGGAATATTAGTAACAACTTTTTAAATTTACGGAATTTTAAGGTGCAACATTTTTCTAAATGGTCTGGACATATGATATAGAAACAAGTTTCGCTTTAACAATTTTGGAAAATGATAAGAAAAAAGCTGCACCAAAAGCAATACATACAGATTTTATTTACCCTAACAATAGGGTACTTGTCAGTGTCGCTAAAATACCTTCCAATATTAATTAAATTATAGTTTGAACCCAAATATAACAAACGTATATATTTTTTTGCACAATAAATCTTTAAATAATTAATAAAAATCATTTTCAAATGGCTTTTTTTTCATCGATACGTCACGTGATCACAAACACGTCGATTTGGCTGACGCCACTAGTATGTATAAACAAACCGGTGTGATGTTTTTCTGTTTGTAAGTAAACTGGTTTTAATCTAACTTACTATTAAAATAAGAATTATATAGATAATGGGTGGAGGTTTTTCAGAAGCGGATAGTTCAAATTTGCTTAAAGTCGATTCCAAAATGGTGTTTCAAAGTTTGTTTATAGTTACTAGTGACATCATGGATACCACGTGACAGCCACAAAGCGTTTTCGGGAGTGATTTTTAGTCCTAATTTTAAAATTCATATTTTCCCCTTTTTAAAGGGGTATTTTAAAAAAAGAAAAAATATGGGTCTAATATTTTTGGCATAAGAATATTTTAAGCCAATAAAAAAAAATTAGTCAAGTACCCTATTTTAACTCAAGAAACTGCGACTTTTTACAGTTACACCATATTTCCCCGTTCATACGAAACAAGTCCGAAGGAATAAAACAAAATATCTCGCCGATAAGAAAGAGGAGATTTGAGCGGAAATAAAAGACCTGCCGACACGACAGTCATCGGCGAAAGGCGAGGCCTGTCATATTTCCCGGTGACGTCCAAGAAAAAAGACGTCACCCGTAAAACGGAGGTTTTGACTTCTGTCGGGAAATTTAACAAGGAGTTGGCGAGGGATTTTTCGATCGTTTATTTTTCAGGTGGTTTTTCTGATGTCGAAGAGGGACTGTCAGTCCCATAGAGCTAATGTATTAGTTTTGAAATCACAACTTTCGCAAAAGAATTGGTTTGCCATGTTATCCCATATTTACCAGGTATGAGAATCATCATAACATCAATTTAAAACAAAATTTAAAAAGAAAATAACATCGGGCTATTTAATTATTAATTGATAAAGTTTTAAAATAGTGTCGCCATCTGCTGTATATTTTTGGCATTTTAATATATAATTAAATAACTAGATAACATTTTCGTTTCAAATTGGTTTCATTTCGATGTTATGTTGATTCCCAAATACCTGTGGAAAAAGGGCTTACATGGTAAAGCAATACATCTGCGGAAATTATGATTCCAAAACTAATGCATTAGCTCTATGGGACTGACAATCCCTCTGAAGATTGCATTTATTTTGATGTTTTTGCTCTTTTTAGAAACGCAAAGAACGAGTGTAATTTTAAGGAAAGTGGGAAATAAACTCAGAGTGCCAGATTGAAGCAGTGTCTCCATTCCACGGAGGTGAGGTAGAATAATCGTCGCACTAGAGCTTCAAGGCTATTGGCAACGGGAGAAAAAATTCTGGTTTTATTCTGTCGGGAGATTTAACAAGGAGTTTGCAAAGGGATTTTTTGGTGGTATATTTTTATGAAAACATTCCGGCTGTTTTTGGGAGGTAAAATGACGGAAAGAAGATTTTAACTTATTGGGGATTGTGGCGTCTTGAGTCAGTTTGGAGTGTAGTTTCAGTATAACTTTTTGTCAACAGCCAACAATACTTCAATATTTGTACAGTCAAACTCGGTTACAACAACCTCGTTTGAACGAAAACTCGTTTAAAACGCCATAAAAGTTCGGTTTATTAAATTGCCCATATACCTTAATGTTATATCTTGTTAAAAACGGCAATTTTTAACTCTGGTTATATTGTTAAAAATATACGCTTATATGATATCCAGAATGACTTCTTAAACAGGTATTTTAAATTGTTTTTACTAATTAAATATTGTTAGCCAAATGAAGCAAAAACGTCGCCAAATATATAGTCATATTTCCAGTGACGTCAAGAAAATTACGTTTTGACTTCTGTCGGGAGATTTAACAAGGAGTTGGCGAGGGATTTTTCGATCGTTTATTTTTATCAAAAAAAATATTCCGTTGATTTTTGTGATGGTGAGGATTACTTTTGTGAGGTGTTTACTCTTTTTAAGAAATTTAAGAAAGGTGAAAATTAAAACAAACGTTTTTGAAGGTGCTACACTCTTAAAACAAACGAGCGGTTTTAACTGAGTCTGAGTTAATTTCCACTCATTTCCGGTACCGAAAATGCACTTCCCCTATAGGAGTGGATTTCACTCTTGTTTTAAGAGTGTAGGAGTTACTCGGAGTAAAGATTTGAAAGTTGGTTCTTTTCGGAATAAACATTCCAATTACTAACACATGTCAGTCCCAGACCCTCTGATAGGGATACTGTTTGAAACGTGTCCCTAACTAACGCGTATAACAAACACGTTTCTTTACACATTCAAATGATTGAGCGTCAGGCGTTTGCAGCGGGTCTGTCAAAGGGAGGTTTTTTCTCTCTCGCCCCACCCCTCATGTTTTTTAATCACCAGAATTTTTTTAATGCTAAACCAGAATTTTGTATTCAAAACAACGATCCCACTATAGAGGGTTAGATTGAATCTTCGTTGCACTTGAACTACACGGAAACCATTGGCGACGGGAGTCGTAATTTAGACGACAGTCAAGTGACGAGCAGACATCCGAGTAGGCACCCAACTCAAATTTTTAAGGTACTGGGATACCAAATTTGAAGTCCGTAGCTCTTTTAGTTCAAGATTTAGAGGGATTTCAGACAAATGGACCAATGTTTGGATACAATTGTTTTAGAATCAGCACCCTGCTGATGTACATGTAGAAAACCCAAAATCTCCAGTTTAGAATTTTGACTCCATCGCAGTGCTTTCATTACCTTATAGGCACATACTAGATAATTGAAAGTAAAAAGAATTTGTGGTAAACGTTCATTCACAGTTTTCTTACTACCTTTTGCAATGTAATTGTTCCAAGACATTCCATTACCATTTTTGTCCTTTTGAAATAAGGACATGCGAGCAAAATGAGTCAATGTTCGAGCAAAATGAGTCAATGTTCTAGTAATAAAGATTTGGTTAGAAGGTTTTATTTGAGAATTTTTCATGTTTTAAGACAAGTAAGTTTTAAGAGTTATATTATTGTATTTAATTACAATGAAACACTTAGCTATAAATATAATTTATATCACATATAACCAATTCCAACCCATAGTAGGATAAGGACAATTTTTATATAAATATTTTTTAGCAGCCTATGAGCCCCGGGGGTAAACGCATATACATCCCATGATCCCTCGGGGTGTACAGATAGTCCCATGATTCCGTGTTTTTCCCTTAGGCTGCATCAATCATACTTTTTGCTCGGGGAATATTTAATGTCTGGAATAGGCTTAATGGTTTAATGGAAGGAAAGGGGGGGGGGACGCGTGATTAGATTTCGGTGTAATGCGATACGCTATTGATCTGGCATGAACCTTTTTTTTGAGGGGTTCGATGTAAAAGGAATGAGTAGGTTTTGGTGTAACTCGTTTACTGTGACTTTAGCCTTACAAATACGCTGACTTAAAGTATATGTATATAGAAAAGCAGTACATGACGCAGATTCAAAGCGCTATCTTCTGTCTGGAATAGGCTTAATGGTTTAATGGTAGGAAAGGGGGGGGGGGGGACGCGTGATTAGATTTTGAAAGCTACTGAAAACAATTGTACAGTATAGTGATATAGTTTCTTAGCTTGAGTGTTCTTTTCTACCAAACTTAAACTTGAAACTGGATCATAGCCGAGAAGAATGTTCTTGAAAATTACAGCAGAAATGGTAGACGTTAGAATACAGCACACTTGCCGGTAAATGTGACTGGAATTCGCGTTTTCACAGTGTGTCGAAACAAGTTTAATGGCGCTTCCACAAGTTGAAAGGCCGGCCTACAAAACGTAAAAAGGCCTTGGCAGCTAACTTGAATCGAAGATGGGCAGAAAGATCGGCTGCCTCCTCGAATGATTCTACTGCAGAAAGTAACCCTCAACCAAATTCTGAAGATTGCACTATTCCAGAAATTCACAAAGAAAGAGCTGAAAGCAACTACTTGATGATGTCCCAACAAGTTTGGTCTACATTACTAAACAGTATACCCTGCAGTGAATGTAAAGAGAACTCGCTTTCAGTTGTACAACACCAATCGTATGGATTCGCTCGGAAAATTGTGCATGTCTCGTGGCAAAAGCGGGGCTTCACGTCGAATTTAGGAATCTTTTGCGTCCTCGATCTGTTAACCGGATGATGGAACTTTCCAGAGAGGCGATACGACAAGCCCACTTCACCGCTGACCCTACTCTTTCAGAACATGATATTATAAATATAAAAGTTTCCTACGATGGATCGTGGCAAAAGCGGGGCTTCACGTCGAATTTAGGAATCGTCCTCGATCTGTTAACCGGCCTTGTTGTCGACTTTGAAGTGTTATCAAAGTATTGTCAGGAGTGCACCGTTGCCGCCCGAGAACTAAATGCAAATAGCCCTAAGTTCTACATCTGGAAAGAAGGTCACGCCTCAGAATGTCAGCACAACTATTCTGGCTCTTCTGGTGGAATGGAAGTGGCGGCAGCAACCATCATGTGGAAAAGATCGATTACGCTGTGCAAGATGAGGTGCACAACAACGTTGTCCGATGGAGATTCCAAAACCTTTCTTCATCTCAGCAAAGGGAAAGTTTATGGAGAAGACACCACCATTGAGATGGAAGAATGCATCAACCATGTTGCTAAGAGGCTGGGCACTGCATTACGAAAGAAAATCTAGGAATCCCAACCAGGAAATCCAGGAATCCCAGGAACCCAACGCAATTTTTAAAGGCGACATTGTTTTCACCATCATTGAGAATCGGAGCAAATTTAAGTATTCGGACTTTTTTGGTCGCACAAATCGTTTAAAAGGTCGGCGGTTTTTGACGATCCCTGGGCTCGAACATGGGACCTTTCACGTGCAAGTTAAGGGAACTGGGTAGTCTGCGACAGGGAAAATTTGCAAAATTGAAGTGCTTATTAAAAGCTGTACCACACATTTAATATTTATTTAATTAAAATAATTTTTGTTATGCAGATTGTTTGAATATATTTAATAAATAATTCATTAAAAAAATTAGTTGAATAAGTTCTAATTTATATTAAAAAGAATTATTTAAACATATGTTTTTATCGGTTTTCACAAAGTGACTCTGGTTAAGGTGCGCACGAAGAAAAAAATTAGCATTATAATTGACTTTTCTGCACATGTTTGTAATAACAATAGTTGAAATTTTATATTCATTATAAATTTTTATTGAAAAAGAAAATATTTTTAAAGTTTTGGCATTAAAATTACACAATATCTGAAAAATCACAATTTTCTTCCGATATAATATCCCGTAAAAAAAAAATTGGAATGGATTTTTTTACTGTTTTTTGTTTTAACATAATGATTAGAGATAGATATAACTACATGCAAAATTTTAAGTTAATATCTTTGATACATTTTGCGTCGTGCGCACCGAAAGTTGAAAAAACGACAATTTGTGAAAACGGTAAAAATAGAAAATGCTAGCAATATTCACCTATATCTGGAAATTTTAGCATATTCCACTGCCATAGAGTGATGTGTCCTTTTTTGCGACTGTCTCCAAAACCCTTTGCTGATGCTTTTTTTGCTTCCTGGCCTCTTTGGTATTGCTTTTAAAAATTCGTTCAGCTTCGGCAACTCGACGCCTGTCAATCCGCTTGAAACACTGCAACATGTTGTAGCCCGGTAAAATGCCTAATTTTTCTAGCACTAATTTGCGATTACTAGAGCCGTCGTTGAAGCATATTACTGCATCTCTCACACCGATTTCTAGAGCAGCAATTCCTGCAAAAGTAGTCTTTGGTAGTCGATGCCACACAACTCTATTGAAACTCTCATTTGGGTTTTGCGTTCTCCCATGAAGACACCTTTCTAGCAGTTCTTTCTTCGACAATGCACGAAACACAGGTTTGATTGCCAGCATAACTGGTTCAGGCAAACTATTTCTGTGGCTGTAGCTTTGTCCGCCATGAAGGAGGGCTTTCTGGTAGTTGCACCACGTTTCTTCATCAGTCGGACAAAGTCCATGCTGTGGATAATCGTCGGTAGAAAGTTTGTGGAAATAGATTGCCCACACGGCTCTGCTCATTGTAGTTACATCTTTGTTGACGTTATCTCTGATGGCCTTCCCATAATACCTTTGGAAAGCATCGATCTCTTCTTTAGTCAGCCGGTTTCTTCCGCCAAGAGACTTGCCATCCGACAGCTTCTGCTTCTTGTAGTCTTTTACTACACTCCTCAGACGTGTTCCCATCCGCTTCTGGACGTGTCCTATACATTCTAGTTTGTTTATCGCAACGTCATTTCCATATACTTCAGCTGCGGCAACAGTGTCGTAGGCCTTCGAATCACCGTCGCCAAGGTAATTCGTATACCGGACAAATCTAGATTGCTCCGACCTTTCGTAGATATTCATGACATCATAAACTTCCATCCCTCCACTTGTACCAGAATAGTTAGCTTGACACTCATGAGGCACAGCTGGTTTCCGCGAGCACAAAGAACAGTATTTTGTCAAGGCTTCCACGTCGGGCACCTTACCTTCGAGAGAAGTCACGACGGCAACACCATTTTTTGAAGTATGTCCTCTCTTCTGCCAAGTGCCATCAAAGGCCCCACAAATATCCCTGTTACCTTCGTTGAGATGAACAGTTTCATCCACTGCAGACAGCATAGACTGCTCCGAAACAGCTTTCACGCCATCGAGTAGTTTCTCGTAGTAGCTCGCAAACTTGGTCGGTGGAGGCGGCAAGTTGAGAATACCAAGAAGGGTCTCTGCAGCATTTTTTGCCTGCCCGATACAGCGCATGCCATACACAAGACGAACATTCACATCATAAGTATTGTTAGTTTGCGATGACGACATGGTGCTTGAAGCATTATTACATGAATTGCACTTTATAAGAATATTGGAAGCCAGTCCTTTTCGACTACCTACAAGTTCTTCGATAACAATTTTACCTGTAGTATCACAAAACTTACACTTCACAAATTTGTTGATAAACGAGGATAAAATACCAACTTCAATGATAACTCTGTTTTCACTCATATCACTTTTGATAGGCTGTTCACACTGTTGTGGCACTTCTATCTTTTTTGTGGATGCACTGCAAATTTCTTGATCTAGCAAATAATTTTCGTATTGCACAGAAGAATTCCGGTGTTGATTTGGTTTGAATTTCTTCTTACCGAATGCTTTTTGTCTGCCCATATTTTTATAAAATAAGGAAATCGATTTTGAAATAATTGAGAAAGATCGCAATTGAAAAATATAGCACGTGAAATAAATACATGCGATAAGTAGTCGCAGTTACAGTTAAACTAACTTCTAACATAAATATTCCAAATATATCTAGTTATTTAAAAAAAATTCAGATTTATAAGGAAAACTATTACTAAAAACGAAACCGAAACTAAAATAGTGTTTTTTAATTTATTAATTTTACCCGGTTCTAGATGGAATTTTATCAAAAATTTGATATCATTCGAAAGCTTAAGATGTCCTCCAGGAAGGCCAACCGAAATTGGAAATTCGAAATTTTGGTGATTTTTGACTACCCAGTACCCTTAAGCGCCTTATCGCCTTGGCATGGTGTCCAGACTTTAACAGCAGCTGAAGAAATTCAAAATTACTGATAAACCAAAATTAAATTTCAATACATGCACAAAAACTCAAAATCATTTATTATTATTTACATACGGTATTCCAAAAACATTCTCGGTTTCGATTAACTTCATGTGAATTTCTATAAAACTTTTTAAAACAGGTCCCCTAAGCTAGTTCTCTGAGATTCAAAAACTCCGAGAAGAAACTTCAAAACTTTCCCTCCTGTCTTGGGCGTCCATAATCTCTAAATGCATATCAAGTCCAAATTTACATTCCTGCCCTTCTTTGTCGTAGTTCCAGTCTCCGAAAGCAAAGTCCCTTTTCGGAACGCATTCGACTTTAATTCCCGTCTTGCTTTCCCGTCAGTGGGAAGGGTAAATTGACGTTCATTTTGGGGAACCTTTGATAGCGTTTTTTGTTTAATGAGTCTTTATAACGGTACTCTTTTAAAGAGTAGGCGTTTATTAAACGAGTTTCCGTGGGTAAAACATTAAAAATGTCCACAAAAAAAAAGTTTACGATAAAACTACAACATTTCGAAAGTTCGTTCAAGTTGATTCGAGTTGAATTAACGTCGCACTAGAGCTATACGAGGCTATTGGCGACGGGCGTTGTCATTTAGAACCAGTCAAGTGACGCAACGACACGTGAATAGGCATTAGGCATCCAACACAACTTTGAATAGCGAATGAACGCGGCGTCTGTATTTAAAGCATATTTGGTATGCATTCCCACGGGAAATCATTCGTCGAACGTTTTAGCTGCGCAGATCGGTTTTTTTTTTGGTCGGCAAAGCCCGGACGCGAACATGGGACCTTTCGGGAGCAAGGCAGGCACCTGACCGACTAGACTAACAGCCCCTCTTATGGCATCTGAAGCAATTCGCAATTGCTAAACTTAGCCGTAACTAACTTCCAATACATGCACAAAACTCAAAACTATTCATTATTATTTACATAGTGCATTAGGCATTCCTAGACTTATCAAAAATACTTTCAAATATTCCATCCCTGCTCTAAATTGTTACCGTACAATATCTTCAATAATAGCCAGACTACGAACAAAACATTTAAAAAGGAATGAAAATCTCAACGGAAGGACAAAGAAGCTACTCCACACACTGCCCAAACTGTCCTGGTGTCCAACTGTCCCCGCAGCATATCTTTGGCTGCCCAGCAATTCAGGCCAGGCTCTTCAGGATTGGCTTTGAAGACCCAGAAGTTTTAATTCTCTCCGAAGATGCAGAAGAAATAGCGAAAGCTGTCTACGACAGCTTCGGATCAATCTAGTTTTTGCACATATCATGGACACGACAACAACAACATTAGGCATTCCACAAACAGTTTGGATTACCTTCAAGCGAATTTCTAAAACTTTTTTTAAAATAGGTATTCTAAGCTACTACTCTGAACTTTAAAAATTGGAGGAGAAACTTCAAACTCTTCATCCTGTTTTGGGCGTCCATAATCTTTAAATGCATATCAAGTCCGAATTTACATTCCCAGTCGTTCTTCCAGTCTCCGAAAGCTAAGTCCCTTTTCGGAACACATTCGACTTTAATTCCCGTTTTGCTTTTTCCCTCAGTGGAAAACGGAATTTGGCGTTCATTTTGGTGTACACTTGTTACCGGTTTCGGGGGGGCTGGGGAGCCCAGTCGGTTAGGCATTCGCCTAGCATGCGAAAGGTCCCAGGTTCGGGTCCGGGCATCGCCAAAATAACTGCCGACCTATAAATTGCCCGTGCAGCCAAAAATGTCCGACGAATAATACCCCGTGTAGAGGGAGTGCACGTTAAATTTCCTAACGCTGCGTACGATGTCGCCTTTAAGGGTTGCGTTGGGTGCCTACTCAGGTGTCGGCTCGTCACTTGACTGGTCTACGACGCCCGTCGCCAATAACCCACGTATAGCTCTAGCGCGACGATAATTCAAAACTAAACCTAAAAAGCCCATTCTAAAACTAAAAAGCTACCGGTTTCGGTTAATGAACTCTTGTAAAGAGTAAACTCCGGGTTTCCAAAGTATCGTATCTTAGCGCCCGTAGAACGAAATTATAGGTTAGGTTAGTTTGGAATTATCGTCGCACTAGAGCTACACGAGGGCTATTGGCGACGGGCGTCGTATTTTAGAACCACATTCAAGTGACGAGCCGACACCTGATTAGGCACCCAACCCAAGCGTTAAGGG
Organism: Oedothorax gibbosus; assembly: GCA_019343175.1. NCBI lineage: Eukaryota > Metazoa > Arthropoda > Arachnida > Araneae > Linyphiidae > Oedothorax > Oedothorax gibbosus. The sequence goes on along the minus strand of CM033280.1, from coordinate 318,062 downwards.
CGACATCCTACGCAGCGTTAGGACTTTGAAGGATATTTAACGTGCACTCCCTAGACACGGGGTATTATTCGTCGGACATTTTGGCTGCACGGGCCGTTTATAGGTCGGCAGTTGTTTTGGCGATGCCCGGACCCGAACCTGGGACCATCCGCATGCTAGGCGAATGCCTAACCGACTGGGCTCCCCAGCCCCGACTTTTTTCGTATTTACGCCAATGCTTAACGATTCACGTTAAAAAAAGTATAAAAAAAACTGACTAGAATAGGTATTATATGCTATAGTATTTTCCTCTTTTACATCCCAACAGCTCAGTGTGATGCTTGAAGGAGTAGGAATTCCAGAACCTTCTTTTCCAATCAATCCCGGCAGAAAACGGGAAAAATCTCGGGATTTGGCTCCTAAAAGGACACCTGATACCACACAGATGTGGAGTTCCAGCAGGAAAAGATCCCGATCGCTTACCGTGAATAGTTAAAATTCCGAAGTTCAATTACTCTTGGAATATTTTGTTTGGGAATGTACTTGTATTGTAAAAAGCAATGCATTAGAAGACAAAAACTTTGGAGCCCAATTTTAGCTTCCACACTACGTTTATAACGTAAAAAGTGGGAGGTATTATAATCGTTCAGTTTGTCTGTCTGTCCGTCACCCACTTTCATAGCACAATCTACAAATGCTACAGTCTACAAATGCTTCAGACAAGTGTGATACATCAACAAATTCAGCGCATCGAAATTAGAAGACATTGAAAATCTCAGAAAAAAAAATTTGAATTCGAATTGCTTTAATTATTTAAAAAACTAAAATTTAATACTTATTTAAAAAGCATAGGAAGCCATTTTTATTAGAATTAAATCACCATTGCCATTCGCAGCAATCACTCGAGAAACTTTAATTTTTTGAAATAATAAATTAAAAGAAAATTCTTTTTGCGACATCAATCAGTTCGAAACGACGTCGAATGTATTTCACTAAGAAATTCTTTTTTTGTAGCTTGATATGAAATGTTTTGGTTCTATTTCAAAGAGAGAAATATTACATATTAATTCTTTGAAATATAAATTAATTTTCGCAAACGATAATAATTATTAAATTTTCGAATAAAAATTAATAAAATTAGCCAAATTGAGCATGTAAATGTTTAATGTAGAATTAATGTTGTATTTGGATCCATTTTACCTGTTGAACACAACTTGTGTGGAAGCGGGTTAAGTGACAGATTCTGTTACAAACCTACTTGTTTCAATTTAACGGAACGAAAATTTAAAAAAATCAACATAGTTAATATAACTTACATTTTCATTTTATTGAAAGCATAAAAAGCAACGCAGAATTTAGTCCATTTTTCAAGGCAAAATTCCTTATCAATATTTTTCAGTTTACAATAAATGTAATCCTGAATTTCTAATAGAATTTTTAAAGTGCAACTTAAAAAAATACTCGGACCATCAAAATAAAAATCACTTTTTTAAATGATAATATATTAAGGAGGGAATACAGTGATTTCGGTATTCATTACACTCTTAAAACAAAAGAGTGAAATCCACTCCTATAGGGGAAGTGGATTTTCAGTACCGGAAAGGAGTGGAAATTAACTCAGACCGAGTTAAAACAGCTCGTTTGTTTTAAGGTGTAGAAGCCCTGTTTATATTGCATTACAATAATTTTTTTTTTTTAAATCTACCATTATCTGAATTTTTTTCACTAAATTCAAAATAGATTTGTCAACAAGAGTGTAATGTTGATGTAAACAAGGAGTGTGTTCAGACAGACGGACCGATATTCAAAAATCACTTTGTTTAGATTCAGCACCTTCCACAAAGTGTATCGAAAACATCTCGATTTCGGATTTTCAACCCCAAATAATTCAACGCATTTGGTAGCAATTTTATTAGATGTTTAAGAGGGACTGTCAGTCGCAGAGCTAATGCATTAGTTTTTAAATTAGAAATTTTGCAAATAACTGCTTTGCCATGTTATCCCATTTTCACCCCCCAGGTATGGGAATCATCACAACACCAATTTAAAACAAAATTGAAAAGAAAATTACATCCGGTTATTTAATTATTAATTGGTAAACTTTTAAAATAGTGTCGCCATCTGCTGTATATTTTTGGCATTTTAAAACTTCAAAAATATATAATTAAATAACTGGATAACATTTTCGTTTCAAATTTGTTTCATTTCGATGTTATGTTGATTTCCATACCTGGGAAAAAAGGGCCTACATGGCAAAACATTACTTCCGCGAAAATGGCGATTCAAAAACTAATGCATTAGCTCAATGAGACTGACAATCCCTCTTAAAAAAAAAACGAAAATTTACAGAAATTAATGCCCTTAATGTTTAATGGTTAAAGATGTAGATTTTTCATCGATACTATAATGCAGATATATTAAAAAACATGAAATACTATTTATAGCGATCTGAGCACGTTTACTTAACCGTTCATACTTTTTACTAAATCTTAATACCATATAATTTAACCGTCCGTTTCCAAAACCCCATATTTACTTTTAAGAGGAGTATAAAAAGATGTTCCATCTTCAATAAACATTCCAAAAGAACCCCATTCCGAATTTGTTGCGCATGCGTAACGACCCAAGTTATCATTTTCCAGAACATCAATTCGACTAAGGGTTTCAATACCTTCTGCACGAAATTCGGTCGTTAAATGTTTTCCACCCGTTTTTAATACCTCTTTTATTATTGCCCAAAATGGCCTCGGTGAATCTGTCGAAGGATATGTCAATGGGACAGGATTGTAAAAATTGTAACTAACATTTTGCCAATTAAGTGTTTTAATGATAGAAAACATTGACATATAACAACAAAGAAAAGGAATTCCCAAATTGTACCTAGTGTTCCAAAGGCCGAGACATGTAAGCTATCTATATTTATCATTAAAAAAAAAACGTTTGTAAAAATATTCAATACAGCCGGAGAAATGTGGCTACGAAAATAATTTTTCCCCGTTGGATTAACACTGAGGCACTTTGGTTTAGAGACCCGCGGTCCAGCGGGCTCATTCCCCATTAACCATTCATCAAGTTAACATAGTTCTTCGAAGCGATTTGCCAATCTAAAATATATATTTTATATAAACACCTTCATTAAATTTATCTTACAACTTTATCAAAGTAATCAAAATGTCGTCTGCAAATTTCGACGTGTTCATTAAATAAGTATTTCGTGTGGGTTATTAACTGTACTCGTAACTGCGGTTTTTAAATACCGTAACATCCTTTCCAGTTCAACTAACTTCGTTAAAAGCGTTCTAATGTGTTTAATTTAATGGTATTTGATAACTGTTAATTCTAATCATTTCGGGTTTTTTTAGGTAAAACATTACGCATAATTACTTGAAATGTGATTTCAGTATTTTAAATGCGAGTGAATTAAAAATGTAGAAAATAACCATGGTCTAAGTAGTAAAAGTTATTTTTTCTACTTTTATGTTTAACTAGTTATTCTTAAAACGTTATTAAGTTCTTTATTCGAATCGTAAATTGCGGTTTCTACCTCTTATTTCGCTAATAATTTTGTAAATTCTACTGATGGGTGTTGATTAATTTTACTAATTGTCGCAAGCCTACCAAGTTTGGTTTATTTTTATTGTATAATCAATCGAATTATCGCTTGTAAATATTTAATTGTATTCGTTTCAAAATAATTAATTGTATTATCGTCTGAAAAATAAGTTTGTGCATTGGCTGTGGCATCTGTTCTGATTGTTTAGAATTTTGTAATGAATATGGTAGATGGTTTAAAGAAACCGTTTTAGTTTGTTCTTTTTATTAGAATAAGATCAAATATTTTGTAAATTTTATCTTTACCGCGAGATAATTTTAGATTCAGTCTATTTTATAAGCGCGTTCAACGAACGACTTAGTATAAGTGCGAGGAAACGATTTACTGGCGTCCGTTTTAAGAAGAAAGTTGGAAGATGGGTTGATTAGGTAGTTGACCTTTAGAAGACTTCGACACTAATGTTAAGAAAATAAATAATCCAAATGTTTTTGGAATAACTTATTTACCTTAAAATGCAAAAATTATAATTGAGAATAAATATCGACTTAGGTACTATCATAGCTTTCGTCATAGCTTTAACTCGTTTAGGGTACTTAGACAACTTCGACTTAACCTTTTGAGTCTTTATCTAATGGAATTATGTATTTAAATTAAACTTTTCCATATACGACTATTTTCCCTTTTGTAGTTCTGTGCTGTTTTTTTTAACATTGAAATAAATCTTAAAAAATAAGACATTCTGTTTCGTAATTCCATTTTCGTGGCACGTTTTAAACACCCCCCTGAAGGTAACCCGGCTTTAAAATAGTGAAATTGTACCAATAATAATGCGTTGTTTAAAGCCTTCCTGTTTGACTGGAACACATTATAGACACCAATGATGTCGAGTAGTTATCAAATTGTACTTATGGAAGCGATGATTTTTTTTGTCGTGTCCATGAGAGTCGAACTCTATGTGTGTCCGTGAATTTTGATAATTTCTTCTGCGACTTGCTTGATGTTGTCTCCATACGGATCTAGCATAGTCGGCAGTACTCCAATCTTTCTCAGGCTGGCGTTCATAGCCGGACACTCATAGATGTGAGTAGGCGTAAGCTGTGTATCAGGACAATGTTCACAGCTTCTATAGGTCTTCTTGCCATCTCCATCTATCTTCATACCCCTGTGGTGTCCGGTTCTCAGCCTAGTTATGGTTTTAAGAGTAGATCTGTTCGCAGTTATTTCAGAGAGAAGATGTTTGGTCTGAATGGATTTTTCTCTAAGCTTATATCTGGCCACTGCATTCGCATCCTGAAGAAAAACATCATTGCAGCTAGTGTTGAGGTCTCTACCATCCTTGGCCAATCTATCCGCAGTTTCATTATCTTCTATGTCGACGTGTGCAGGAATCCACTGGAGGATGCAGGTCTTGTTTATAGTCTGACGATCTTGAAGACCTGAGCGATGATGGTTCTGCTTTAATGGTTCATGCAAAATAACCTGGGTTTAATATCAGCTCAAACGTTGCGCATGGGCTTATTAAATAAGCTAGTTCATTAGGTTCTAATAATGTATGACATTATATACATTTTACAACACCATTATTGATCTATAATATGTATAGGAAAGTTACTTTATTCTCTTACAGTTAGTAACTATGTTACAGTCATAGATATCGTAGTTAAAGTATTAGATTGGCAGATCACGTGACCTCCAATGCTAACGACGGGACGCGCATGGAGGCCAGAATAAGAGGGCAATGGGGCCAGTGTTGGAAAAGAGATTTGGTTTTGGAGAAAATCACTACGAAAATACCATTTAATTCTAAAATTACAAAACAATACCAGAAAGATTTTAGCTGCATTTTTTAATCTTTTTAGTGACTTAAAAAAAAACGTGAAACGCTTTGCTAGTATTTTTATGGTATGTTTTTGCAATTTTAGAATTAAATGGTATTTTTTCGTAGTGTTTTTCTCCTAAAACTGGTGCCAACACTGGCCTCATTGTCCTCTTATTCTGGTCTCCATGCGCGTCCCGTTATTAGCATTGGAGGTCACGTGATCTGCCAATCTAATACTTTAACTACGATATCTATGGTCATAGTTGTTTAATATATAATTAAATATAGTTACAGTTACTTTTAGAAAGTTACTTTTTACCATTAGAAAAATTGAAATATAACCATAGTACCGTTTTTCAAAGAGAACCAAGATTATAGAAATAGGGACAATCGGAAAAGTTAAGAATGAAAATCCAACGTTGTTAGAAGTTAAATTTTAACTTTCGCCAAACGCCGAAAATATCAGTGAAGAGCGACATGAGAAAAACGGAAAAGTAGCGAAATGTTTCGTTACTTCGTTATAGCTAAAAGTAACTAAGTTACAGTCACAGTTACTTTCTGAAAATCTAACGGCATTACTCGGTGTTACCTAAAAACAAGTAGGTTTGTAACAGAATCTGTCACTTAACTCGCTTCCACACAACAGTTGTGTTTAACAGGTAAAAAGGCGCCAAACACAGCATTGATATTCTATGTTAAACATTTTCATGCTAAATTTGGCTAGTTTCATTTATTTTATTGCGAAAATTCAATAATTATTACTTATCGTTTGCAAAAATTAATTTATATTTCAAAGAATAAGTGTGTAATATTCCTCGCTTTTAAATAGAATGAAGACATTTCATATCAACTTACAAAGAATCTCGTAGTGAAATATATTTGACGTCATTTCAAACTGATCGATGTCGAAAAAATAAATTTATTTTAATTTATTGTCTAAAAGAATTAAAGTTTCTCGTGCGATTATTGCGAATGGCAATGGTGATTAAATTCTAATAAAAATGGCTTCCTATGCCTTTTAAATGAACATTCAATTTTGCAGTTTTTAAAATAATTAAAGTACTTCGAATTCTTTTCTGAAAAGTTCAATGTATTCTAATTTCGATGCGCTGAATATTTCGACGTATCGCACTTGTCCATAGCATTTGTAGTTTAGGCTATGAAAGTGGGTGACGGACAGACAGACGAACTGGACGATTGTAATACCTTCCACGTTTTACGTTATAAACGTAGTGTGGAAGCTAAAAGTAACTGTAACAAGTAACGTTATTTCAATTCCTAATCAGAATAACCAAAAGTCAACGACACACGGAACGCATTGGGATATTAACTATTGGAATAAGTATTTTAACTTTAACTCTATAATAACAAACATTAAATTTTGTAAAACATTTTTGAATGATTGAAGCCATGAAAACTGTTTTAAAGAAAAGACTATTAAAAGGGTTAGTGTGAGGGTGAGTTTGAATAATCGTCGCTCTAGAGCTACACGAGAACTATAAGCGACGGGCATTTTTACTTTAGGAAGGGTTTATACTAAGGTATATTTATCTGATAATTGGATTATCTGGTTTAGGTTTAGTTTGAATTATCGTCGCACTAGAGCTACACGAGGGCTATTGGCGACGGGTGTCGTATTTTAGAACCACAGTCAAGTGACGAGCCGACACCTGAATAGGCACCCAACGCAACTGTTAAGGACGACATCGTACGCAGCGTCAGGACTTTGGAGGGTATTTAACGTGCACTCCCTCTACACGGGGGTATTATTCGTCGGACATTTTCGGCTGCACGGGCCGTTTATAGGTCGGCAGTTATTTTGGCGATGCCCGGACCCGAACCTGGGACCTTTCGCATGCTAGGCGAATGCCTAACCGACTGGGCTCCCCAGCCCTTGGATTATCTGGACCAGCATTCTTTTTTAAAGCATATTTTGCCTTTTTTTTACATTTGAGTGCAACAATTAAACCGCAGACAGAAATACAAATAGCAAAATTTTTCAAAATAAGCCAGTCAGCGGCTATCCCGCTTTTATTCCAGTCCAGAAAGGTATCGAGGTATTATCCAGTGACGTCATAATACCCTTCACAAAGTGCAAAGTAATACCCTCTATATAACTACATCCCTAAACACTTCATTAGTCACATTATATCCATCCGCTGGAACCGCATAGCATCGACACGGATGGGAACACCGCATCAATCGCGCGTCCACGGCGGAGCAAAGTAGTTCACGGTTATATCAAAGAGTGTTAATCATATTGTTTAATGAACAAGTGACTTACGTTTCTGTTCTTTTTTTTAAATTGGAAATTGTACAGTTTTCTTAAAAAATGATTTGAAAGAATGTCATTAAAAATTTGTTTTGGTAAAATAAAAATATATTAAGTATTTCGTGAAAATCGTGCTGCTTATTCGAAATAATTAACTAAGACAATAAATATTGCTTTGGTTAAAAAAGATTTTACTTTTAAGATAACGATATTTGTACTTCACGGCATCAATTAAATTGTTAATAACATAAAATTTCAGTTATAACTTAATATGATGCAAATTATTTATTATGTTAAATACGTGGCATGAGTTTTTTTAAGTAAAGCATTTGAAATATACGTTAGGTTAGAAAATGCTAATGAAGGTGCTAAACTTTCCAAAATACATTCCTCACCGAACCAACTTTTTTTTCTAATGAATGCGATCGAATGACCGCGGGTCTCCAAAACCAAAGTGCCTCAGTGTTAATCCAATGGTATAAAAACAATACATTCTAAGCTACATTTCTCCGGCTGTATTGAGTATTTTTACAAAGTTTTAGCTTCCACACTACGTTTATAACGTAAAAAGTGGAAGTTATTATAATCATTCAGTCCGTCTGTCTGTCACCCACTTTCATAGCGCAAACTAAAAAATGCTACGGACAAGTGTGACAAGTCAAAAATTCAGCGCATCGAAATTAGAAGACATTGAAAATCTCATAAAAAAAATTCGAATTCGAAGTACTTTAATTATTTAAAAAAGCTATTTTTATTAGAATTAAATCACTATTGCCATTCGCAACAATCATTCGAGAAACTTTAATTCTTTGAAATAATAAATTAAAAGAAATTTATTTTTGCGACATCAATCAGTTTGAAATGACGTCAAATATAATTCACTAAGAGATTCTTTTTTGTTTATATGAAATGTTTTGGTTCTATTTAAAAAAGAATATTACATCTTTATATTTTTTTAAATATAAATAAATTTTTGCGAACGATAAATAATTATTGAATTATTATTAAAGAAATAATTATTGAAATTTCGAAATAAAATAAATGAAACTAGCCAAATTTAGCGTTTAAAGGTTTATAATAGAATTAATATTGTGTTTGGCGACATTTTTCCTGTTGAACACAAATGTTGTGTGGAAGCGGGCTGAGTGACAGATTCTGTTACAAACCTACTTGTTTTTATCGGATACCTGTAGCTGACTTACAGGTTCCTATAATCCTACTTTTTGAAATTGGTTAGAATATTTTGTTGTAAAAATATTGAAAGTTAAAAAAATAAAACAACCTAGTTTAGTTTAGAATCTAGTTTAGTTTTGAATTATCGTCGCACTAGAGATACACAAAGGCTATTGGCGACGGGGGTCATATTTTAGGACCACAGTCAAGTGACGTGCCGACACCTGAGTTGGCACCCAACGCAACCGTTAAAGGCGACATCGTACGCAGCGCTGGGACTTTGGAGCGTATTTTAACGTGCACTCCCTCTATGCGGGGTATTATTCGTCGGACGTTTTTTGCTGCACCGGCCGTTTATAGGTCGGCAGTTTGTTTTGGCGATGCCCGGATCCGAACCTGGGACTTTTCGCATGCCAGGCGAGCGCCTAACCGACTGGGCTCCCCAGCCCCGCACCCGAAACTAGAAAATTCCGCATGTAAGACAAACACCTTATTGACTGGGCTCCCTAGCACTTGCAAAGAACAGGTGAAAAATAATCTAACTATACCGCTTCTTATTCAAATGTTAATCGATAGAGGTTTTGTAATTAGAATGTGCTCTTCGATCTGTTTTAAGCTTTAGTTGAACGGGACGATTGGCATCGAACTTTGGACTCTTTTTCATTAAAGTGTTACAAAACCGGTAAGGTGTAATAAACGGTGAGAAATAAAAATTAGGTTGATGTAATTTACAATTTTCTGAAACAAATTAAGAGTGTTCCAATAAGAATTGCATGCGGAATATTTATTGTAAATTGGCATTGCTTCATAAAGTTTTTTTAAAAACTTTTTTTTTTAGTTGAATTAAGAATGAATTGGTGGCATGCCACGCTTATATTTTATGATATGGCGCACATTAGTGTGAACCAAAGAGTTCTATAGTAGGGTAGAGACTGAACCTGGCAACAGCACCATGGACCAACACGGAGACAATATAAGGTGGCATGTGGGCCCGATGGCCGAGTGGTTTGGATTGCAGGCCATAACGCTAGCAGTCCGCGCTGTAACAGGTGCGGGTTCGATTTCCGCCTTTGCCCTATGGGTGTACTTCCTTTCTCAGTATCAAAATTATAAATTAACTAGCACTTTTGCCACTCTATTCGGGCTCCGTAGTGATCCATGGCTGCTGATGGCAGCTCAGTACGAGTCGTTCATCTACCCTACTATAGAACTCTTTGGTGTGAACTGAAACTATTTAAAAACCTTTAAAATGAGTTTAAAAAAAATTGACTTTTTTCGTTATCGAAAATCTTATATCCTCGTTATCGATTTAAACCGAATCAAAGATCGGATATATAAATGTCGGCCGAGTTCAATTTTAGTTCAACAATGAAATTACTTATCTTTTGAACTTAATTCATATTTATAAATACTTATTGACTAATAGTTTATTGAAGATTTTCTCATATTTATTTTATACAATTAAAAATCCTCAGATATGGTTTTCAGTTTTAGTTTTAGTTTGAATTATCGTCGCACTAGAGCTACACGAGGGCTATTGGCGAAGGGCGTCGTAGTTGAGAACCACAGTCAAGTGACGAGCCGACACCTGAATAGGCACCAGATGCAACTGTTAAGGGCGACATCGTACGCAGCATTGGGACTTTGGAGCAAATTTAACGTGCAATCCCTCTACACGGGGTATTATTCGTCGGACATTTTTGGCTGCACGGGCCGTTTATAAGTCGGCAGTTATTTTGGCGATGCCCGGAACCGAACCTGGGACCTTTCGCATGCTAGGCGAATGCCTTACCGACTGGGCTCCCCAGCCCCCTCAGATTTGGTTGTAACAGTTTGATAGAACATCGGGCTTTTTTTTGCACGCCGTTAGGAATTTCCACTTAAGAAAAACCTTGACCCAGTCCCAACCTTTAAATACGATATCAACAAAAGTTTTCACCGCATAGTGAAGCACCATTTCAAGACCAACTTCTTAAAACTTCATAAATAACACCACCCCTCTCGGCAGCTACCCTAGAACACGATAACCTTAGAAAGTCTTCCCCTTACCACTTTTTAGACGATACTGGAAGCCACTCGACCCCGATAACCCCTAATAAAGCCAAATGCACCCCCCTTCAAAAGAAGAACGTAAATATGAGTAAGAGGTAGATAATTTTAAGTCTTGTACCAAGCTATTGCATCGCTTGGCGGTCGCCAAGTTTTGTTGCATTTGTTGCATTTGATGTCGTAGTCAGGACACAGCCTAACAGCAATTTAAAACCAAATTGAAAAGAAAATAACATCCGGTTATTTAATTATTAATTGATAAAGTTTTAAAATAGTGTCGCCATCTGCTGTATATTTTCGGCATTTTAAAACTTCAAAAATATATAATTAAATATCTAGATAACATTTTCGTTTCAAATTCGTTTCATTTCGATGTTATGTTGATTCCCCCTACCTGCGGAAAAAGGGCTACCATGGCAAAGCAATACTTCTGCGGAAGTTGTGATTCCAAAACTAATGCATTAGCTCTATGGGTCGTATTCCTTCCAGCTTTCATTCTGGTGCATGTTCCCACGTGGCATTGAAGCAACAATCGAGGCTCGAGGTGGAATTTATTTTCATTTAGCATTTTTCTTGCCACTCAAGGCCTGAAACATACCCATTGGCGACGGACATCATTGTTTCAGAGCGTGCTTAAGTGGAGAGGGCGACACCTTGTGCTGGCACCCACCATCAGCCTTAAGCGAGATCACACTGCGTCAAGACTGTGGAACAGAACAGTTTTAAATTTATCCAGTCCCATAAACGTGGTGCTATTTATTAGTGGGATTTTGTTTTGCCTATCACGATCCGTTTGAAGGATAGCTAAGACGGGGACAGAACCTGTACATGTATCCTCCGTGCCATGACGTCTTTACCCTGCTAGCTACACTCTTACCCTAAGCGCGAGAAAGCCATCCTTCCACCAATAAAACCAAATGCACCCCCTTTAAAGGAATTAACAAGAGCACAAAATGCCTAAAGGTGGGGGGGGGCGGATTTTCAGTCCTCCAAGCCTTGTTAAAATGCTTTTTTGGAAAATCGGAAAATTTCTCGAGCCAAGGTTTAGTTTGGTTGGCATACGTAGTAAGCTACACTGGAACCAAACGATGTTGAAAAAGCCATCCACCCGCTGATAACCCTCAATAGAACCAAATGCAACCCCTTTAAAAGAATAAATAAGAACATAAAATGGGGGAAATTTAAGTCCGCCCCCACGCCTTGTTAATGCTTTCGTTATCGAAAAATTCCTCCGAGCCGAAGGGGTTATTAACGAGACAGCTGAGAACACGACACACTCTAGAAGGGCATTGATGTGATACAGGGGTGTGATATGTCACAAAAGGGTATTGATTGGATAATCACTCCGTTTGCTGCTTATAGGGAAAGGAGGATTCGCTTGGAGACGCTCCGGGATCAGTTGGTTTTTACTTAAAATTTACCACAATCGACGGATGCGAATGCAGTGGCCAGATATAAGCTTAGAGAAAAATCCATTCAGACCAAACATCTTCTCTCTGAAATAACTGCGAACAGATCTACTCTTAAAACCATAACTAGGCTGAGAACCGGACACCACAGGGGTATGAAGATAGATGGAGATGGCAAGAAGATCTATAGAAGCTGCGAACATTGTCCTGATACACAGCTTACGCCTACTCACATCTATGAGTGTCCGGCTATGAGCGCCAGCCTGAGAAAGATTGGAGTACTGCCGACTATGCTAGATCCGTATGGAGACAACATCAAGCAAGTCGTAGAAGAAATTATCAAAATTCACGGACACACATAGAGTTCGACTCTCATGGACACGACAAAAAAAAAAAAAAAAAACACAATCGACGCTTGTCTCCCGAGCTTTCCTTCACTGTTAAAAATTTTGTGCTTGGTTTCACCATGATATTGGTTCCTTTCACCATGATATTGGTTCCTAGTAGCTGCAACGGCTGGATGGTGAAATGTTTCACCTTTTTTTCGGTGTTTGGTTGAACCATTTTTCTGGATTTGGAAACAAAAACCTGCGAAATGGTTCAACCGAATACCAAAAATATGGTGGTACGTTTCACCATTCAGCCGTTGCAGCTACTAGGAACCAATATCATGGTGAAAGGAACCAATATCATGGTGAAACCAAGCACAAAATTTTTAACAGTGTTTGAATCACATTCGTTTGAAACGAAATCCCTCAATCGGTGACAATTCATTTACACATTTAAGTAAACTACAGTCCCTGGACAAATTATTAGACGCACTGTATTTTTTTTTAGTAATTATGTTTCTTAAGAGTTTTTATGCGGTAATGGTATATTTAAACTACAAAATTATTGATTTTTATTTAAAAGAATTGTTGTAGACTAAAAAAACTAAAAAAAACCTCCTCGGCGCAACAGCCCATTACTGGGTCAAGACCTGCCGTGCCCATTTCAGCTTTCGTGACCTAGAGCTCTGGGGTGCTAGGCATATGTCCCGGTAAGGTGGTCAGCCTCACGCGGAACCCCCAGTGTTTAGATCCCAAGCATGATTGTTACCCATTTTATCGATCCACTCAAGGGATGAAAGGATGGGTCAACCTCTCCCAATCCGGGATTCGATCCCCGGACCTGTGGCGGGGCAATGCGAAGCACTATCACAAAGCCACTGGGCTTTCTACATAGACTACATATTTGTATTTATACAAATATGCAGGTACAATATCACCCGGTAATTAATATTTTAAATGAAATCTTGCAGTGCGTCTAATAATTTGTCCAGGTTATGTTGCTTTACCAGATTATGTTGTGCATTCGAAGAGAGTAGAAGATTTTGAGAAGAAACTTGATAGTCATTGGAAACTGGAATGTATTAGATTTATTTTGGACCAACCTTACTGGGCCTCTGGCCTTTTGTTGGTCGACAATTTTTGTATTTGGATTTAATATTCAGAAAACCTCTAATAGTAACTAGTTCAACTGTAGCCCGACGCCAATTCAACCAAGTCAATGCCTGAAAATCTTGCTTGTCACTGGTCATTTTTAGTAGTTAAAAAATAGTTGACTTAGGTGAAAGTTGAATTATCGTCTCACTGGAGCTACACGAGGGCTATTGGCGACCGGAATCGCAATTTAGAACCACAGTAAGGCGACGAGCCGGCACCTGGGTAGACACCCAACGCAACTTTTGACAACATCGTAAGCGGCTGCGGGACCTCTAAAGTACACTCCCTATACACGGGGTATTATTCGCTAATTTGACTTAACTAGAACGGTCAACGTTTAAAAATTGATATAGAACTAAACGCTGTATTCGAAGTTTTTAAAATTTCGTGCGCAAGCATAGTTCGGTGACGGTTTCTTTTAAAAACCAACTTGTATTAAACATAGAATGTAATACGCAACTTTCGACGCTTAGAAGCACAACCAACAACTTAAAACTTAATATCGACCCGAAAAAAAAAATCAACTCCGAACAAAAATACGATCCTTACCTTTCGAAACAGAAAAAAAACAGCTTGTTTATCTGTAAGTGAGCTATGTATGCTTTTTGTCATTCGTAAACGGGAAAACCAACTTCTTTTATTCGCATATTGGAGCAAGTTTCCAGAACATTTTCTTCGACCAAGCTTTGGAAAACTTATCGCTAGCCAACAGCCGTTGCCATTTCTTCCATAAAAAAACCTTCTATTTTTATATTAATACCCGAATCCATAAAACGAATTTATTTTTTAACACAAAAAGTTGAAGTAAATGTATCATTCATGTATTCAACCAAACATTTTTTCGCTGAAGAATAAAGTTTTAAAGAATAACAGAAGGTTTTGGCGAAGAGGTAAAAATGTAGAAAACCTGAATCAATAAGAAGCGAATGTAAGATATCGGCTAGGCTGAAGAATAAGAATAGAAAAAAAAAGTATTTTTAGATTGGATTAGAACCGGAACAATACTTGAAGAATTCCTGACGAACAAAAACAAGATGGCGGGCTTTCGAAAAATGAAAATCTTCTGCCTGGAACGTGTTGTTTGTACTTGGCAAGATTAATCTTACCAAAAAGGGAACTACAAACTCCAATGGAGTGTGAGGAACAAATAGGGGAACATTTTCCAGGAGTTATTATTTTTTATTTTCTGTTTTTCAAGACACTCGTTTTGAGTGGCTTTCTCGGGAAGGACTGACATGTTCTTCTTCGACTTGAAGTTTGGAGCTGCTAGAAAATGGAGCACTTCGAACCGTGGAAGTTTTTTGTGTTATTGTTAGAAAGAATTGAATAGGTCGAAGCTGAAAAAGACACGAAGTAAAAATTGTTTTAATCAGTAAAGGCGATTTTAAGTAAATTTAGAAATGAACTCTTTTACGATGGCATATAAGATATTATTCATTTTTAAACTAGGTTACATACTTATAAACTAGACTTCCGCTTCTAGATATTATTCTTTCAGTAAATACAAATTCGAGGATATTTTTTTTTTACATCTGCCACACTTTTTGCAACTCGACAAACGAGAGATTTTTACCCTCAAGCTTCTTTCATAAATTCTGCGCTAATTGCGTCAAAGTTGTATCCTGTGCTAAGTCTAATTTAATATTGAAAAACAATCTTGTTAAAAAATTTATTTCGCGTGGGGTGGGCCAAGCCACCAATGCCCAACTATCATATAATGGGGTTGTTTCACGTCGTGGATGGCAACAGCTCCAACGGTTTGTTTTCATTTCTTGTCTGGAATTACTTTTGTTTTGGCATTCGAAAATGAGTTTTCTAAGAGTATTTTACTTATTAAATTTTTTTAATGCCAACTTCTTGCTGTGCTGCTGGTTGTTCAAATCATTTGCTTTGGAAATTTGCATAGAAAGAAAAGTTTCTTTTCATCTATTGACAGTCATTTGAGAGGGAAACTGAAACAACCAATGAAATCGAAGGCGCTGAAAAATGAAAACATGTGTTACATCACCTGCATTTACATCAATATTCACATTACCTGCAGTAAAAAAATTCCTTAAAATTTAAAAAAATCATTATAAATTTACTTGTAGCTCACAATAATAGTCAGGGCCGTATTTCGAAATAGGCTAAGTAGGCTGTAGCCTAAGAGCGGCAAATATTTTGGGGTGGCAAATTACACGTCCAATTAAAGCGGCATTCTGCATAAAAAAAAATTATTCTCACGATACGAATATTTTTAAGAAAGAAAACAAATAATTTACATTAATGCGTAAACTGTAAACTTATATATAGTACTAATATTTCGTAGCAAACATGGTCGCTGCGAGGGCAATTCCACCCCCTCTTCCCGGATTTCGAACTTGAAAGAAAAATATATATATATAATAGAACATTTTAAAAAATATGCCTATTTCACTTTCGATTTATTGTGTAAAGGTACATATAGATGATTCGAATATGTGTCACATGTGTGGATTTATTTTAAACAGCACATACCACCCTATTTTGCAGCAACCAGCTACACTGTTAAAAATGTTGTGCTTGGTTTCACCATGATATTGGTTCCTAGTAGCTGCAACGGCTGAATGGTGAAACGTTCCACCATATTTTTGGTATTCGGTTGAACCATTTCGCAGGTTTTTGTTTCCAAAACCAGAAAAATGGTTCAACCGAAAAAAAGGTGAAACATTTCACCATCCAGCCGTTGCAGCTACTAGGAACCAATATCATGGTGAAAGGAACCAATATCATGGTGAAACCAAGCACAAAATTTTTTAACAGTGTACCTTCCCCGAAAGGGGAGAATATTGTGACAGGGGCGGCAAATCAATCGTAGCTTACAAGCGGCAAATCTTCAAATCCGGCCCTGATAATAGTTTTAAAGCCAGGCAGTAAGAAAATGCGTTCTTTAAGGAAATCCTTAAGTTTTCTACTTGATTGCGTGCTTGCTAAAACGTAAGATTCAAATTCCACTTAACTATATATTTAGAGTAGTATGTGAGCGTGAGCAGTTTGAATTTTTATACGAATAGTTTTCTTGCGTGTAAAAAAACAAACTCAAACGCATTTAAAAAGGACGCGTTTCTTTTATTTCAATCCGAGTTCAAGAATTATTATAAAGGATGTGTATCTTGAGATTTCTTGTAAAAGTAATTTTAGTTATAAATAATACCCTGAAGTTCAAAGAGACTGTATAATCAATCATCTTGATATTTAAAGAAATATGATTTAAACTGTCTGTTAAATAGTTTATGCATTTGACATGAACGGATCAGATTTACTGTACGGTCCCCCTTGGCGCGATTTTATCGGAATTGGCGATAAATATTTTTTTCTGGCAACCTGTCTGACTTCGACAGAATATTCAAATTCCGTATGACTTCGCACCGATGACGTTTTCCGGCAACCCTATCGGACCGTTGGTGGAGTTTTCATAAGAAATATTCCCATACGATCTTTTCTTTGAATTGTGATTTTTTTTAAAAAAAAAGTCGCCAAAATACGGACTTTTGGCGCGATTTTGGAAAGTTCGCCAAGGGGGACAGTACAGTAAATCTCTACCGACATGAACACACACGAGTTGAATTAACGTAGCATGAGGGTAATTGGAGACATCCTACATAATTTAGAACGATAGTCAAGTGACGAGCCAACACCTACAGTCCCTGGACAAATTATTAGACGCACTGTATTTTTTAAAGTAATTTTATGTTTCTTAAGAGTTTTTATGCAATAATGGTATATTTGAACTACAATATTATTGATTTTTATTGAAAAGAATTCTTGTAGACTACATATTTGTATTTATTTTTAGATAATTGTGATTCAGATTAATTTATATTAATTATTTATTATAAGATTATTTATGTGTGGAATCATCCTCCTCAAATGTAGGAGACAGTACAGTCTTGCATGGGTAGCATGCCGCGCAGAATTAAAGCTTTGATAGGGGATAAAGGTGGCTCCACTAAATATTGACTTTGACTAACATTCATTTCTATTTTCTTTAAAATTTAATTAACTTATGGTTTTCTAAATGAATGCTGTTTTGTGCATGTCAAATGAATCGGTAATTGATTGAATAATATAAAAATTAAAAACCAATCCATTTAAAATAATAAAACGGTACAATATCACCCGGTAATTAATATTTTACATGAAATCTTGCAGTGCGTCGAATAATTTGTCCAGGGACTGTATAATAGGCACCCAACGGAATGTTTAAGAACGACATCGTCGGGATTTTGAAGCCTATTTAACGTGCTCTCTCTCTACACGGAGAATTATTTGTTGATTTTTTTGGCTGCACAGACTGTTTATAAGACAGTAGTTATTTTGGTAATTCCCGGGCCCGAACCTGGGACCATGCAGGGCAAGCGCTTTAACGACTGGGCTCCCTAGTCCTTCTGAACACACGTGAAGTGGTGTAATTTTGTTGGGGCCAATGGAGCAATGCAATTGGGCCAATGTTTTGTTTGACAAAAGTTGCACTAGAGCAGAGCTACACTTCATCACAAAAAGTAAGCATCGACGAGACTGAAACCTGAGAAGGCACCCAACGGAAAGAGCTGCGTAACCTTTTGAAAATAGTGCATGTTGCCGCACGATGGATTTAATGATCAACAGGCTCCTCTTCACGGAATATTTTCAAATCGATCCTTTGTACAGCAAAATTCGTTTTCAGTTCAATCCAATGACAAACTTATTTCTACATTAATAAAAATAGTTTTTACCTTAAGTTAGAAATTGAGAATATTTAAAATGTTTTATTTTAAATTCATCAACGCATATAAAAGACAGAACGTTTAAATAAAAAGCTCATTTGCAAAAAAAAAAAGGTTTTGAATGAAAAATATGTCCCTTTTCAGAAACCCATTAAAACAGAGAAACTGCTCAATTAATGAAGATAAAAAAATATCTACACAAGTTATGAAAATAACGACGATTAATTTTTAACATTTTAAGTAATTCATTCATTTGACACGCACAGCGAGTAATAAAAAAATGCTTTAAAATTAAAATTAACTTCTAAAAATTACTCTTTCCCGGTTTCCACTTCACATGCAGGTTTGCAAGTTAAAAATCGAAAAGGAAAAAAAAAAGTTAAGCGCATATTTCAAAAAAATATAGAAGAAAAACATTACCAAATTTTTTTTAACAATTTAGTTTTTGTGTTTAGATACTTTGCTAATGCGTACTTGAATGGCATTTTTTGTTCAGATATTCTTGAAAAATGTTTTGGATTATGAATTATTTGAAATACTCTACTACAAAATGTTTTTTTTAAAGAGGCTTTTATTAAAAGGTAATTTTTCAATGAGTTTCAAAAGCTATTCATGTAAGTATTAATCATATTAATACATTTAAAGTCCCAGGACAAATTATTAGACGCACTGCAAGATTTCATGTAAAATATCAATTACCGGGTGATATTGTACCGTTTTATTATTTTAAATTGATTTGTTTTTTATTTTTATATTATCCAATCAATTACCGATTTATTTGACATAAATAAAACAGCATTCATTTAGAAAAACATAAGTTTATTAAGGTTTAAAGAAAAGTGAAATTAATGTTAGTAAAAGTCAATATTGAGTGGAGCCACCTTTAGCCGCTATCAAAACTTTAATTCTGCGCGGCATGCTATCCATGCAAGACTGCACTGTCTCCTGCATTTGAGGAGGATGATTCCACACATAATCTTATAATAAATGATTAATATAAATTAATCTTAATCAATAATTATCTTAAAATAAATACAAATATGTAGTCTACAACCATTCTTTTAAATAAAAATCAATAATATTGTAGTTTAAATATACCATTATTCCATAAAAACTCTTAAGAAACATAAAATTACAAAAAAAAAATACGGTGCGTCTAATAATTTGTCCAGGGACTGTATAGTGTATTGTCAGTACTACTTGTCTTGTACTACTTGTACTACTTGTCTTGTACTACTTGTCAGTACTACTTGTTTTTGATCATTGGTGCGTCTGTCTGTCTAAAACTGCTTAAACTAAAAGAACTACATACACAAGTACCTAGTTAGGATACACGAGTTCTTAGTACCTGTGTGTCGGATGTCAAAGTTTTCAAGAATATTGCTTATTTGCAAGTGGTAGCTGCCATAGGACGTTTTAGGTTTTAAATTTATTGAAATTACCTTTAGGGTATAAAATTGCCTTTAAATGTATGTGATTGGTGGCAATTGGAAGTCGCGTAGTATTACACATACCTAGTTTCCCTTTGACGAAAGAAAAACAAGTAGGTTTGTAACAGAATCTGTCGCTTAACCCGCTTCCACACAACAGTTGAATTTAACAGGTACAAAGGCGCTAAACACAGCATTCATTCTATATTAAACTATTAAACATGTACATTGACATGTACATGAATTTGACTAGTTTCGTTTATTTTATTTCGAACATTCAATAATTATTACTTATCGTTTGCAAAAATTAACTTATATATCAAAGAGTAAATATGTCATATTCCTCGCTTTTAAATAGAATGAAGACATTTCATATCAACGTACAAAGAATCTCGTAGTGAAATATATTTGACGTCATTTCAAACTGATCGATGCCTCAAAAATAAATTTATTGTCTAAAAGAACTAAAGTTTCTCGAGCGATTGTTGCGAATGGCAATGGTGATTTAATTCTGATAAAAATGGCTTCTTATGCTTTTTAAATGAGCATTGAATTTTGCAAGTTTTTTTTTAAATAATTGAAGTACTTCGAATTCGAATTCTCCTCCTCTGAAATGTCCGATGTATTCTAATTTCGATGCGCTGAATTTTTTGACGTATCACACTGGTCCGTAGCATTTGTAGTTTGGGCTATGAAAGTGGGTGACCGACAGACGGAACGATTATAATACCTTCCACTTTTTACGTTATAAACGTAGTGTGGAAGCTAAAAATATGGACTTCATAGTTTTAAAAGACTGTCAAATAACAAGGAGCGGACTCTCAGCACGTAGCTTTATTGTAAGCGTCGAAACTGAATTAGATTCAGTTAAATAAAAAAAAACCTTACTATTTTCACAGGTGCTCCATTGAATTGTTTAAAATTCAAAATGAATTAAGTCCCCAAACCTTTTGAAAAACACTGGAAAGGAATAACCCTAAAACAAACATCTGTGGATCTATTGTACCCTTTCTTTGTACATTTTCCTCACAAAATAGCAACCCCTATTGCTTTAAAATATTACCCCCTCCCTTATATAGTTTCATCCCCCCTCCCCCCCCCCCCTGTGCTAAGCCTTTCGCCACTTCAAAACACAAAATAACTTTTTTTTTCTCTATACAACTGAGCTCGCTCCAACATAAATATACCGCATTTGTGTCGATCAGAGGCTACGTGAAAAAAGTATTAAAGAATAGAAAAAAAACAATAAGTTTTTCGCAAAAGAGAAAAAAAATAAACAAGTTTCTTTCGGTCAAATTTTTTCAGATTAGTTTATTTTTTTTGTTAAGCAATGAATAAAGGATTTTTTGGTTTTTATTTAGGATGCTGAAAAATAAATTTAAAAAGATCTAGTTGGATGATTTAAGATCTTTCAGATACTTAAAATACGTTTTCAGTGAAAGTTGCCTTAAAATAGGTATAACCTTATTATTTAATGAAAGGCTGCAACCAGGAAATAAAAGTAATCATATCTGGGTTTATATGAGACAAAACTGAATGAAAAAAACATTTTTATAAAATAGCAAACTGTTTTTTGTATCTACTTAATGTGGTATACTTTAATGCCACCGTATATAGCGTGGACACGTTAAACCACATTCGTAAAATCAGTCCTTTTGATGTGATAATGCCCATGAATAAACTTGTAAGAAGTAGTGTATATAGAAAATTACCAAATAAATTTGAAGCAAATGTAGAAATTAAATGTCAGAAAGTAAAGAAAAGGTAGAAATGTTAAATGTAGAAAGTAGAAAATGTAGTTAATGTAGAAATGTAGAAACAAATGTAGAAAGTAAATGTAAGAAAATGTGAATTAATGTAGAAAGTAGAATGTAGAAATGTAATGTAGAAAGTAGAAATGAAAGTAGAATAGAAAGAAAGAAATGTAGAAATGTAAATGTAGAAAGTAGAAATGTAGAAATGTAAATGTAGAAAGTAGAAAATGTAGAAATAGTAAATGTAGAAAGTAGAAAATGTAGAAATGTAAATGTAGAAAGTAGAAAATGTAGAAATGTAAACGTAGAAAGCGTAACTGCCACTTTGGTTTCAACGTTTGAAATTCAAATTCCACTAGAGCTACGTTTGTTGTTGCTAAAGCGTCTAACCCTTTTAACTGCTTTAAAATCTTAAATACCTTGGAACATAGTAAATAATTAAAACTAAACTCCTCGGCGCAACAGCCCATTAGTGGGCCAAGACCTGCCGTGCCCATTTCAGCTTTCGTGACCTAGGGCTCTGGGGTGCTAGGCATATGTCCCGGTAAGGTGGTCAGCCTCCCGCGGAACCCCCAGTGGTTAGTTCCCAGCATACTTGGTACCCATTTTATCGACCCATTTAAGGGATGAAAGGATGGGTCAACCTCGCCCAATCCAGGATTCGAACCCCGGACCTGTGGCACAGCAATGCAAAGCACTATAATTAGTGGAGAATAATTAGTGGATGTTAAAATTATATTTTTGACCAACCGTGTATAAACAAATTCACCCTATTCGATATTAAAAGTATAACATAAAAGCAAAATTTCCCAAATACATGTTATAAAAATAAAAGTGTTACAAATATTACTTCCGAACTAACTAAACATAACTTTAACTTAATATTTAAGGGGATACGGTACCCAAAACGTTATTTCTAGAAATAACATAAACTTGTAAATTATAGTGGTTTTATATAATGTTCACTATATAAACATTTTCTAGCAATAAAAACAAATATTTACAAGTAGTTAAAAGTCAAAATGCTAACTCCTCTTTCAATTTTGAGAATAACTCCACCACACTTTTATAGTTTGTTTTTGGAACTATTTGTTCAAGAACTGTGCATGGAGTTTAAAATGTGAGCTACAGTTAAAAAGTAACATGCATTTATACTGAAAATCTCAAAAAAATTACAAGTTATTGAATTCAACATTTTTTTTTAAAAAACAAATATACATAGACCTTATTCCATGCATAATTTTGTTCACCATATAAGAACACAGGTTAAAAATTTCAAAATTTTAACTTAATTAGCAAAAAAGCCTTATGGATTTATTAAACACAAGAATTGAAAAACGCGAAACAGAGAAAAAAAAGGTTAAAAGCAGACGAAATACGCATTCAAACTTACAAGAATGACTCCAGAAAATACTTAATAACTTTTTTTCTACAGAAGATATCATTATAAAACTTTCAGTAAATGCTCAGAAAGATATTGTAAATAATAAGTAGTAAAACCTGAAAAATCGATATTTTGACAAATTTTTGGGTACCACAAGTAATGCTTTAGCTTATAATGTTACGTGTTTCGCGCTTGCACTATAAATCACACTCTGTAGATATTAAACACCGCCAACACCCCGCATTATTCGAAAAGAGGGGTGTAAGGGTGGGGTGCCCTATCGTTTTGATATTGTTCTGTCATGACGCAATTCTCTCCCCACATTTGACGTATCGAACAATAGAACCGATCTTTACCGTTGACCCGCCTTTGCTTCAAAGGAAGCGTCGGAGTATGGGGATAGAGATGAACAGTAGGCGTTACTTTTGAAGAGCAGTCACTCAAATTTGGTGGCATTAACCTTATTATTACTATGGTAGAACAAATTAGCAATAAAATAACATTTCAATTAATTTGGTGCTTGTATGGAATAATTGAGGCCCAGTGGCTTAGTGCTAGGGCTTCGCATTGCCACGCCACAGGTCCGGGGATCGAATCCCGGATTGGGCGGGGTTGACCCATCCTTTCATCCCTTGAGTGGGTCGATAAAATGGGTACCAAGCATGCTTGCGGACTGAACACTGGGGGTTCCGCGTGAGGCTGACCACCTCACCGGGACATATGCCTAGCACCGCCCTAGCCCTAGGTCACGAAAGCTGAAATGGGCACGGTAGGCCTTGGCCCAGTAATGGGCTGTTGCGCCAAAGAGTTTAGTTTAGTTTTTATGGAATAACTACAATTTGAAAAATATTTTTCTGACTTAATCACTCAAGTAATACAATGAATAATCAACCCCCCCCCCCTTCACCTTGAGAATATTCAAAATCATTGCCTGTAGTAAAATAGTTTTTTTTAAAGCATTTAAATAATCTTTCAATAAACTTTTAATCATTGTAAAATTGAAATAAAACATGCAATGAAAAGCTATTTGCTACTGTAACAAGATTAGTAACAAAAATACAATGTAGGAAAAAAACGCCGTTTTGGCATCGTTACGCTTCCAATGTATCGCGTCGATCGCTTGATGTCAGTGTGGCGGATTTCGGTTTGGTTTAGAGTTAATTATCGTCGCACTAGAGCTACACGAGGGCTATTGGCGACGGGTGTCGTATTTTAGAACCACAGTCAAGTGACGAATAGGTACCCAACGCAACTGTTAAGGGCGACATCGTACGCAGCGTCGGGACTTGAGGGTATTTAACGTGCACTCCCTCTTTACGGGGTATTATTTGCCGGACATTTTTGGCTGCACGGGCCGTTTATAAGGTCGGCAGTTATTTTGGTGATGCCCGGACCCGAACTTGGGACCTTTCGCATGCTAGGCGAGCGCCTAACCGACTGGGCTCCCCAGCCTTTGTGGCGGACTTCGGAATGTGAGCCATTAGAATGTCTAATATTTTTCTCCTCTCTTCTCGGAGCCCCCGATTGATGGCATAGTCCTCCCAACACTTCTTAGCACCTACGACCTGTCTTTTAGACGAGTCCAAACTCGTAAAACTAAAAGGGGTAAGGAAGATTTTGGTTTAAGCCAGTTACAATATTTGGCTATTTATTGCTTTTGTAAGGGCATATTTCTTTAAGGTTTAGAAGCAGTTTCTCAATTGAATTGCTGTTCGAACTTGCATCGTGTTCACTATTATTTTATCGCTATAATTTTAATTTATAGCGTTCCTCGGGGTGGTACTCCTACTCATGTTAAATAAAACATACTGCAGATGAAAATCGATTGATGATCAAGTAAAGATATAAAAAAAAAATGCACGCGCAATCGTTGACGGCTATCAGCAATCAACTATAATGCGCTATCACCGATATACCATGTGTAATTTTAGTGTGATACATTATTTCGAACAAAATTGTACTACAAACTCTTAAAACAAAAGAGTGAAATCCACTCCTATAGGGGAAGTGCATTTTCGGCACCGGAAAGGAGTGGAAATTAACTCAGAATGAGTTAAAACCGTTAAGAGTGTAGCAATCCTCTCTTCTCTCCAAACACCATTCGATTAGCCATCCGGCCTTCTTCGAATTCCACATCGGTTTTAAAAGTGGACTCGTCGTCAATCAAAATATTAGAGATACCAATAAGTGACAAAAGAACTATACTATACAAATTTTGGACTATACATTACAACCAAAACAATAAAGTATTAGATTTATTTCATAAGGGGGAATGGGCGTGCTGGACCGGGGGTCTCGAAAGCAAAGTGCATCAGTGTTAATCCTATGGCGAAAAAAAATATTTTCTCTGCCACATTTATCCGGCTGTATTGAATATTTTTACAAGCGGATTTTTTATGTGATAAATGTAGCTGACTTACAGGTCCCGACCTTCCCACTTTTTGAAATGGGTTCGAATATATTTTTTTTAATTTTCGATAAATAATTTTACACAAAATATATCCGAAGCAATTTCAAAAAGTGGGAAGATAGAGACCTGTAAGTCAGCTACATTTATCATATAAAAAAAACCCGCTTGTAAAAATATTCAATACAGCCGGAGAAATGTGGCAGAGAAAATAGTTTTTTCGCTATTGGATTAACACTGAGGCACTTGAGTCTGGAGACCCGCGGTCCAGCGCGCCTATTCCCCCATAAGCAGGAAAAATTAACAAGTCGTCCTCTTCCCTCGCATCCCAATCGAAGGTGTTATAGAACAGGGACTTTCAAGGAGGAGGAGGAAATCTTTTGTAAGCAGCGGGAGAAAAGAAGGGTTTGAAAAGGCCAAAAGAAGATTAGGGTGTGGGAAAAAGCAATGTTTTGGAATGTGCGCCGATTTTTTGCCCAGCTTTTTGTGCCTTTGAATAGGTTGGTATTTTTGTAGTTGGTATTGTGCGGCCTATTGATATGAAATTTCGTGGAAAATCAAGTTTTTTTTGTGTCAAAATTGGAGTGATATTGGTATATTTTTTGTTTGTTCAGAATATACATAAAAAAAAGTTTCTTAAGAAATAGATACATTTCTTTACTACGCTATTACTTTCTTTGAAATGTATAAGGCTACTAAGAAATTATTTATAAGAACAGTAGAATTTATTCAGTTTTTTTTTAATTTAAAATTCAATAACTTTGTAATATTTTTGTTTCAAGATTAATATTTTTTTAGGTTACATTTTTTTTCTGGCTTTGAAAAGGCTCTGTTATGTATTTTTGTAGTTGATATTTTGTTCCGCATTAGATGGAATTTCTGAAGAAATAAGCTTTTTATTAGTCAAAATTAAAAAGAAAATATTAGTATGCTTTAAAGGAAAAAGCAGAACAAAAAAAAAATCTTTTTGAAAGAAGGTTGTAGGAAGTTTATCTACTAAAAGTTTTATTTGATGCATTTTCTTGAAATAATTTAAATTTTATAGCGTGTTTTTTTATTAGCTTTGTTTTGTTTTATTTAGTTTTATGATTTTTTCAGAAAAGAAATTATTTTGGACGCATTACCCAAAATTTAGGGCTGACCAGAAAATAATTAAACATGCTCAAATGCTGTTAGCTAAGGCTATTGCAAAAAAAGAAGGAATCCTTTATAGTGGTGGAGGTTTATTGAAAATTATATAGTGGTTTGTAAAATGGTTTTGGAAATTTTATGTTGATTTTTTTAATTTTTTCAGCTTGTGAATGGTTAAAACCCTAAGGCTTTTAGGTAAATTAATGTAGAGCTCCAAAAAAATTTTCCTGTGTTGAAACATATGATTTAACAAAAGTTGGTATGGGATAAGGTCTAGTGTGATTAGATTTTGTTTTTAAAAAAATGATGAAGTTTAAAATTTAAAAAAATCTTATTTTTTGTCCATTTTAATACACAAAGCTACATAACTATTCGTGTTTAACTGACAGCTCAATATCCATACCAACTTTTATTATTAGATGTTGTGGGAACATTTTGAAAAAAATGCATTAACAATTCTTTAAATTGTAGGAGGAGAAGCATTTTGAAAAAACGTTAAAATTTTTAATTTTTTTAAAAACTTACGTTTCAATATTAATCATTTTTACGTAAATGTTTATTGAATGTTAGTTCTTTGTAAAAATAGTTTAATTTGATTGCTAGCGATAAAAATAATGGATTTAATTTTTTGGGTACCGCGTCCCCTTAGGAAATCCAATAATGCAAGTTGGTAGAAATTACGTCCGCTGAAACAAGCCAATTTGTGAATAAAACATTTTCAACAGAGAAAAATACATTTAAAGAGAGCGAAGGAGCAGTTTAAACGATTTTATCAGTTTTTGCTATTTACAAGTTTGACAAAATATTTTAAATATTCATCTGTAAGAAATAATGCACATATAAACCTTGAGAAACCCATTCACAATTAAATAAAGTGTTAGTTTGGAACGTTTTAATTAGAGAATAATATTTTTTTCCTTTATATATAATAAAACAGTTTTATATTTAAACAGTAATGATTAGCAATATTTATAGTTTTTTTTGCTGTATTGTTCACAAGGACACAATTCTATGGCTGTGTCCTGACTACGACATCAAATGCCACAAATGCAACAAAACTCGGCGACCGCCAAGGGCGCCAAGCGATGCAATAGCATATGGCTGACACTGCCAAGTCGCCAAGATTTGTGGCATTTGATGTCGTAGTCAGAACACAGCCTAAGAAAACATTGAAAACTTCACACATAAAAAAAAGTTGGATGAAAAGTATCTCAAAATGTTAAAACAATTCGACAATACTAAATGCACATTAATTACATAATTAATGATAACAATGACATTGATGACAATAAAAAAAATCAAAAATCACAAAACTAATACCCCGCCATTATTTCCGAACATTAATGCATTTCAAAGAATGCATTCGATTGTGGAATTTAGAATTTTTTGTGTGGAATTAATCCCGATATTTTGACAGATTTTAATCTATAGCTGTAGGAAATTCAAAATTAAAAAAATAAATCCCCAATAAATAAATTGCATTCTCATCAGATATGGT
Source organism: Oedothorax gibbosus (assembly GCA_019343175.1). NCBI lineage: Eukaryota > Metazoa > Arthropoda > Arachnida > Araneae > Linyphiidae > Oedothorax > Oedothorax gibbosus. The sequence goes on along the minus strand of CM033280.1, from coordinate 289,996 downwards.
CTTTAATAAAGGGCGGGAAAATTTTATTCTAAGACGAATCCACACGAATTAATAAAAAAATAATCACCTTTTCAGACGATTTTTAATTTAAATCCGAAAGTGCAAGATAAAAATTAATCGAATGATTGCATTAACGTTCGAATGGAATAATTTCCAATTTATTGAAAGAAAGGAATTTTGTTATTCCGACATTTTTAATTAAGTTACGACATTAAAGTAATTATCTGGGATTAAAATATTTAAATTGATTTTTGGTAGAATAACAGATAAATTAACCGAGAAAAAATAAGTTTAATTTGCTATCCTTTAAAAATTAAAATAATTAAGTGATAATTTTGGTTTAATATTAGGATTTTTACGAATCGCTGTTTTCAATTTATACGTCTTTTGAAACGTGGCAGGTCGGTATTACAATATTTTACTTATAAATATTTAATATTTAGGATAATTTGTAATGTGATAGTTGAATATAACTTAAAAATATATACCGGGGGGCCCAAAAGTAGCCTAACAGTTAGTACAGTGATTTATACAGAAACAGTTATTTTAATACAGGTTAACTTTAGTTTGGTTGAAAAATCGTAGTACTAGAGCTACAGGAGAGTTATTGGCGACAGGCATCGTAATTTAGACCCATAGTCAAAAGTGACAGCTTTATTTACATACATATATTTACATTCTTAATCCCGAAGGTGCTCAAATTGTCTACCTTGGACAGTGATGCATTCCTGCAACCACCTGGTCCCGTCCTCTGGCGACATTTGCATATTTCTAGAGCATCAAACAAATAAACGGGATAGCCTATAAGGTCTAACAAACCGAAGATATCTCGAAATTAAACCAATCGAAGTCCACGAATAGCTCTTTGGATAAGATACGCTGTAGTTCGACTTTATTTTAGCCAACCAACAAAACTAAGCACGACTATGTCAAATACCTGTTCTAAATAATCGAAAGTTCTTACCAATGGTACAACATTAAGAGGGACTGTCAGTCCCATAGAGCTAATGCATTAGTTTTGAAATCACAACTTTGGCAAAAGTATTGCTTTGCCATGTTATCCCATTCTCACCAGTTATGGGATTCATCATAACATCCATTTAAAACAAAATTGAAACGAAAATAACATCCGGTTATTTAATTATTAATTGATAAAATTTTAATATCGTGTCGCCATCTGCTGTAATTTTTGGCATTTTAAAACTTCAAAAATATATAATTAAATAGCTAGATAACATTTTCGTTTCAAATTTGTTTCATTTTGATGTTATGTTGATTCCCATACCTGGAGAAAAAGGGCTAACATGGCAAAGCAATACTTCTGCGGAAGTTATGATTTCAAAACTAATACATTAGCTCTATGGGACTGACAATCCCTCTTAAATGTTAGGCTACTTTTGGGCCACCCTGTATATATATTTTGTTTGGACAATATTTCTGAAATCAGGGTGGACGCATTGTTGATGGCGAGCAAATTACTCATCGCTTGTTCTTCCCCACACAGTTGAATTTATAAATAGTATGTCTGTATCATGAGGTTGCTATGCTGAAATATTTCTGCAATATGTTTTGCTAGAGCTACATGGGGCTATTGGTGAAATGTGTCATACTTTACCACAGTCAAGTGCCCAGCCGACACCAGAGTACACTGTTAAAAATTTTGTGCTTGGTTTCACCATGATATTGGTTCCTAGTAGCTGCAACGGCTGAATGGTGAAACGTTCCACCATATTTTTGGTATTCGGTTGAACCATTTCTCAGGTTTTTGTTTCCAAATCCAGAAAAATGGTTCAACCAAACACCGAAAAAAAGGTGAAACATTTCACCATTCACCAGTTCAGCTACTAGGAACCAATATCATGGTGAAACCAACCAATATCATGGTGAAACCAACCAATATCATGGTGAAACCTAGCACCAAATTTTTAACAGTGTAGGCACCCATTGCGACTTTTAAGGGCGAAATCGTCTGCGGCTGCATTCCTGTTGTACCATGGCCTACTCAACTACTGAGGCCAAAGAAGCTCTCCCAAACACGCTCGGGGACGGGAAATTTTAACGTCATAATTCCGAGTGACGTTGTTCCGAAAATGAAGACAACCTGTCTCGAAACCTGTTCGGAACCACTCGTTCACGGCTGACCACATTTTTATGGTTCCGAATGCGTCCGAACCAGTTTCTCGATCTTCGGCAATCGGAACAGTGACATCAAAATTTCCGTCTACGCTCATGTTTGGGAGAGCTTCTCTGGCCTTGTTATTGAGGTTGGCCGAGGTTGTACACGAGGAAAATTCATTTCACTTTTTGGCTGCACAGCCCGTTTATATGTCGGCTGTTATATTGGAAATGCTTGAGCCTGGGACCTTTCGCATGCAAGGCATGGACCTCACCGACTGTGGTCTCCAGCCCCTTTGCACGAAAGGGAAAAAACACCATAAGGGAGATATATTTCTTCTTTCGTTAAGGGGACACGGTACCCAAAACATTATTTCTAGAAATGATAACAAACTTGCAAATTATAGTGGTTTTATATAATGTTCACTCTAAATAAACATTTTCGAGCAATAAAAACAAATATTTACAAGTAGTTTTTCATTTATTAAAAAAAAAGTCAAACTTTTTAACTTTTTAAAACGCTACTCCTCTTTCAATTTTGATAATTACTCCACCAAACTTTTATAGTTTGTTTTTAGTACTATTTGTTCAGGAACTGTGCATGGATTTTAAAATGTGAGCAACAGTTAAAAAGTAACATGCATTTATACTGAAAATCATAAAAAAAATTACAAATTATTGAATTTAATATTTAAAAAAAACCAACTATACATAGTAGACCTTATTCCATGCACAATTTTGTGCCCTATACATATCAGAACACAGGTTAAAAATGTCTAAATTCTAACCTAATTAGCAAAAAAGCCTTAGGGATTTATTAAACACAAGAATTGAAAAACGCGAAACAGAGAAAAAAAAGTTGCAAGCAGACGAAATACGTATTCAAACTTATAGGAATGACCCCAGAAAATATTTAATAACTTTTTTCTACAAAAGATATTATGAAACTTTCAGTAAATGTTCAGAAAGTTATTGTGAATAATAAGAAGTAAAAACTGAAAAATCGATATTTTGACCAATTTTTGGGTACCGTATCTCCTTAACAGGGGCGTAGGTTTGGTTAAACTAACGTTGGCACTTGAGCTACATTACTAGCGAGATTTCTTTTTTACGTCCATCACGATACGTTTATAGGATATCCAAGACGGAGACAGAACCTTCGAAGTTATCCTCAATACTATGAAAACTTCAGACTCACAGAACGAACTGCTACCACTGTATATATCAGTTTAGTTTAGTTTCAATTATCGTTGCCCTAGAGCTACACGAAGGCTATTGGCGACGGATGTCGTATTTTAGAACCACAGTCAAGTGACGAGCCGACACCTGAGTAGGCACCCAACGCAACCGTGAAGAGCGACAAGAAAAGCAGCGTTAGGATTTTGAAGGATATTTAACGTGCACTCCCTCCACACGGGGTATTATTCGTCGGACATTTTTGGCTGCACGGGCCGTTTATAGGTCGGCAGTTATTTTGGCGATGCCCGGACCCGAACCTAGGACCTTCCGCATGCTCGGCGAATGCCTAACCGACTGGGCTCCCCAGCCCGCGGGACACGGGAAATTGTACACGGGAAAATTCAAACTTTTTGACTGCACAGCTCGTTTATATGTCGGCTGTTATATTGGCAATGCCCGAGCGTGGGACTTCCGCATGCAGGCATGGACCTTACCCACTGGCTCCCAGCCCCTTAAACTCACAGAACGAACTTCTACGACTGTACATATCAGTATTCCCCCATACTTGAGACCACAGAACTCTAACCCAACCGATCCATTCCGGCTCCCAATGATATAGAAGTGTGGGGTGTTGCTGCGGATATATGAATGTAAATCTAGGGACATTACGACGGAGCAATAACCACAGTTCATTCGAAACGAGGTAGGGGGGAGAAAGTTGACCATCGGGGAAAGGGATTTTTCTCTTTTCGTGGGGACAAAAATCGTTTTTCTTGAAACGTGAGGGGAAAGCCAAAAAAAGGGATAAAAATCGCTTTTTCCGATATTGTATTTGAAGGATGATGGCTTGGCAACCAACAGGGTCAATTTTGGTCGAATATTTAATGTAAACCCGTTCCGAATTCAAAGAATGAGGAAGAGAAATATTAAGTAAAATGGGTCGTCATCATTTGAAAATACGTACGCACTAAAACATGCAGTAAGCTAATAGTTTTAAAATAACAAATTGGTTAGGCGCCAAAATAAGATTTTAAATGAAATAAAATGCTTGGAAGTTGTTTGTGTTTTTTTTTAATATATTGATATTCTTTTGTTTATGGTGCTCAAAATAGTTAAAAATATAATGAAAGTATGAAGCAAAATTTCGAATAGCAAACACCAATATATTTTTTTTAAGTTAATTTAAGCATACATCTCTCATTTATAGAATATTTTTAGATACTTTTTTTGTAATTCGACACATTTTATTTAGTTATTTACTAAAAAATAAATACATTATCTCGAATAGCAATCTTTCAACACTTTTAATAATCACATTTATTATAACAATGCTCTATTTCCTACAAAATGAAACCCAACACAAAAGGCAGCCTAACTACAAAACCCAGAACTCTAAAACCCCAAAACATAATTAGCAAAACGCAGAAATTTAATATTCCACGCATCACACTCAACGTCAGCTAACAACAAAAGATCTTGACTGAAACTCGGAAACTTTTTAAGTCAACTGTCAGTAACATATTGAATTACAAAAGTGACTGGCATATACAGATTTCAAGACACGATAAACAATGGTATAATCATATCCATTTAGTTGACCAAGAGGAAATATGGAGATATTGCTAGCAGGAAAATGCTTTTGTTAAAGCGCGCGATTTTCCTTAAATTAGATATGCATATATCCTTACAAATGTTTTGTAATAGAATAAATGTAGATTTTTCGTTTTGTTTTTGGTTTTTTTAGAGAATTTTTTGTTTTGTTTTATGATATGTTATTAGCAAGTGATAGTTGTAGAAGGAAATTTATGTTTGTCCGAAGGAGTAACAACCCATTTATGGATTGTGGTATTGGACATGTCAAATGACGAGAAATTTTACTAGATGAATCACAATTTAAGAAAGATCCTGTTTTAGTAAATACACACTACACATACTATTAAAAAATTTAACATCATCAAAAGTATTAGCAAAAAAATATTTTTTTAATTCAGTTTTTTATTTGGTTTTAATAATTAAAAATTTGTCAATATGAAGCATTTAAATTTTCTATGATCTAGTAGAATATTAAAAATAACGGATTATTTAGTTGGCCAATAGCAAATGCATAATTAAATTCGGAAAAAGATTTATGGAGGTATTTTTTATATCAATAGAAATATTTAAAGAGTTTTAATGAATTGAAATTTTTATGCCTAAAACCTTGAAGGTTTCGTACTAAGAAGAGTGTACTCAAAATGGTGCAAGAAATTTAAAAAAAAATGGCTTATTTATCTTTTGGTCAATAGAATAATGACAATGTGGCGAATAATTCTGATTGTCATCAGTAATACATTAAATAAAACTAATTTTAAATACCCAATTGAAGATGTCCCTCATGTCATGCCTAAAACTTTAAAGGGAACTGGAAAACTTGAAGCTTGTACCAAAATAATGGCATACATGTCTATTTTAAATATGAATAAAAACAATAATAACATAAAAGTACTGGATTTTTCAATGAATCGTTCCAGATTACAATAATGGCATACATGTCTAATGACGAGGAATTTTGAAGAAAACATATTGGAAGAAGAACATATAAGAACATATTGGCAAAAAAAAGTTTTAACAAACTGATTAGTAATTGGTTTTATTTATTACAAGTTTTTAAATATGAAGCATTTAAATTTTTAATGTCGTAGGTGGATACTGAAAATGGCGGATTATTCTCTTGCAAATATATATTTAAATAATCGAAAATCATGAAAATTGTATGTATATTAATAAGAATATATTTTCAAAGTCTCACATTAAATGCCTAAAACTTTAAAGGTTCCGGACTATAAGAGTGTACCCAAAATGGTGCAAGAATATTCAAAATATACGAAAAAAAAAGTAAATGGTGGATTATTCTGTTGGTCAGTAGAATAATGAAACTTGTGGATTATTCTGATGGACAATAGCAAATACGCATTCATACTTTAAAAAAAATGACGTCTTTATGCATTCATACGAAAATTTGAAGAGTTTTAAATGCGATTAAAGATTTCTAAATGTCTAATTCGGACTGTTAGAGCTGAGTACCCAAAATGATGCAAGAATACATGAAAAATGATTTAATTAAAAATGTAATGAAGATTTTAAGAATGTTTAAGAATTTTCGAGGATAGTTTTAAATGCGATTAAAGATGTCTCCCTCTTAAAGCCTAAAACTTTGAATGTTTCACTGTTTCAGACTGTAAGAAGCGCATACCCAAAATGGTGCAATAATATTTTTCAGAAAAAAAATGTATACAAATGACGGCTTATCCGGTTACTCAATAGCAAATATATATTTTAATAAAAAGTTTTTTTTTTAGATTAATATAATAATAATAATATTTCAGTTTTAAAGGTACAAGAGTGTTAAATGCGATTGATTATTTTTCACATGTAAGATGATGCAAGAATACATGAAAAATATAAACCTGGATAGTACAGATTAATTGTTTAAGAGATGACAATGAGGACCTACCTGCGACTGGCGAGAGCTTGCTTACGACGGCCCACCGGGATTTCCACTGCAGGGGGAAAAAAGAGATCACAAGTAGAAACAAAAAGAAAACATGAAGGAATTCAAATGAAAAGTTACAAACAGCCGGTGTCATCAAGAAATAATATGTATATATGACATATAACTTAACCCCCTCAATATAACTCACACACAACCCCCTCAAAATCTTATATTTTGTACCCCAATTAAACCTAATAACTTAAATTATCTTTTTCATATATCCTTAATATCACTTGTTACTTTAACATCCCAACGACACCCTGTCGCGGCGACAAACAGTCGCCTAGATCAATAGTTCCCACAGAAACTGTTTAGTCATCACATTTTAAAGTTGAACTTTCAAACTTTCTCAACTCTGATTGGTCAGTGAAGCAGAGCTCGAGATTTTTCACCATTTTTGTGAGCATTCATACACACTCTCTCGTCGACTGCAGTCGACAAATCAACTTCCTCTTGAGGATAGCTCTTAAATAAAAGATCTTTAATTACTCCGAAGTTTCCCTGTCGACTTATTTTACATACATCTTTTAGAGAAAAAAAGTATAGTGTACAATTTTAGGTCAATCGCTAATGGATATAATAATCGTCTCCTCTCGCGATCGTCAGTTGTGTTTGAACACATTTGTGCTCGTATGTCATAAACACAATTCTTGTATTGAATCCACTATTCCTATCCACTCTCTTTTGATGAGAAAAAGCCTCAAACCGTTTAGTGATGCAAATATAATGTGATATACAATATTATCAAACATCATGAGTTAACTTTTGTGCTTAAGCATGAAACACTAGTACTAACTTTCTTGAATATATGTAACTCATAGGTCAAAGCAGAGTTGCTACCAATTGAAAAAAGTACATATTTAAAGCGCTTAAGAGGGACTGTCAGACCCATAGAGCTAATGCATTAGTTTTGAAATCATAATTTTTGCAAAAGAATTGTTTTGCCATGTTATCCCATTTTCACCAGGTATGGGAATCATCATAACATCTATTTAAAACAAAATTGAAAAGAGAATAATATCCGGTTATTTAATTATTAATTTATAAAATTTTAAAATAGTGTCGCCATCTGCAGTATGATTTTGGCACTTTAAAACTTTAAAAATACATAATTAAATAACTAGATAACATTTTCGTTTCAAATTTGTTTCATTTCGATGTTATGTAGATTTCCATATCTGGGGAAAAAAGGCTAACATGGCAAAGCAATACTTCTGCGAAAGTTGCGATTCCAAAACTAATGCATTAGCTCAATTGAACTGACAGTCCCTCTTAATGAGAAGTAATTAGTTTAAAAAGCTAGGACCAAAGTTACCCTCCGAGTTTACCCCTTTCGACGATACAGTACTAAATGTCATACCATTTCGAGGGATTTTGCCCCCCTATTTAGTGTTTCTCTATCTAACTTTGAAGACCCATAAATAAAACTCATCACTCAACATTTTTACCTTCCTCAAAAAGTACAAAAATTTATAGTTTATTGAATGAGCCCACTGTATCTCGGGTCTCCAAAGCAAAGTGCCTCAGTTTAGTTAAGTTTGAATTATGGTCGCACTAGAGCTACACGAGGGCTATTAGCGACGGGCGTCGTATTTTAGATTCACAGTCAGGTGACGAGCCGACACCTGAGTAGGCATCTAACGCAACCGTTAAGGGCAACATCGTACGCAGCGTTGGTACTTTGGAGCATATTTAACGTGCACTCCCTCTACACGAGGACATTCGTCGGACATTTTCGGCTGCACGGACCGTTTATAGGTCAGCAAGTATTTTGGCAATGCCAGGACCCGAACCTGGGACCTTTCGCATGCTAGGCGAGCGCCTAACCGACTGAGCTCCCCGGCCCCCGCAAAGTGCCTCAGTGTTTATCCAATGGAGATGAAAAATAAATATTTTTTAAGCCACATTTCTCCGGCTGCATTGAATATTTTACTAACTTTTTTTTATGTGATAAATGTAGCTGAAAATCCCACTTTTTCCCGCAGGTCCCGACAATCCCACTTTTTGAAATTTCCTCGAATACTTTTTTAAAAAAATTTCAATAAATAATCTTACACAAAATATTCGAATCACAAATATTCGAATTTGTAAAAAATATGCAATACAGACGGAGAAATGTGGCTTAAAAAATAATTTATTTCCCATTAGATTAACACTGAGTCATTTAAGTTTGGAGACCCGCGGTCGATCGTGATCTCATTCGCCCTCAAAACAGTTTCAGAAAACACCAAATCTTTCTCGAAGATCTCGACACTAAAAATTCTTACTCTTACAGTCTCCTTCGGTCCCCAAATCATCAAGTTATAGAGAAAAAGCTATAACTTAATTCTAATTAGACAATAAATTAAAATAAATTTATTTTTGCGACATCGATCCGTTTGAAATGACGTCAAATATATTTCACTACGAGATTCTTTGTATGTTGATATGAAATATTTTCATTCTATTTAAAAGCGAAGAATATTACATATTTATTCTTTGAAATATAAATTAATTTTTGCAAACGATAAGTAATAATTATTGAATTTTCGAAATAAAATAAATGAAACTAGTCAAATTTAGCATGTAAATGTTTATTATAGAATTAATGCTGTGTTTGGCGCCTTTTTACCTGTTTAACACAACTGTTGTGTGGAAGCGGGTTAAGTGACAGATTCTGTTACAAAACTACTTGTTTCTATTTAGTGTTTCATAAAACCCAACGTTGAAAACCCATAAATGAAACTCTTAACTCGACATTTTTAAATTTCGCAAAAAGTAAAAACAAATTTATAGTTTAAAACATAGTTTCTGAGAAAATTTTAAATCTTTCTCGTGGATCTCGACACTAAAATTGACTCTTACAGTCTCCTTCGGTCCCCAAATCATCAAGTTTTAGAGAAAGAGCTATAACTCTTTGATTCCTCTGTCAACTTTTCTTCCATAGCCCTCCCCCCCTTGAGTATAAAGTACACAAACCCTATATTTTTCCAATACCCATAAATAAAAACCATTGTTCAGCACTTTTACCGTTTTACAATGTCCAATACATACCTTAACGGCTGCCCCAAGACAATAAGTAAAATATAAGGGAAGGAACATAAATTATTTCTACAAGAATCCTTTTTAACTGTTTCTGTTATTTTTAGTCAACCTAGGTTTCTTTTTCTTTTCCCAAACAATGTTTTTTTGTAAAATTTGGTCAGCTTAAATGTCACATAGTACGAAACACCAAGGTCTACATATACACACTAGAAAGGCCAAAAATGACCAAATTAGGCATTTTTTGTTTTTAAGTCCATTAGAATCTTAATTAGTTCTTGAGTTATGAGTGTTTAAAACACATGCTAATTAATGCATAAAATGGTAATTAATTAACATTTAAATACTTTTACACTTACCCTAATACACTTATGAATTATATCAAATATAAAAAAAACTGGATTTTTAAGTGAAATATTAGAGAAAAAAGTTCAAGTGTATACGTAAACCTTAGTCTATCCACATACATTTAACCATTCTAGTACCCGATTTTAGCTTCCACACTACGTTTATAACGTAAAAAGTAGAAGGTATTATAATCGTTCAGTCCGTCTGTCTGTCCGTCACCCACTTTTATAGCCCAAACTACAAATACTACAGACAAGTGTGATATGTCAAAAAAATTCAGTGCATCGAAATTAGAATACATTGAAAATTTCAGAAAATAATTAGAATTCGAAGTACTTCAATTATTTAAAAAAAAAAAACACTGCAAAATTGAATGCTCATTTGAAAAGCATACGAAGCCATTTTTTATTAGAATTAAATCATCATTGCCCTTCGCAACAATCGCTCGAGAAACTTGAATTCTTTTAGACAATACATTAAAATAAATTTATTTTTGCGACTTCGATCAGTTTAAACTGACGTCAAATATATTTCACAAAGAGATTCTTTTATTGTATGTTGATAGGAAATGTTTTCCCTTCTATATTTAAAAGCGAGGGATATTACATATTTATTCTTTGAAATATAAATTATTGTAGCAAACGATAACAAATAAATAATTATTAAATTTTCGAAAGAAAATAAATGAAACAAGCCAAATTTAACGGTTAAATGTTTAATATAGAATTAACGCTGTTTTTAGCGCATTTTTTCCTGTTAAATACAAATGTGTGGAAGCGGGTTAAGTGACAGATTCTGTTACAAACCTATTTGTTTCTTTTTAAAACACCTGCCTGACCATTAGACCTTAATTTTGGGGCAAATTTTCGTTTTTAATAATTTCCATCCAATTAAAAAGTAATTTTACAATCTTTTAAATATTTACTCAAGGAACTAATAAATATTACTCAAGGAAGGAAAGTTAGTACTAGAAAAGACGCTATTACTTAGGGGGGTTAGGTTAAATTGTAGTTGTACTACTTGAGTAAAATTAACGTAGCTACATAAGGCCTATATTTAGAGAATTTTGCTTTTGAACTGAACAAATGGACAATTCCAACGGACGCAGCATGGTTTGTCTGTGGGGTAGAGGACAATGTTGGGCGTAGCTGTGGCGTCACCATAGTCGTGGATATTCTAATTTGGTCCAATTAGATGTTGGGGGGGGGGGGGGGTTGTGGAGTACTCCGGGTTGCCACACTTTTTGGTTTAAAAAAAAATCAAGGACTATTTAAGGACTTTTCAAGGATGTATTTCTCCATTTTCTAGGACTGTATATTCGAACATGCAACACCTAAATTTCACGATAGTTTATAAAAATTCATTTAGAAAACGACTAAGAGCTTTCTAACTTTCAAATGAACTTAAATATGTGTTATAAAATCACCATTTAATTATTAAAAAATCAACCTAAATTCACTTGCTCTGCAATCAAAAAATAATCAAAATACAATAAAAAAAATACAATCAAAAAATATATTAGGAACCGACTCACATTAAAAAAAGTGTTTTTAATGAAGCCAAAATTAACATTTGCAACACTTCAAGATAAATTCGTCAGTCCAAAACATTAAGGACTTTTCAAGGTGGATAATGTTTTTCAAGCACTTTCAAGACCTTGAAAATCAATGTTTTTTTCAAGCATTTTTCAATGTTTTCAATTACCTTGGCAACCCTGAGTACTAGACAGCGTTTGACGTAGCTGTGACCGTCACCGAATGAGTGCCTCTGTGTCCATTTTGCTATTCATAAGTAGGAGGGCAGTGTCAATAATGTATTCTATTCGATGACCCTAAGATCTACGAATCGGGTTAACCGGTGCCTACGAACAAATGTTTTTTTTCTTTCACTTTCGCAGTAAAAACTGCCGTACTAGAAGAAGAAAGCAGTAGCCCCGTCCGCGACAAGCCGTATATCTCGGACGTCAGCTCAAAATGGATCGTAAAGCGAGACTTCACGACGGCCGAAATAAAGTTGGACGGAAGCCGATACGTTACCTTAGGAGGAGGGACGTAAGTGCACCGCCATTTCGAGGTGCTTTTTATTGATCTCGGAATGAAGAACTACTCGGAGGCTTGGAAAAAAGCCATTTGAGGAGTGTTATTTGCATTTGGAATTGAGCCACTCAATACAAACTCGTAATATTACGCTTGAGAGTCGAATCACCTTCGCACTAGAGCTACACGCAGGCGTCTTAATTTAAAACCACATTAAAGTGACGAGCCGACAAGTAAGTAGGGACCAACGGAACTTCTTAAGGGCAGCATAGTATGCAGCGTCGGTACTTTGGAGTATATTTAACGTGCACTCCCTCTATACTGGGTATTATTCGTCGGACTTTTTGGCTGCACAAACCGATTACAGGTCCGATGTTACTATGGCAATGAAAGATATTTGATGTCATATAGTGTAATTTGTGCTAAAAAAATAAAGTTTCATCAATAAAAGTTAAGGGGTTGCAAGACTATACCACTTTCAAAACTATAAACCAACACATTTAATTTTAACTACACACCCTATAAAGTAATTTCCATAAGTTTAATTTGAAAAGTAGACGCAATCTCGCCACTGTCAAATTCACAAATAGACTCCGTTTCAACAACAACGATCATATCTCTACTAGAGTTTTTAATAACTGGAAAACTTCAACCAGGCTTAAAAGATCATCTACTCTCCTGTTAGAGGTATTAGAAGACCAGACCCAACTGGAACACCCATCCCTAGATTTCTTACTCGAACCTATCTTCCCCAAAACACCACCATCGAACACGACTATCTGAACTTGCTCCAGCCATGCTCGAAAAAAGATCCCATTGTACTCAAGCAAAAGGGTCTTGAAACCATAGGCTATGTCCTCACTACGACAACAAACGCCACAAAGGCAACAAAACTTGGCGACCGCCAAGGGCGCCAAGCGATGCAATAACATGGGGGCTGACTCTGCCAAGTCGCCAAATTATGTTGCTTTTGTTGCCTTTGTGGCATAGTCAGGACATAGCCTTAGAAAATCTTTCCCAGGAAAACCTAGCTATTGGCTTTACTAATGGTTCCTCAGACAAATCCCTCAATGGAGGTGGAGCAGGCATTCTTGTTATTCTTCCGAGCGGTGAAAAATTCAACCTTAAAATTAACAGAGGATTGATTTCCTCCAGCGAACTCGTGGCCATCAAAGAAGCTATCAACTTTTACCTGACCAATTCTCAAGCTGTGGATCTTACTGAGGGACTGGATGTCTTCTCAGACTCTAAATCAGCCCTGGAGGCCATCCGAAATTAGGGAGACAAACATCACCTCCACTATAAACAACTTGCTCGATGGTATGCATTGCAAAGGGAAATCTTGTGTGTTGCAGTCATAGATGTCATAGTTAAAGTATTAGTTTGACAGATCACGTGAACTCCAATGCTAACGACGAGACGCGCATGGAGGCCAAATAAGGGGGCAAAATGGCCAGTGTTGCTGCCACTTTAAGGAGAAAAATACTTACGAAAAAATACCATTTAATTCTAAAATTACAAAAAAAATACTAAAAAAGGATTTAAAGTCACTAAAAAGATTCCAAAATGCAGCTAGTATTTTTACGATATGTTTTTGTAATTTTAGAATATAAATTGTATTTTTTTGTAGTATTTCTCTCCTTAAAGTGGCAGCAACACTGGCCATTTTGCCCCTTATTTGGCCTCCATGCGCGTCTCGTCGTTAGCATTGGAGGTCTGCCAATGTAACACTTTAACTATGATATCTATGGTTGCAGTGGATTCCCGAACATGTAGGCATCGAGGGAATGAGTGTGCGGACGTCCTGGCTAAGAGGCACGAAACCATGACCAATCCCCTTCCACCATCACACTTGCAGATGTGTATGCAGTGGCCAGATGCAGACTTCTAAACCAGCCCTCAAGGAAACCTTCGATAACAGACTTCGACCTCCCACCCAAGAGACATAACAACCACACTCGCCCCCGACTCAGAACAGAACATTATAAAGGAATGAAAATTCTTCCGGACGGGACAAGGACCTTATTCTTACTGCAAGAACTGCCCAGAGACCCAACTCACACCAAAACATATCTTTGAATGACCAGGTATTACTGCAGAGATCCTGAAACTCGGCTTGTTACCGGATAAAGATCTGCTGCAGGAGACCCTCTCTACAGTCTTCAGGCACCGAAGCTGTGGCGGATGCGGTCCTTTGAAAATATCTAGAACTTTTTACAATCCATAGCCACGACATCATCAATAAGTTTAATACCAAAATAAATAATGGCAGCTACCTTTTACGCATTTCTTGTCCGTCTTTTAATTCGAGCTATATATTAGTTTCAAACAGACAGATGGACTAATGTAAAAAAATTTTTAGCTTCTCCAGTACCATTTAAAACGTGTAAAAAACACAAAACCACCATTTCGGATTAACACAAACTTTCATAGCATTATAGTTCATATTAAGGGTAATTCCATGCAAAATTATCCTGTCTGTAGTGTAAGTCACGTTTGTAAAAAGTGATTATCACTACAACTTTTAACATTAAATGAAAAACAATTTGTGGAATAGTTGATCTACGCTTATTATAACTAAATAATGTAATGTTACTTTATTTAATTTGATTTATTTTTTTTTAATTTAGAAAGCTTTTAATCTTCTCTTAAATCGTGACTGACACTACAGTTTCATGAAATTAGCCTTAAGTAAATTAAAGATTAAAAACCCAGTTTACTAAACTAGTTGATTCGTTACAATTTAACTATGCAGATTGCACTTGAATAATAGAATCTGACATATTCCCAACGAGAGGCGCTTTATATTGATCTCAAATGAAAGCCAGAGTGACTTCCGTGCATCTTTTTTTTCTTCTCTGAAAGAGGTCATTTGCGAAGTCTTATTTCCATGTTTTACCATAACGATTAGGTATCCTTCGGAACGAAAAGTTGTATTGATTGGTTAAATGCATAGATATCATAGTTAAAGTATTAGATTGGCTGATCACGTGACCTCCAATGCTAACGACGGGACGCGCATGGATGCATTTTAAGGGGGCGAAATGGCCAGTGTTGTTGCCACTTTAAGGAGAAAAATACTACGAAAAAATACCATTTATTTCTAAAATTACAAAAATATCTTAAAAATACCAGCTGCATTTTGGAATCTTTTTAGTGACTTTAAATCCTTTTCTAGTATTTTTTGGTAATTTTAGAAATAAATGGTATTTTTCGTTGTATTTTTCTCCTTAAAGTGGCAACAACACTGGCAATTTTGCCCCCTTAAAATGCCTCCCTGCGCGTCCCGTCGTTAGCATTGGAGGTCACGTGATCAGCCAATCTAATACTTTAACTATGATATCTATGGTTAAATGCTTGATGGCTGTCGTCTAAAGACCATTAGGGTAGCTCGGTTTGTTCTAGTAGTTTGTTCTTCAACTATTCAGATTTTGGGAATAGAAATATTTATGGAATAGGAAATTATTCGACGCTTCTGATTATCGCTAAGATATTTTTCAGTTGGTAGCATCTTTTACAATCATGAAACAAAATTGAGACTTGGTTTTTTTTTTAACCGAGATGTTAAAATTCTAAATAAAGAAAATTGTACAAAAATCAAAATAAACACATTTTTTTTTCTGTCTAAAATAGTTTGAATCAGTTGGATTACTTCACACTATAAGATATTTATGAGTTACTGGCGACATTTGTCAAATTTGAATCACGGTCAAGTGACGAAATGTCAAAGACAGTTATTTCTTTACACTGGGTTTTATTCGTTGGACTTTTGGCGTTGTTATAGTAATGTAGAATAGTTCAAAATAACGGAAATTCGGATAAGTGGGGTTAATAAAATTTAAGAACAAGAAGTTAAGATAATTTCTTATTTTTTTGTCTTGCAATAAAAACCTAAACAGGTAGGTTTGTAACAGAATCTGTCACTTAACCCGCTTCCACACATTTGTGTTTAACAGGAAAAAACACGCCAAACACAACATTAATTTTATATTAAACATTTACACGCTAAATTTGGCTAGTTTCATTTATTTTATTTCGAAAATTCAATAATTATTTGTTATCGTTTGCAATAATCAATTTATATTTCAAAGAATAAATATGTAATATTCCTCTCTTTTAATAGAAAGAAAACATTTCATATCAACATACAGTCCAAGGATCTCTTTGTGAAATACATTTGACGTCAATTTAAACTGATTTATGACGCAAAAATAAATTTATCTTAATTTATTGTTTAAAAGATTTAAAGTTTCTCGAGCGATTGTTGCGAATGGCAATGGTGATTTAATTCTAATAAAAATGGCTTCCAATGCTTTTTAAAAGAGCATTAAGTTTTTTAAATAATTGAAGTACTTCGAATTCGAATTATTTTCTGAAATTTTCAATGTATTCTAATTTCGATGCGCTGAATTTTTTGACGTATCACACTTTTCCGTAGCATTTGTAGTTTGGGTATGAAAGTGGGTGACGGACAGACAGACGAACTGAACGATTATAATGCCTTCCACTTTTTACATTATAAACGTAGTGTGGAAGCTAAAATCCAGCTATCAAAAAATTCTATAGAGACGAAATAGCCAAAGAAGTTGTCTGACATCGACGAAAAGCAAGCATTTCCTCTGGTGTCCAAAACAGCTGAAACCGAGAGCTACGGACAACAAGAGAAGCACATGCCTTTTTGTTTCGCACTTTTTTAGGATCAATGTTTTTTGGAAGATTGAACGGAACGAGTGGTAAAGTATAAGGAAGTTCTGTGTGGTTGAACTGTGGTCTGAAGAGGCACAGCACCTGAAGTGGCACTCAACCGCAATCTTACAGCGACATCGTAAATTGCGTCAAAAATAGTGTCAACGACAGATTTAACCGGCTTAGTGGTAGGGCTTCGCATTGCCACGCCACAGGTCCGGAGATCGAATTTCGGATTGGGCGAGGTTGGCCCATCCTTTCATCCCTTGAGTGGGTCGATAAAATGGGTACCAAGCATGCTAGGGAATTAAACACTGGGGGTGCCGCGTGAGGCTGACCACCTTACCGGGACATATGCCTAGCACCCCAGAGCCCTAGGTCACGAAAGCTGAAATGGGCACGGCCGACCTTGGCCCAGTAATGGGCTGTTTCGCCGAGGAGTTTAGCTTTAGTTTCGACAGATTTAACCTTTACCAAGTCCATAGAAAGATTTCCGTACACGCTTTACATTCGAGATAACTTTTTATGGGTTTGTGTTTAGAACGATCGTTTTACATGGTTGGCTAAGACGAGGATAGTACGGACAAAACACAGACAACTATCGACACATGAAATATCTAAGTTTAGTTTAGTTTGAATTACCGTCGCACTAGAGCTACACGAGGGCTATTAGCGACGACCGTCGTATTTTAGAACCACAGTCAAGTGACGAGCCGACACCTGAGTTGGCACCTAACGCAACCGTTAAGGGCGACATCGTACGCTGCGTTGGGACTTCGAAGGATATTTAACGTGCACTCCCTCTACACGGGGTATTATTCGTCGGACATTTTTGGCTGCGCGGGCCGTTTATAGGTCGGC
Source organism: Oedothorax gibbosus (assembly GCA_019343175.1). Classification (NCBI taxonomy): domain Eukaryota; kingdom Metazoa; phylum Arthropoda; class Arachnida; order Araneae; family Linyphiidae; genus Oedothorax; species Oedothorax gibbosus. The sequence goes on along the minus strand of CM033280.1, from coordinate 272,218 downwards.
AGTTATTTTGGCGATGCCCGGACCTGAACCTGGGACTTTTCGCATGCTAGGCGAGCACCTAACCGACTGGGCTCCCCAGCCCCTATGAAATATCTAAAAAATACAAGTGAATGGAAGCATTTCATCACCCTTTTCATTACACGGGTGTCCAAAACAGCTGGGACCGAGAGTTCCGGACCACTTCACACGAGAAATATATTCCGAGTCTGAACACCGGCTAGGCTTCATTTTTTATCGTCTTCGACAGTTTTATTTAGATTTTTTCGATCGATATTTTTTGGACGATTGAATGGGAGTACCAGGTTAGATCTAGGTTTATGGCGATTTGTACTAAATAGCTAACTGTAGCTAATCAAACTAGTTATAGTTTGGTTAGTTGAGACTAAATTGTTATATAAAAAAAATTGGGGGAAAATAATAAGGAAAGTGCAGCCTTTATCAGACTAATCTAATAAGAGGGTTAATCCCCAAAATAAAGAAATTATCTTTAAGATTTTGTTCAATAATTTAGAAAAATAAGTCAATTATGTTTTAGCCATTGCGAATTAGAGAAAAGATACCGCTGCTTGGTTTCCAAATAAAGTGATCAAAGCGGAAGAAACTTGTTTCAAAGTCTAATCAAATCGCGTCTGAATTTTTGTGTATTTAAAAGTTTACAGATATAATACCGCGCAGTTTTCTAAGTGATGACAGCGGGGCTAGTTTCGAACTGCGAGGTTCTGTAATGAACTTGGAAATAAACAATTTGAGGAGCACATATCTGAAATTGGACTAATATTAATCACTTTTAAAAAACGTTAAATAGTTTCACTAAAATGCTTAAAACTGAAAATTTCAAGCGCATTAAGTTGCTAGGTAATTTCGTTGAATTTATATAAATTACTACAACAAATTCTTAGTATCCACTGCCAACCCTGCAAATGTACTCAACGAAACTATGAACATGGTCAATTGAAGAAGTTGACAACTGCACAGTAAAATGATCCGAATTATGGATTGTTGATGCTAAAATTTGAACTTTTAACTTTTTGTTGTTTTAAGATCTAGTCCGCTTCAATTTCAAGGCAGTCGGTCAGACCACTTACGTCGATTATACAGTTGCGATAATTGGAGAACCCCCCCCCCCCCCCATGAAGTCCAGACATTAGGTTTTCTGGAAAGTTTATCAGATTTGATAAAATAAGGTTTTCCTGCAACATATAATCCAAAATCAATAATTTTATTAAAGTTTAAAATCTGCAAAATTTTAGGCCGATAACAAGTTTACACTTAAGCCAATTTGCTTATCCCTCAGTGTGTTAAACCACGTGGAATTTTATTTATAAAATGACACTAGAAATTTTTGGCAAAAAAATGGTTCCGATATTTAAACGGCCACATATGCAAAATACACCAACAACAACATGACACCGGCTGTTTTATATTCAAAACAAACTTTTTTAAAACCTACCTTTTTCTTATCCCTGTACTTGACACTTCCCTCCAACACAGTCTTCGGGTCCCCCATCATAGCACGCATATGCCGGCACAAAATCCGCACATCACACTAAAATATTCCACAAAATGGCGAACAATAATTCCACAAAAAAGGTTTCACAAAGTGTAATCCAAAAGCGAACGCAACACACAAAATAAAATTCCACACTTTTCTAAAGTCCCGACTAGAAGTTTTCACGGAAGTAGAACTTTCTTCCGAAGAGCTGTCATTTTTGTTCCACGCTCCCCGGCTTTGAGGGAAAGACTCCCCGATCGGAATCGGCTGCAGTTTGACGGAGATTGTGGGAGAGGAAAAAAGGCGCCAATACGGGCGCCAATTGGAGCGTGGTTGGCGATGGAGGTGGAAGATGTTGAAAGTTGGAGTTGCTAATAATTGGGGTGAGATTTTTAAAAATAGTGCACTATGGGCATGCCTAAATGCACATGGTCTTAAGTGGCAACTGAAATGCTAAATGAAAATAAATTTTTTCTCGAGCCTCGATTGGTGAATCAATATTGCACGTGAAAACTAAGCACCGATCGAAGGAAACCAAAGAATAAAAGCTGGAAGAATTCGTCACCTGAAACAAGCCAATTTTGTATTTGGTTTGGTTGAATATTATTGTTGGACTAGAGCTAACACGCACGATATTACGGTAGGTTTGGCGCTGAATGGTGGAAAAGAGGTTAATTGGAGCGTGGTTGGCGATGGAGGTGGAAATTAGATGTTCGAAGTTGAAGTTGTTTATAATTGGTTCGAGATTTTTTTCTTCTTGAAGGCTAAGTAAAAGATTTTGTATTTGGTTTGGTTGAATTAACGTTTTAGTAGAGCTAGCACGAATGTAAGCAAAGATGAGTTTCATAATTTCGAACAGCTGTCAAATTACGGGGTATGTCAACCATGGGTCAGATGAAACTCTAGACGGGCGTTGATTTAACCAAACCCAACGGGCTTGTTTCACGAGGGATCTGGCAACAGCTCCACAGTCTTCTTTTCATTTTTCTCGAATTACTTTTGCCTTGGTATTCCAAATTGAGTTTTTTAAGAATATTTTAGTTGTTATTTTTTTTTTAAATTCCAACTTCTTTCAAGTTTTCCTTGATAAATGATTAAAACAACCAACAGCACAGCAAGAAGTTGTTCTTTTAAAAAATAACAACTAAAATAACTTATTTTTAGAAAACTCAATTTCGAAGATCAACAAAAGTAATTCGAGAAAAATGAAAACAAGACCGCAGAGCGGTTGCCAGATCCCACGTGAAACAAGCCCACTGGAAGTTTATATGCGTAAAAAAATACGCCTAGGGTGTTGGTTGATATTTCTTTCACGAACTAAAACTTCTGATGTAACTATGAGCAAAGACGGTTCAAGCCTATTTACAAGGAAATGACTTGTGGTTAGAAAATGAGTTTTATAAAACCTCGATTAAGGTTCTAAAACAAACCTTCGGGGCTCAAGGTCTCTCTACCAATTGCCTCGAAGAAAATAGGAAAGGCACGGCCATAGAACAGGTACGCTGTTGTGCGAGGTATCTGACAACCGACCAACCACATTCTTTAATCCGACGCTTTCGGGAATACGACCAGATTTTGGCACTGAATGCGCCGGATAAGGGTTGGTTGGTTGGTAGACACATATATTCAGGTTTGTGTGCTTGGTCAGAGACCCGCTTATAAACCTTCGCCAAGTAAGACAGACACAACAGACAACACACACATAAGTGGATCCATCTAATTTTTAGAGACAGAGGCCAACTAGAGGATCCCCAGAATTGGCTTGTCACCCCCAGAGGTATTGATTTGGTATGGGAACTTAGAGGACTTTCGGACCCAACAGATTTAACGAGCACGTACTCCGCATATACTCGGTAGGTCTTCAGTGGTACCGAGACTCGATCGCAGGACCTTCCGATCCCGAGACCGAGACGCTGACCACTAGGCTCACTACGGCCCCCCGGATAAGGGAGTGTGGGCTATTTTTTTGCTGTAAATTGAATATATTCTACTGATATTTTTTTATTTGATTTCATATTATAATTATACACCACGATCAGAATTCAACACCTGAGACGAGTCTAAACGAAAAAGGTTTAGTTTAGTCTGAATTATCGTCGCACTAGAGTTACACGAGGGCTATTGGCGACGGGCGTCATATTTTTTAGAACTACAGTCAAGTGATGAGCCGACACCCGAGTAGGCACCCAACGCACCCGTTAATGGCGACATCGTACGCAGTGTTAGGACTTTGAAGGATATTTAACGTGCACTCCCGCCACACGGGGACATTCGGACCACATTCGTCGGGCATTTTCGGCTGCACGGGGCCGTTTATAGGTCGGCAGTTATTTTGGCGATGCCCGGACCCGAACCTGGGACCTTCCGCATGCTAGGTCAATGCCTAACCGACTGGGCTCTCCAGCCCTCTAAACGAAAAAGGAGTTAACACCAAGGCATTATAATTTTTCCCTCGTAAAATATCAAGAATCCAAATCGCAAGATACAAAGTAAAATAACAATCAGGATGTGTGGTTCCAAAAGTTACTCACGAAGTGTAATCAGATATGAAATCACCGTTTACGTAATCACCATTTCTAACAATAACAAACAAACGCATAATTCCATAAAGCCGGACATCCACGAGTTAACGTCTTTAACAAAGTTAGGCCGACCCGGCGGCACAACGGTTAGGGTGCTAGCCTTTGGAGCATCTGGGTTCGGGTTCGAATCCCGATAAGGCATGGATGTTTGTTTTTGTCGAGTATATGTACGTGCTCGTTAAATCTGTTGGGTCCGAAATTCCTGTGGTCGGTCATTGCGCAGTTTACCACGGGAACAGGTACCTGGAGACTATTTCCCTCAACTTTAGGGACATGTCTAAATTGTGGAGCTGGCGATAGATGGCAGCATCTGTCTTGTGTGTATGTCGTGTCCGTCCTTCTTGACGAAGGTTTATAAGTGGGTCTTTGTGACCAAGCACACAAGCAGGGCCCGACTTCAAACTTTAAGGGCCCAGGGCACGAGCAAATTTGGGGGCCCCAAAACATACCTCGAAAAAATATTTGCGTGTATTATCCTTACAATGTTTACCAAAAAAAAAATAGCTCATGTAATTAGCTTGGAAAGCATGCTCAATCCCTCCAAAATAATTATTTTTGTGAATTGATTAATTCAGATTTTAAACACAATTTCACAGTCAATTTTTGTTCATGAATTTAATTTTTTGGCACACTTCATATTAAAAAGTTTGGGGCAGTTGTATTGAGCATAAATATTCATGAAGAAAATTTTAATAATTTAATTTAATTTAATAATTAATTTTTTGCCCCGTTTGCCCTGCCGGAAATCAGGCCCTGCACACGAGCCTGAAAATATATGTATACGAAACCAAACAACTTACTCACGAAGTGTTATCAAATATGAAACCACCGTTTACGTAATCACCATTTCTAACAATAACAAACAAACGCATAATTCCATAAAGCCGGACAATCACGAGTTAACGTCTTAAACAAAGTTAGGCGGTGACAAACAAATTACGCTTATTAAGTATGACACAAGAATCATAAGATTATGAATGAGAATGATTATGAACGTAATGAAAATCTTCAACAGGCAGTTGGATAATAACGGTGAATGGGCTCGATCAACCGCGGGTCTCCAAACCAAAAGTGCCTCTGTGCTGATAAAATGGGGGGGAAATATTTTCTTAGTCACATTTATCCGGTTGTATTGAATATTATTACAAACGGCTGACTTACAGGTCTTTATAATAACACTTTTTAAATGATTCTGTTGTTAACATTATTTCTTGAAAATTTAAAAAATATTTGAACTCATTTCAAAAAGTGTGACTGTAGAGACCTGTAAGTCAGCTACATTTATAACAAAAACCTATTTGCAAAAATATTCAATACAGACGGAGAAATGTGGCATAGAAAATAGTTTTTTCGCCATTGGATTAACACTGAGGCACTTTGGTTTGGAGAACCGCGGTTGATCGGTCTCATTCGCACTTAAGGGGGAATGGGCGCACTGGATCGCGGATCTCCAAACTCAAGTGCCTCTGTGCTAATCCAAGGGGAAAAAAATACTTTCTCTGCCACATTTCTCCGGCTGTGTTGAATATTTTTACAAACGGTTTTTTTTTAAATAATAAATGTAGATAACTTACAGGTCTCTATCTTCCCACTTTTTGAAATGGCTTCGAATATTTTGTGTAACATTATTTATTGAAAATTAAAAAAAATATTCGAACCCATTTCAAAAAGTGGGAAGGTCGGGACCTGTAAGTCAGCTACATTTATCACATAAAAAAATCCGCTTGTAAAAATATTCAATACAGCCGGAGAAATGTGGCAGAGAAAATATTTTTTTTCTCCATAGGATTAACACTGATGCACTTTGGTTTGGAGACCCCCGGTCCAGCGAGCCCATTCCCCATTAAGCATGACGTATGCATAAGAATCATAAGATTATGAAGGAGACTTTCCTCTGTAACGACGACACGTATGAAATGCGTCAAATGACAGGCGGATATTATTAAGTGAATCAAAGACAGATTTCGCTCATTAGGGAACGAAGATTGGTCGTCAGATCGTGAATTAAAAAGTCATTTTACAGACTTGAAGACGCACATTTCGTCTTGTCCATGCATTAATTAATACGGAAATGAAAGTATTGCGATTAGGGTCGAAATCTGAAATGGAGATCTTGTGTTTCCAACACGTTTTGGTTGAGTTTAGTTTAGATCGTCGCACTAGAGCTACACGAGAGCTATTGGCGACGGGCGTCGTATTTTAGAACCACGGTCAAGTGGCGAGCCGACACATGAGTAGGCACCCAACGCAACCGTTAAGGGCGACATCGTACGCAGCGTTGGGACTTTGGAGGATATTTTAACGTGCACTCCCTCTACACGGGGTATTATTCGTCGGACATTTTTGTCTGCACGGGCCGTGTATAGGTCGGCACCAACACGTTTTGGAGGATGCTGATTCTGAAAGAGTGGCTATTGAATATTGGTTGGTCTGTCTGTCTGTAAAAGAGCTACAGACTGCAAATTTGGTACACGAGTTTCTAGTACTTGTCGGATGTCATAATGAGGATTTCGATAAAATTGCGCATGCGTAAGGGCTAAGCTGCATTAGAAACTTTTTAGGTGTCAAAATATTGAAATTACTTCATAAGTATAGAATCACATTTAAAAGCCAAGCCGTTTGCACCCTCGTACAGAGCTTTATCGCAGCCACACAATTTAGAGCTGCGGTCAAGTGACGAGGTCAGCACTTGAGCATTAAAATACAGGGTGGTTATAAAATAACGCCCGCTATTCGGAGTGGTATGTAGCTTGAATGAATAATCCGAATGTAACAAACATCGAGACACTTACTTATCAAGAAGGGGGAAAAAGAATGGAATCAGAAAAAAGAAACTCGTATCTTGACCAGGGTTCTTAACCCTCTGAGGGATAAGCAAATTAACTAAAGTGTAAACTTGTTTTCTCTGAAAGAGATTTAAATTACAATTTTTAACTGGTAATTTAATTAATAAAATTTTAAATATATATATATATTTGTAGTAGATGGTTATAAATGGCTCTTTCATGCCTTAAATTTTAAAATTTAATAAAATAATTAAATTTATAAATTTTTAAAAATTATGTGTGTTGCTGGAAAACCTGACATTCAGGTGACGAGTTTATACGTCTGTATCCCTCAGAGGGTTAATTACGAGGCGTAGCCAATTATGGCCGATTACAGCCAACACAGCCAGTTACGCCTCGTAATTTAGAACCCTGGTCAAGAGACGAGTTTCTTTTTTATGATTCCATTCTTTTCCCCCCTTCTTGATTAGTAAGTGTCTCGATGTTTGTTACATTCGGATTATTCATTCAAGCTACAGACCACTCCGAATAGCGGGCGTTATTTTATAACCGTCGGGATAATATTGAAGTTACACTATACAGCTACACGTGGGGGCCCGGATGGCCGAGTGGTTAAGATAGCTGCCTCCGCTAACAGTCTGCGCACTGTACCGGGTGCGGGTTCGATTCCCGCCTTTGCCCTGGGTGTAATTTCTCTCTTGTGACAGTAAAAATTCTTTCTGTGTCTGTCTTACTTGACGAAGGCTTATAAGCGGGTCTCTGATCAAGCACACAAGCCGGAATATATATGTACCTACCCTACCCTACCCTACACGTGGTTTTACGCACTTTAGAAACGCAATCTAGGGACGAAGTTGAAACCATAAGCTCTCACACAAATACACTCCCAGCGATATCATTTGAATCGTAAGAACTTCGTTCTAATTGACGAGGCAGCTGTGCTAAAGTTTCCCAAGAAGGCTAAAAAAAATAGCGGGAAGCGTTCAACCTACCTATCAATAAAAATTTGTTGATATTTTAAATGCACTATATACACACAGGGTGGCCCAAATGTAGGCTTACAGTTAGTTAGATATAGCCAATGGTACAGCATTAACTGTTAGCCTACTTTTGGGCCACCCTGTATTTATAGGACTACAAGCCGGAATATATCTCTACTTACCCCACCCACCCTACCCTACCCTACCCTACCCTAGGATAGAAGTATCGCAGATCGAATTCGATCCCAGGAACTGAAGGTATGAACTCAGTTACACCAAGAATTTTTTAGTCCTGTGTTTCTTCAACCAGTTAAACTTTTCACGCGTTTCTGGAGCATAAGACATTCAGCTTACGCTATCTTTGGCTTGCACACTCAGCAAAAAACTTTTTACTTTTTATACCAAAAATTGTGTTTTATCCCTTCCATTTGCTTCTCTAGTAAAATCTATAAGTCAAACATCAGCAAATAAGCATTTTGAGACGAATCACATTAAAAAAAAGTGATTCATGTGTCCAGAAATATACCTCTTCATTTATTTTTTCGCTGTAATACATCCTTAGTTGTTAAATCTAAAAGCACTGCAACTTATTCCAGTGAACATGATCCAGTCGAATCAGCCATCACTCAGTGGTTAACAGCGACGCCAAAAGACACACAAAAAATAACTTCTACTCCCCGTTTCTAATTCCCGCGCGGCGCGCGAGTGTGTTTGTTGTCACTTGAAAACATCGGCGCGAGGGTTAAAAAAAAAGCGTCGACAAGTTTCTATGTCAGCCGAGATAAGATTTTCACACGGTTCTGCGGTTAGACCTTTCGGAATGCGATCTTATGTATCTAGAAGAGTTTTTGGGAAGAAAACATCTTTTATGAAATGAGAAAAAATGCTTTGTGATAGAATTTTTTTTTTTTGTATATCGTTGAAAGTAGGAGTTTTGGAAGAATAGTAGATGGAAGAAACTGGCAAAAAAGTCGGTCAAGTCCAAGGCTCAATTATTGTTTACACTTGGACTAAATATCAAACGTGATTCAAAGTTTTATTTATTGACTTTTGGCCATGATTTGGTACTTTTGGCCTACTACCCACCAGTGCCACGCTCAAATGATGATGATGATGTCGTGTCCATGGATAGAGACTATATAGGACCAAAGGTCTCATAGACCGCCCCAGCGATCTGCAGACAGTGGTCCTCATAAAGGTCTTCGTAGGGCGAGTTGGTAATTTGCTGCAATTTTGCCAGGATGGCTGGACAAGAGAAAAGATGTTTTGGATCCAGTTCCGAGTCGGGGCAGTTTCTGCAGCTGGAGTATTTTCTAGTTCCATCTTTTTGGATTTCCATACCTTTGAAGTGGCCTGTCCTTAATCTAATTAGGGTGGTCGCAGTTACCCTATTGGTGTTTAACTCACAAATTTGGTGTTTAATTTTAACACTCTCTTCTGCTGTTAAATTCACTCAAATAATTTTATATATTAAAAAAGTTTCAATGTCAAACCAATCCGTTACAAGAGCAATAGCGACGAATGCTATAAACCCATAAACAGCCCGCATAAGTTAACCCCTTACCAACTTAACTCTCAAGTGGCATATAAAACCAAAGCAACATTCATACAGCGTTAAAAAACAACCTTTCCGTACAAGGTACGAACGTCGCTCGTCGAACAACTTTTGGGACAGCAAAAACGTCAACGAGAGAACGGCTACGTCATGCGTGGCATCACAAGTTTAACAGGCGTGACAACGTGTAACAACGTACGTCACGACTGAACTTCGTTCTGATTGAAGCAGCCGTTCGAACAGCAAAAAGGAGCCGGATTTTTTCAGGTCGACTCGAAAAAGCTCATCCAGCAAAAACTGCTCCAATAACCAGTTTTTAATATAATGTACGGACGTCGTTGAACGGGGAACGAGCTCTCGTGTGATAAGGCCTTTAATCAATCAATTTTAATCCACTAGGGTATATCTAAAGTTTCCCAAAATCTTAATAAAATATTAATATAATCTTCCAATAAAACTTCCTCATACAGCTTTAAAAAATAACCCTTCCGTTCTCTTATTCAATCATTTTTTAATCCACTTGGGGTTATCTAAAGTTTCCTGATTTAAGTATATTCCTTTAACTTCCATCCAGCCTACTTTTAAAATCCAATCTTCGGAAGTTTCTTTCGGTGATTTCAAAGTACGTGCCCCTCGTGGGACCACGTGATCTTATACCATGGACATCACGTGACACACGGATATCAGGAGATAGTGGAAGAGAAAGTTTTGATTCAATTCCTCTCGGACAAATGGACAAACGGAACTGACCGTGATTCCTATCAGGATACTGGTATGATGTAGTTTGAGTTAGGTTTAGTGAGCGGTGTATGTTTAGTTTAGTTTGAATTATCGTCGCACTAGAGCTACACGAGGGCTATTGGCGACGGACGTCGTATTTTAGAACCTCATTCAAGTGACGAGCCTACACCTGAGTAGGCACCCAACGCAACCGTTCAGGGCGACATCGTACGCAGCGTTAGGACTTTGAAGGATATTTAACGTGCACTCCCTCCACACGGGGTATTATTCGTCGGGCATTTTGGCTGCACGGGCCGTTTATAGGTCGGCAGTTATTTTGAAAGCGTTGTTTGTGGATCCTTCTCTAATTTACAATAACTTATTGAATTGTAACGCATAAATATTAACTCATTTTAACCTATGATATTATTTCTGTGGACGATTGTGGAAGTTAGGGGATAATAAAAAAAGTTCCTTTGCAAACATGTTATAGTCTGGCTGCCACCACTTGGCATCCCAAATATTTTGATTGTGGAACAGTCCACTTCGAAAGCAGGTGTGGAAGGTTTTGGTTTTGGGCAAGAGTTACTATGTTTGGCGATTCATTGCTTTTATGGGCGCATATTTCTTTAAGGTTTAGAAACAGATTATCAATTGAAGGGTAGATCGAACTTGCATCAGGTTCACTCTTATATCGATTAATGATCAAGTTAAGATAACAAAGAAATACACGTATAATCGCTAACCGCTACCAGCAATCAACAACAATACTCTATCGCCGATAACTGATGTGTAGTTCTAGTGTGATACATTATTTACAATCGAACTCCACCAACAATCCCCTCTTCTCGCCAATCGCCTTGACCTGGCAACTCTGCCTCCTTCGGCTTAAAACCTTAATTCAAAGTGGAATCTTCCACAATCAAAATATTTGGGATGCTAAGCTGTGGCAGCTAGACTATAACTACATCTTAAAATGCGACAAAACAATTTCACGGCAATTTCACGATTGAAGAGTAGCCACATTAAAAGTCTTTACTTTAGTGAAGGCTTTGGCCACTGCCAACTTCAATAACAAGGCCAGAGAAGCTTTCCTAAGCATGAGCGTAGACGGAATTTTTGACGTCACTGTTCCGAGTGCTGAAGATCAAGAAACTACTTCGGACGCATTCGGAACCATAAGAATGTGGTCAGCCGTGAACGAATGGTTCCGAACAGGTTTCGGGACAGGTTATCTTCACATCTTCGGAACAATGTCACTCGGAACTATTGTGGGTGGGACTCAGTAAAACTTGATGCTTTAAATGAAACACTGATGCTTTAGATGAATATGCTTTATTAACGGCTCCTCTAGCCGGCAAGTGGCAAACGTAGGACTCTCTCTGCCTACATCCGCTCTCCAAGTGTGGGTGGATACAAGGGGGGTGTTACAAAGATCGGGGATATGTTGCGGCTGTTAGCATCAGTGCCCTCTGCTGGTGTCTAGGGGGTTTAGTTAATCGTACAATTGTTTAGAGTTAAAGGGGTTAAGTCAATTACTTCCTACACTATGACGTCAAAATTTCCGTCCCCGAACGTGTTTGGGAGAGCTTCTTTAGCCTTAGTAGTTGAGTAGGCTATGCTTTGGCACGATATGTCCAAATCAGAGGGCCTCTACTAATCACGCCTTGGATTGCTTGGGACTCTCATAGAGGATCTTTGCAGTTCTCCATCTTCTAGCACAGGATTTTTTAAAGGTCACTTGGCTTAATGGATCTTGTCTGACTCCGTCCCCCCCATACCGAGAAAAAATCATCAACAATAGCGAGATTTTATGACGAGAGTAAGATTTACATGCACCAAAAGTTCGTTTTTATAATATCGTGCAAAAAAAACTACCTTTTTATAATATCGGGCAAAAAAACTAACTTTTTCAAATCAATAATCGTGGCAAAAGTGATGCTTTTTAACGAAATCGTGTTTCAAAGTTACTTTTACGCACTAGTGCGACAAAGTAAATGAGAGCATCTGATGGGTGTAAAATTCTTTATTGGAGCGTGATATTTTATTCTACGGCTTTGTGATTGGTGGAAAATTCTTTATTTGGCGTCTTTTTTCCAATGCCAATCTAAGAAATACTTTTTGCACGTGTTTTTAAAATAATCATTAATATGAATAATAATCTTCCAATCATTTGAACATGATAATAAAATAATTAATAAGCCAATCAATAAATGCCAATTTAATAAATACTTTTTTGCACGTTATTATAAAAAATAGTGTATGACAACACGTTGAAAATAGCTTTTTTTAACTCGTGAACTTATTTCACTCGCTCGTGAAATAAGTTATTCAACTCGTTTAAAAAAGCCTTACTTTTCATACTAGTTGCATAAATAACTATTATATTCATTCGAATCTTGATACATTATTGATTAGAAGACATTCATTTTCAATAAAAAAATAACTCAGATTTTTTTCTCTTTTAAAACGCACTGGTATTTTTACTACTAATGAAGGTTCAAATACTGATGAAAGAAAGAATATTGGTGCAAACTTCCCTCAAGTGCTCACGATACCGATTCTGCCAATAATTTTAAAAACCCAGATTTGCCTGATATATAAATTATGCAATCAAGACCTACCAACATTATTTTTAAAAAAATAAGCACAACTTCACACCTTTACGTGAAACCGCACGAAAATAATCAGGGGTACATCTCATCTTTTAACAAAATATAAACAATTAAGGGTCATTATAAAGGGGAAAGGGCTTCAAAATATCAAAACGCTTCAACGACAAACGATCAAACAACTTCAACTTATCAACGACGCTTCAAAATATCAAAATTTCATTTTAACTTTCAATCACTAAATTGAATATTTACGGAAAATTTTATATAATACGCATCTGAATATGGGGTTGGAGTTCGCAAATTTGGTAGTTAATTTCAATATAACTTTGTTTTCAGCTTCATATGTCATAATTTTAAAACACCAATTTTTAGCTTTAGGTACACTTTCCAGCACAACTATTGCGTGTATCTGAAAATAATTTTTTATAGAAATTAAAAAAAAGTCCATTCAACGCAATGAACTTCAAGTTTGACGATAAAACATTCATAATTTTAAGTTATTAACCTAAATAGTAATTTTGCGCATTTCTTAAATTAGAAAAATCGTCTTATTTTTACTCACTTAATATTTTTTTGAATACTTCTGGTTCACTGTATTAAATAGACATAAATTCGACATCACAGAAAATTTCAACCTGTGTAGTAAAATAGAAAAAGAGAAAAGTGTACCTTAAGGCTGCAAATTGTGTTTTGGAATAATGACATTTAAAGCGGGCAACAAAGTTATATTAAAATTAACTACCAAATTTGCAAACTCAAGCCCCATATCCAAATGCGCATCATAGAAGTTTTTTCGTAAAGCCACGATTCAGTAACTATAGTTTAAATGAAAATTCGATAGTTTGAGTGGTCGTTTTGTTCCCTGTTACCTTAAAATAAAAAATGCTATAATGGTATTGTTTTTAATTACAAACAAACAAAACAAACTTTTAACAAAAAAAAACAATTAAGGGTCATTATTAAGATAATTTACAGCAATAAACACACAAGCTATAAATTGATACAGAATTGACGTTTTCTGCGCTTTATTTCATAGGAAAATAGCAAAAATTAAAATTTATTACCCAAACAATTCAACAACCTTCACTCTGTGATAAATGTTTATTCCATCCCTTAGCATATCACTTGAGTATTTCGTTTTGAATTTTTCAGGACAACGTTCAACAAGTGCTCCTTATCTACCTGCACAAAAAACAAGACTTAACTTCGTAAAAAACTCGAGTATTTTCTTTGCATTATTGACACAACTTTAGTCACACTTCCATTTAAAAATTCACGATTCCTATTCTTCCGGTGCATCAAAGATTAAAATTTCGCTGCTGTTGAGATAGTAAAGACAAGAGTTGTAAAAGTAGAGATGGAAAAGAAAAGAACTTATTTTTATTTATCACCGATTACTGCAAAAAAGGTGGGTAAATTGGATGTACATTATTATTAGATTAAAAAGTTGGTTTGTTACAGAATCTGTCACTTAAACCGCTTTCACCCAACAGTAGTGTTTAATAGGACGCCAAACATAGCATTAATTCTATATTAAACATTTACATGCTAAATTTGGCTAGTTTTATTTTGAAAATTCAATAATTATTACTTATCGTTTGCAAAAATTAATTCATATTTCAAACAATAAATTTGTAATATTCCTCGCTTTTAAATAGAATGAAAACATTTCATATCAACGTTCAAAGAATCTCGCAGTGAAATATATTTGACGTCATTTCAAACTGATCGATGGCGCAAAAAATAAATTTATTTTAATTTATTGTCTAAAAGAATTAAAGTTTCTTGAGCGATTGTTGCAAATGGTAATGGTGATTTATTTCTAATAAAAATGCCTTCCTATGCTTTTTAAATAAGCATTCAATTTTGAGGTTTTTTTTTAAATAATTGAAGTACTTCGAATTCGAATTCTTTTCTGAAATTTTCAATGTATTTTAATTTCGATGCGCCGAATTTTTTGACGTATCGCACTTGTCCGTAGCATTTGTAGTTTGGACTATGAAAGTGGGGGATAGACAGACGGACTGAACGATTATAATACCTTCCACTTTTTACGTTAAAAACGTAGTGTGGAAGCTAAAAATGACTATTAGCGCAGTTGTTGCTACGCTAAGGGGTTGGTGTGAAGGGAATTGCTACTATATAGTGTTGAATTTACACAACATAGTAGCAATTCCCTTCACAGATAAGAAAAATGTTTTGTAACTATAGTTCTTTAGAGAGTCAGAAATCGCCAAGTCGATGTTGGTAGGCCCATACAAACTCAATTTCAGAATACCGCCAAACAACAGTTCGCCGAAAGCGTTTGTTTGGGCATACTGCAAAGCGACAGATGGCCTCACTTGGCAAACCGGTTTTTGCATTGATTTTTGCCCCGCGACATCTTCATTTTCTTCTTACCTCTACGCTGATAAAACCTCTCTACTACTTTCAAATGTTCCTTGAATTTGTTTCAATGATAAAGCGCATTGAAATTCATTGAGCACATTTGTAATGAGGATAATAAGGTAAGGATAAGGATAATAATGTAATGATCCTGTAATGAGGATTGTTTTTGTGATAGGTGCAGAGCAATGTAAATTTTTTTACTGACACTTCGAGGAAGTACACCAACAATGTGTAGACATCAAAAGGGGCTGCGGAGCCCAGTCGGTTAGGCATTCGCCTAGCATGCGGAAGGTCCCAGGTTCGGGTCCGGGCATCGCCAAAATAACTGCCGACCTATAAACGGCCCGTGCAGCCAAAAATGTCCGACGAATAATACCCCGTGTGGCGGGAGTGCACGTTAAACGCCTTCAAAGTCCTAATGCTGCGTATGATGTCGCCCTTAACGGTTGCGTTGGGTGACTGGTGTCGGCTCGTCACTTGAATGTGGTTCTAAAATACGACGCCCGTCGCCAATAGCCCTCGTGTAGCTCTAGTGCGACGATAATTCAAAAACTAAAACTAATAGACATCGAAATGTCTTTTGTTATTTACCTCTATAAGATTTGAAAATATCCCTACCTTTCCCAACACTATCTAAAAAAATAGCTACAAAATCCTGTATATAATATAATGTGGACATGTTTCAGATCTTCAGTGGCAACAGAGATGCTGGAGTGAAACTAAACTCTTTTTCGAGCTTTGATTGGTGAATCAATTGTCACATGGGAACTGAGCACCAATCGGGTCACCGATCGAAGAAAAGGCAAGAAAGAAAGCTGGAAATAATTACGTCCCTTGAAACAAGCCCATAAAAATATTTTAGTTAGTACTTATTTATAAAAGAAAACACATAACACCAAAAAATAACATACATTCTGAATAAATATTATTATGTTTCGACCTATTGTACTAGGTTTAACAAACTTCATTTCTTTGACTTGTACCACCGTTTTCCAACGGATTGTGTTACATCTGAACTCAGGTCGTTACATGCATTTTTGATGTGGAGGCTGCTCATTTAAAACCGGACGTGACCTCATTGTCCGTAAACATGTGACTTCCGGAAGATCCGTTGGCTACCGAAGTCCCCCATTTTTTATTCAGTTGAAGTGCCTTTTGTACCATCTACAGGTTTAAGGGAACGGTATATATAAGGTCCTTTCTTTAAAAAAAAAAAATTGTTTTGTTTGTGAAGTTGCTGTACGACGAGACTGAATTTGTTTGTTGTAATCTGCATAATCGAAAGGGTTTGTGAAAGAAAGCGTGTACCTGAAAGATGTTATTTAGGGAAGTAGAATAAATTAAACGTACTAGGATTTTTTCTAACATGTTTTGGTTTTTAAGGTTTAGTTTAGTTTAGTTTGAATTATCATCGCACTAGAGCTACACGAGGGCTATTGGCGACGGGCGTCGTATTTTAGAACCACACTCAAGTGACGAGCCGACACCTGAGTAGGCACCCAACGCAACCGTTAAGGGCGCCATCGTACGCAGCGTTAGGACAGCCCTAGTACGTCGTTTGAAACATTTATTTCTATAACAACTCCTTTGCGAACTTTCAGCATTCTTCATACTATCCCAATTCAGTTTTATATTCCCAAGATCCAAGATCACATGCTCTTCTTCGCTGAACTCCTTTCTTTCGGGCCCCAACATTTCAAAGGGCCCCTAATGGCCCCTTAATGCAGACAAACACCACGGGCCGAAATAAATCTGGGCCCCCCCCCCTTTTAGCATCTGATGCTCCGGAACCCTATCTTGTTATCAACTAGGAATTTCCACGGATGGTTGCTTCATTTTTTTTTGGTTGGGGAAACCCTTTTAGCTAGAGGGATCGAAAAGGGACTGTTCTAATGTTGGAGGGTGTAGGGGGTTAGGCACGGCCTACTCAACTACTAAGGCCGAAGAAGCTCTCCCAAACACGCTCGGGGACGGAAAGTTTGACGTCATAGTTCCAAGTGACGTTGTTCCGAAGATAAAGACTACCTGTCTCGAAACCTGTTCGGAACCACTCGTTTACGGCTGACCACATTTTTAGGGTTCCGAATGCGTCCGAACTAGTTTCTCGATCTTCGGCACTCGAAACAGTGACGTCAAAATTTCCGTCTACGGTCATGTTTGGGAGAGCTTCTCTGGCCTTGTTATTGAAGTTGGCTTTGGGTTAGGCTGAATTATCTTCACACTGGAGCTAGAGCTGCACGAGGAATTTGCGGTGGGCGTCGTAGTTTAGAACCATAGTCAAGTGACGAGCCGACGCTTGAGTAGGGACACAATTCAACTTTTAAAGGCCACATGACAATTTTCAGTCGAACCTGGGACCTTTTGGGGATAAATAAAATGATGTGAAATGATTGAGAATGAACTTACGTTGAGTGAAAGGTTTGTTTAGCCTTACTAGGGTTGCTTGGCGACTTTTTCTTTAATTTGCGCCAAGCGTCTCCATCTTCTTCTCAACTCTATGTAACTAGCTTCATTCAGTTTAAGTTATGACTTGTGCTACGTGGTTGTTAAAAATATGCCCATGAATGAAAACATAACAAAAATGTATTTCGTAGAAGCAACAAACTCCAAGTCATAATCTATAGATCAACACAAAAGGACTCTATTCTACCAAAAACAATAAACGGCTCTGAAACCCAGCTGCCCCAAATATAAAAAAAACTAGTCACCCTCTTCTGGGTTCAACCCCTCCCACCACTTGTAACCCCCCCCCCCCTCCTCTCCCCCCGACACTTAGCTGTTGACTGTCAACAAGACCTCTGCAGTAGCAAATGTTGAATAATGAACCATTGTCTTTTGGGGGGGGGGGGTTTCTATATGTATAAAGACAAAGAATTGGCTCGTTTGTTGTCACGATATGATGGGAATGTAGAGATATGGAAACAGGTGTAGGACTGATGTTGTGTTTCGATGGCAAGTTGAAATTAATGTTATGGAAAATGGAATGAGCATTGGGCAAAAGGTCTATTTCGGATTTTTCCTATACTCGCCGCCAATTAAATTAGAACACGTTAGGGATGGCAGTTTTTCAGAAAAAAAAACGTTTTCAAAAACCGGTTTTTTACAACGCCGGTAAAACCGACCCGGTTTCCACAAAACGGTTTTTCAATGGCAAAAAAAACCGTTTTCCATTTTTTCAGTTTCTTATTAATTAATTGAAAAAATCAATTAATTTGTAAAATTTACTTTCGAATTTAAAAAAAAAGCAATTTACACAGTCAATTTTAAATGTTTAAAGTGTTTTGTTGAAAACTAGGTTCTAGGTTTTCTTCCTAATTCTTAATTTCTTATTATTTAAAATTATAATGTTCCTTTTTTTTTATTCCGGTTTTTCTAATCGTTTTGAGTATTTCTATTAAGCTTTGCATTACCTCTTCTCTATTTCATTTTCCTTTTTTTTTAAATTTAATTCCTTCCATTTGCTATCTATACCGCTAACATAGTGTAAAACTATCATTTTTTTTAAAAAAATTATATAATTAAAAAAAAAAAACGCTGATTGCAGTTTTTGTAAAAAAAAACCGATTTCCGGTTTTTAGACGGTTTTCCCCGCAGAAAACCGGTTTCTGGTTTAGACCGGCCTCATGAAAAAACCGGTTTTTCAGTCAAAACCGAGGTTAAAAAACCGGTATCGGTTTCCCATCCCTAAAGTGTATGACTTATGAGTTCTTGGAGGTGGGCAAGTTCGCCAAGCACTGCGACCTCAGGTACCTAAAGTGTAACAAATGAAGAGTGGGCGGGACTATAATTGCATTTATAATAGCAAAAGCGTAGAAGTAGATGCTACTAGACGTAACTGTTTTACTACAGATTAAAGGTAGAATATACGTTTAGTGGAATAGAAAATGTTGTGTTGTTGTGACTAATCCTCATGGTCTGACGAAGTCAGACCAAGTCCAAAAGTTCGTTTGACCCAAGAAAAGTCGATAACCAGAAGAGGGAAAAGAAAACATCGTCTCTGGAAGGCGACGCATGCCAAAATATAGAAAATTTTTATTCTACTAATGTAGAATAGATGATTTCTACGCTTCGGTTCAGAAAATGATAGGAATAGAGTACTACTATCTTTTTCTGCATTTGAGAGGCCACTGATTTGTTTGTAAGCAAACTCTTTTTGGTCAAAATATACCAAGTTTAAATTCATTTTTGGAGTTATTTTTTTTTACATAAAATACCTATTTGGGAAAATATATATATATCTTGTCACACTAAGAAAAACTTTTTTTCTTTTTTACAAGTAGTGTGTTCACCCATTTTTGCAAAATTTAACTAGAAATATATATAATTTTCTTCTATAAAACATAATATATCCTTACGTATTTGATAATAAATAAAAATTTATACAAAAATAAAACTTGAAACAAACTTTTTGTATCGTAATTCCCAAACTGTAAAAAGCCGTTAATTGTTTTTCTTTTAAAGCACATTCAATACCAGTAGCAAGGTTGGTTTAGTTTAGTTTAGTTTGAATTATCATCGCACTAGAGCTACACGAGGGCTATTGGCGATGGGCGTCGTATTTTAGAACCACAGTCAAGTGACGAGCCGACACCTGAGTAGGCACCCAACGCAACCGTTAAGGGCGACATCGTACGCAGCGTTAGTAACAAGGTTGGAACATATATGCCTTTGTATTACCAAGTCTGTATGAATTGACAATGGTGTAACGTAGTGTATGTATGCGACAATGTAGAATTATTCCTAAGGAAATAGCCATTGGATATTTTAGATTTTTTTTCTAGGAATTTATGTGTAACATCATGTATTATTGTGCATATGTTTGATATCCTTTTTTTTAAGTTTTAGCTTCCACACTACGTTTATAACGTAAAAAGTGGAAGGTATTATAATCGTTCAGTCCGTCTGTCTGTCCGTCACCCATTTTCATAGCCCAAACTATAAATGCTACGGACAAGTGTGATACGTCAAAAAATTCAGCGCATCTAAATTAGAATACATTGAAAATTTTACAAAAGAATTCGAATTCGAAGTACTTCAATTATTTGAAAAAAAAAAACTTTAACTAACAAATTTAATGCTCATTTAAAAAGCATAGGAAGCCATTTTTATTAGAATTTAATCACCATTGCCATTCGCAACAATCGCTTGAGAAACTTTAATTCTTTTAGACAATA
The DNA here is from genome assembly GCA_019343175.1 of Oedothorax gibbosus. Lineage (NCBI taxonomy): Eukaryota > Metazoa > Arthropoda > Arachnida > Araneae > Linyphiidae > Oedothorax > Oedothorax gibbosus. The sequence continues at coordinate 251,926 of CM033280.1, read as the reverse complement.
AATTAAAATAAATTTGTTTTTGCGACATCGATCAGTTTGACATACGTCAAATATATTTCACTACGAGATTCTTTGTTTCGTTGATATGAAATCTTTTAATTCTATTTTAAAACGAGGAATATGACATATTTATTCTTTGAAATATAAATTATTTTTTGCAAACGATAAGTAATAATTATTGAATTTTCGAAATAAAATAAATGAAACTAGCCAAATTTAACATGTAAATGTTTAATATAGAATATCAATGCTGTGTTTGTCGCCTTTTTACCTGTTAAACACAACTGTTGTGTGGAAGCGGGTTAAGTGACAGATTCTGTTACAAACCTACTTGTTATTTTAAGCACTTGTTACATGAAGATTATTTTAAAAACTTCGGTTAGTAGTTATTTTTATAGAAAAATGTCAACAGATTTTTTCCAACGGGGCTGCTTTATTGGCGGTAAAGCTTTTGCAGACTCGACATATTCCCCAGAACTGAAAACTATTTTTCTGGGGCACCATCTAGGCGACTCTCGCTACCACTTTTGACCTCAGATTGCAATGAATCTGAGCTCTCGGTGGATGTGTAAGTATGCCGATAGAACCCAAGCCAAATGGGTACTCAAGGCATCTTTTACATGCCCACGATTTTCCCATCCAGAAAATCTGCCGACTCAGCCGGGGATATCGAACCCGCAAACTTGGGCTAAAGAGGCGGATATGTAATACCGCTCAGCCACTGAGCCGGTAAAATGACAAAAGGTTAAAACAGTTTTATAGTGATTTAATAAGGGACCAACACTTAAGCGTTAAGAGTTAAAGGTTTCGTAACAAACACACTTTCCTACACATTATAGTTAGACCTTTGAAATTTACAACAACATATTTTTAACTACTCAAAAGTATGTTACATGTGCAAAATAAAAAAAAAATTTAAATAATATCAAATTATAATCATATAAAATTATAATCATTATAAAAATAATAATCATAATGAAATAAGTTTAAGCGATTGACAGTAGACATTAAATTATAAATTTCTATTTTTAGTGATAAAATTTGTGTTTAAAAAAAATTGTAATGTCAAAAATAGTAATATTTTCAGCCATTTCCTTCAAATTCCTTGTAAAATTATAGAAATACGTAAAATTATAGAAATACGTAGAGATACGGTAGAAAAATTATACAAATATATCCAACAATTCACTATAACTTAAGCTATATAACTTCAAAGGACTGAAATTTTTATCTTATTAGAGCATCACCCGTGTATAATAACTTCACAAATCTTTAATGCAAACGAACGGAAAATATTATAATCCTGGACCTAATCAAAAACACATAAATCCAAAAACTAGTTGGAAAATATCGAGATACTAGCCCTCTTTTTTCGTCATTAAGTCCTGAAAGTTTTATATTTTAGTTTTATCAAAAAAACTCTGTATTAATCTTTTTTTCTTTAACAGAACTATGCTATCTACCCAATTAGGGAATGGCATATTCATGCTCATTTCATTGAATCTTTAAGCCGAGTTTTTCCATACAACTGCACGCGATGGCAAAGTTGTTTTGTGCATCTACGGGGCCAATTTGGTAGTCCCACGGGTTGAATTATGCATGAACAGAGACTTTTCATTGCATTGGAATGAATAAAAGAACGAGAAAATTCAGTTTTTTGTTTGGCTGTTTCTGTTGACCAGAAGCCTGCATATGCAATTATTCTATTTATTCAACAATTTAGTTAATGTTGATATATTACTGTCACTCAAAAGCGCGTAGTTATTACAGTCCCTGGACAAATTATTAGACGCACTGTACTTTTTTTTAGTAATTTTATGTTTCTTAAGAGTTTTTATGCAATAATGGTATATTTAAACTACAATATTATTGATTTTTATTTAATAGAATTATTGTAGACTACATATTTGTATTTATTTTAAGATAATTATGATTAAGATTAATTTATATTAATTATTTATTATAAGATTATTTATGTGTGGAATCACCATCCTCAAATGCAGGAGACAGTACAGTCTTGCATTGATAGCTTGCCGCGCAGAATGAAAGCTTTGATAGCGGCTAAAGGTGGCTCAACTAAATATTGACTTTTACTTACATTAAATTCACTTTTCTTTAAATTTTAATAAACTTATGCTTTTCTAAATAAATGCTGTTTTATATATGTCAAATAAATCGGTAATTGATTGGATAATATAAAAAAAAAATCCATTTCAAATAATAAAACGGTACAATATCACCTGGTAATTAATATTTTACATGGCATCTTGCAGTGCGTCTAATAATTTGTCCAGGGACTGTAGGTAGCAATACTATCAAGATTGTGAGTACAAACACATAAACGAGTATATATTTATCAGAGAAATTTTATACAAAAAAATTCGTTTTTATTATTATAATGGGAGACTTAAATTAAATGATTTTTAAGTATTGTATTATCTTTATAGCATGCTAAATGACCCAATTTCAGTAATTAACAATATACATAAATATATTAAAATATCTATACATTTTTAAATCCATAAATTAATTAAAAAATTTATATTAGTGTATCGTGGTACACTCATTTTTATTAGAATAAATTCGTTCGTTTTTTTCCCCTCGAAGCACGATTAAAAGAGTGTTTTTAGTTGAGTTTGAATTATCGTCACACTAGAGCTACACGAGGGCTATTGGCGACGAGCGTCTTAGTTTAGAACCACAGTCAAGTGACGAGCCGACACCTGAGTAGTCACCCAACGCAACCGTGAAGGGCGACATCGTACGCAGCATTGGGACTTTGAAGGATATTCAACGTGCACTCCCTCTACACGGGGTATTATTCGTCGGACATTTTGGGCTGCACGGGCCGTTTATAGGTCGGCAGTTATTTTGGCGATGCCCGGACCCGAACCTGGGACCTTTCGCAAGCTAGGCGAATGCCCAACCGACTGGGCTCCCCAGCCCAAAAGAGTGTTTTTATAAAAGCAGTTTGCTAAATCTAATTAGTCTTTTATGCAGCAAAAAAAAAGATAAGATGTAGCAGTGCCAAATTAAAAGAAATACAATTTTTGTCAGTTTGTCACCTGGTTTGTCACTCTGGGTGTCATGTAGCTATCAACCGAGCCATCTTTGACACGATGTTCCCTATCAAAGACCCTTCCATGAAGATGCAATTTCCACCCCTCGCAAGATGTTCGATAAACCGTTTTGCATATCATAGCATCCGTTTGCTTGAGAGCATATCGCCATGGACGCGGAAAAGTGGCTTATTGGACTGACACAACATTTTCGGGTTAAAAAGTTACAGAAATATTTGAAATATTCAGTCTAAAATATATTTGTTAAAATAGTATAAAATTAATAATATATCTTTGCAAAATAGCTAGTTGTGGCACGTTACCGATCTGACTTTTGAAATTTTCAAAACCTTTCCCTTTAAAAAAAAAAACTGCACAAAATGCGCTGATTTCGTTAAAAAAAAAAAAGCGAAAAAGTCGTTACTATAAGTAAGAAAAATAATTTAAGAGATTATTTTTTTTTTAAATATTTAAAAATAGGTTGGTATGCCCTTGATGGTTTGGTAAAATGCTGACAAAGCATGATTTGGAACTAAACAATAGGAGTTCCACGTAATGTTGACCACCTTACCAGGGTATATACGCTTCATACCTTGAGAACTGAAATGGGCAAGCAGTATTGCCCATAGGAGTTAGGAAGGAGAGGTAGAGGGGTCTGAGTTCAAACGGTTTGAAGCAGGCTGACAGTTTTTCGAGCTACTGCGCATCACATACTGGCACTGAGGTATCCCAAGAGCACCGCTCTAGCGGGTTTGAGCTACTGCGCATAACATAGTGACGAAACTGGCACTGAGTATCCAAGATGCATCGCTCTAGCCTGCTTCATTTGTGCTCTACTGCGCATATACATGGACTCTCTATCTCTTTCATACCTCTATGGTATTGCGTACAGTGTTCTGTCGCTCCACTGCTTTTAATTTAGATTTTCCTAAAGAATTGTCTCTGATTATACACCATAAGTGGGGTGACCAGACATACTGCATTTTGAATACAGTTCGGTTTGTTATTCAACTGCCAAGTTATAAAAACAACCCAAATAGTTTTTTCGACGAATATAACTGATATAAAGTATTATTTATGAAAAATTTATGATAATTTCATAGTTAAGAACTTAATCACTGAACCAAATATGGTCAGGTTTAGTTTAGTTTGAATCATCGTCGCACTAGAGCTACACGAGGGCTATTGGCGACGGGCGTCATAATTTAGAACCAGAGTCAGGTGACGAGCCGACACCTGAGTAGGCACCCAACGCAACCCAAATCTGGTCAGGCTAAAGCCCTTATCAGACGGTACGAACGTCGCTCGTCGAACAACTTTTGGGACAGCAAAAACGTCACAAGAGAACGGCTACGTCATGCGTGACATCACAAACTTAAAAGCAGTGTTATCGCGGTATTGGAGGAGGCTCGGCCATGGCGTCACGACTGAACTTCGTTTCTGATTGGAGCAGCCGTTCGAACAGCAAAAAAAAGCCGGATTTTTTCGAGTAGACTCGAAAATGCTCATCGAGCAAAAACTGCTCCAAAAACCAGTTTTTGATATGGCGTAGGGACGTCGCTGAACGAACGAGCTCTCGTGTGGTAAGGCCTTTTACTATAAGTCACTTTACCGTGTACAGCGCGCAACACATCTCAAAACTGCGATACGCAATCCTAACACAACTTCCTACACATATGAAATGCTCCTGAATCATTAATTAGAGACGAGATATCTTGAAGACATCCTTTTGCAAAACAGCGATGATCTTGTAACATTTCTGATCAAATATTATAGGATGTTTCGGAAGAGATGTCGAATATGTGGCGGAAATCGAGACCGGTGTGGTTAATCGGCAATATTTGCCGAGATAAGATTGACTTAGGAGGAGGAGGAGATAGGATGTATCAGAGTTTCATAATACCGATAATATTACGACATATTTTGGGGATGCTAAGACGTTGTGTAATGTGTAGTGTGGTTATTTTACAAGGTAAAATGATTTTCTGATAACCAATACTGTTAACTATCTATTTATTGCAGGATAAACTGGATAATTAAAGCCATGCATAATAAATTTACGAAGTTTGAATGTACTTTCATATGTTAAATTTATCCAGTTACTGAAACAGAAAAATACACTCTTAAAACAAAAGAGTGAAATCCACTCCTATAAAGGAGATACGACATTTTCGGTCTACTGGAAAATTGAGTGGAAAGTTAACTCAGACCTGATGGATTAAAAACCGCTTGTTTTAAGAGTGTAGGACGTATATTGTTTTCTTTTATTTCTTTACCCACTCCGCAAAAAGAGTGAAATCCACTCCTATAGAGGAGATGCATTTTCGGCACCGGAAAGGAGTGGAAATTAACTCCGACTGAGTTAAAACCGCTCGTTTTAAGAGAGTAGGACGTAGATTGTTTTCGTTTATTTCTTTTACCCACTCCGCAAAAAGAGTGAAATCCACTCCTATAAGGAATTGCATTTTCGGCACGGAAAGGAGTGGAAATTAACTCAGACTGAGTTAAAACCGCTCGTTTGTTTTAAGAGTGTAAGGTTGTTAAGCTGTCAAACAAACTTTTTTTTTAAAGAAAATTTTGTTTGATTTTTTAAAACCGAATAAAGCAAGAAATTTTTTAACAAAAGTAACAATGCCGGTACCGGGAAATGGATGTCAAAAGTGACAAGTTTGAAACTTACTTTCGAATTTCTCGTTTTAAGTACTTTCATCTATGGCAATAAAACTAGCAACTCACTACTTAACTTGAGTCTTGAAACACGTCTGAAAACACCCCAAAACAAGAAAAAGCAACGAAACACATGAAAACGTTAAAAAGTTCACATGAAAAGCGTAAAGAAAACAAGGTGGCCGCTTTCTTTTCATTCATTCCGCAGCGAAATTGCATTTAGAGAATAGAAACGCTGTAACTGCAACGGTTTTGGGATCGTCGGAGAATTCAATTTTCTAAGAGTAAATGAGAGTTTTTTTTAAAAAAAACTAAGAGAAAAGAAGTAAAAATATATAAAAGGTCAGTAAATTGGTCTGAAAAAGCTGTAATTTTTTTTCAACTAACGTTATTGTTTGGTTGAATTATCATACTAGAGCTAGACGAGCAAGGTTAACGCTTATTTGAACAGAAGTCAAGTCATGAGACCGACATCTAAGCTGTCACCCAACGCAACCTTATGTAGTTGGCTGTGCGGAGCCTAGTGGTCAGCGTCTCGGTCTCGAGATCGGAAGGTCCCACGATCGAGTCCCGGTACCACTGAAGACCTACCGAGTATTTGCGGAGTACGTGCTCGTTAAATCTTTTGGGTCCGAAAGTCCTGTGGTCGGTCATTGCGCAGTTTACCACGGGTACAGGTCCCTGGAGACTATTTCCCTCCCCTTCAGGAACATGTCTAAATTGTGGAGGTGGCGATAGATGGCAGCATCTGTGCTTGTATGCGTGTATGTCGTGTCCGTCCTTCTTGACGAAGGTTTATAAGCGGGTCTTTGTGACCAAACACACAAGCCTGAAAATATATGTATACCAACCAACCAACTTTGGACAATGACTGATGAAAACTGTACCCAGTCCCATAGACACGGTGGTATATATTGGCAGTTTTTTGTTGTTGTTGTCCAGTTTATATTATTCGTTCACACTCAGAGAAAAAATTGTCTTCTAACAACACAATGGGAAAATCAATAGCATATGCTGAAGTACATTTCGGAAGAACATATGAATGCTACGCCTTCAACACAATTTTGTGTTAACTATACATTAGTATAGGGCTGTAATGCAATTTTTGTATTGTTTCAATACAACTTGTAATAAGTGAGGAAAATAATATTTTTTTCTATTCAAAGTCAACACAAGTTTTTTCTGAGTACTTAGGAGAGCCTACAGGAAGGCAGAAGCTGTTGTATAATGTCGTTCAATGGGCGCGCTGGACCGGGGGTCCCCAAAGCAAAGTGCATCAGTGTTAATCCTATGGCGAAAAAAATATTTTCTCTGCCACATTTCTCCGGCTGTATTGAATATTTTTACAAGCGGATTTTTTTTATGTGATAAATGTAGCTGACTTACAGGTCCCGACCTTCCCACTTTTTGAAATGGGTTCGAATATTTTTTTAAACTTTCAATAAATAATAATTTTACACAAAATATTCGAAGCCATTTCAAAAAGTGGGAAGATAGAGACCTGTAAGTTATCTACATTTATCATTTAAAAAAACCTTTTGTAAAAATATTCAATACAGCCGGAGAAATGTGGCAGAGAAAATATTATTTTCGCCATTGGATTAACAATTTTCTGTGGAAAAAGTTTAGTATAAGTAATTATAAATAAAGTGTATGTCACTGTGGCTATAAAATAAAAAAATTCAGAAAGAATTAAAAATGACAGCAACACTCTAAGGCGATGGAATTTTGTCTTGAGTCAAGGAATTTTGAGTCAATGGATCAATGGAAAATTTTACTTTAGCCCTTCAGTTTCTTTTACAATCCTAATTTTCTTTTGTAACTTCTTAGAAATGAACTAAATGTTAGATACAGCTTATTCCAAACTTACGCGTAAAGGGGGCTCAATTAAATTGCTTTTCCATGATAGGGTAACACAGGTCAGGCGAAAATAAAGTCATAAAGAAATATTTGTTCGAGAGAAAAGAAGGAATGTAATTGCGAGGTGGGGAGAAAAGGCTTCAAGTGAGCAGCATTTGGTGTGGTGGAATCTTTCAAGTGTAACTCGTCGAGCTCAAAGAAGAAAAAAGATATTTAATTGAGAAATAAATGACAGAAACATGCCCACATTATAAATATGGGCTGGATTGAGAATTTATTTTATTTATGTGGAATAATTCTTTTTTAGGACTTTTGCGGTGCAAGGAAGTTTTATCCGTCAGTAAAAATTTAAACGACTTAAAATTGATATAGGTACTTTCTTTTGTTAGGTTAGGTTTGAATTATCGTAGCACTAGAGCTACACGAGGGCTATTGGCGACGGGCGTCATATTTTAGAACCACAGTCAAGTGACGAGCCGACACCTGAATAGGCACCCTACGCAACCGTTAAGGGCGACATCGTACGCAGCGTTAGGACTTAGAAGGATATTTAACGTGCACTCCCTTACACGGGGTATTATTCGTCGGACATTTTTGGCTGCACGGGCCGTTTATAGGTCGGCAGTTATTTTGGCGATGCCCGGACCCGAACCTGGGACCTTTCGCATGCTAGGAGTACTTTCTTTTGTAAAAAAAAAAATTGAAAATTGGATAATATTTTTTAGGAAAAATAATTTTTAAGTTTATAATTATTATGATTCAGTTTAGGTAATTGTAAGAACACGGGGAAAGGGTATGTGAAAAAAATCGACCTTTTAACGTTTCTTATAGTAATATATACATAAACTAATTTTTTTACTTACTAATTTTCCCCAGAACGACCCTTTTTAAGTGACGTTTTTTTCTGATTTGACTTGTAGTGATAGTATAAGTAATAGTTTAGTATAAGTAATTATAAAAAAGTGTATGTCACTATGGCTATAAAATAAAAAATAAAAAATTCAGAAAGAATTAAAAATGACAGCAACACTCGAAGGCGAAGGTTTCAGTTTAGTTTGAATTATCGTCGCGCTAAAGCTACACGAGGGCTATTGGCGACGGGCGTCAGGTGACGAACCACAGTCAAGTGACGAACCACAGTCAGGTGACGAGCCTGATAATTATGTGACTATATTTTAGTTCCGTATTTCATTTTATAATTTTAAAAAATATATCTTCAAATTCAAATCAATTTAACATAACAAAAAAGGGTTTCTAACCTCATTATCCTCAAAAGCTTCGAACATGGAAAAAAATCGTGAAACACTATCCTACTGATGTTCTAAATAATTTTTGTGGAATGTGGGAACCTAAAATTTTTCATTCAATCCTGAAAATAAATGATTTCACAGTAGCGTCATAGTTTGTATTAAACTCACATCAAACTAAAAAGAAGAGAAAGCCAGAAAAGTGTTGACAGTTCTTAACAATGGGAAAATTCAAAAAGTCATTGGTACGTTGCATTTGAAGAATGTTCACGTAACACAAAACTGACAGACATACATTTCAAAAATGGATTAATCTGAAAAACTGACATAAAGGTGAAAATATTGCAGCGAATGTTTCGAATAATAGGCTCAGAGAATGAATTTTATGTTTCGATAGCTAAAATTCAAAAGACATTTCGATAGTGGTCATATTTTTATTATCTTTCAAATTGTCGGCTATATATCATCATTTGAAAGTTTTTATTGTTAGACATTTGTCTTTTTTTTATAATTTTGCAAAAATAAAATTTAAGGTGGCTGCTACTGTATTTTTGGGCATGTAAAGTGTTTTTAATGGGACAAAGTTTTCATTCTTCAATGAAATATTAAATGAAATCAAACGTTGCCTGTAAAGAAAGGATCACATCGTGAACATTCTTGGCCACATATGTGCCTAGAGATTATTTGATAGTAAATTGTGGTTTTTTGATGGTTTTATAATTTAAAACGCATGAAAACTTAAAACCAAAAGCTGTTTTTTTGGTGTATGAATGTCTTCCATTTGTATGAATTTCTTTCATGCAAGAGCAAGGGAGCTCAGTCGGTAAGGCTCTTGTCTTGCATACCGAAGGCCCCGGTTCGGCCCCGGTCATTGTCGAAATAAATGCCGACCTATAAACGGTCAAATATGTAAAAAAAAAAACATGTTTAAAACTGTAAAATATATAAAGAAAAAGTCAGACTAATTATACTCCATGTATAGGAAGTGCACGTTAAACATTAGGGTTGGCACGGGTCCGATTGAGCTTAAACTTCGGCAATCTCATTTTTTGGTCAAATGACAACTTTTAGGAGGGGTGCCACTAAAAAAATCGAACTTTTATTTTTTGCCGTCCACCCTATTAAACATGCTCCTACGTCCCCTCGCTGCGTACGATGTCACTCCTAAAAAGCTGTGTTGGGTGCCCACTCGGGTGTTCGTCACTTGACTATGGTCCTAAATTATCACGCCCGTCGTCAATGGGCCTCGTATAGCTTTAGTGCGACGTTAATTCAACTCAACTGTATACAGTTCAGTACAGCTAAAACAATGAGTAGGTAAGAAATTATTATATGATATAAGTAGGTATTGACATGCGGTCGATGTCCGTCTGTCCGTCTGTCCGTCTGTCCGTACCCCCCTTCCAAAATCGGTTCTAATCATCGGATCTTAAAAATTCTTTTTTTGTTAGAAAGCTATAACCTCAGATACCCAACTTTCATACTTTTTGTCCGTCTGTCTGTACGTCCGGACGGACATAAATCTACTATCTGTCGGCGAATTTCCCATTGAATTAGCATTGAAATTCAATTTTGAGTCATTTAAATCACTGTAGGTATTGAAATGCGGTTGATGTCCAACTGTCTGTCTGTCCATCTGTCTGTCTGTTCGTATGTCTGTCCGCCTGTCTGTCCGTTTGTCTGTCTGTCTGTACCCCCCTTCCAAAATCGGTTCTAATCATCGGATCTTAAAAATTCTTTTTTTGTTAGAAAGCTATGACCTCAGATACCCAACTTTCATACTTTTTGTCCGTCTGTCTGTACGTATGGACGGACATAAATCTACTATCTGTCGGCGAATTTCCCATTGAATTAGCATTGAAATTCAATTTTGAGTCATTTAAATCACTGTAGGTATTGAAATGCGGTCGATGTCCGTCTGTCTGCCTGTTCGTATGTCTGCCTGCCTGTCTGTCTGTCTGTCTGTCCGTCCGTCTGTCTGTCCGTACCCCCTTCCAAAATCGGTTCTATCCATCGGATCTTAAAAATTCTTTTTTTGTTAGAAAGCTATGACCTCAGATACCCAACTTTCATACTTTTTGTCCGTCTGTCTGTACGTATGGACGGACATAAATCTACTATCTTTCGGCGAATTTCCCATTGAATTAGCATTGAAATTCAATTTTGAGTCATTTAAATCACAGTTGCCAAATCAACAATGGCATGAGAAACTTTATTTATTTAAACATATTTGAAGCAAAATAATCTTTTCATGAATCAGTTTGGAATGAAGTCATAAAATGTAGCACAATTTGATTCTTTGATTGTTCATTAATTATCTACCAAGAAAGCGGCAAGGCATACTTTTGCATACAATTATGCTTAGTTTTAATTTACATTTCTTATTTTTTAATGCAGTTTGGAGTAGTTTCATTACTTTTGTTATTAATAAATATTTAATTATTCTTCGAACTACAAATAAATCGCGAGCAGACGATAAATAATATTTAATTAATTTGCGAAAGTATATTAAGGAAAATAGTTGATTTTGGCTTTTAGAAGTTTAATTTATAGCTGGATGCTGTGTTTCGATTTTTTTTTCTAATGTGTATAAATCTAGTGTAGAAACGGCTGTTGATGATATTTACTTTAGGAACCTAGTTTTTTTTCCCGATTAGAACTTCAGTAAGTATTTAAGTAACAGGAAAGTAGGCTATTTTAGTTCTTTATGAACTTCTTGTTATGTCTTCAAATTAGGTGTACAGGGTGGTTATAAAATAACGCTCGCTATTCGGAGAGGTCTGTAGCTTGAATGAATAATCCGAATGCAACAAGCATTGAGACACTTACTAATCAAGAAGGGGGGAAAGAATGGAATTATAAAAAAGAAACTCGTCTCTTGACCAGGGTTCTAAATTACGAGGCGTAGCCAATTATGGCCGATTACGGCCAACACAGAAAATTACGCCTCGTAATTTAGAACCCTGGCCAAGAGACGAGTTTCTTTTTTATGATTCCATTCTTTTCCCCCTTCTTGATTAGTAAGTGTCTCAATGCTTGTAGCATTCGGAGTATTCATTCAAGCTACAGACCTCTCCGAATAGCGAGCGTTATTTTATAACCACCCGGTATATAAAATCTAAAAAAAAGTCTAAAAAAACACCGAGCTTTGTAGGTAAATAATTCTTTTATGTGCCGTGTCCAACCTAACAAAACTCTCATTTTGACAGCCATTAAAAGTCAATTATCTTCACCCGTGAAACATCAAAGCGTACGAAAGGCAATTGTCGATAAGTTAATGATGCCAGACGTGAAAATCTTTCGGTTGGATATATCAACGATCGACACTGATTGTTGGGTGTGTTGTGTTCTGAATATAAAAATGTATTGCGGTAGAAGTCAAAATAAAAAAATTCCGTAAAATTTACGGCTCAAAACTAGCAGCTTGGTGTCTGTTCAAAACTGTTAACCATGAAATATTCTGTGATAAAAGAGTTCACAATAAATATTGATTTTTTGGGGGCCGTAGTGAGCCTAGTGGTCAGCGTCTCGGTTTCGGGATCGGAAGGTCCTGCGATCGAGTCCCGGTACCACTGAAGACCTACCGAGTATATGCGGAGTACGTGCTCGTTAAATCTGTTGGGTCCGAAAGTCCTCCAAGTTCCCATACCAAATCAATACCTCTGGGGTTGACAAGCCAATTCTGGGGATCCTCTAGTTGGCCTCTGTCTCTAAAAATTAGATGGATCCACTTATGTGTGTGTGTTGTCTGTTGTGTCTGTCTTACTTGACGAAGGTTTATAAGCGGGTCGCTGACCAAGCACACAAACCTGAATATATATGTCTACCAACCAACCAACCAACTAAATATTGATTAGATAACAACGACTTATCAACCAACAACATACAGTCCCTGGACAAATTATTACACGCACTGTATTTTTTTAGTAATTTTATGTTTCTTAAGAGTTTTTATGCAATGATGGTGTATTTAAACTACAATATTATTGATTTTTATTTAAAATAGAATTGTTGTACACTACATATTTGTATTTCAAATAATAAAACGGTACAATATCACCCGGTAATTAATATTTTACATGAAATCTTGCAGTGCGCCTAATAATTTGTCCAGGGTCTGTATGATGAAACTACAATTGTAAATCATCAATAATATTGAACTTTTCCACGAGAGTACCATTTCTGTAACGTTGTCACCAAGTCAACCAACGGGTTTTTGTTTAAAAAAAAAACCCTCAAGAACCATAAATCACCGTTGGATGTCCAGGACAATAACTGTTTATCAATAAAATACACACACACAATCAAAGTATTCTTTCAAAAAGGTTTCTGCAACTAATATCGACTTAACTTAGGTAGGGGTGTTAAAATAAAACTCATGCACTTTTATACAATTTTTTAAAAATTCAATGGTTAATTTTTATGATAGTAATTTGTTGAGTTACATAGTAAAAAACATATCGGACAGAAAAATATTGTTCTTTTCTTTTAAAGTTTTTTTTCTGTAAATGTATGCTGTTTAAAGTAAAAAGTATTTTTGTTTGAACCGTGTAAAGCACCGTGTAACGACTGCAACGAACAAGAATTTTAACTGTTTGATGAAACGCTATGTAACGAAATCACTCAGTTGGAAAGGCGTTGGGCTGAAGTTTTAAAGGGGCCCGGGATCAGCAGTTTATTATTCCACGGTAATGTTGTGATCAATGATCTTAGCTGAGTTTTTCTGTAAAAAATAAGACTTTTACAGTATTCAGATCGACCTCGTATCAGGCGACAACCTAGCCATCCGGCAATACTTCAAAAATACAAATGCACTTTTGTATTTTTGAATGTGGATGTGATGAGACTGGATGTGATTGGACTGTGTGTATTGGATGTGATGAGACTACCAATAAATCCAGAACCAGACATCATAATTTCTCCCCCTCCTCACTTCAATACGGTCCCAAAACCATCCACACATTTCAATATTTGAAACGCCACGGGGTCCTCACCCCTGTCAGCAAGGGAGGGACGACGAAATTCGAATCTTTAAATTCGCAATTAAGATTACCTTGAATTAAAGACCTAATAACTGTAATCGACTTTAGGAGTTGTCTGGACCCGGAGGAGGTTAAAATGGGGTACTAAAGTCAGCTAGTAAGTCAACCATTAAAACTATTAACTATTATTCGTAAGTGAGTTGTCAGAGTGGAGTACTTTTGGTATGTTACGTGTGTTTGGTATGTTTGGTATGTAACCTGGGTGTGAAGGCCTACACTGGTAAAAATTTTGTGCTTGGTTTCACCATGATATTGGTTCCTAGTAGCTGCAACGGCTGGATGGTGAAATGTTTCACCTTTTTTTCGGTGTTTGGTTGAACCATTTTTCTCGATTTAGAAACAAAAACCTAAGAAATGGTTCAACCGAATACCAAAAATTTTGTGGAACGTTTCACCATTCAGCCGTTGCAGCTACTAGGAACCAATATCATGGTGAAACCAAACACAAAATTTTTAACAGTGTATTTCGCAGGGGGTGATGATTCAACTTGGTCTCAGCAGAGGGACATTATAATTTAAAGCCATGCACACATGCATATAATGTCATAGAATTTCGTGTTTAATTTTTATGATAACAATTTGTTGAGTTTCAGCCTGGGCTCGTATCAGGTGACAAACCTCGCTTTCCAGAAATACTTCAAAAAGGACGAGTGGTTTATTGGATGTGATGAGACTACCAACAAATCCTAAACCAGGCATCATAACTTCTACACCCCCATACGGTCCTAAGTAACCATCAACACATTTCAATAATTCAAACGCCACGGGGTCCTCACCCCTGCCAGCAAAGGAGAACGACGAAATTCGAATCGTAAAATTCGCAATTAAGATTACCATGAATTAAAGACCTAATTAGTGTAATCGACTTTTGGAGTTGTTGCCTTATACCCGGGAGGAGGTTATAATGGGATTTCGGCAATGCCCTTACAGCACCCCTTGCGGAGATTGGGAAGGGAGGGGGGAATTCTAAGACGTGCCATTAGTCCGGCAATTCCATTTTCGCACCACGATTCCGGCCTTAAAGTTCCAAAGTTCCCCAGGGCTCGATAGAATCGGGAATGGGTGGAGGGAAAAAATAGTTTGATATTTTTCTCCAGTTGGTTTTGTTTCTAGAAACTACTTGTGAGGTCTGTATGTACGGAAGAAATAAAGATACACGTTGCACCTAAATTTGGAGTCAATTTTACGGTTGTAAAATGCTGCGTAATCTCACCAACTAGCGTTTCAGGCATTGAGCTAGAAGGGACGTTTCTTCTAGCTCAATGGTTTCAGGTGACGTATTCCACTTAGCTTTCATTTTTGTATTTCCTTCGATTGGTGCTCCCATTATTGCTCTGTTCCCACGTGACTTTTCATTCCAGCAATTCTGTTGCCACTCGAGACCTAAAACATGCCCACTTTTGATAAAAGTACAAATTCGAAATCGGTAGTAGAACCTCAAACCATAAATTCACCAACATTTAGCCACGTTCACAAATTATTGTTAGAGTTTGCTCTAAAATTCGTGGTTTTCACTTGCACCAAACAATGAATAAAAGTTGGAGAAAAAATAATAAAATAATATAAAAATTTGGAGTTTTTATATTAACCAAAGTTTAGCACATTTTATGTAACCAGCAAACTGAATTCGCATTTTGATGCAACAAGGCTCTTTATTTTTTTTTACAATCTATCTACTCGATATCTGATAATATACGGCTCCAATTTCCATTCTTTTCTTGCCGATGTGATTTCGAAATAAGCATGCACTATCCTAACCCAAGCTGCTGGAGATGTTTGTGTTGAGTTGAATATCGTCGTACTAGAGCTACACGAGGGCTACCGATGAAGATCGTCGACCGTCGTAATTTAGAACCACAGTTAAGTGACGTATATTGGTGGTTGTTTCACAAAGAACCTCATTACTTCGACCTTCTCGCTTCGAAGTTGGGGC
Organism: Oedothorax gibbosus; assembly: GCA_019343175.1. Classification (NCBI taxonomy): domain Eukaryota; kingdom Metazoa; phylum Arthropoda; class Arachnida; order Araneae; family Linyphiidae; genus Oedothorax; species Oedothorax gibbosus. The sequence goes on along the minus strand of CM033280.1, from coordinate 236,118 downwards.
TTGACCAACTTATCTACGCCGACCCGGCGGCGCAACGGTTAGGTAGCTAGCCTTTGGAGCCTCTGGGTTCGGGTTCGAATCCCGGTAAGGCATGGATATTTGTGTTTGTCGAGTATATGCGGAGTACGTGCTCGTTAAATCTGTTGGGTCCGAAAGTCCTGTGGTCGGTCATTGCGCAGTTTACCACGGGTACAGGTCATTGTGGAGGTGGCGATAGATGGCAGCATCTGTCTTGTATGTGTGTGTATGTCGTGTCCGTCCTTCTTGACGATGGTTTATTGGCGGGTCTTTGTGACCAACCAAGCACACAAGCCGGAAAATATATGTCGACCAACCAAACCAAGCCATGCCACATAGTTAGTTTAAGGCTAGTTTGACTAAGTTTATTGCATGTCAGATCGGTAACATCAACTTCCGAAAAGAATTAAATTGGCACTTTTCATATATTGATCCTTAAAGATCAACCCCCCAAAATAACCAGCAAATGGGTAGAAAAACCGGATGGAATAGCTTTAAAGGAGAATGGGCGCGTTGGACCACGGGTCTCCAAACTCAAGTGCCTCAGTGTTAATCCAATGGCGAAAAAACTTATTTTCTGCCACATTTCTCCGGCTGTATTGAATATTTTTACAAACGGTTTTTTTTTAAATAATAAATGTAGATAACTTACAGGTCTCTATATCTTCCCACTTTTTGAAAATTCTTCGAATATTTTGTGTAATATTATTTATTGAAAATTAAACAAAAAAATTCGAACCAATTTCAAAATGTGGGAAGGTCGGGACCTGTAAGTCAGCTACATTTATCACACAAAAAAATCCGCTTGTAAAAATATTCAATACAGACGGAGAAACGTGGCAGAGAAAATATTTTTTTCGCCATAGGATTAACACTGATGCACTTTGCTTTGGAGATCCCAGGTCCAGCGCGCCCATTCCCCTTTAAAAGAACGAAAAATTGAGTACAGCAGTTCCTTTAAAAGCACATATTTTTCGCTTCCCTCCCGATAGTAGCAAGGGGAACGCGGGGGTAACGGCAACTATCATCTCCTGAAGGTGGTATCAACTTTTACCCGCGGAAATTTCGAGACATTTTCTTATTTTTTTTTCTTTAAGAGGAGATTGTTTTTGTTCTATGTTTATGTTCTTTTGTTCCATTTTGTGATATTTCTCGCCGTCCCCCTCCCTTTATGAGTGCATCGTTAGAAACTGCGTCTTGTGTACACGTTCTGTTTGGATACCTTTCAGAGCTAAAGGGGTCTAACTCCTTTTTTTTGTAAAAATTTACAAGCTGCCGTAGCAGCAATAAATCTGTGGCGGTTCACCACACGCGCAACCTCAATATGCCGTCAACAACTAGGAGGCGCTGATTTACCATCTCGTTCTTACCACTGTTCTAAATAACAACGATATCAGTAGTATAAAATCCTAGGTAACTCATCTCCACCTCGAGGATCCTTTTGGTAGACTGTGGACTCAGGCTGCTACAGTGGTGACCCGGACGTGATCGTCACCCACTCCAACGAAGCTCCTGCTACGATGCGCTCAACCACGGTTGCTACTCGCTGCTAATGCACTCAACGCTGCACGCAACTCAACGGCCAACGCTGGCACGCAACTCAACCGCAGAACAAAGCACAGCGAAGCAACCTGCTCACGGTTCCTTACCTCGTTTCTAGGAGGGGAGTGGTGTGGCGGTTCACCACACACGCAACCTCAATATGTCATCAACAAATAGGAAGCGCTGATTTACCATCTCGTTCTTACCACTATTCTAAATAACAACGATAGCAGTAGTATAAAAGCCTGGGTAACTCATCTCCACCTCTAGGATCCTTTTGGTTGACTGTGGTTTACTGAGGCTACTACAAATCGTATAAAATTTATGCCAATACCAAAGCGATATCGCTATTTTATCGGAAGGGGTTAATTCATATCGTGAGTTTTTGGGACTGAGAGAAAGTACAAAACTAATGGTGATAGTACTGATTGGTCACCAAAGCTAAATTTTAAAAACTCCCACACATCACGGTGCATATTAATAAAAGACACTTATTTTTATTTATATAAATTTTACAAATTATACAATAAGTTCTCCAATGATCTGGATATTTTTAATATGTCTTTTAAAGTTTTTAAAGTAGATGTGTTCGAATTTTTAACTGAATATATGTCTTTTTATAGTATTTTTTAGTGTGTTTGCGGTTTTATTTTCGTGTTTTATATTTGTCTGTGTTTTTTCTTTGCACCACAGTAATTGGATTTGTGTAGTGTGTGTTTGTTCTAAATAAATAAATACATTTACTCCATTAAAACACTTAATTTTACCTACAGTTTGAATGATATATTATCCGTTTGCTTCTAAAATGACATAATCCCAAAACAATATTTTGAAACTGAACTTTGATTTTGAACTTTTTGAAAAAGTCCCAGGTTCGGGTTCGCTCATTGCAAAAATAACTGCCCGCCTATAAACGATCAGACACCTAAAAAGTTCGACGAATAATACCCCGTGTAGTGGGAGTGTTACGATGTTTCAAAGCCTCGACGCCGCGTTCGATGACGCCCTTAAAAGTTACGTTGGGTGCCTACTCAGGCGTTGGCTCGTCACTTGAACTATGATTCTAAATTATGACACCCGCAGACAATAGCCCTTTGGGGGTGTAGTTCTAGTTGTCACGATAATTCAACCTAAGCCTCACCCAAGCACATATCACCAAACATTACTATCGCCAATGCACTTAACATTTTCCCGCACTAACCTAAGGGCGGCCCCCCGGTGGCCGAGAGCGACGAGCCTCTAGCCGAGGAGGTTCTGTCCTTATCCTAGCCATACTATAGACGTATTCGTGCTGGTGGAGTCCCTAACAATCACCGGGGTGCTCGAGTACCGTGCGATAAACGTGCTCGTTAAATCTGTGGAGTCGAAAGTCCCGACGGCGTTAGCGTACGATGTCGCTCGAAGTTCCGTTGGGTGCCCGCTCAGGTGTCGACCTCGCCACTTGACCAAGGTTCTAAATTACGAGGCGTAGTTGGCTGTGCTAAAGCTCCTAAAGGAGGCTAGAAATAGGCAGCCGGAAACGATTACATTACATAAGGGCATATTAACTCTAAATTGTATGCTTAAAATAAATGCATTAAAGAGATGGAAAAATATTTCACTTGAACTAATTGGAGTAACTTAGTGGTGAGATACAACTGATGGTGGTGAGACTGAACATGCAGCAAAAACTGATTACTTTTCTTTTTTTTGCAGTCATACCCCTCTCGCTCTCATTTAAAGTGTTATGAACCGTGATTTTTTTCCATGGAACGTTATAAATATATAAAAAAAGAATAAAATTGGGGGGATTGTTGGTTCTGGAAAAAAAACCAAACGATTCGGTTGGTACGTGATCCCGATCTTGGTCGGGATTGAAGGTTCTGTGTTCTATCTTTTGCGGGTTGTTTGTTCTAAAGGTAAAGGAGGGGTTGGAAAAAAGGGGTGATGGATTTGGCAATTATCCAAGCCTTCAAAAACCGAAATTGCATTTGCCCACTTCAAAATAAGGCACAAGATCAAAGAAGGCAAGGCCCAAGAGAGGGAAGAATTGAATTAAATAATGGATTCAATTATTTCTAAGTTTATAGAAACAATATTTTTCTGGTTTTGATGGATTAGAGAAAAAATACGGTTGGTGCATTGTGTGGGATTCGACGAAAGGTTTAGATCTTCCAGGATAATAAAAAATATTTGTTCAAATCTTCAGAAAAAATGATAAATTCCGTAATCTACTATGGCTGCTTGATTGAAACTAATCTGTACTGTTGTATCAGACATTTACGCTGATTATGCTACGCTTTGTTTTCTGCTAAATTCAAAAGAGTAATAGAGTGTTTCTCACAAAACTGCACTCTTAAAACAAAAGAGTGAAATTCACTCCTATAGGAGAAGTGCATTTTCGGCACGGAAAGGAGTGGAAATTAACTCAGACTGAGTTAAAACCGCTCGTTTGTTTTAAGAGTGTGCGTGGCCTCAATAGTAATCATACCGATTCCTATCCTTAGGATATGCGTAAGCGCATTTTGTTTTATACCCACACTATCGGTGCTGGGGAGCCCAGTCGGTTAGGCATTCGCCTAGCATGCGGAAGGTCCCAGGTTCGGGTCCGGGCATCGCCAAAATAACTGCCGACCTATAAACGGCCCGTGCAGCCAAAAATGTCCGACGAATAATACCCCGTGTGTCGAGAGTGCACGTTAAATATCCTTCAAAGTCCTAACGCCGCTGCGTACGATGTCGCCCTTAACGGTTGCGTTGGGTGCCTACTCAGGTGTCAGCTCGTCACTTGACTGTGGTTCTAAAATACGACGCCCGTCGCCAATAGCCCTCGTGTAGCTGTAGTGCGACGATAATTCAAAGTAACTTCACCTACACTCTTAAAACAAGTGAAATCCACTCCTATAGGGGAAGTGCGGCACGGAAAGGAGTGCAAATTAACTCAGACTGAGTTAAAACCGCTCGTTTTAAGAGTGTTCGCTACGCTTCTGCTAAATTCAAAAGAGTAATAGAGAGTTTCACACAAAACTACGTTGCCTCAAAAATAATCATACCGATTCCTATCATTAGGATATGCGTAAGCCCATCTTGTTTTATACCCACACTGTCAATTGCAACTTCGGTGGTTGTAAAATATTCAGGTTTGGCTTGGCAGCGACCTTATAAACCTTGGCAAGTAAAAATTAAACTCAATATAAGGTAGTAATCGTTTCCGGCTGCCTATTTCTAGCCTCCTTCAGGAGCTTTAACACAGCCAATAACGCCTCGTAATTAAGAACCCTGGTCAAGTGACGAGGTCAACATTTGAGCGGGCTCCCAACGGAACTTCGAGCGACATCGTACGCTAACGCCGCCGGGACTTTGGACTCCACAGATTTAACGAGCACGTCTTTCCCAGTGTACTCGGGCCCATCCGTGATGAGGATTTTCCTACTATTTCCAGCGCGGATCCGATTTATAGGATGACTGGCAGCAGGTGGGATCCCGCACTCCTGAGAAGGTTGAATCTCTAGGCTCTTGATGCCCTAACCACTCGGCCACGGACGGGCCAACATCAATTATTATCTCCCTCTATACTTTTATTAAAAAATTTGGTGCAAGATTGTACTGGAATTCTGAAACTTTCCAGCTGCCACCCCTATTTGGAGCGTTGATTCACCACTTTTGCGATGTATTTAAGTTATAGTTTACCACAAATTTGGAATATTCAAGTACCAAATAGTAGTCGGGTCGCAGCTAGGAAGTCGGGTCAATCTTGCACTAAAAATTCTAACCATCCTGGGGCAACTTTGGTGTTTGTAATTTTATTCTTTATGTTTTCTTTCAATAAACTCTTATTAATTTTTGTCTTTTTTCATTTAGTGTCAACACTACTCTGAAATTAAATTTTAAATAAAAATTCAAGAAAAAGGTTATAACTAATAGCTTCTCATACATTTGAGGTTAAGTTATCCTTGACTATAAGCATGTTTTTAATAGTTTAATAAGTTTTTTGAATTTGTGTCATCACGTCATCGTGTGAGTGTAATATGTTCACATAAGTATTAATGTCTAACTTGAAGCATATGACGGTTCCGATGTGCTTTTTTGTGTGTTTAACCTTGGAAATAAGGAAGTAAGAATATTGTAAGATGTGTGTTTGTCAACAACACTTAGTTAATTGCTTTGGTGATATTTTAATGCAGATTTACAAACGTGGTGACCTCATACATATTTTATTGTTATGTTCGTTAAGGAGGAATGGGCGAGGGTTTACAAACGGAAGTGTATCTGCGTTAATCCAATTTAAAAAAATAATTTTCTTAGTCAAATTACTTCGGCTGTATTATTTAATATTTTTACGAACGTTTTTTTTTTAATATGATAAATGTACAGGGTGTTTGAAACAAATAAAAAAATATAAACAAATAAGAAACATGAGAAGAATTTAATGACGGTTATTGAATGGACATATTGGGCAATTTATGATAAAGAGGTTCGAAGTGCCCGCCATCTTTAACAAGGACAGCAGTTAGGCGGTTCTCGAATACAACCATACTCCATACTCCTTACCCATACCTTCCTCCATACTCCTTTTGTTTGGCCAATTCTTTTTGTGGAACTTCTCACAAAAGCTAAAAAAAAAGATTCCCACAAAAAGAATTGGTCAAACAAAAGGAGTATGGAAGAAGGAGGAAGGTATTTGTAAGGAGTATGGAGTATGGTTGTATTCGAGAACCGCCTAACTGCTGTCCTTGTTAAAGATGGCGGGCACTTCGAACCTCTTTATCATTAATTGCCCAATATGTCCATTCAATAAACGTCATTAAATTCTTCTCATGTCTCTTATTTGTTTTTATTTTTCCATTTGTTTCAAACACTACCTGCTGGCCACCCTGTAGCTGGCTTATAGGGTTCTGTAAACCCACTGTTTGAAATTGGTTCGAATACTTATTATTTTTTTGTACTTATACTTATTATTTATTAAGAATTTACGATATGATTATGTTTGTAAGGAACCTGGGACCTTTCGCATATATAAGGCAAGCCCCTTACCGGCTGGGATCCCCAGCCTTGGCATAAGCCCTTGAATAAGATTGACTAAAAAAGAATTCTTGTTCATTAAATTACTAAATTGATTTTAAATAGTGCAAAATAAACACATAAATAGTTACTTAAAAAACTAGTATTTAAATAATTTCTGAAGAATGTTGCATGGTATCCATAAAATTAAATGATTCACTTTAAGTAAATTTTAATTGACCAACAACGTTATACAAAAGATACCAACACCCTACCCATTCAACAGTACATCCTATCTTCGGCATACACTCTTAAAACAAAAGAGTGAAATCCACTCCTATAGGGGAAGTGCAATTTCGGCACCGGAAAGGAGTGGAAATTAACTCAGACTGAGTTAAAACCGCTCGTTTTAAGAGTGTAGGACGTAAATTGTTTTCTTTTATATCTTTTACCCACTTTGCAAAAATAGTGAAATCCACTCCTATAGGGGAAGTGCATTTTCGGCACGGAAAGGAGTGGAAATTAACTCAGACTGAGTTAAAACCGCTCGTTTGTTTTAAGAGTGTAAATTCTCAGCAATTTCAATACCTTACACGGTCAACCGCTGGCCGAAATCCCAAAATTTTCCTCTCTCAGAAATAAAACTATCTAAATTACATTCTTCAATGCTTTGCAAATCTTTGAAAAGCTCCCCTGGGCTTAATAATCGAGGGGCGTAACTCTTCGCTTTTAAAATGTACCAGAAAGTTGATTACGAACAGCTAATGACCTTTTTGGTGAAATGTTTCGCTAAAGTTAAATAAGGGAAAAGATTAGGTAGGAAAGCTTTAAGTAAATCATTAAGTATATTTTATAAAAGCTAGCTTTTTGTATTGGAATTTGTTATTATAGAATTTAAGTCGTATTTATTAAATAAAAGAATAAAGCAGAAGTTTAAAGACTTAGTTGTGAGCAAACAACTTATGCTGAATCACTTTTATAAAAAAAAAGTGATATTAAAGAATTATTAAAGTAAAAGTGTTATTAAAGAATTATTAAAGTAAAAGTGTTATTAAAGAATAAGAAAATTACGTTTAAAAAAAATTGGAAGAAATTTAGTGAAAAAAAAGATGGAAAAAATGATGATATAAATACATAGAGAAAGAGACATAAAATAGAAAGAAGGTATTTGGAGTAAGTACATGGTTATTAGAAGAAAATGAAAAAGATAAAAGAGAAAAGACAAAATGCAGAGAAATACTGAAACACATAAAGAAAAAGATGCATAGAGAAAGACATCCAATATAATAAAACAAAAGAAATTAACATTTATGAATGGAACGAGTAAGAAGTACAGGAAACACCGAAAATTTAGTGAAATACTAAAAGAAAGCTAGTAGGGGTTAGGGTTCGGTGGAATTATCATCGCACTAGAGCTACACAAGGGCTATTGCACGGCCTACTCAACTACTAAGGCCGAAGAAGCTTTCACAAACAAGCGCGAGGACGGAAATTTTGACGTCATAGTTCCGAGTGACGTTGTTCCGAAGATGAAGACAACCTGTCTCGAAACCTGTTCGGAACCACTCGTTCACGGCTGACCACATTTTTAGGGTTCCGAATGCGTCCAAACTAGTTTCTCGATCTTCGGCACTCGGAACAGTGACATCCAAATTTCCGTCTACGCTCATGTTTAGGAGAGCTTCTCTGGCCTTGTTTCTGAAGTTGGCCGGGGCTATTGGCGACGGATGGGGGGAAGCAGAGTAGGCACTCAACGCAACTTTAATAAGGGTGACATCCCACTCTGCGTCGGGTGTTTGAAGCATATTTAACGAGTACTCCCTCTACATGGGGTATTATTTGTCGAACTATTTGGCTTCAACAGACCATTTATAGGTCAGTAGTTACCTATCATGGAAATGCCCGGACCCGAACCTAGGACCTTTTGCACGCAAGGCAAGTGCTTTACAGACTGGAATAACCCTGCCGCAGAAAACAAAGAAAAATGCAGAGAAATGCTGAACGAAATGATAAAGATACATCGAAGTAAGTGATCTAGCGTGATAAAACAAAAACAAGTAGGTTTGTTACAGAATCTGTCACTTAAATCGCTTCCACAATATTTGTGCTCAACAAAAAAACGCACTATTTATACACCTCTGAAAAAAATTCGCCAAACAGGGCCTTCAGCTTATAATTTATTTCTAATTCCAAACTTTTAAACGCCAAAATTATCTATTTTCATTAATCTTCTTTCGCAAATTAATAATTATTCATTATCGTTTGCTGAGTTTGTTTGAAATTCAAAAAAATAATGAGGCAACTTTTTTGTAATAAAAATCTTTTAGTTACAGACAGACAGACGGACGGACGGACGGACGGACGGATTGAACGATTATAATACCTTCCACTTTTTACGTTATAAACTTAGTGTGGAAGCTAAAAACAACATAAATGATAAAATGAATCGAAAGAAAAAGTAGTAGAAGAAACATAGAGAATGAAGAGAAAATGTAGAGAAAAACTTAAACTATAGCGGGAAAAAGAAACAGGGCCGTAACCAAAAGTGTTGCCCACAAACCTCTTCAATCAACAATATACCAACCAACACATCTCCCCCTTCCCAATAGCACCCGAAAACATCCAGAACAACCCCCAAAGAACATTAAATCCTAACAGGAAAAATGCCATAAACATTTCGACAGTCCAATCTCTAAAAAGAGATCAACATCGGAAAGGCATAATGTGTGTAGCCTAAAAATAAAACTCCTTTTTTTTATATTGGTAAAGTGTCGTATGTACAAAAATGACATGGACAGTTCTTCACCTGAAATGTTCAATCTTCCATTATACTTTGTGGATGGATGTAGCCTAGAGTTAAGAAAAGATGCTGCGAGGCCAAAACATAGACGAAAAGCTGTTTGCCAAGCGAAGCCATCGATCGCCTTACAAGAACCACACAAGTTTCTTCAAATAACGGATACATTCTTTACTGCAGAAGGAAAGCAAACAAAAAACCGAGTTTCTTGAAATATCATTAAAAAATCGTTTTTTAACTGAAAATAAAAACAAGGAATATTTCTTCAAAATGCATAAAATTTTCGTTTATTAACGGAAAATAAACACAACGAATATTTCTTCAAAATGCAAAAAATTTTCGTTTTTTTTTTACGGAAAATCAACATAACGGATCTATCTTAAAAAACGGAATATTTCCTTCTTTTAACGGACAAAAGTGTTCCTTCGGAAACATTCAGTTAGCAGTGCTGCACAGACTTTTTCCGTGAATTGAAGAAATTTTTTTTTTGAGAGTGTAATTAAACATCTCAGCGAATTATTTGGCGCTATTCTAAAGTGGAGTTTGTAGGCTTATTACATTTACTTGGCGTCTCTTTGACTATCTATAATAAAACTATAATTACAACGTATTTTTCTTACCCGCGAAGGGAATTACTACCCTATTGTGTAAATTCCGATCTAGTGCGACAGCCTTTAACTGTAAAACCCGTGTGGAGGGAGTGCACGTTAAATATCCTTCAAAGGCCTAACGCTGCGTATGATGTCGCCCTTAACGGTTGCATTGGGTGCCTACTCAGGTGTCGGCTTGCCACTTGACTGTGGTTCTAAAATACGACACCCGTCGCCAATAGCCCTCGTGTAGCTCTAGTGCGACGATAATTCAAACTAAACTAAACTAGGGCTTACTAGGGTTACTTTTCGAGTTTCTGACGACTTCACTTTGTTTCGCGCCAAGCATCTCCATATATTCTTCTCAGCTCTATGAGCTGTACTTATTGGGCGTTTGAACATCAGTGGTACAAGTCATTTTTCGTAGACACGTGCCAAATGCAGTTTTCTCCAGTGCACGTCGTAAAATCTTCCCGGTTTTTAATGTGCACTCAAATAGAAAGGGTCCATTGGTGTTACGGAAAACGGAGATATTTATGGTGTATGGACGATTAAATCCGCCCGATGGACGTTTGCTTTGGCTATTTCCTTCAATAACAAAAGGGGGAATTGGAAAGATTTGACGCGGCGCTGGATATATTGGATATCCCATGCTTTGTGAATAGTAGTTGTAAAGAAGTTGCACTCAAATGTGAGAAGTTATAAGGTGTCCGTCAAAAGTTATGTTTTGCTTCTAATACATTTTAAAAGGTATCGGCTCGTCACTTAACCGTGGTTCTAAATTACGACGCCCATCGCCAATAGCCCTCGTGTAGCTCTAGTGCGACGATAACTAATACATTTTACTGATATTTGTATTTTTAAGATGTGTTTGCGGATGCTTTTAATATTATCTATAACGTTACAAATATTAAATATTGTATCTATAATACTACATTATTTAATTTAATAAATTTCGCTTCTAAACTACGTAAAGAATTTTAGAAGTTTAAAAGGGCCTTTACAAATTCGTATAATCCGTAGAATTTTTAATGCAACAATTTTGCTTAGTTTTTAGATGATTGAGTTGTAAATATTAAAATACTATTGCATAATACAAGAAATTATAAAAGAACTAGAATAGCAGCCTTCTTTCTTGTTACTTTATAGTTCACTAAAGTGTCTTATACAGTCCCTGGACAAATTATTAGACGCGCTGCAAGATTTCATGTATCAATCAATGATGAACAAAATACCTTTAGAAGGACATTTGTGTTCCTGAACTTAAGCTATTGAATAGAAAATACTATCTGCTATACCTAATACATATATGGACATCATTTTTAATGATATGACATTGTTTGCTAGGTTTTCATCATTACTAAAAAAAAATACAATGCGTCTAATAATTTGTCCAGGGACTGTAGTTCAGATAGACAGACATACGATAACAAGGTCTAAATGATAGAAATATATGACATGGTATGATGGCCAAACGGAAAGAAACACTTACAGACAGACAGATAAAGTACTATAGGTCACTATAATGTCATACGTTTCTACCAAAAAAAAAAATCAGACTTATAGAAACGAATTCGGAAAGGGCAGTGCAGACGGATGGACATCTCCTCGATGTCAATACTTTTTTCTCCTTTTTTTTTAAATTAAAAAAAAAGCTTCGAAATGCAATTAAATACGATGTGGCAAAAAGATTTTTACTGGGAAATTATTTTGTTCAATGTGCATATTTTTTATAAAAAATTGAATCGAATCTTGAAATAACATTTCTGAACTTTTTTATTTATTTTTAATTTTATCTATAAGATAAAGTATTTAGTATTACAGTATACAAGTCTATATAACCGCGAACTAGCATACCGAAAGTTTATTTTGGAGCGCTACGATCTTCCAAATTCAAATCCACGAACTTTTGTAAAGTAAGAAACGCTGCCCTTATTTGTTACACTTTTGGGATGGAAAACCGAAACCGTTTTTTTTGCCCTCGGTTTTGACTGAAAAACCGTTTTTGTTTCATGAGGCCGGTCTAAACCAGAAACCGGTTTTCTGCGGGGAAAACCGTCTAAAAACCGGAAATCGGTTTTTCTCAAAAACCGCCATCAGCGTTTTTTTAAAAAATTATATAACTTTTTTTTTAAAAAAATGTTAGTTTTGCACTATGTTAACGGCACAGATAGCAAATGGGAGGAATTAAATTTTAAAAAAAAAGGAAATAGAGATGGAATAATGCAAAGCTTAATAAAAATACTCAAAACGATTAGAAAAACCGGAATAAAAAAAAGGAACATTTTAATTTTAAATAATAAGAAAGGAAGAATTAGGAAGAAAACCTACTTTAAACATTTAAAATTGACTGTGTAAATTGTTTTTTTTTTAAATTCGAAAGTAAAGTTACAAATTAATTGATTTTTTTCAATTAATTAATAAGAAACTGAAAAAAAAAATGGAAAACCGTTTTTTTTCCATTGAAAAACCGGTTTCGTGGAAACCGGTTTTTAAGGTTCGGTAAAGCCGGGTCGGTTTTACCGGTGTTGTAAAGAAACCGGTTTTGAAAAAACGGTTTTTTTTCTTAAAAACCGCCATCCCTACCGTGTTCTAATTTGGTTGGCGGCGAGTATAACCACTTAGGAAAACCATCCACAATTTTTATTAAAGAGTTCTAAACAACTGGAATAACGTGCGTTCTAACGCAGAGCCATCAACAATGATATTTCTCATGTCCAAATGTGATATTTCCTTCCTGATAAATCTCATGGGATATCCTTAACGGAAATTACATTCCCCCTAAATTACGATTCCGAGCACTAAACAGCTGAGGCTTTCAATTGGATGTGTCCAGCACAATGTCCTTCTTTGCGAATTACCTCTCTTGTAAGGTCCTATAGAGGATTAAGGGGGAATGGGCGCGCTGGACCGCGGGTCTCTAAACTCAAGTGCCTCAATGTTATTCCAATGGCGAAAAAAACTATTTTCTCTGCCACATTTCTCCGGCTGTATTGGATATTTTTACAAACGTTTTTTTTTAAATAATAAATGTAAATAACTTACAGGTCTCTACCGGTAACTGAGGAACCGGTAACTGAGTGCCGGTTTCCGGCAAGAACCGTCCCTCCCTAACTGGGAGTCATGGATTAATGTCCGATTCTGATGGTCTTATTTTTGTGCCGTGCATTAAGGGGGAATGGGCGTGCTGGACCGGGGGTCTCCAAACTCAAGTGCCTCAATGTTAATCCAATGGCGAAAAAAACTATTTTCTCTGCCACATTTCTCCGGCTGTATTGAATGTTTTTACAAAAGGTTTTTTTTTTTAAATAATAAATGTAAATGACTTACAGGTCTCTATCTTCCCCACTTTTTGAAATCGCTTCGAATATTTTGTGTAAAATTATTTATTGCAAATTATAAAAGAAATATTCGAACCCATTTCAAAAAATGGGAAGGTCGGGACCTGTTAGTCAGCTACATTTATCACATAAAAACACCCGCTTGTAAAAATATTCAATACAGCCGGAGAAATGTGGCAGAGAAAATAGTTTTTCTTCGCCATCGGATTAACACTGAGGCACTTTGCTTTGGAGACCCCCGGTCCAGCTCGCCCATTCCCCCTTAAGTCGCTACAGTTGGCTTGTTTCACGCGACGTAAATCATTCCTGCTTTCCTTCCTGGATTTCATTGGTGGTTTCGGTGATTGGCGGTGTGACATGAGAAGCTCTAACCGCTACATTGATTAACCAATCGATAACTTATTTTCATTCCTGGTGGAATTGTTGCCACAAGACGTGAAACTTGCCCGTTGACAAACGCAACGAGAGAACGAAGCGGAAAGTTCAAAGTGATGCGAAAATTTTACGGAAAAACTACCTAATAAAAATAAATAAAAAAATGTTTGTATTTAATACTTTAATACGTATTCTGTGTGAATTTTTTATTTGAATTAAAACACAGCAAATTACGCCTCGTGATTTAGAACCGAGGTCAAGCGACGAGGTCGACATTTGAGCTGCCACCCAATATAACTTCGAGCGACAAAAGCCGTCGGAAAACATTCCAGAAAAGTTTTGGACTTGTAACATCAATATTTTATCCTGTTATGGCTCCGTACGCATTAAAAGCCTATACTTTAACATAGAGACTAATTTTGGCTTCCACACTACGTTTATAACGTAAAAAGTGGAAGGTTTTATAATCGTTCAGTCCGTCTGTCCGTCACCCACTTTCACAGAAAGAACCACAAGTCCCACAGACAAGTGGAATACGTCATTTTGAAGCAAAAAAATCAGATTAGGCTACATTCCAAATTTCATTAAAAAATTTAAATTAGAAGTTTATTTAAAATTTAAATAACTAAAAATTAAATCTACATTGAAATAACATGCAAATTCCATTTTTATTCATATTTTCACTGTTGCCATTTCGTTAAACGTACGAGAAACTTTATTTAAAATAAAAATAAAAGTATGTAAAATTCAGTTTGGATTGTTGTTATATCACAATAGAGTTCTTTTGATGGTTTATTATATATGTATGTATGTATTTATTATATATGTATCCCAAAATTTAACATTCTCTATTCTAACAATTCTCTATGAATTCTAACTTGGCATAAAAAATATGCAAAGTTTTGCTTTTATTTTTAAAGCATCAATTGCACTAATTATATATTTTTCGAACTGTAAATTAATTAAACAAACGATAAATGGCTGAATTTTCGAAAGAAATGTAAATGGTAAATTGTGACGACACAAAGATATTTATTAAAAAAGATTACATTATTATTCTTCGGACTTTCAACAAATTAAGCAAACGATAAAGTCTAATTATTAAATCTGAGAAAGAGATTAATTGAAAATAATTAATTTTTATCTTTTAATGTTTAATTCAGTTACTAGGCTCTGTTGCCAAATTTCTTTCTGAGGTTATAAATATTGTTCCTGTTGAGCACAAATGTTGTGTGAGCGTTAAGTGACAGATTCTGTAACAAACCTACTTGTTTATTTTTAATTAAAACAACTAATTGGAAATTTGAAAAAAGAAAAAAAACTCATCGAGGCAAAAGGGAGAGACACATTCCAGAAAAATGTTGGACTTGTAACATCAATATTTCATCCAGTTACGGCACCGTACGCTTTAAAAGAGCTTACTTTTTTTTAATATAGAGATAACTCTTTTTTAATATAGAGGTAAGTTATTTAAGTTAAAAATTATTTTGAAAAAATTCATTTCAATTTCATTCACAGGGCTTGGTTTTGCTAAACCACATTAGGCCGTGACTTAAGCTACTACTATACGCTTACAAAAATCCTCTTTAGAAACAAGTTTCCCGTGCAGTCAAAAATGTCCGACGAATACCCCGTGTAGAGGGAGTGCACGTTAAAATACGCTCCAAAGTCCCAACGCTGCGTACGATGTCACCCTTAACGGTTGCGTTGGGTGCCAACTCAGGTGTCGACTCGTCACTTGACTGTGGTTCTAAAATACGACGCCCCTCGCCAATAGCCCTCGTGTAGCTCTAGTGCGACGATAATTCAGACTAAACAAAACTTGGAAACAAGTTTCGAACCCTCCGATTTTAGTACTGAAGACCGACGTAAATTTGTTTAATAGAGAATATAGAAGAAGAAGAAACTTTATTTTCAAAACAGAATACATTATTTGCCAAGGGGCCCCCCGGGCCCTTCCAGACAACACATAAAATTATACAATCGAAATCATCAAGGAAAATTAAAAGCAACATTTCAGAATCTAAAATCTAAAACTTAGAGTTATAGAGGTACATGCAAAAGAAGGTCAATATTTTTCTTTTTTTTCTTTTTAGAAGCTGCAATTCTACTTAATAAAGAACCTCAAAAGCATACAAAGTTATTAATTGAATTTTAAAAAATGACTTTTTTCCAACTCCATTGCAAGTTAAAACCAGGTTTAAACGTTTTCGAATGGCCCAAGCCTGGAAAAGGATACGAACTCACAAACCCAAAAACTGAATTCTGCAGCCTTTTGGCTGTCCTGTAAAGTCGGACCAGTAATAGATTAGCTCCATTTCTCCAGCGAAGTACAGAAATGTCCCTGTCTTGTTCTAAAAACATCCCTGCAACGACATTCTCATCCATTTAGTCGTCTGTTTCTCTGTTTTTATTTTCGCGACAGTCATTTTCAGTTAAGCTGAACTAGAGCATTTACCCATCAATTTTCCAAGAGATTGTTCTTGGGTCGTCGTTAGCTAAAGCTCTTGAGTATATAGGTAAGCTTTGTAGAGGAAGATTTTGAGAGTTTGTGGGGGGTTTTGTAATAAATAGGTGGTGGCAATGACAGGGATCAATATAATAAGTAAGGGAACAAGCTGTACCTGATGTTTCAGTTTCTATTGACAACTGGCTTTCGAATCCGGAGAAATAAAGTTGTGGGAGGCATGGAACGATGACTCAGGAGATGCTGCAATGATGTTTATATATAATTACAATTATTACAGTATGCCTATGATGATCACGTAAATGCAGATTACAAAGAGTTTATCAGTTACTAGTCCGTCGATTACAGACGCCGGTCGACCGCAGCCAACGGGTTGCTGAATGGCGATGCTTTTGCCGCCCTGCGAAGGAGATGCAGACACCTCGGTGTACTAACATATTCTGGCTTCTTTCTCCTCTTTACCGAATGGCGATGTCCCTGCGCTGGAAGCGCCCTCGTGCGGTGAGCGGGGAGTCGGCAGTGCTAATCCCCACAATCGGCCTTCCTGACTTTATGACGTCCCGGCATAATTCCAATCTCCAGATGACCCTGTGGCAAGAGATAAAAAAAACAACAACAAAGAAAAGGGGAAAATTTCTATATACAATGATACAAGGAGTGCCTCTATTGTTGTAAAACTTCAGTCCACGGCTTCATGTGGTCAGCAGCGGTGGAAGTTTTTTGAGGTCCCTCATGGATCCCTACTTTTTCGACGTTGTACCGATCCTTCGGTTTCACCTTCGTTACTTTGTACGGGCCGAAAAATCTTGACCGTAGCTTTAGACCTGGACCACCTTGTGTCCTTTGTATTGCCACCAAATCATCTTCAGCATATGTATGCGCTTTTTTTCTTTTCCGGTTGAATTGGCGCATATTTTCTGCCTGTATCTTCAAAATATTCGCCTTTGCCTCGGCACGCAAACAGTCTCTGTCGTCTATGATCATTCTTTCATTTTCTTCTTCCAGAATGTCCATGATATGTAGGTCGTCTTTGTGTCTCATTTTTACCCCCGTCATCAATTCGAACGGTGTATGCCTTGTTGCACGACTTTTAGTGCTATTCATTATTCTTTGAACCTCGGGAACATAACTGAACCATTTCTTCGGTTCGTCTCTTGAGAGCTTGGCTAGCACAGGTGCAATTGTTCCGAAGATTCGTTCTATCTGTCCATTACCTCTTGGGATCCCGGTAGTGATCAGAACGTGTTCAATTTTTTCCTCATTGCAGAAATCCTTGAATTCTTGTGACGTAAATGCCGATCCTCTGTCACTGTTAATCCTTAGTGGTGACCCAAACGTTGTCTGCTGTAATTTCAACTTATCGATGGCATTTTTTGCTGACGTGGTCTTAACCGGGTAAAACCAGGCAAATTTCGTAAAGGCATCTATCACTGCAAATATATGGACGTAATTCTTCGACGTAGATGGTAAAGGTCCTATGAAGTCTATGTGATATGTGCTGAAAGGGGTTTCTTCTTTTGGAATGGGGTTAAGAAGACCCTCTGCTTTGCCTTTTTTCCTGTTGACTAAGATGCATTCCACACAATTGGCTATGACATGCTCAATTTGTTTTCTGGCCTTGGGTATAAAAAATTCTTGTTTTAGGGTTTCTTCAGTTTTGGCAACTCCAAAATGACCTTTTTTGTGAGTTTCTTTGATGATATCAAATTGCATTGACTGAGGTACTACCATTAAATTTCTTCCTTCTATTTGTTTGTACAAAATTCCTCGTATTACAACGTGGGTGTTGTCAGCTCCTTCTTCAATAAGTTTCTTTATGGTTCCCACATAATCGTCTTCAGTTTGTGCAACTTCTATCTTATGCGTGAGTTCAGTTTGAGATCTTGTGATTACTAGTACGGTGTCCCTGCTCAATGTATCCACATGCTTCATCTGTTTCCCTGATCTGTGGATCAATTCGTAGTCGAACTCTTCAAGCATTAGTGCCCACCTGGCAATCTTAGGAATTATGTCCTTTTTGCTCATCGTTTTCTGAAAAGCGTCGCAGTCAGTGATGATCTTGAATTTTGATCCTAGTAGATATACTCTGAACTTCTTCAGTGCTTCTACAACAGCTAGTATTTCCAATTCGTATGACCCATACTTTTCTTGTTGAGTATTCGTTTTCTTGCTCATGTAGTAGAGTGGGTGCAACACGCCTTCGTGGTCTTGTTGTAACAGCACGGCCCCAAATCCATGGCAGCTAGCGTCGGTATGAACTTCCAGAGGTGCTCCCTGTCTAAAGATGTGAGAACTGACTCGCCAGTCAAACAGTTCTTGAGTTCTTGGAACGCCTTTTCTTGTTCATGCTTAAATTGAAACTTCACGTTGTCTCTTAATAAATCACTTAACGGCTTAGCAATGCTCGAATAGCCGGGGATAAATTTTCTGAAGTAAGATGAAAGTCCAACAAATCTTTGCACTTGTTTTACTGTTTTTGGTGTTGGGTAGGCTTGAATGGCTTTTGTTTTAGCTGGAGACGGTTTTGATTGTCCCGTTTTCAATAACATACCCTAAGTACTCGATCTTCCGTTTCAAAAACTGGCCCTTTTTGAAATTTATTTCTAGTCCATATTCAGCTGCTACTGCAAAAACACGTTTTAACTTTACTAACCCTTCTTCTTCGTTTTGGGAAGGCACAATAATATCATCGAGATAAATTAAAACTGTTTTATCTCTGATCAAATCCTTAAAAACGTTGTTGATAAATCTCATGAATACAAATGGTGAGTTGCAGATGCCAAACGGAACTACTTCGAACTCGTAAGCGTTGTTTCTTGTGCGAAAAGCTGTATATTTCTTCGAGTCTGGATGCATGTTCACGCGAAAATATCCATTTTTCAAATCCAGGCACGAAAATACCTTTGCTTGTCCCAGTTCATCGATAATTTCTTCCATGTTGGGCATAGGGAACACATCACGAATTATTTTTCTGTTTAAAGCTCTGTAATCTAGGCACAGTCTATGTGAACCATCTTTCTTTTTACACAAGACTATAGGTGCGGAGTAATCAGAAAAACTTTCTTTAATCCAGCCTTTTTCTAACCACTCGTCCACTATTTGGTCAACAATAGCTTGTTCACTAAAACCTAACCTTCGATTTTTTATGCTTACTGGAGCCTCGTCTTTTAAAGTTAACTTCATTTTTAAGTCTGTTGACTTAAGATTTTTTGGTTCATAATTTGAAACTAGCTTAATTAAATCCTTTCTTTGATTTAAATTTAAAAATTCGCCACTGTCTACGGTGTTGAACACTTCTGGTTCAGCAATCGTCATTTCGCCAAGTAATACCCTTCTTAGACTATCTTCTATTTTAGAAAAATTATCGGTATCTTCACCCTCCAAGTTTCCGATTTCTTCCCTAAACGATTCAGTTTCGTTTTGTTTTACACCCGCCCCCTCTTCAATAGCCGTTTCATTTTTGGCAGATTCACTCATTGTATCATTATTCATATCAGTACACTTTAAAGCAAAACCTTCAAAAACTGACCTTACCTGCTGCAGTACATCTAAACCAAGTAAACAATCATAATTCAAATTTTTTAACACATATGCAATAGTATGTACAACACAGTTATCAATAGAAATAGATGCTTGAAAATAACCTTCAGGATTAATTCCTTCTCCTGTAATACCTTTTAATGAAACATCAGTTGCCATTAATTTAGGTGACCCTAATTGTTTATACATATCAAATTTGAGAATTGTACAATCGCTACCAGTATCCACACAAGCATTTATATCTTTATTCAAAATCGTTACGGTCTTCATGATTTTTGGTTTGTTTACTGACTGTACCTGCATAGCGCTAACATTTGGTCGTTTTTCACCTTTGGGACAATCATAAGATTTGTGGCCAAAAAGTAAACATATTTTGCATTTAGGCTCCTTATGGGGGCACTCAGAAATATGATGTTTTTCAAAACATCTTCCACATTTGTTTTTTGGGTCGTTATTCCACCACGGAGACTTATTTTTATCCTGATTTCTAGGTTTATTTGATCATGGTATCGGTTTGTTTTCGTGTCGGCTATGGGGCGTCTGGTAAAAGATCTGGCCGCATCGTACTCATCTAACTTTATAATTAAGTCTTCGACTGTTTTAATTTTATGCAATTCGTCTATGAGGTGTTCGCGTACCTCTGGAGGGACTTTCCGTTTAATCTGTTCACAAACCATTAGTTCTTTCAATTCCTCCAATTTTGTAACATTCATGCTGAATATCCACTGTTCAAAGAAGTGGTTAACTTCGAAGGCGAAATCCCGCCAAGAAACGGAGGTTTCCTTTTTGTTTGTCAGAAATTTGTGACGAAATTGTTCACTAGTTAATCTATAACGATGTAACAGTGTTTTCTTAATGTGATCAAAATCATTAGCAAGGTCGTCTGGCTCCCTAGCAATGACGCCTGCAATCTCCCATGGGACCAGTCCCAATAATTCGGCAACAAAATCTGTTTTTGGAACCTTTAAACGTGTTAGTTGCCGTTCAAATAATGTTAAATAAATGCCAATGTCCCCCGACATTTCAAAATTTGGTAAAAGTTTTCTAATGTCATAGTTTTTTGACCTACCGAAAGTTTCATTTTCTTGCGATCTATTGTTATCGCTTTCCGTACGCATAGTTTCTAGTTTACGTATTTCCTCCCTTTCATTAACAATTTCAGTTAACATATTTTGAGTCATGTCTGCGTCGAAATTGTCAGACTGCGAAATTAGTGTTATTAAACCAGCTATCTTCGGGTTTGGTGGAATAACTAAATTTAATTCATCGGCCAATTTTACTAAATCGGCTTTCCTAGCCTTTGACAAAAAAGCAGTCATATTTTTTTTTCTTTTCAATTCTAATATTTTCCAGGAATAAAAGAAAAACAATCACTCACGTTTCCTGCTACCTTCGAGCAGGTGGTACGGCGCCAGTATTTTCCCCAGTTTTTCTGTCGCCGCGTATGCCGTGATGATGTCTGTTACGTAATCCGCAGATTACTCACTGTTCTTTTTGTTCCGAAACAAAAAGTTAAAAAAAAATATAGTCAGTTCTGTTTTCTTTTTTGCACCGTCGCAACAGTTTTTTTTTCACCAAAAAATCCAGTCACACACTGATTTAGTGATAATTCGTTAAAATATCCTTTTGGCTCAGTATTCTAGAAATCTCGGTCGAGTTCCCAAAGTTGTGGGAGGCATGGAACGATGACTCAGGAGATGCTGCAATGATGTTTATATATAATTACAATTATTACAGTATGCCTATGATGATCACGTAAATGCAGATTACAAAGAGTTTATCAGTTACTAGTCCGTCGATTACAGACGCCGGTCGACCGCAGCCAACGGGTTGCTGAATGGCGATGCTTTTGCCGCCCTGCGAAGGAGATGCAGACACCTCGGTGTACTAACATATTCTGGCTTCTTTCTCCTCTTTACCGAATGGCGATGTCCCTGCGCTGGAAGCGCCCTCGTGCGGTGAGCGGGGAGTCGGCAGTGCTAATCCCCACATTATTTCTCAAAAAAAAAAGAATGATCCTTTATTTAATTAAATAAGTTAAAAGAAAACTAGGGTTGTGCAACACTGCATAACTTAAAATTACCATTAAAAGGTAATTATATACCCGTTAACATAAACATAAAACTATTGTGATTACAAGTTTGAGTGCACTTAGATCGGTATCAGCTAAACAACTATCTGGTGTTGTCTTGAACGAATATGAACTGTGTGACCGAGGGATGGTTGGTTGGTTGGTAGACATATATTTTCACGCTTGTGTACTTGGTCACAGAGACCCCCACAGAGACCTTCGTCAAGAAGGCCGGACACGACATAAACACACATACAAGACAGATGCTGCCATCTATCGCCACCTCCACAATTTAGACATGTTCCTGAAGGGGAGGGAAATAGCCTCCAGAGACCTGTACCCGTAGTAAACTGCGCAATGACCGACCACAGGACTTTCGGACCCAACAGATTTAACGAACACGTACTCCGCATATACTGTGACTGAGGGACTCTGCTTTTATATATTGTGAGAGCTGTTGTTGTAACGCCCCTTGTTCCCCTTTGTTCTTTACTACCATCCTGTGTTAAATTAAAAGTTATCGGATTAAAAGTTATTCGGATACTCTGCACACTCGAAGTATAACAAAAACTTAACTTTAAAACCTAAAAAGTTCTTGGGCAAGTTCTAGGTTCCTTGCACATGCTCGATTTTCTCGAAAACATTATTATAACGTCCGACTGGTATTGGGAACTCGAGGACTAAATTTGAAGTCTGTACCGGTAGATTTTTCAGTTCGAACTGTAGAGTGGTTTCAAACAGAAAGACCAATGCTCGAAAACCAATTTTTTAAGAATCAGCACCCATCAAAAACGTGTACAAAACACAAAATCTCCGTTTCAGATTTTCGACCCCATTACAATTATTTCAGTACCTTACATTCCATATTAAGTAATTGAAAGGGGGCTGGGGAGCCCAGTCGGTTAGGCATCCGCCTAGCATGCGGAAGGTCCCAGGTTTGGGTCCGGGCATCGCCAGAATAACTACCGACCTATAAACGGCCCGTGCAGCCAAAAATGTACGCCGAATAATACCCCGTGTAGCGGGAGTGCACGTTAAATATTCTTCAAAGTCCCAACGCTGGGTACGATGTCGTTGCGTTGGGTGCCTACTCAGGTGTCGGATCGTCACTTGACTGTGGTTCTGAAATACGACGCCCGTCGCCAATAGCCCTCGTGTAGCTCTAGTGCGACGATAATTCAAACTAAACTAATTGAAAGTAAAATCTGAAATAGTAACAGTAACTAACTTCAACAAAACAAGTTAATATACAAGTGTATATACTTACTTAGTTATACTTACTTAGTTATACTTACTTAGTTATACTTACTTAGTTATACTTAAGTAAGTACCTACTTCCCACCATCATCATCATGGCATTTAACTAGCCAATGCACATCATCATAAGCTTTATATATACTACCCCACCATCATCTAAATCTTAAATAAATTACACATGTTTTCAGATTTTAATATCAAAGCCCTCACGCGTGTTTCCCGCAGCGATTTCACGAGCGCCATTCCTACACGCCAGACTGTATCAAATTAAAACCACAATAACACCCGCCCTTCGGCAGAAAACTGCTCACACGTCATTTATCAGCAGCGCTACTACTCAACTCCGATCCCCCGACGCATTTGGGCGGGAGATCGAAATGTAGATTTTTTTAAAGAGCAGTTTTTCGTCGTTTTTTCTTCTATCAATACAAGTTAATTACAATCAATCATCTTAGATTATAATTTATTTTCACTATAATTGTTCATAATAAAAACATGTTGTTGTTGTTGTTGTTGTTGTTGCCAATCCCCAAAGTTCAGCGGGGCTAGACTAAGTCCATGAAGTTAAAAACCCTGAGGAAGTCCAGGACCAAAAAAGGACTTTCGAGTATATCATGATGGGTGAGTCCAAGGCACTCCAAGATGTGGGTTGGAGAAGCTTGCTCTGAGGAGCACTTGGTGCATGCGTCGAAAGTTCTCAAACCATCTGAGAAGGTCATAGTTCTGAGGTGTCCACTTAGAAAACGGGTAATTGCAGTTTGTCCTTGTCTGTCACAATTAAGTACCAGAGAGCCGCCAGGTTGACGGCCCTGGTACCAGTGATGCACTGGGGCAGTGGACCAAATTGTTTTTCCCCTCAACTTGGCTTGTGAATAAGTCTCTGAGTAGGTAAGAGGCTCAAGTGGAGCCATGACCATAAAAACATGCTATACAATACTGAATCAAAGATTTGTTTCTCGCATGATTTTATGTAGTTGATATTATGTATGTTACATTGCGAAGATTCAGAACACACACACAGCATAAAAATTCCCAATTTATAAAATTTCCCTTGAAGAAAATTATTTTTGCAAAATTATTCTTCCTTCATTTATCATTTAAACTTAAAATCTATCATTACGATTTGTTTATTTGTTTCCTAATTGGAAAGTGTGATTTTATAACGTTTATAAAAAGGCTTTTTTGTTTGTTTATTTTTATTTTGAAATTTTATTTCTTATAAAAAGAATAAAGAAATTAAGCAGAATTTAATATTAAACTTTTTTAGTGTATAGGCAAAAACCCACGATATATTAGTGTAATAATCAAAAGGATGTTTTTTTTTAATCGTGAATAATTTTTGTATTTAAAAGCCCTCCCTTATATTAAAAAAAAAAACTAATATACACAAAATAGTTCACTTTTAGTGCTACGTTGATATTGAACCAAACACCAAACAAAAGAATGAGCAGGTCCGGATTTCTAAATACGCTAAGTAGGCTGTAGGCTAGAGCGGTGAATTTTTTGGGCCGGCAAATTTTACCACCCATTAAAGCGGCATTCCGCATAAAAAAATTATTATAAAGATACGAATATTTTGAAGAAAGAAAACAAATAATTTACATTAATGCGTAAACCTTAATATATAGTACGAATATTTCGTAGCAAACATGGTCGCTGCGAAGGCAATTGTACCCCTCCCGGATTTCGAAGTTGAAAGAAAAATAATAGAACAGTTTAAAAAATTCGCCTATTTCGCTTTGGATTTAGCGTGTAAAGGTACTTAGATGATTCTAAAATGTGTATCTATTTTAAACAGCACATACCACCCTATTTTGCATCTAACCGGCTACCTTTCCCCGAAGGGGGAGAATATTGTGACAGGGGCGGCAAATCAATCGTAGCCTACAAGCGGCAAACACTGTTTCTTTGTAAAGTTTCGCAACGCAAATATTAGAGAGTCGTTGTTGGTAATAAGTTTGTTATGAAATATAAAGAATTTTAAAGTTCACATAATTGGAGTTTCATTTATTTCGTGAAATATTGTGAGAAAGCCAGGGCCGGATTTCTAAATAGGCTAAGTAGGCTGTAAGAGCGGCGGATTTTTTTAGGGCGGCAAATTTTAAGACCAATTGAAGCAGCATTCGGCATAAAAATATTATTATAAAGATACGAATATTTTTAAGAAAGAAAACAAATTATTTACATTAATGCGTAAACCGTAAATGTATATATAATAATAGTAAAATTTCGTAGCAAACAGGGCAATTGCACCCCTTCTCTCGGATTTCGAAGTTGAAAGAAAAATAGTCGAACAGTTTTTTTTTTTAAAAACCGTCTATTTCGCTTTCGATTTAGCGTGTAAAGGTACATAGAGCATTCTGTGTATCTATTTTAAACAGCACATACCACCCTATTTTGCAACTAGCCAGCTACCTTTCTCCGAAGGGGGAGAATATTGTGACAGGGGCGACAAATTAATCGTAGCCTACAAGCGGCAAATCTTTAAATCCGGCCCTGGAGAAAGCCGTTGTATAAAATAAACCTTATCCAGTGGCCCCAACAAGTAGCAAAAATGAGTTATCCGTTTCTTTCACATCTTCCGGTCCCTCGCTAAGTTTAAAACATATTAAACCTCCCCAGAGTTATATGGCACGGCACCTTTTACCAGCGTCGTCGCTATACGATGAGTAATGTCGGCCAGTTTCAATCATGGCGGTTCGCGCCAACGCGCGGGAATGCGGGAAAATGGACGTTCCCGGTATTTCTACGATTTCGAGAGAAATGCGCGGGTAATTAGTCGAAATGTGGTGGGATTTTGTGAACGGGCTCCGCCGTAGGCAAGTTGTGTAATTTTTGCTCGGGGATGATAGAGTTGAATGTCAGAAGTTGTGTATGAGTTGGGACACCTAAAAAATGTTTTTGGAAGTGTTTCGGAGAAATTTTAAATTGAGTTTTTAATATGTTGGTTAATAATTTGTACTGACAATGTTGATAAGGAAGACTCAGACTGTTTACTGTTATATTTGGGAATGAGATATGTTTTGGGTTTGTTTAAGAATAAAGGTGTACCCCTTTTGAGTTTAGTTTAGGAAGCTGGGGAGCTCAGTTGGTAAGGTGCTTGCCTTGCATGTGAAAGGTCCCAGGATCATGCCCGGCCATTGCCAAAATAACTGCCGACCGATAAACGGTATGTGCCTCCAAAAGTCAGATGAATAATACCCTGTATAGAGGGGGCCGTAGTGAGCCTAGTGGTCAGCGTCTCGGTCTCGGGATCGGAAGGTCCTGCGATCGAGTCCCGGTACCACTGAAGACCTACCGAGTATATGCGGAGTACGCGCTCGTTAAATCTGTTGGGTCCGAAAGTCCTCCAAGTTCCCATACCAAATCAATACCTCTGGGGGTGACAAGCCAATTCTGGGGATCCTCTAGTTGGCCTCTGTCTCTAAAAATGAGATGGATCCACTTATGTGTGTGTGTGTTGTCTGTTGTGTCTGTCTTACTTTACGAAGGTTTATAAGCGGGTCGCTGACCAAGCACACAAACCTGAATATATATGTCTACCAACCAACCAACCCTGTATAGAGGGCGTTCACGTTAAATATGCTTCAAAGTCCCGACGCCGCGTACGAATTGTCGCCCTTAAAAGTTGCATTGTGTGCTTATTCAGGTACCGGTTTGTCAATTTACTGTGGTTCAAAACTATGAAGCCCATCGCCAATAGTCCTAGAGTAGCTCTAGTGCAACGATAACTCAACAAAGTCGTTGCGTTTGTAATAGTCAGGATTCAAACATTTAAAAATCTTTGTAACAGCTGGAAAATAAAATTAAAGACAAATTCTAGTGACTCTCGTAACATCAGACTTACACAAAAGTTACCACCCAAATATTATATTTGTAATTATACAGGGTGGTTATAAAATAACGCTCGCTATTCGTAGTGGTCTGTAGCTTGAATGAATAATCCGAATGCAACAAGCATTCAGACACTTATTAATCAAGAAGGGGGGGAAAGAATGGAATCATAAAAAAGAAACTCGTCTCTTGTCCAGGGTTCTAAATTACGAGGCGTAGCCAATTATGGCCGATTACGGCCAACACATCCAATTACGCCTCGTAATTTAGAACCCTGGTCAAGAGACGAGTTTCTTTTTTATGATTCCAATCTTTTCCCCCCCTTCTTGATTAATAAGTGTCTGAATGCTTGTTGCATTCGGATTATTCATTCAAGCTTCAGACCTCTCCGAATAGCGAGCGTTATTTTATAACCACCCGGTATTTATTAATATATATTGAGTCTTTTTGAACCAGTTGCTACAAAAATATTATTGTACTCTTAGATGAGTTTTATGACGATGTATGTAAATAAAATGGCATGCACAGTAGAAACAAACGTACTCATTGATCCCCCAGTAAGAAATAACCAAAAGTATTCCTCGCTTTCGTCCAATGCTCTCGAGATTCCATTAAAAGTGACGGGGCGAATTTATTTGTACCGTTTCCGTTTCCGAAATCGCGTCTCCAACAAAAAGTATCGCTCATTGAGGAAAAGGCGGGCGCTGATTAGGGGGCGACACGCGATACCACAATTATCGCTTCATATGGCGCAGGGGTGCCACAGTTGGCTCCATATCGCCGATATTGTTTCTTCGATACTGTACTTTCTACACTGTTAAAAATTTTGCGCTTGGTTTCACCATGATATTGGTTCCTAGTAGATACTAGCTGCAACGGCTGAATGGTGAAACGTTCCACCATATTTTTGGTATTCGGTTGAACCATTTCTCAGGTTTTTGTTTCCAAATCTAGAAAAATGGTTCAACCAAACACCGAAAAAAAGGTGAAACATTTCACCATTCAGCCGTTGCAGCTACTAGAAACCAATATCATGGTGAAACCAACCAATATCATGGTGAAACCTAGCACCAAATTTTTAACAGTGTATTGTTAAATTATGACTAAATGGCTTCATTATTAAATATGGTCAACTGACAATTTTACCTAGAGTAATTCGGAACCGTAATTCACGGAATTTCAAAATAGTCAATTGCAACCGTTACATAGGCTAGGCATTGAAATATTTGTGCCCATTTTGCAGCTAAGCCCAGTTAATCATTGAAACCTCAGCTTTGATAATAACTGATAAAAATTCAAAGCTGTGACTCATATAATGTAGAGCAGGGGTTCCCAACCTTTTTGCACCTGCGTACCACTTGACTTTTTGATAAATTTTGGCGTACCACCAGACCTATATATAAATATATTAATAAACGTTTAATATTCACTCTTCTAAAAGTGTTCAAAGGCTTTTTGAATTGAGTTCCTGAGAAAACTTCACATTTAATGGTTAGATATTTGTTTATTTATAGCATACTTATAATAAAGGAGAATTAAAAAGATTAAAACTGTATTAATTTACAGGTTTGTTTATTACCCATATTCCTAAAAACATACAAATAAAAAAATAGTACAAACTCAGCAAAAAATTTTATCATCATACAAACTATACTTTTTTAGTTTTTAGTGCGAAATTTGTTGTTGTTTGCCTGAGATTAAAATATCAACATTAGGTGTAATGGAACTTATCTTCACCCTTAAGTCCTCGTTATTCTTCCATGTTTAATTTTTATGTACAAGAGTTCAGAAAATCCACTCTCACACAAGTAACTCGTAACAAATGGCATCAAAAAATGGCAGAGCTTGCCGGAAGATCAAAGGGTTCTAGGTTTTACATCCGATCCTGAAGTTAATTAAAGATTTCTCTTTAAAATGATGTTAATGTTTAAAGTAATGAGTAATATGTTTGCTCACTGCTCATGCGTACAGAAGCTATTGATAGCATTATGTTGCTCACATCACTCACGCGTACCACCGAAATATTCCCGCGTACCACCAGTGGTACGCGTACCACCGGTTGGGAACCCCTGATGTAGAGTATGAACCCTGCATATGAAGGAATTGTTTGTGTATTAAAAAGATGCAAATTGTGTTTTATGTAGAACTTGAGTTTAATTTCAGAAAAAATAACAAAATTCATTGTGCCACACACATAAAAAAAAAATAATTTAATTAAATTGTGATCTGCAGTTGTTGGATTCGGCATTTTTGTTGTTTAATATCATCAAAGGCTAACCGAAACCGAAATATTCATTGTTTTACTGAAATTATAGACAGATGTAACTTATTATTATTACATTAATATTTACATATTATATAATGGGCATGTTTCAGGTCCTGAGTGGCTACAGAAATGCCGAATGAAAATAAATGCTTTCTCGAGACTCGATTGGTGAATAAATGCACGTGGAAACAGGGTTACCGATATAGGAGGTAAAGCTGAAACGAAAGCTGGGATGGAAATACGTCACCTGAAAGAAGCTAATTAGTTAATTAATCACTTTTAAAATTAAAGACTATCATTCCCACCAAATTGGCAACTAATAATTTTTCCGGTAACCCTTCTGCGGGGCGTCATAATACAACAAAAATGTGCCCGGCCCTTCACGAGAAGGGGCTGTCTATAATAGGGGTGTTTCGACATGAACGTGAACAAAAGATATTTTTAAAAGAGGGTGGACCAGCACAAAAGGGACACAGGGATTATAATTCGATAGCTTAGAACAATGCATTGGTTGATTTTAATTGAGTAGGGACACAGGGATTATAATTAGATAGCTTAGAACAATGCATTGGTTGATTTTAATTGAGTAGATTCAACTGAAATGGGTTTTGTGCAGGATTATTTTAAAAATACGAGTTTCGCATTATGAGTGTACACTCTTAAAACAAACGAGGGGTTTTAACTCAGTCTGAGTTAATTTCCACTCCTTTCCGTGCCGAAAATGCACTTCTCCTATAGGAGTGAATTTCACTCTTTTTCGGAGTGGGTAAAAGAAATAAAAGAAAACAATCTGCGTCCTACACTCTTAAAACGAGCGGTTTTAACTCAGTCTGAGTTAATTTCCACTCCTTTTCGGTGCCGAAAATGCACTTCTCCTATAGGAGTGAATTTCACTCTTTTGTTTTAAGAGTGCAGGCGCGTTATATCATAATATGTATGTTTAGGCGAACTGCATTTGTGCAGTGTTTTGCGTTAAAGAAATATCAGTTCTACTCTTAAAAAATAAGTACACAAATTACTTCATATGTTTCAATTTATATAAATTTATGCTATATTAACTTATTT
The DNA here is from genome assembly GCA_019343175.1 of Oedothorax gibbosus. Classification (NCBI taxonomy): domain Eukaryota; kingdom Metazoa; phylum Arthropoda; class Arachnida; order Araneae; family Linyphiidae; genus Oedothorax; species Oedothorax gibbosus. Next base: position 205,975 of record CM033280.1, on the reverse strand, counting down.
AAGTCCATGTTGTATAATAGAAAATATTATGCAAAAAAGTTTTTAAACGATATTTACTTATAGTTACAAAAAAAACATAATGCAAAATTAATAAATTAGAAATGTTTCTGCTGTACAAAACAACAAATTCCCAAAATTGTCCGTTGAATTTTTTTGCTGCAAAGGCCGTCTATAATTCGGCAGTTACTTCGACATATGCCAGGAACCGAACCGAGAACCGCGTGCCAGACGACTGTCTCCCCATCCTCCCTCTTATGACTATCAAATAAAAGCCCACCACTAACAAAACAAGAAAACTAAACCTAGTCCCATATTTAAAATAATCTCACATCAAACTGCTCTTTCACTGTCACAAAAAGCCAGATATCTACATAAGGACAAATAATAATACAGACGCAATAATCATAACGTTCCTGGTTATACGGATCAACCAAAAGAAAATGTTCCATCAAATAGTTAGATTAGTTTTGAATTATCGTCGCACTAGAGCTACACGAGGGCTATTGGCGACGGGCGTCGTCATTTAGAACCACAGTCAAGTGACGAGCCGACACCTGAGTAGGCACGCAACGCAACCGTTCAGGGCGTCATCGTACGCAGAGTTGGGACTTTGGAGCATATTTAACGTGTACTCCCTCTATTTGTCGGACATTTTGGACTGCACGGGCAGCGTTTTAGGTCGCCAGTTATTTTGGCGATGCCCGGAACCGAGCCCACTGGGCTTTTCTAAGTCTATCACACCCACTAACCAAAACAAGAAACACAGAAAACATAATCGTTTATTCAATATTAACTCCACATCCGAATGCACTCTCGCTAATACAAAAGCCCAGAAATCTACATAGCCCTAACACAATAATCATAACTTCCTGGTTATACGGGCCAACCCAAAGAAAATGTTCCATCAAACAGAACCAATAACGGAATGGGTCGACAAATATTATACATCCATCTGCCATCTGTTGTTTCTGTCTCTTAATCCGTGGATCAAATCCCTTGCTGCAACCCCCTAATCCGACAATGTGCAGAATACAGGGAAAAAGATTGTTTATTGATCATATAGTTTCTGTTGAATCTATCGACAAGGTTGGCCTTCAGGGCTGCATGGGAACCATAGTTGTTTGGTTGGTGTTTTAGTCCACGTTTCTTTAGTTCATGTTTTAGTAAATGATTAAAATTAAAATTAATGAAATAGTTCATATTTTAGTCCTTATATTTAGTAAGGAGATTTACTTTCTTTTAATAAAGAGTATAATGCATAAAGCTAATTTCTAGTACAGTAAAAAAAATTAATACAGTAGTTATTATATATTTCTCTAAACTTTTCTCATAAACTTTTTGTATCAATTAGTGCTACAGTCTAGTATTATTATAAACAGTACACTCTTAAAACAAAAGAGTGAAATCCACTCCTATAGGAGAAGTGCATTTTCGGCACGGAAAGGAGTGGGAATTAACTCAGACTGAGTTAAAACCGCTCGTTTGTTTTAAGAGTGTAGTGACAATAGTTACAATGTGAAAACATATGAGTTGACATGTGCCACATTTTTTAAAAAAAAGTTGTTAGATATTTGGTAAACTGAACTAGGGGTTTAACACTTCACATCTTTCACAATTACCACTAAATTAATAAATTTAAATTTATTTATCTACACCCATAAAGAAATTTCAATAACTTTAAAACCTACAAATAGTCTACTCTACCCTTTGCGCATGCGCGATTTTCTCAAAAACCTTGTTATGACGTCCGACAGGGATTGGAAACTGGTGTACTCAATTTAAAGTTCGTAGCTCTTTTGATTCGAGCTGTAGAGTGTTTTCAGGCAGACAGACACAGGAACCAATGCTCAAAAATCACTTCATTAAAATCAGCACCCTCTAAAACGAGTAAAAATCATAAAACCTCCATATCGGATTTTCGACTCCATTGCAATATATTGAGGGGGGGGGGGGACGGTACATATATATTCCGGCTTATGTGCTTGATAAGAGACTCGCTTATGAAGCCTTCGTCAAGTAAGACAGACACAAAGATTTTTTTACTGTCACAGAGAAAGGAAATATACACCCAGAGCGAAGGCAGGAATCGAACCCGCACCCATTACAGCACGCAGACTGCTAGCGTAATGGTCTGCGACCAATGCTCAAAAACCACTCTTTTTAGAACCAGTACTTTCCAAAACGAGTAAAACAAGTAGGTTTGTAACAGAATCTGTCACTTAATTCGCTTCCACACAACAGTTGTGTTTAACAGGTAAAAAGGCGCCAAACACAGCATTAATATTCTATATTAAACATTTACATGCTAAATTTGGCTAGTTTCATTTATATTATTTCGAAAATTCAATAATTATTACTTCGTTTGCAAAAATTAATTTATGTTTCAAAGAATAAATATGCAATATTCCTCGCTTTTAAATAGAATGAAAACATTTCATATCAACGTACAAAGAATCTCGTAGTGAAATATATTTGATGTCATTTCAAACTGATCGATGTCGCAAAAATAAATTTATTTTAATTTATTGTCTAAAAGAATTAAAGTTTCTCGAGCGATTGTTGCGTATGGCAATGGTGATTAAATTCTAATAAAAATGGCTTTCTATGCTTTTTAAATGAGCATTCAATTTTGCAGTATTTTAAATAATTGAAGTACTTCGAATTCGAATTCTTTTCTGAAATTTTCAATGTATTCTAATTTCGATGCGCTGAATTTTTTGACGTATCGTACTTGTCCGTAGCATTTGTAGTTTGGGCTATGAATGTGGGTGACGGACAGACAGAAAGACAGACGAACTGAACGGTTATAATACCTTCCATTTTTTACGTTATAAACGTGGTGTGGAAGCTAAAACACAAAACCTCCATATCGGATTTTCGACTCCATTGCAATATTTTTTATTACCTTACATTTATATTAAGGTAACTGTAAGTAAAAATAATAATATAATAGCGTGTCGTGCTACTAGTTTCATGGTGTTTATTCCTTTTTAAAGCTATCCTAATACTATTTATATCATACAAAAAATACCTAAAACCGTACATTAAATTATACAGTTATATATTAAATTATATTGTATAGTTATATAACACGATCCACACGAGGTTTCATATAAAATTGAATTGGCATTTCCATTTATATATTTTCAATACATACTTGATATCTTTCATAACGAAAATGTAAGCTTAACAAAACACACCGTATTTTGATGACCTTAAAAGGTAACAAAACACTTATTGTTATCTTGTTTTTTATCAATATTTCATTTCCTGGGTTGAAATTAAACTTGACTTTTCACCGCAAAAGATGCTGTTTTAATCTCAAGATGTTTACGTTTTTTTATCGCAACAACAGAATGATATGAAAGCGGTTACAAGAATGAAAAGGGCTTAAAATAAAATTAAAACTGTAATTTACGAGATTCAATGCATAACATGTGAATCTTTTTTTAAGGGTGCACTGTTAAAAATTTTGTGCTTGGTTTCACCATTATATTGGTTCCTTTCACCATGATATTGGTTCCTAGTAGCTGCAACGGCTGTATGGTGAAATGTTTCACCATATTTTCGGTGTTCGGTTGAACCATTTCTCAGGTTTTGTTTCCAATCCAGAAAATGGTTCACCAAACACCGAAAAAAAGGTGAAACATTTCACCCACAGCGTTGCGCTACTAGGAACCAATATCATGTGAAACCAAGCACAAATTTTTAACAGTGTAGGGGTTCAAATAGCTTAATAGAATAGCAAACTTTCATCAAATAACACTTTATTATTTTTGATAAACCACAAAATATTTTATAGTACCTATAACACATTACTATATTTGTGAGATTTTGTAGAAACGTGATAATAATATTGTTTAAATATAGGATATTTTTCGATTATAAGAAATAGAAAAATGTGTTATTGCCGTATGTAATTTATTACGTTATTTGAGTTCTCTGATGTTATAACTTTCGAAAAGTTTTTTTTAATTGGTCGGTTCAGAATAGAAATCCAAAGGGCAGTTGGGCAGACGGATGAAATGAAATCATGCAAGCAGACAAAAAGTGTAAAATAGATATCTGAATTTGTTGTTATCTTCCAAACTAAAAAATGAATTTTAAAAAATCGTCCAGAGTGGACAGAAATTGAAAACGGTATGGATAAAAATTTCCTCAATACTGTCACTTAGGACGTTCTTCTACAAAGCGAAAGACCAAATCTGAAGCACTTCAGTAGAAGAATTGACATGTGCATGAGCTATCAAGCCCGACTCCCAATGTTATTACGTAAATTACAGCTAAGCCAAAGTATATCAAGCATTTTGAATAACTTAATTGCCAAAAAAAAATCATGCCAAATCATGATCATGCCAAAAAAATTCTGATTTTTTTGAATGAGAGAAAAATTGCAAACTAAAAACTCATTATCCCGTTTTCACATTTTTGTCCCATATCGCTTTCTTCCAGTTACTCTTTCATACTTTTATGCTCGCCATCAGTAAATTCACCACATATAATATTCACAAATCAGAATTCACCACATTCTGTTCAAGCAGGTTAACAACCCTGCCAGAATCAACCCAATACAATATTTACCCGAAGGCTTCCAGTTACACCTTCCCGGCAATTTGTGCTGGGGCAGAAATGTGTGCTTTGACTAAAAAAGGTGTGTCCCCGTACTCACACTACCGCGTCCAATTAGTCGGCCACCAATATAGGTAAGAAGTAGATGGAGATGCTTGGCACGAAATGCAGTGAAGCCGCCGGAAAGACGCCAAGTAAGCCCAAACGAACATCTCACTCAACGTAAATTCAATGTGAAACGCATCATTTTATTAGGGACAAAGAAGCTACTCAACACACTGCCCAAACTGTCCTGGTGTCCAACTATCCCCGCACCAAATCTGGGACTGCCTAGTAATTCAAGCCAGGTTCTTCAAGATTAGACCCAGGGACAGAAGTTTCAATTTTCTCTGAAAAAGCAGTTGAAGTCGCAAAAGCTGTCTACGACAGCTTCGGACCTTTCTAATTTTTGCACACACCATGGACACAACAACAACAACATGTATCTATAAAATGCTGTGTGCATTAGACTTCATTTAAACAGCGTTTAACACAGAATTTCACTCCTTTGTCGAAAATGCTCCTATGGAGTGCATTTCATCTGTATGTACATTTTTAGCACAGGTTAGAAAAAATGCCCTTTGTCTTAGTTAGAGATTCAAAAAGTTGCCAATTCGATGTAGTAAACCTATACAAACCCAAACTCCACTTCACCGAGAGCGTTTGTTTGGGCTTACTATTGGGCGATCGATGGCTTCCCATGGCAAACCTATTTCTGTATCGGTTTTTTCCCGGCAGCATCTCCACCTTCTTCTTTACTCTATGTTCGTCCACTGTCCCAGGGACCCCTTTGTCATGTAAATGCCCCATTGTGGGGCTCCCCCTCCTGCTCATTACATATTCTTTCGCTCTCCAACCCCCTGTGAAAAGTTCTGTGATGGCCAAGGTTTTTTTTTTTGTTGCCTGTGCTGTTTCGTTGTGTGGTAAAAAGGACCGAGAGTTAATTTGCACATGATTATAAGGAGAAGGAGGGTTTTAATTTGTATTGTAAGTCACTGCTTTTGTCACTTGCTGAGGGAATGTCTGTAGATGATTGTATACTTTGTTTGCAAAACGAGATGTAGATGAATCATATGGCTAAACGAAATGCATTGAAAGTGTATTGTTTGATGGATAATAGGTTATTGCATTTCAGATTAATATGTTTACATATCTATAAAGAAATAAGTCTTCACTGATTCACTGACCAGGTTTCTTCCCATTTGATTGGCGAGCATATTTCAGTTAGCCTGTATATAACCAACAGACGCAAATTATAAAATTTTAACATTTTATTTTGAACAAACACAGAACCTTTTAACATATCAGTTTTTAAAAAAACAAACAAGAGGGGCTGAAATTTTGTGGCCTTTGCAGGCTGAGCAAGAGTCACGAGTGCTAAAAATCCACAATTTTTTTTATATCGAAAATCAATATTCCTTTCAATCACTTTAAATTTCTCCTACCAAATAAAATTAATGTTTTTTATTCTATTCCCCTGAAAGGACACAACAAAATACAAACGAAAATTAAGAACAAAATCAAATGTTAAAGTTACAAAACCACAAGTATCTCGAAAAACTAAACCACAGAATATACAAAAGTGATCCACATCAAATGTATATAACATACAAAAGTAGATTTAGAAGTACTAACTTTTGATTTTGAACAAACACTGAACATTTTAACTTGTAATTTTTTAAAAAAAAATGGGGTTGCAATTTGGTGGTTTTGGCCTTTTGCAGGCTGGGCAAATGCCACGAGCACTAGAAATATCATCCACAAACTTTTTATATCGAAAATCAATATACTTTTCGATCACTTCAAACATATCTTACTAAAAAAATAAATATTTTTCATTCTATTCCCCTAAAAGGACTAAGGGCATAACAAAATCCAAACGAAAATTAAAAACAAAATCAAATGTTAAAGTGACAAAACCACAAGCATCTCGAAAAACTAAACCACAGAAAATACAAAAGTGATCCATCAAATGAAGGAAAAGTCAAGACAAAAACTTTTTTCATCTTTTCCTGCTTTTATGATCGCTTTCGGAACCTTTCCCATAGGAAATTTCCTCGGAAATATAAAAGAGGGACTATTTTCTTCCGCCAAGATTAGTGTTTGGGTACGTGTGCTGGGTGTCGAGAGAATGTGAAAAGGCGGGGGAGGAAAAGTCCGATGAAATAATTGTTTTAGTTTTGATGGTAGAGGAGATTAATGGAAATATATCCTTTTCCTAAACTTAAATAATCTTTTTATGGACTTATCTATTTTTTTTGTCGAGTGAGTTTTAGCCTTATGTAAACAGTATTGGAAATCGATTGAAAGTGCCATGATTTATGCAGTTATACTAGTGAATAATTCGATAATAAAATTAGTCACAAATTTAATATTATTTTCATTTGTTAAATAAAATCTAGGGGTGTGTAGCACTACACGACTTTCAATTAACTCTCTATAAATGTATGCATTTAAAAGTAATTAGTATAAGGGTAATTTCAATAGAGGTCCAATGGCTTAGTGGAAGTGCTTCGCAATAAAATCAGTCACAAATTTAATATTATTTTCATTTGTTAAATAAAATCTAGGGGTGTGTAGCACTACACGACTTTCAATTAACTCTCTATAAATGTATGCATTTAAAAGTAATTAGTATAAGGGTAATTTCAATAGAGGTCCAATGGCTTAGTGGTAGTGCTTCGCATTGCCACGCCACAGGTCCGGGGATCGAATCTCGGATTGGGCAAGGCTTGCCCATCCTTTCATCCCTTAAGTGGGTCGATAAAATGGGGACCAAGCATGCTTGGGAACTACACTATGGGGGTTCCGCGTGAGGCTGACCACCTTACCGGGACATATGCCTAGCATCCCAGAGCCCTAGGTTACGTAAGCTGAAATTGGCACGGCAGGCCTTGGCTCTCTAATGAGCTGTTGCGCCGAGGAGTTTAGTAATTTCAATAACATAAAAATTCCATGGCAACAACATTTGCGCGTGAGCAATTTTCTCAAAAACCTTATTATGACGTCAGACAGATAACGAGAACTCGTTTACCAAGTTTGAAGCTTATTTATAAAACTAAAAACTCTCAACGGGATTTTACTTTCTAAACATCAATATAGTTTTGTAAAAGATGAAAAAATTGATCAAGTTTCCGAGTATTAATAACAACATTTTAAAGTTATTAAAATGTGGATTAAAGAAAGATTCAACCAAGTGAATGTAGCCGCAACAGTGAAGGGATATACAGTAGAGTCCCGTTTATCCGGATTCCGGTTATCCGAAATTCGGCTTAACCGAAAAGCTCCGTTTTTTTTATTTTGCTAAAATATGAAATGCATACGCATAAACGAAGAAATTCACAAACAATAAATACGTACTTACAAAGTTGGATTTATTTCTTAAAATATGCAGTAAATTTTTATTTTTTTTGCAAATCAAATTTTGGTTCGTTTTAAAGCAGACCTGTCCCGCCATCTTTTAAACAAGAGATGATTCCCGATTATCGAAAATACCTATGGAATCTCGATTAACCGAAAGTGCTTCGGTCCCGTACCTTTCACGGATAAGCGGGACTCTACTTACTATATAAGCAGACTCATTTTCAAATAAGCATACCTTAACAATGGAATGAAATGAAAAAAAAAATACGACGAATTAAAAATAAAAAAGAACGTCGAAAATTTAATCCAAAGCAAACAATAAGGGGACCCACTATGCTCATTCCCCGTGAGTTGGGGGGCCCGTCCCCTCTTCTCGTAAATGAATACGTGACGAATACAAAGGGACCAAAGATTAAGGTATGTATGCAATACATGGGTACCGAGCGGAACAAAATATTTCAAACACATACCAGACATATTAAATTCCTTTTTGGCTTCCACACTACGTTTATAACGTAAAGAGTGGAAGGTATAATCGTTCAGTCCGGCTGTCTGTCCGTCACCCATTTTTATAGCCCAAACTACAAATGCTACGGACAAGTGTGATACGTCAAAAAATTCAGCGCATCGAAATTAGAATACATTGAAAATTTCAGAAAAGAATTCGAAGTCGAAGTACTTCAATTATTTAAAAAACTGCAAAATTGATTGCTCATTTAAAAAGCATAGGAAGCCATTTTCATTAGAATTAAATCACCATTGCCATTCGCAACAATCGCCCGAGAAACTTTAATTCTTTTAGACAATAAATTAAAATAAATTTATTTTTGCGACATCGATCCGTTTGAAATGGCGTCAAATATATTTCACTACAAGATTCTTTGTACGTTAATATGAAATGCTTTAATGGTATATTTAAAAGCGAGGAATATTACATATTTATTCTTTGAAATATAAATTAATTTTTGAAAACGATAAGTTATATTTATTGAATTTTCGAAATAATATAAATGAAACTAGCCAAATTTAGCATGTAAATGTTTAATATAGAATATTAATGCTGTGTTTGGCGCCTTTTTACCTGTTAAACACAACTGTTGTGTGGAAGCGGGTTAAGTGACAGATTCTGTTACAAACCTATTTGTTTTACCCCAATATGAAATAGAGAAGCATTTCATATTGCTTCAGAATACAATTCTTATTATTTCCAGCTAACCAATAACAGAAAACAAGCTAAGGAAATGTGTCGGTCTTGAATGGCGACAGAAAAACTGATCGAAAATACGTTCTTTCTTGAGCAGGGCCGGATTAAACAGTGTAGGGGCCTGTAGGCAGTTGATTTTGACGGGGCCCCCTTCACTCTCCCCCCCCCCCTACCCTTTGCTTTTTTTTTCGGCATGAAGAAATGCTATGCATTTTTTTCAGTTTACATCATCAGAACTCACACAAATAAAATCAATAACATCCAAATTTTAAATTCTGAAGCAGTAATTTGTTTTACATCACTTTTTGTATTATTTAATGATCGTAAAATAGGAATTGATTTATAAACACCAATAAATCTAAACGACGGACAGAAATACGCAATTGACCAAAAATTTAAACAATTACTCACCGAACACTTAATGTCCATAGCAATATTAAAAATAGTGCATATTAAAGCGAAAATTATATTTTTACGAAAGCTCAATTATATTAAGTTTTGACATTAAATGAATTTAAATTTTTATTAATATCTTAACTTTAAACAGGCCTTTAGCCACTTATGAATGACACAAATACTCGATTCAGACAGGGAAAAAATTATCAACGAATCCTCACAGAGTCAAATACTAAACTGCCCAACACCAAGGCTAAGGATTGAATTGAACTTACAACCTTTAGTGACACACCAGCAATAAATTTAGTGTCTTTTATCTATTTTTTGTGATTTTTGTCCATTGGCCTTAGCCCTGGTCTTTTGCTACAAGTGAGGACAGGGGATGAGGAAGGATCAAGAGATAGATAAACGACTGGGTGAGGGGACAGACCCAGACAACCAGACCCCCAAAACAGGAAATGAAGGAAATAAAATCTTTCTTCTCAGTCTTAATCGCTCTAAAAAAATTCTTGTCTGTCCACAGGACAAATAACGGCATGTCCAGTTATTATTTCGAGCCAAGTGTGTGTGAAAAGTGACAACCGGATATTTTTCAATAAAATATATTGCATTAAAAATTAATTTAATTTTTACTATTTTTGGTGTACTAATAATTGGTAAATACCCTATTTCATAAATTAAAAATGGTATATTTCGGAAAAACTAATTTAGAATATTTCAGTTTCATTCTTATTTTATTCGAATTTAAAAAAATAAGTGAGATTTGCCTAATAATAAATGTTTAATGGCTTTTAAAAAAATTAAAAGGTGTGGGGGCATTAATCAATCCCTGAAGGGCCCCTTTTGCGAAATTTATTTCTAAAGATGGAATAATTTTGCAGTTTGAATTATTAAAGAAAAAATTTTCGTAATTTTAAAACAAAAAAATGTTAAAAAGTCATGAAGTATTGCAGTAAAATTTACAGTAAACACTGACATTTCCAATTTCCGCATTTTTCCCCTAATTAAATAAATTTTGAGGTTACAAAATACCAAAATATTGTGGACCTTAGGCCCCGTTGGTAAATATACCCTAAAGTGACATAGCCCCTCTCCTGTTAGATATTTTAAAGAATTTTGCATTTAAAGCTGTCTTTAAAATTAAAAAAAAATTTATTAAAAGCATGAACATTGCAATAATTCTAATCTAACGAATTTTACAAAATTAATCCATTTTTTTAACATTGGAACAGAATTTTTGGTCTCTTTCTAGTAGGAGCCCTAATCCTGGACATTTCTGGCCCAATGTTAATTTAGAACTATTAAATATTTTAGGAATTTGCAAATAAAAAAAATTTTTTCTTTAAAAAATTTTGTGATTAAATTTTTAAGAAAAAATAGGCTCTTTAACTTTTTACAGGTCCCTATGCAATGCATAGTTTTGCCTACTGTCTCTGTCCACCCGGACATTGATGACCATCCGGAAGTACAGGCATACAACCATACAAGAGAAAAGATTGGTACACGTTGTCATACACCTTTCAAATGAAAAATAGATTCTTTAAAATAGGAAATTAGAACGGAATTTGAAAGAGGTTTAAAGATAGATTTTCGGAAATCTCTTCGATGTTGATAGCAAATTTCTTTTGTTAAATATTTCAAATTAAAAAAAAGAAAAGTCGGCAAAAAAGAATGTTTTTTGTTGGTTTTTGAGAGTTTTAAAAATATCTAGTTTTAACTGAATTCTAAAGCAGTTATAATTTTTGCTCCAAAACGTTCTTATAAATTAGGCGTATCTAAGGGTATATATATATATTTTAAAATCCGAATGAGCTTTTTTATTCGACGAGCATAAACGTTAGTAAAACTTAACCAAAACAATTACTTCCTACTAGAACCTCGTTTTCATTCAAAATTACAAAATGTCTTCTAGTGAATCCAAAACTTAGCAAAAGAACCCATCAAAAATATCTTACTGTGGCCAGTTTAGATAAAAGTAACCAAATAAGGTGCTATTTATCAATAGCTTTTGTGTTGATTACAACCCTATAAGCGAGGGGTGTGAAGGCTTCAAAAATAGCCCCTAACATCTTTCGCGGAAGACAGTTGTAATTGTATCCGACCATTTTTATTGCCTCAGATAACGAAAACTTCTCTTGGGTCATTACCACGTGTTGTGGGGTGGGTTGTTAGTCTAGGGAACAGATATATGTTTCTTTTACCCCTTTACTTTAAGGCTTGTGTTGACGTGTTTTTTTTTTTGTTTTTTAACTCGAGCGATGAAAATTCCTTACTTAATAAAGTAACCCTTAATAAAGTCCTTCCCTTAATAAAGTAAAAACGTAAATTCTAAGGGGGCCATTTGTTAAGTGGAAGCTGCGGGGCCCCTAAAATGTACGGGGCCTGTAGGCAACTGCCTAACTTGCCTAATTGGTAATCCGGCCCTGTTCTTGAGCCTCGATTGGTGAAACAATGTCAAGTAGTAACAGAGCAAAATTAGGAGCAACGATCGAAAGAACAGCAGAAATGAACTACGTCACATGAAACAAGCCAATAGACAAGTACTTGACTTCATAGTACCGTTGTAATTAGTCTAAAAAACAACCGTACATCTTTACAGATGCCGTGGTTGGGAGGTTAATTTTGAACCACGATCAAGTGAGCCAGCACACAACGCAACCTTATAACAACTTCGTAGTAGTAGCGTCTAGACTTTGACCTACTGCAGATTTAACGTGCAACAGTGCCATATACATGGTGCTATTTTTTTTTGTTCGGCACAGAAAAAGTTTATTATATGGCTAAATATTTCTCTGTAATATTGACTGATTGCTTTACAGAGTTGCAGAATGTATGGTGTTTGCTTCAAAGGGATTTATGCTAATATATTTTTAAGTTTTAAAAATTATAGTTTTACTAAGTAGCTCTGCAGTACATCTTTTTCGTCCCATAACAGACAGGGTATAGAACCAAAGAGTTCTATAGTAGGGCTCTAAACTACTCTCCCTACTATAGAACTCTTTGTACAGAACACGAAAAAAAAGTAAACACAATGCAAAGCAAACAGTAGCGTGCACTCCGGGGCCTCAATATATAAAGCCGTGTGCTGGGGGGAAACCCTCCCAAATGAATTCGTGCCGAACACAAAGGAGCCATAGATTAGTATGGACACGTTACTCCCCACACCCTTTTAAACATGCACACTTGGGAGTCTCTGGATGAGTATTGAATAACACTCGTATTAAAAAGACGCCTAGTTTCATAAAATAGAAATAAACTGGAGGTACGTATAAACACAACACGACAAGTCGAATTAAATGAGCTACAGCATTAAAATTTGGTACACGAGTTCCCAGTATCTGTCGGACGTTTTAGGTTTTGAAGATCTTGAAATTACGTTATTAGGTATATATAATTACCTTTACGATATGAGGTATATAAACCACTCTACAAGTCAAACTAAATGAGCTACAGCCTTCAAATTTGGTACACGTGTTCCCAGTATCTGTCGGACGTTTTAGGTTTTAAAGATCTTGAAATTACGTTATGAGGTATATAATTACCTTTACGTTATGAGGTATATAAACCACTCTACAAGTCAAACTAAATGAGCTACGGCCTTCAAATTTGGTACACGAGTTCCCAGCATCTGTCGGAAGTTTTAGGTTTTGAAGATCTTGAAATTACGTTATGAGGTATATAATTACCTTTACGATATGAGGTATATAAACCACTCTACAAGTCAAACTAAATGAGCTGCGGCCTTCAAATTTGGTACACGAGTTCCCAGCATCTGTCGGACGTTTTAGGTTTTGAAGATCTTGAAATTACGTTATGAGGTATATAATTACCTTTACGATATAAGGTATATAAACCACTCTACAAGTCAAACTAAATGAGCTACGGCCTTCAAATTTGGTACACGTGTTCCCACTATACCTGTCGGACGTTTTAGGTTTTAAAGATCTTGAAATTACGTTATGAGGTATATAATTACCTTTACGTTATGAGGTATATAATTACCTTTACGTTATGAGGTATATAATTACCTTTACGTTATGAGGTATATAATTACCTTTACGTTATGAGGTATATAATTACCTTTACGTTATGAGGTATATAATTACCTTTACGTTATGAGGTATATAATTACCTTTACGTTATGAGGTATATAAACCACTCTACAAGTCAAACTAAATGAGCTACGGCCTTCAAATTTGGTACACGTGTTCCCACTATACCTGTCGGGCAGCATAATAAAGGGGTAGTTTCGATAGAACTTTTTAGATTTTAAAGTTACTGGAAGTTATCTTATAAAGTATATAACTAAGTTTAAATGTGTGTAGTGATTTATTGAGTGGTGATTGAAAGTAAAGAGTTTCAGAAAGACAGACGGACCAATGTTCGAAAACCAATTTTTTTTTTTTGGAATCAGCATCCTTCGAAATGTGGAAGAAAACGCAATATATAAACCTTGGATTTTCCTTATATTTCATATTAGGTAATTGAAATTAAAAAATTCAAACACAATGCAAAGAAAACAGCAGCATGCACTCCGGTGCCACGAAATACGTTCCCGTGTGCTGGGGGGAAACTGTCCCAAATGAATTCGTGATGAACACAAAGGAGCCATAGATTAGTACGGGCACGGGACTCCCCATGCCCTTTTAAACATGCACACTTGGGAGTATTTGGATGAGTATTGAATAACACTCGTATTAAAAAGACGCCTAGTTTCATACAATAAAAATGAAAAAGAGTAGTATGATATAAAAGTGAAATAACAGAATCTGTCACTTAACCCGCTTCCACACAACATTTAAGTGATGAACACACTGAAAAACGCGCCAAACACAGTATTAATTCTATTTTAAACATTTATACACTAAACGTAACTAGGTTCATTTATTTTATTTCGAAAATTCAATAAATATTTCTTCAATAATAATTATCGTTTGCAAAAATTAATTTATATTTCAAAGAATAAATATGTAATATTCCTTTCTTTTAAATAGAACCAAAATATTTCATATCAACATACAAAGAATCTCTTAGGGAAATATATATGACGTTATTTCAAACTGATTGATGACGCCAAAATAAATTTCTTTTAATTTATTATTTAAAAGCATTAAAGTTTCTCGAGTGATTGTTGTCAATGGCAATGGTGATTTAATTCCAATGAAAATGGCTTTTTATGCTTTTTAAATGAGCATTAAATTCTGCAGGTTTTTTTTAAATAATTAAAGTAATTCGAATTTTTTTCTGAGATTTTCAATGTCTTCTAATTTCGATGCGCTGAATTTTTTGATGTATCGTACTTTCCTGTAGCATTTGTAGTTTGATTGTAGTGACATACAGACGGATGGACTGATTGATTATAAAACTTATTTAAAGGCTCTGTGGGCTGTTGGAATGTAACTATGGGTTGTTTTTAAAACTTGAGTAATTTTGATTGTTTTGGTGATAGGTGTAATGGGTTTTTTTATTCGTCGTCAAAGAAATTAAATTAATCTATATAACGGGGCTCGGGGATCCAAATTTTCTTGGTCTAAAACAGAGATTATTTTGAAAAAGTTAAATAATTTACATTTAAAAAAAATCGTCGCATTTTTTAAAACTTTTGTATGTACTTAAGATTATTTTTTACAGTGATTTTTTTAATAAGCATATTTGTATAATTCTTAATAACTTTAGGAATGAAGTTTTGGGGGGAAATATCAATGGGCTGAACATTCGAATTAAAAAAAATACATCTCAATTTGTATAAAAAAATTAATTGAAATAAATCTACCAAATATTTTCATTACTCCATTACTAATTCTTTTTAATATATTCCCGCTTAACACTACGTAGTGTTAAGCGCGGGAATCGTTCTTTTAAGATAACCCTGAATTTCTCAACGACCTTACCACAACATCTATTTCTCAAGACAAACTACGATGGAATTCTTTTTTTAAAAAATTATTTTTATTCAATGCAACACATAACTTTTATAAAAGCTTCAAACTGAAAACAAAATTTCAGGTTCAAAATAGTTATTTGAAATGTACTCAATTCAATTCATTTTAATAACCTTAAGTATAGATACTCAATATATCAATCCATACAATCATTATCTTTTATGTATCGGAAGTACAGAATGATGAAAAAAAACGACACGAGCTTAATACCAATTCCATATGTGACGGAAAAACATTTTGAATTGTAGAATTGAAGTAAAACAATTACCACGAAGCTATTTTCAAAGGAAAATTGGTTTTTCAGGTTATATATTACTGTTAATGATTAAAAGATAATAAAATAAAGTTGAAACTTTTTAAAAAGTATTTTATTATTTCATTTTTCATAACTTCTTTTTTTTGTGTGACGGAACGACATTTTTGCAACCACGACTGCATCCTGGTACTTAAAAATGAAAATTTCTGTGAATTAACAATACATTGAGTTTTTAAACTAATGCATATCTTAAATATGATATATAAGCTATGTAAAGTTATAATTTAGAGCAACCTACCTGTAACATGGTTTAAGTTATTAACTGTCATTTGACGTGGCGGAATGACCGTGACGGAATGACTAAAAGTTTCATAAACATATATTAAATTAAGTAGTAAATGGTGTGTAAAGTAATAAATTTAATATTGTTTACTATCTAGAATATTCATAAGATATCAAATATTACATTATATACATTTATTCACATGTGAAAGGTTTTTCAAACACGTATCGAGGTCGATTTCCAACTAGTTGAAATGCTGGCTGAATTTGCAGAGCCAACAAATCTTTTTTGTCCACTAGCCATCGTCTTTTTCGGGAAATGTGAATGCATATCCTTTGTCTTCCTGCTTTCTTAAACCATAATTTGAAAACTTGGAATATATTTTTAAACGTAATTTGTAAAAATTACAAAAAGTTACATTTTTTTTATTTTATCAAAGTTGACATTTTTATGGAATTGCCCACTATATAGTATAATACTACGTAGTATTAACCGGGTATTAAGCATAG
Organism: Oedothorax gibbosus; assembly: GCA_019343175.1. NCBI lineage: Eukaryota > Metazoa > Arthropoda > Arachnida > Araneae > Linyphiidae > Oedothorax > Oedothorax gibbosus. The sequence continues at coordinate 189,414 of CM033280.1, read as the reverse complement.
TATTGCGGGCTTGATACTACATAGTATTAATCGGGTATCATTCTATCTGTATCACCTTCTATTTCACAGCGACCTTACCACAACATCTATTCACAAGACAAAACGACAACGAAATTCCACAAAACAAAAAAAAACGTCTCCGACACAATCCATCCAAAGAACAATCACCCACTGGATGCAATAAAGCGAAAATCACGGGGCCAAAAGCCAATGAAAACGACAGCAAAAAATAGTTGCCCTGATGAGAATAATTGATGACAAGAAGCGATAAATAATTTCCCCTAACTCAGCCCTAATTGATGAATGTTTGTCTTTGCCAACGATGATTCATCAGTCTTGTCTATAATTCTTCGGCATTTTTTTTCTGTCTATGGATGAGGAAGATGATTAGTTGATGGTATTCTTCGCATGTTATAACAGAAAAGTAGTAGTTCTTCACTGTAAAAAAATCCTGACATGTTACAGAAAATTTCTGGCAGCAAAGTTGCCAGAAATACTTGCAATGCTACGGACAAAGTATGTTGACGGAATTTTTCCGTAGCGAGCAATACAGAAAGTATCGTGCCTAATAAATAGTTTCTGTATTGCTGAGTATACGTTAAAAAATAAAAGGTCAAGTTATAAACCGTATTTTACGAGTCCTCGTCAAAGGCATAGGAGCCAGGCATTATTGACCACTACACCGCATCGTGGCCACGGAAGTATTTTGTATATATAAAACTTTCTTTCCGTAATGGATTACGGAAAGAAAGTTTGATTATTTGACAAAAATGTTTTTTTTAAGGTGGCTGGTACACTTTTTGTCCATCGTGGTTGGTGCAAGACGGTGAAGTGGTCATTCAGAATGTCGGGAAGAAGTTGTACCGGGTTACCCCGATTTTTTGGTTCAAATATTTGAGGCCTAGTCAGTTGTCAAAAGAACCATTTTCTCTTTAAACAGAAAATCTACAACTTCTTACACATATTACATCTTTTAAGAACATTTTGTCTGCTTTAGCAGACAAAAGATTATCTTTACATCATCAGATTACATCTTTAAGAACTTTACTAAAGATCATCAGATTACAAAGCAGACAAAATCTGTTCTTAAAAGATGTAATCTGTGTAAGTGGTTGTCGATTTTCTGTTTACAGAGAAAATGGTTCTTTTGACAAACTGACTAGGCCTCAAAAATTTGAACCACAAATCGGGGTAACCCGACCCAACTTCTTCCCGACATTCTGCAAGACCACTTCCCCGTCTTGCACCAACCACGATGGACAAAAAAAGTGTACCAGCCACCTTAAAAAAAACATTTTTGCTGGATTTGGTACTGTACAATGGCAGTGTTTGAATTTTGAAATATGGTTTGGTTTAGTTTGAATTATCGTCGCACTAGAGCTACACGAGGGCTATTGGCGACGGGCGTCGTATTTTAAAACCACAGTCAAGTGACGAGCCGACACCTGAGTAGGCACCCAACGCAACCGTTAAGGGCGACATCGTATGCAGCGTTGGTACTTTGAAGCGTATTTAACGTGCACTCCCTCTACACGGGGTATTATTCGTCGGACATTGTTGGCTGCACGGGCCGTTTATAGGTCGGCAGTTATTTTGGCGATGCCCGGACCCGAACCTGGGACCTTTCGCATGCTAGGCGAATGCCTAACCGACCGGGCTCCCCAGCCCCAATTTTGAAATATGTAGTTTGAGGTTCTTTTGTAAAGAATTAAAGAGAGTTTAGAGTTTTTTTACTTCATTCTTTGAAATTGTTAGACATTTTTTTAGCCTTTCTACAGAATGTATTCTTTTTTTTCCCTCTATAAACCTTGTTTCGTGTTTAAAAACTTCCACTTGTGCATAACACGAAAATTTTCTAAAATTAGGTTTCCAAAATCAAAGGCATAAGGAATTAAATTTATAAAAGTAAGGCTAAGAAAAGGAAGGCATAGACTAGGAACTTGAAATAACTACTCATTAAAATCAACGTATGAGTTCGTATTTCTATGGATTAAAGAACGCTACAATTAACCTTTTTTTACAGATAAAAAATGTCTTTGATGAGTTTCTATTTATTTTGTTTACAATGCTTAAGTTAGGAGATTAACGAAGGAATGTTGTTTTTCGTACATATTGGGATTTAGTGTTTTTGTTTGCGCTGTCTTATTACAATGATTTATTAGTTTTTTCTTCATTAGGAGGTGAAAAAAAATTAAAACTACATAGTTTTTCGTGATGTATGTATTTTAAATTGATACATGAACGGTATCCGTTTCTTGTTATTGTTTTTTTTTAAAATCAGTTAATGAATAATCATCAAGGTTCTATGTAGTTTCTCGTAAATGTATCCATTTGTGAAAATTATTATTTTAGAGTATATTCATAAAACAATGATACATTTTAGTAATAAATTGGCTCCTGTACTGTAAAAAAAAATCTATTAGAAAACAGAATGTTTCTGTTATTTGTCTGACAGAAAATTTCAGTCTACTAAAACTAAAATGTGTATCTGTCAACAGATAAATCTCTGTCAACTGATACAGAATGCAAGTGTTGATAACTGTTTTTTTCTGTTTTGATCACGAACGAAATTTGTTTTAGAAAAGCTTCGTCCGTGGCCGCTGTGGTGCATAGCGGCCAACGCGCCTGACTTCTATGCAGGGCCTGATTTCCGGCAGGGCAAACATGGCACGTGCCCAGAGCCCCCTACTTTAAGGGGGCCCCGAAATTTTCTTCATGAGCATTTATGCTCAATACAACTGCCCCAAACATTTTAATATGAAGTATGCAAAAAAATTAAATTCATGAACAAAAGTTGACTATGAAATTGTGTTTAAAATCCGAATTAATCAATTCACAAAAATTAGTTATTTTGGGGGGATTGAGCATGCTTTCCAAGCTAATTACTTCAGCTATTTTTTTTTTTTGGTAAACACTGTAAGGAAAATACACGCAAATATTTTATCGAGGTATGTTTTGGGGCCCCCAAATTTGCTCGTGCCCTGGGCCCCTAAAGTTGTAAGTCGGGCCCTGCTTCTATGTCATGGGCGAGGGTTCGTACAGGGCCGGATTTAAAGATTTTCCGCTTGTAGAGGCTCCGATTTGCCGCCCCAGCACAATATTCTCAGGGTGGTACGTGATGTTTAAAATAGATACACATATTAGAATCATCTATGTACCTTTACACACTAAATCGAAAGCGAAATAGGCGATTTTTTAAAAAAAACTGTTCTATACTATTTTTCTTTCAACTTCGGGAGGAGGGGGTGCATTTGCCCTCGCAGCGACCATGTTTGCTACGAAATATTCGTTCTATATACGTTTACGGTTTACGCATCAATGTAAATTATTTGTTTTCTTTCTTAAAAATATTCGTATCTTTATAATATTTTTTTTTGTGCCGATGCCGCTTTAATTGGTCGTAAAAATTTGCCGCCCCAAAAAAATCGCCGGTCAAGGCTACAGCCTACTTAGCCTATTTAGAAATCCGGCCCTGGGTTCGTATACCTGTCATAAGTTCACTTTTTATTTTCAATGTAACCGGCTCGACAGAAAATACTTGTTAAGCGCGAATATTTTCTGAAGCAAGGGTTACTGAAAAATTATGTCAACATATTTTTTATGTACCTCTACGGATATTTTTCTGGCTGCGTTTGTTTTACATTGTATGTAGCCGACACCTAGTTTTTAATTGTCTACCATCAAATACTTTAGCATATAAGCCTACAACTTAGCAAGTTTTGTTTAGTTTAGTTTGAATTATCGTCGCACTAGAGCTACACGAAGGCTTTTGGCGAGGGGCGTCGTATTTTAGAACCACAGTCAAGTGACGAGCCGACACATGAGTAGGCACCCAACGCAACCCTTAAGGGCGACATCGTACGCAGCGTTTAGGACTTTGAAGGATGTTTAACGTGCACTCCCTCCGCACGGGGTATTATTCGTCGGACATTTTTGACTGCACGGGACAACTTAGCAAGTTACAATTTCGTATATTGGATTCTCACTTCCTATTGGATGAATTTCCCTGTTGATTGAATAGCTCTATCTTTCGTGCAATTTCACACGAAAGTGTCCCCTATGCACATTTCCCCTTCCACACAATTACCAATGGGATTACGTGGTTACTAAGGTAACAAGGACGACTAACAAATACTGGGACAACCCCAATTACGACAAGATCATGACCGTGACCCCCTCAAGGGGGAAGGGGGGGGGGGCGAGGTTTACCCCTGGGGACCTCCGCTGCGAGTTGCTGAGTTGTCACTCGACGATAATTGAAGAGCTTAGTGGAAGAACGTGCTAAATGACAAAAAGGTGAAAACGAGAAAATGAGCTTTAAAGTTTTTCGTTTGCACTCGGATCTGTTGAAAACGACACTTGCAAACCTTAAAAAATGTACTAAACTTAAAGTTTAAGAAAATGGGGAAACTTTTTATCGTTAAAGAAGTTAGTAATATGTTTATTGACATAAAAATCTCAAGTTTTTCAAAAATGTCACTTAGCACGTTCTTCCACTAAGCTCTTCAATTGCTCATTGTTGAGCTTGTTGAATACAAGCACAGATGGGTTTTGAAACTAACTCAAAGGGTTATTAACTATATTAAAAATTTGCCACTTGACCTTGATGTTTTTACTTAATAATACAAAAAAATATATTTATTATTAAGGATAAGTATGAGTAAATAATACAAGTACAGTTTGAAGGCTATATTTATGAATAAAATATATCGAAAGAGGACTTCCGTTCATTTTGAAACCACCTTAAAATGTACAAAGCTTGAAAGAAAATATTTAATGTGTTTCAATTATTAATGTGTTTTAATTATAGGTTTAAATTATTAAAGTGTTTTAATTAGGTTTAAATTATTAGTTTGTTTTATGTTTATCATTTAATGCTTTTCAATTGACTGCAAAACTTAAGTTTATATAAAAGAAAAACTCTTTCAATGGCATAATAAAAATGGACCTCCCTTAATACATTTAATATTGCTATGCATAAAGTTATGCTGAATCGTCGCACTAGAGCTACACGAGCTCAGTAATTTGAAGCCAAGACGAGATGGGGCATGAGATGGCACATTTAATATCTTCTATATATCAAACGTAACTTTTAGGAGCGTCAACGTAAGCAGGGTATGAACCACATTTAACGTGCACTTCCTCTACACGGTGATCATTCGTCGGACGTTAAGGCTTCACAGGCTGTTTATTGGTCGGCAGTTGTTCAGGCAATGCACGGGCTTGAACATGGGGCCTTTCACAAGCAAAAGCAGCAACACACCACCAGGAAATTTAAGAAATTGTAAAGAAAACATAGATAGTGTTCTATGAATTACAAGTTCCAAAATTTAAATAATTAAAAAAAAATCTTTGTTTTATGTAAACTACACTGTTAAAAATTTTGTGCTTGGTTTCACCATGATATTGGTTCCTAGTAGCTGCAACGGCTGTGTGGTGAAACGTTCCACCATATTTTTGGTATTCGGTTGAACCATTTCGCAGGTTTTTGTTTCCAAATCCAGAAAAATGGTTCAACCAAACACCGAAAAAATAGTGAAACCTTTCACCATTCAGCCGTTGCAGCTACTAGGAACCAATATCATGGTGAAACCAACCAATATCATAGTGAAACCTAGCACCAAATTTTTAACAGTGTATTCAATGCGTTTTTAAGTGACTGTAAAAGTTATAATCATAAAAAGAAGCCCTCTTACTATGTCATTGTACAAATTGACCTCTCTTAATATATTTAATATCTTTAATCTATAAAGACCATAGATATCATAGTTAGGGTATTAGATTGGCAGATCACGTGACATCCAATGCTAACGACGGGAGGCCAAATAAGAGGGCAAAATGGCCAGTGTTGCTGCCACTTTAAGGAGAAAAATACTACGAAAAAATACCATTTAATTCTAAAATTAAAAAAAAAAATACTAGAAAAGGATTTAAAGTCACTAAAAAGATTCCAAAATGCAGCTAGTATTTTTACGATATTTTTTTTTTTGTAATTTTAGAGTTAAATGGTATTTTTTCGTAGTATTTTTCTCCTTAAAGTGGCAGCAACACTGGCCATTTTGCCCTCTTATTTGGCCTCCATGCGCGCCCTATCGTTAGCATTGGAGGTCACGTGATCTGCCAATCTAATACTTTAACTATGATATCTATGATAAAGACCTACCAAAAAAAGCCAACACGATATTCTATTATTCCACCAACAAATGAAACAATTGTTCCCTAATGTGGAGAATGACAGAAACAAAATGAAAAACGAGCGATATCATGTCCGGGGAATAATTTAGTGGATGACTATCGCATATCTGCTATCCGAAAACATTAAATGGCGCCTTTTCATCTCCCATACATAATTTGTAGATGAAATCTGCAACGCGCCCCAGTGGGAGGAGGGATGGAAAAACCGGGAAACCGGTTTTTGGGGTTTCTGTTTAACCGGGTTTGATTTAACCAGCTGCAACTTGGAAGGCCGGATCAATAGTAACTTTACAAAAAAAAAAAAAAACTTTTATTACAACAAAGGTATGGAGAAAAAAACTAAACTTTATAAGAAAAAAGTGAAATAAAAAGGGTTTGCTTCAATATCGTCGAGCTATTGGCAACGGGATACATAATTTAGAAACGCAGTCAAGTAACGATCCGACACCCAAGTAGGAATCTAACGCAAATTTTAAACGCGACGTCGTATGCGGCTTCGGGACTGTGGAGCATATTTAACGTGCACTCCCTCCACACGGGGTTATTATTCGTCAGACTTTATGTCAGCAGATATTTTGGCATTGCCCGATACCTTCGACTATACAAAGCAAACAGCTTACCGACTGTGCTCCCCAGCCCCGAAAACTGAAAAAACCGAAGCGTATTTAAAAAAAACCTGGTATTTATTAGAAAACTGGAATAGAAATAGAAAATAAGAGCTTAATCAAATAACTTGAAGCAATTTTCGAAAAATCGGAAACTTATATGCGATCCATAGCAAACAAATAAATAGGAAAAAAAATGGAACCAGTTTGATCAACGTTATAACCATAGATATCATAGTTAAAGTATGAGATTGGCAAATCACGTGACCTCCAATGCTAACGACGGGACGCGCATGGAGGCCAAATAAGAGGGCAAAATGGCGCCTTTTTAAGGAGAAAAATACTACAAAAAATACCATTTAATTCTAAAATTACAAAAAAAAAATACTAGAAAGGAATTTAAAGTCACTAAAAAGATTCCCAAATGCAGCTAGTATAGTATTTTTCTCCTTAAAATGGCAGCATCACTGGCCATTTTGCCCCCTTATTTGGCCTCCATGCGCGTCCCTTCGTTAGCATTGGAGGTCACGTGAGCTGCCAATCTAATACTTTAACTATGATAACAAAAATTATAACCTAGACTCACACAATATGGAAACAAAACCGGAAAAAAAAAACGGTAACTGAGTACCGGTTTTTTTTCCAAGAACCGCCATCCCTATCTGGGAGTCGTGGATAAAATGTCCGATTCTGATAGCCGAATTTTCGTGCCCGTCCATTAAGATTTGGAAGTGTATTAATGATGCATTGAATGGTGTTTGAAACCAACGCCCGGGAACTGTCCACGACGTTCCAAACGTTTCAAAACGTTCCAAACATATTCCAAAACGTTTTTTAATTCTTTTGATGATTGGGTATTAGAAATGGACTGATGGGAGTTAGTTGGTTTTGTCCTTTGAATTTTATTAAAATTTTAATTAAATATTTATTTAAGCAACTAGTGCCGAAAATAATACTTTATTAAGCGAGTGGCTTTTATTTCACTCGACCTACGGTCTCGTGAAATAATGACAAGAGCTTAAAAAAGTATTATTTGGCACGTGCTTGCTTACAATATTTTTATAATAACGTGCAAAAAAGTATTTCTACCAATGAGTGATTTTCATGACATCATTTAGTTTCCATGGCGATATTCGAAAATGCAAAGTAGTAAAAGAAAAGTTGTAAAATAATTTTCTATTTTGAATCAAAATAGTATATAAATATGCATGTTAAATAAAAGTATTGTTTGGCGTGAAATTTGTGTTCTTACTTTTGTCTTATTTAATTTCCTTTAATAATTTTTGTAGTACTTGTAGTGTCCATGGAGATATTAGAAAATGAAAAAGTAATGAACCAACAGAAATAAGTGAGTTTCATGACATCATTTAGTTTCCATAGAGATATTCATGACATTTTGTTTTTCTACCAATCAGATACTCTTATTTACTTTACCGCACTAGTGCCGAAAGTACTATTTTCGGCACTGTATGTGACGTAAGCACGTAAAGTGTCATTTTCGCAACGATTTATGAATGAATATGATATAAAAAATTGAACTTTTTTGCATGTTGTTATAAAAAAATATTTTTAGGTATTCTGACGAAACTTATTTGAGGATTTTTTTAACTACCGTCGAAGCGGGTATCTTTGTCCATGGAGGGTAACTTTGATCTACGCGTCGGAAAAAAATTTGTTTCTTAATTTCTATTCATAAAATAATTCCATCTTAAATTGTTTTACATTTTTTAAAAGGTGGAAACATTGCCTTTCATTTCATGTAAAAAAAAAATCTCATTCTAATTTTGGCAATACTACAAATGACGTTTGTATTCTTACGAGCATTTAATGACAAAAATCTATTTCTTCCAACTTTTGTCTGGAACACCTTTAAAAATATTGAAAATAGCTAAATAAAACACTCTATACTATTCTTTTATTTATGGGGATTAATATTACACCACTTGTTTTAATCTAAGTTGAATACTTTTTATGCTATATTTAATTATTGGTCACTGGGAAACTTTTGCCGATGAATGCGGATAACTTTGGTCCAAGATGTAAGAATTTGTTTATGGAACTTTGCATTTCAAAAATGTATGTAATAGTGTATTCTGTTTAACTATTTTTAAAGAAGTCTTACTTTTATGATTACCTATTTTTGAGATGATTTTTTTTTTAAAATTAAACGATTTCAAACATTAAAAAGATAAAGATAGAATGCAAGAAACGTACAACATTCAAATCGCTAATGTCGAAATGTAAACATTTTCAAATTCCAAATTACGAATATTATATTAAAATTTTATAGTAAAATCGTTTGTTTTTTTATAAAGATATTTGTTATTAAATATTGATTCCAAAAATAAGTTATTTTCCCTCATTAAAATTGAAGTTCACTTTTCTTTTAAGGCACAATCAATACTGGTATTCCTACACTCTTAAAAAAAACGAGTTAATTCCACTCCTTTCCGTGCCGAAAATGCACTTCTCCTATAGGAGTGAATTTCACTCTTTTTCGGAGTGGGTAAAAGAAATAAAAGAAAACAATCTGCGTCCTACACTCTTAAAACGAGCGGTTTTAACTCAGTCTGAGTTAATTTTCACTCCTTTCCGGTGCCGAAAATGCACTTCTTCTGTAGGAGTGAATTTCACTCTTTTGTTTTAAGAGTGTAGTGTAATGTCATTCTACGATTCACTGTAACGTGAATGTTAAGTTATATATCATTTTAAATAACTATATATCTTATAACTTTGTTATTTTTATGTTTCAATATTTTAATATTACTATTTAATTCGGTAACACAGGCTTTAAGGATGTTAAAAAGTACGTTTCTTATGTATTTCTTGCTTGGACCAAAGTTACCCGCCCTAGACGTGTGCTAATTTTTTAAACTAACACCATATATTTTTTTTGTTTATAAAATTTAACAAACATGCTTGGAAATTATTCCTAAAAGTACAATACTTAGAATGCATAAGGATTTTTAAGTGTTTAAATCGTTTTTGTAGTGTAATTTTTTCTTCTTTTGCATAAAAAACAACTATGATTTTGGACCAAAGTTACCCGCACTGACGGTATCGGTTTTTGTGACCGCGCAAATGTGTTTCAATTGAAACCGTTTGATTAGTACGCCAATGGGAAAGTGGTTGTTTCATAAAACTAAGAGTGTGTAACACAAGACAACTTTCAATTAATCAGTTATAATAATTCATTAAATTAAAGGTAATTATATACTCAATAAGGTAATTTCAATAACTTTCGATTCTAATATGTTCTATGGCAGCTATCATTTGCGCAGCGCGATTTTCTAAAAATCTCATTATGATGTTCAACAGAATAACGGACAGTTCCACTCTTAGCTTCCACACTACGTTTATAACGTAAAAAGTGGAAGGTATTATAATCGTTCTGTCCGTCACCCACTTTCATAGCCCAAACTACAAATGCTACGGACAAGTGTGATACGTCAAAAAATTCAGCGCATCGCAATTAGAATACATAGAAAATTTCAGTTATCTGAAGCATCAGACGAAAATACTGAGCATTGAGAGTGAAGTCGGAACAACCAATGAAATCGTGGAAGGTCAAGAATTGAAGCTGGATGAGTTATGTTATCTGAAACAAGCCATTTTTTAAAATTTCATGGAAATTGTTACAATAAAACTTTAAAAAGGATAGATTTGAAGGCCGAATTCTGTCCGAAGGTTTTTAAGTATGAAACAGCAAAGAGTTCTATAGTAGGGTAGAGGAACGACTCGTACTGAGCTGCCATCGGCAGACATGGCTCATTACGGAGCAGGAATAGAGTGGCAAAAGAGCTAGTTTCGGTTTAGAGGCCAATTGGAATCAAAGCTATTTAGTAGGGTTTTGACTATATTTTAACTGGCTTATAAATTTTACCAAATGCAGCAGTTGATTTGAAATTTTGATACTGAGAAAGGACGTACACAGAGGGCAAGGGCGGGAATCGAACCCGCACCCGTTACAGCGCGCAAAGTGGTAGCGTTATGTCCTGCGATCCAAACCACTCGACCATCGAGCCCCACATGCCACCCTGCATTTTCTGCGTGTTGGTCCACGGTGCTGTTGCCAGGTTCAGTCTCTACCCTACTATAGAACTCTTTGGTATGAAAGCCCAACAAGACTCCATCAAGACTCCAAAATAATTCATGACAAACTAACTACTCATCGAAAACAACCACGCTGCACAAACTCATACACACATCCTCAGTCATACATTCAATAAATCACGCCCTTTAAGCAGATATATAAAAACTTCCTTAACAGCACTCTCGAGGCCGAGTATCGTCTAAAGAAGAACATTATAATTTTTATCACTGGAACACTTTTCTGAGAACACATTTGATAACAGGGGAATTCTGTGTCTGTTTTAATCCCGACATTTTTAAGCCCCTCTTTTAGGGTTCGGGTCTTCTTTCTTTAAGTGACCGATTAATTTCACTTAGTCGTTCCCGCATCCTTACTAAAGGGGAAGGATATGAAATTAAGAACAAAACTTATTTTTCATCTGCTTTTAAAATTGTCCACATTTTATGTTTTGGATTTAAGGGCTGGGGAGCCCAGTCGGTTAGGCATTCGCCTAGCATGCGGAAAGTCCCAGGTTCGGGTTCGGGCATCGCCAAAATAACTGCCGACCTATAAACGGTCTGTGCAGTCAAAAATGTCCGACGAATAATACCCCGTGTGGAGGGAGTGCACGTTAAATATACTTCAAAGTCCTAACGCTGCGTACGACGTCGCTCTTAACGGTTGCGTTGGGTGCCTACTCAGGTGTCGGCTCGTCACTTGACAGTGGTTCTAAAATACGACGCCCGTCTCCAATAGCCCTCGTGTAGCTCTAGTGCGACGACATTTCAAACTAAAACATGTTTTGGATTTTTTAAAGGAATATTTGTGACATCCCCTTTTGATTTTTAAATGTACTCATTGAGAAAAAAAAACGGTAGTGAAAACAAATTGCACAGACTTAAAACCTTTGACTTTTAAAATTTGTTTGTATTGTTTTACATTTAAATTCGTCTTGAAAGAAAATTATTTTGTTTCTGTCACTGAGTTCAACGTTTTCGGTGCACAATTTTTACTTAAATATTAATCATGGAAAATTGTTTTGCATTTTATAATGTTTAAATGCTTAACTGCAATTAAAATAAATTTTTTAAAGGAAAGGAGTGAAATGCACTACATAGACTTAAGAGTTGCTGGGCGATTAATTCACAATAAAAAATATAACTATTAGTAATATGCAAACTTAATATTCAACCATGAAATACACTATCGTATTACAGTCCCTGCACAAATTATTAGACGCACTGCAAGATTTCATGTAAAATATTAATTACCGGGTGATATTGTACCGTTTTATTATTTTAAATTGATTTGTTTTTTATTTTTATATTACCCAATCAATTACCGATTTATTTGAGATAAATAAAACAGCATTCATTTAGAAAAACATAAGTTTATTAAGTTTAAAGAAAAGTGACATTATGTTGTAAAGTCAATATTAGTTGAGCCACCTTTAGCCGCCATCAAAGCTTTAATTCTGCGCGGCATGCTATCAATGCAAGACTGTACTGTCTCTGCATTTAGGAGGATGATTCCACACATAAATAATCTTATAATAAATAATTAATATAAATTAATCTTAATCATAATTATCTTAAAATAAATACAAATATGTAGTCTACAACAATTCTTTTAAATAAAAATCAATAATATTGTAGTTTAAATATACCATTATTGCATAAAAACAACATAAGACAACTAACTAACATAAAAATAACTAAAACATAAAATTACTAAAAAAAAGTACAGTGCGTCTAATAATATGTCCAGGGACTGTAATTTTAGAGTTAATATAAAGTTTTTCTTTAAGCTTTAAAAAACATGGTTATTTTTTACGTTAAAATAATATCTTTTAATTGGAAAAATGATTAATTGAAATACAGCTGTCACAAAATATCAACAAAAACATAAACTGTTCCTTGCGGAAAAACACAACACTTTACATTAACTACTAAATATTTTGACACGTATGCCATTTCTTGTACACACACAGTACCAGTTCTTATAGGGGCTCCAAAAGACACTTTTTTTTGGTATCTTACACCAAGATTAAAAAAAAAAGAGCATCATTTTGAAGATTAGACCCTTTTTTTCGTGTCTCCGTAGCCACAGAGATGTTTTAGTAAAGGGATTTTGTTGCCGTTATGGCTTCTTGGAAATAGTTTTTTTTTTGTCGTAATGTTTATTTTCTTTTTTGATGTCTTCTTATATTGCTTGGAGACACGCAATAGTGACTCCAAGATCTTAGTGACTTTTGTGGAGGAGAAAAAAAATGTGTTTTAAAAGTGTTGATGAAAGTAATGTTTTCTGAGGAATGTTTGCGAGGTTCTATGGTCTGTATGTATTCTCTGTAGAGAGGTCGGTATCAGAGGATGGAATTTTTTTTTCTAAGAAACGGTCTTTAATATTTTAGGATCGCATTAAATTTTTTTGACTGAATTTTAAGCTACCACCATAGATATCATAATTAAAGTATTAGATTAGCTGATCACGTGACCTCCAATGCTAACGACGGGACGCGCATGGAGGCTTTTTTGGGGGGCATAATGGCCAGTGTTGCTGCCACTTTAAGGAGAAAAATACTACGAAATAATACCATTTATTTCTAAAATTACAAAAAAAAATACGAGAAAGGATTTAAAGTATAACTAAAAATATTCGAAAATGCAGCTAGTATTTTTACGAAATTTTTTTGTAATTTTAGAATTATTCTAAAATACAAATATACTCTTTAAACTTTATAACTAAACTTTTAACTTAATTTTAAAATTTATTTTAGAATTCTAAAAAATTACAAAAAAATATCGTAAAAATACTAGCTGCATTTTGGAATATTTTTAGTTACTTTAAATCCTTTCTAGCATTTTTTTGTAATTTTAGAAATAAATGGTATTATTTCGTAGTATTTTTCTCCTTAAAGTGGAAGCAACACTTGCCATTATGCCCCCCAAAAAAGCCTCCATGCGCGTCCCGCCGTTAGCATTGGAGGTCACGTGATCAGCCAATCTAATACTTTAATTATGATATCTATGCATCTGTCCGTCACTCACTTTCATAGCCCAACTCATAGTTATCACCCACTTTCATACAATACTGAAGAATTTGTGTGCAATTTTTATTTTGTTATACAAGGATAATTAATTTCGTATAAATATTTTTAGTAGTACTATAAAATTACATAGATTCCAAGATATTTTTTTACATACTAAATTATTTTCGACTGATTTGTTCATATTGAGTTGTTGATCTCTATTTGTAAATTGGCAAAATATTTCTTTTTACAATAATTTCATAGATCAATATTAGTAAAAGCGGAAGTTAATGAAATTTTAGAGAATGGTAAGTATTACTCATTATATTACTATTTGCAAATAAGTTGCTTTTTAATTTGCCAAAGAAAGCATTTTTTCCATATTTTCCAATGACGTGCAAAATAACTAAATTGATAAAGTAAAAAATAACTGCAAAATTATTCTGTGAGCCATATTTCATCAATTGTGTAAAATCTTTTTTTATAAGTATTAGATTCACTGATATAAAAAAAAAACAGTATTAGACAATAAACACCACATAATATCTTTTCCTTGTCTCTTTCCACTGTAGAAAATCAAATTAACCACAATTCCCATATCTGAATTTATATTTAAATACACCCAAGTTAATTTACTCCAAGAAACATCAAAGAAAAGAAACCCAAGAAAACCTCACCCTAACACCAAATCGATAAATATCCTTGGCTGGTTGGAATCAGTCGACAAACTTCTCAACTCGACCCACCCCGATGAAACATGACGTCATAACATTCCACACACCAAATATTTATCGTTTGACATCGGCCGAAGAGGGGTGGGTTCGGTTTTTAAATCGTTCCATAATTAATACAAATCGACTAATCGCGCGCCAATATTCTTTTCCCGCCTCTTTTAATTAATTGCTACAAATTGGTATTTCACTCTGGGAATCTGGCAGCAGGAACACGAGTATAAGCCGCGTCTGAAGCAAAGACTTGAAAGCAAAGACTTGAGAAGGGATGAAAGGGAGTGGTTGGCTAGGGATAGGGAACATACATGATTAGAGTTAATTTCCCCCAAGTCAAGTGAATTTGGCTATAATGAAAATATAAATATATTGAGTAAATACTGTAAAAATATGCTACCGAAATATTGTTTGTAAGACCCTTTCCTAAGAAAACTGTAGCAAAATATTACTGAAAATAGTGCTGTAAAAATACAAAATATATTTTTGTTTGTAGCGTATATATATAGGACTGTAAATTTATAACATTATTTTATGTTCATACATGTACTGTACACTGCATAAAAAAAATACCATCGAATTATGGTTTAAACTAGCAGCAGAGTCGCCAGAATATATAACACCTAAATATGACGTCAAGGGCAATGGATCACGACAGAGTTAACGTACACAATTCCCATATAAGGTTCCCTTACTAGTACGATTTTTTTTTATCTTTTTAGCTTCCACACTACGTTTAGAACGTAAAAAGTGAAAGGTATTATAATCGTTCAGTCCGTTTGTCCGTCTGTCCGTCCGTCTGTCCGTCCGTCAGTCACCCACTTTCATAACCCAAACTACAAATGCTACGAACTGAAAACTGGTGGCTACTAAAATATATTTATTAAAAAATATATATCATATTCTTCAAAAAAAAAAATAGCAAACAATAAAGATTAATTATTAAATCTGCAAAAGAAGATTAAAGAAATTAGTTAATTTTGGAATTACAACTAGCTAAAGGCGCTATTTTGGCGAATTTCTTTCTGTGGTGTATAAATAGTGTTTTCTGTTGAGCACAAATGTTGTGTGGAAGCGGTTTAAGTGACAGATTCTGTAACAAACCAACTTGTTCACGATTCATTTACAGGATGGCTAAGGCGGGGACAGAACCCCGGATAATTTTTTTGCACATATCATGGACAACAGCAACAGAGATTGCAAGCACTAGAAAAAATTCGTTTTACAAAAACTTCTTTTTGATGTTTACCTATTTTTTTTCACAGTGTATAAAATGTAACATTTTTATGAAATTGAATTACCAACAAAGCGTCATCTATGCCTATTACAGATTAAAAAAAATTGTGTGTTATACATTGTAACATGAAACATATATTACTGTTGAAACTAATTCGAACTTATCGTTAAATAAAATAGAATTACCAACTAAGACCTATATAAAGTTACCTAAAATGGAAATATTCTCGCAATTTTATCGAAATTAAATTCAACCAAAAGCAATCGACGATTCATGATGGACCCTACCAATTACCTCCTACTAGATTAAAGCCGTACAACAGGAACGGTTTCCCTTCGTGACGTCATGACGTGAAGGCCAAATTTTTCTAAACTTTTCTCCTTTAAAAATGACTCGATAAATTCAAAAGTTAAAATTACTTGAAAACAAGTAAATTATTTTTACACACACATTCCACAATTCACTCGTTGATTCACTTTACAGTAGGAGAAAGTTGAGTCAAACTTGGCCTCCGCATCATGACGTTACGAAGGAAAAACGTTCCTGTTGTACGGCTTTAATCTAGTAGGAGGTAATGACCCTACCCAACTACTGTTTTCTGTTAGATGCTCATTCTATTTTAGTTAGGTAGTGGATCGAAAGAGTCGCAAGCGATAATTATTGTTTTTTGAAGTGGTATTAGTCTGAATTTTAGTGGCACTTTTAATACGTTGGCGAAGCCACACTTTTTTAAATTTTGAGTTACCTTCAAAGGAAAGGATTTAGTAACTTCAAACTTGTAATTACTTATGACGCATTTAATACGGCAATGTTAAAACTTTGTAACTTTACCTTTGACTTTATAGTTGATAACTTTTCTTTCATTTTTTTTATCTAACAATTTTTGATATCTATCTCATTATATTATGTTTAACAGCAAAGATGGTTATTTGTGAGGTTGTATGGCGATTCACATTCTACAATGTACTTATTTCCGTGAAAAAAGATCAACTAAGGAAATAAAGAAAATTTTAAGGTAAACAGGTAAGGCACATAATTGCATTTTTTAGTAAACGCATTAAGTTGCAGACAAATACAAACGTTGGGAGCCAAATAATTAAAAAATGCCAACAATATTGTTATAGTTCCCGCCACAAGTTGTTAAACTTTGGGGATGGAAAACCGAAACCGGTTTTTTGCCCTCGGTTTTAACCGGTTTTTTGGTTTTTTGCCCTCGGTTTTGATCGAAAACCGGTTTCTTTATGAGACCGGTCGAAACCGAAAACCGGTTTTCTGCGGGGAAAACCGTCTAAAAACTGGAAATCGGTTTTTTTCAAAAACCGCCATCAGCGATTTTTTAAATTATATATTTTTTTTTAAAATGTTAGTTTTGCACTATGTTAACGGCACAGATAGCAAATGGGAGGAATTAAATTTAATAAAAAAAGGAAAAGGAAATAGAGATGGAATAATGCAAAGCTTAATAGAAATACTCAAAACGGTTAGAAAAACCGGAATAAGAAAAAAAGGAACATTATAATTTTAAATAATAAGAAAGTAAGAATTAGGAAGAAAACCTAGAACTTAGTTTTCAACAAAACACTTTAAACTTTTAAAATTGACTGTGTAAATTGTTTTTTTAAGTAAAAAAGTTCGAAAGTAAAGTTAACAAATTAATTTTTTCAATTAATTAATAAGAAACTGAAAAGGTTTTAAAAACCGGTTAAAAACCGTTCTGAACAACCGCCATCCCTAACGTGTTCTAATTTGGTTGGCGGTGAGTATAAAAAAAACGACACACAAAACAAATTTCAGAAATAAGGGACATAAACTAGTACATACATAATTCACACCTTAATTAAAAAAATAAATCTATTTATGTAATACTAGCTGTTATACCAGACGTTGCACGGGTAGAGGTGGAAAAAAAAATTAACAGTCAATTTAACTATGTTTTTCTTTCATTTTAAGATATGAAGATTACCCAGTAATGATTAATATTAATTTCAAAAATACCTTTGATAAGAAGCTCAAATTAAAAATACATATTTAAGTAAAAAAATAATCAGTAAAAATTAAAAATGGAAAAACAGCTAAATCTTAAAAGGGTCTCAAACATTTATTTAACGCAATTCAAGGGAGTTCTATAATAAATTAAGTAACTTTTTTTTGGACACTTTGTAGATATAAATACAATATAAGCAGAATGGTATAATCTGTTCTTCCAAAGTAGTTAAAATTTAAATCTCACTTTAAACTGATCACTCCTGGTCTGCGTGCAGAAAATAAAATATTCTTAATGAAAGCGAATTCATGATCTAATTATTTAGATGTTATAAAGCTAATCCAGCAAACAGCAAACGATTTGCATTTTTATATTTATTTGTATTTTTTTTAACTGTGATAAAGATACTAAAGCAAACGATTTTTATTTTTAATATTAAATATTTCCTAACTGCTAAAAAGCTAGCAAACGATTTTTGTTTTAAATGTTTATTTCTAATTTTTTAGCTGTAATTAAACTAAATATACTTAAAAGCAATAGACCTCTGAGATCTTCAATGCATTGAATGGGAAACATAAAAACGTTCGAAAACGATAGTAGGAATTGCCCGATTCGAAAAATTCTTAGCCTATGTTTGTTCCGGAGATGAGATGAATTTTTGTGCCAAATTTCGTGACGATCTGTTGCGTGGTTCTTTAGATCTCGTGTCTTATACAAACAAACAAACGGAAGTTGCCTTTTATATATATATATATATATATATATGTATATAGATGTCAGACATTAAGTCATTTACTGGGGCGTGTTAGCTCATCACCTAATTTTTTGTACCAACATTTATTTTATTGCGCGACCTCATTTGATACTCTTTATAAACACGAATCATTACTTTTTAGAAAAATGTTTACAACTTTTACTTATTAGGGGCATAGCAGGGAAAATTTAAAATTCAAATTTTCGTTGCAGTTCCACCATTAATTACAGCAGTAACCACGCAAATATATTTTTTTGTGACGGTTCTAATGGGGAAATATGCGAAGTTAATAGGGGAAAATGCCATTACACCTAAACGAACTTAATAAGATTTCCCCCAAACATCAGAATTTTTCCCCCCTACTCCTGTTAACACCTAGCAAAAGTGTTGTAATATTAAATGAGGCGGAAAGTTTACAAAATAACTCGTTTGTCAAATTTCGCAGGTAATAGGAGTTTTAGGGGTGGGGAAAAGTTGGATAAAATGTATTTAAAAAAAAAATAAAAAATCGTGAGTGTTGATACGGAAAGACTGATTTTTGGGTTTTAAAAATATTTAAGAATGCTAATGATTCTATTTTTTACTATTGAAAAGATGGTAAGATATAAAATAGTTATTATTTAAAATATTTTGTGATTATTAAAAGGTTAAATTTTAAGTGATTGTCATAAATATGCTCAATAATTTTAGTATAAATATTATTGCGTTTATAAGTTTACATTATAAATTTAAACAATGCATATACGGTTATGAATATGCAGGCTTTTTTCGGGAGCAATTGGCAATTACGTTTTCTAATAAATGACAGAATACTTTTGACTATTCATGGAAATGGGATGCCAGAGCCTAGAGAGGTTGGACTTGTTTGCCTGTAGTCGTTAGCTGAGCAAAATGGAACGGCCTTCACGCCTTGGGTGACCCTGCCAGGAGAAAATCTCCCGACGTACTTCGCCCGTTCCGCCCAGGTACACCCCCTCGCCACTTTGAGGCCGACTTTTGCGACTCAAAGGCCGCCCTCCAAGCAATTCTAAAAGGACATTCTTCTATCACCCAAGAAATCATCTCAGGTCTTCAAGATCGTCAGACTATAAACAAGACCTGCATCCTCCAGTGGATTCCTGCACACGTCGACATAGAAGATAATCAAACTGCGGATAGATTGGCCAAGGAGGGCAGAGACCTCAGCACTAGCTGCAATGATGTTTCTCTTCAGGATGCGAATGCAGTGGCCAGATATAAGCTTAGAGAAAAATCCATTCAGACCAAACATCTTCTCTCTGAAATAACTGCGAACAGATCTACTCTTAAAACCATAACTAGGCTGAGAACCGGACACCACAGGGGAATGAAGATAGATGGCAAGAAGATCTATAGAAGCTGTGAACATTGTCCTGATACACAGCTTACGCCTACTCACATCTATGAGTGTCCGGCTATGAACGCCAGCCTGACTCCTGAGAAAGATTGGAGTACTGCCGACTATGCTAGATCCGTATGGAGACAACATCAAGCAAGTCGTAGAAGAAATTATCAAAATTCACGGACACATATAGAGTTCGACTCTCATGGACACAAAAAAAAAATACTTTTGACTTTAAAACACACAAAAAATTATGTTCAGTTTTTCTTACAATACATTTTTTAACATTAAAAACGTTCAGAAACACCGCTAATGCACAAATAAAAACTATGGACCATCACGCTATTTTAAAACCATCTTCTAATAAACTTGTTAAAAGTAAAAAAAAAAAAATTACACAATACTTAAATGAAAGTGAAAGCCCTACATAAATCAGATCTTTATATAACCCTTTTTACGAAAGATCATTTCTTTTTGTTACATTTGAAGTTACCGACAAGTAATTTAAAATACAAAAAACGCATATTAGCGTCTCTCAAAAGCCTTTCTTGTCCATTCATTAGTTTACTTCTGGCACCAAATATTATTTTTTATGGCTTGAAATTGCAGTACAAACATGTTTATTTTTGTGCCGTCATATATATACATTAAGATTGGGACGGCGGGATTTAGAATCTTTTTTCATGTGCGGTTTGTATCTTTTAAATACATAAGGCAAGTGTTCTTAAGAAAGTTCAGTGTTTTTCAGTTTATAACACATTTGGGCATAACACACACTCACGAGTTCTTATTTTCTTATATCAATATCAATTCAATATACAGGGTGTCCGTAAAAGAATGCCCGAGTTTCAAATTGTGACCTGACATCACGCTTTGTGATTTCTTCCTTTAGGGCTTCGTAAAAGGTCGGGTCTACGTTCCACCCCTACCCCACGATTTACCAACCTTGAAAGGTAGAATTGCACAGGCTGTTGCTTCCTTTACTCCGGACTTGCTGCAGACAGTATGGGACGAATTGCATTTTCGTTTGGATGTGTACCGTATCACTAAAGGCGCACAAATTGAGCACTTATAGGAAAAACTAGGTTAGTGTTCCTTCACTGTCATGTATGATTTGTTATATTTAGTAGAAAATAAACTCCTGTAATATACCATTAAAACTCGGACATTCTTTTACGGATACCCTGTATTATCCCTAGAGTTCGATGGTGATAGGGCAATGCAGGCAACCCTTAATAGATTCATTAGTGGCCACATTAAATCTCTTTCCTTTATAACTAGGGTTGCAAGACTTTTTCATTGTGTGCTGCAAAATGTAGTTCGGCACCGGCCTCCCCCAGGCACCTCCCTGCTTGTATGGGGTTGGATAAGACTGACTTGGTGCATAATCCTGTCCAAGTTATGGATTTTTTGAGGGTGTGCGATCTCCTGGACTTGATCTAGAATAGATCATAGAGAACAAGTAACAACAACAACATCTTGCAATTATTTTCTTTGATATCTCTTATTGGAAACCAAGTCGTTTAGAACCCATCTCAAAGGCGGTGTTTTAGAAATGGAGATACAAAGTTAAAAAAAAAAAAAAAAACTTCGAAAGTAAAAGTGACGAAGCTCGATGTCAAAGTGAGTCAGATTGTGGGGCAAGTGGTTTTACAAGATAAAAAAAAAGTATAAAAGATAGTTTTGTTTTAACGCGAATGTCAATGATAGTATCAATATTACGAGCTAGTTTCTGTAGTGTCTCCATATAACTGTTTTTATATTAATAATAAAAAGCATACATTTTGGTCTCACGATTAATCTTTTTCTGCTGTACAAATACACTGAAGTCTGATCACATTACATAAGTGAAGTTACATGAAGAATTAAAAAAAAATATGAATAACTTAGTGTTAGATTATTGCTCAAAGTTAATTGGATAAAATTTTGATAGCACAATATTACAGTCCCTGGACAAATTATTAGACGCACGGTATTTTTTTTAGTAATTTTATGTTTTTTAAGAGTTTTTATGCAATAATGGTATATTTAAACTACAATATTATTGATTTTTAAATAAAATAATTGTTGTAGACTACATATTTGTATTCACTATAAGATAATTATGATTAAGATTAATTTATATTAATTATTTATTATAAGATTATTTATGTATGGAATTATCATCCTCAAATGCAGAAGACAGTACAACATTGATAGCATACCGCGCAGAATAAAAGCTTTAATAGCGGCTAAAGTTGACTCAACTGAATTTTGACTTTTACTAACATTAATTTCACTTTTCTTTAAAACTTAATAAACTGATGCTTTTCTAAATGAATGCTGTTTTGTTTATGTCAAATAAATCGGTAATTAATTGGAAAATATAAAAATAAAAAACAAAACAATTTAAAATAAGAAAACGGTACAATATCATCCGGCAACTAATATATTACATGACATCTTGCAGTGCGTCTAATAATTTGTCCAGGGACTGTATATTACCTAATAAAAAACATGCAGCGAATTAAAATATTTCCTTATAGGAAGACTATAAAATATAGTTCAGTTGAGTATGAAATATTCCAATAGGTAACTCGAACTGGATTATGGCAGAGGCACATGTTCTTGAAAATTACAGCACACTTTTACCAAGCACGGGTGCAGCATATGCCTATCGCATATGTAAATGCAGCACACATTAGGATAGAATTTTTCCAGTGCTTTGCAGCAAAGATAACGTTTAGAGTATTGAGTATTTCAAGTATCTTAATTATTAGCAAAATATTAAAGCCACTACTTTAAAATTAAGGAATATTGGTTCTTATGTACAGAAAAAAACTTATTTCCACAAGTGAATAGTCAAATGTAAAAATATGGTCGAGTTCGTTGGTGAATTTCCCTAGAAACTTCTTCCTTTTAATTTAATCTATACTAATAAAAGAAAGAGTCTGTATGTCTTTGGATCGCAAAAGACCTACTTATACAGTCCTGCACAAAAGTTTAGACACAGAAGCAATTCATGAAAATATCGATAGTATTCATTAATTCCCACTAAATTCTTTTTAATATATATTGTTAAACTCGTAAGAAAAAAGGGTAACAAAAAGAAATTCAGAAAAAATTAAATAAAATTGTCTAACATCAACAAGTCGAAATTTTTCAAAATTGCCATGCCTCAAAAGTATAGACACAAATGTAATGTTTATGCTAATTATTGAGCGGAAAAGACTGTGTTATCAAAGGGGAGTGTCTCAAAGCTGCTATAAAGGGATTGGAATATTTTTATTGCTTATAATGATGCCTAAGTCAAAGCAATTTTCATTTGCCGAGATTATAAGAATTTGGAAATTAAAAAGCCGAGGTAAATCAGTTTCTGATATTTCACTTGAACTGAACCGATACAAAAGATGTATTTATATAGTTTTAGGCACGTGGTGATGTATAACAGGCAAAAGCAAGGTCTGGAAGAACCAGGACGACCAGCAAACGAGATAAAGGCAAATTAGGAAACTTGCTTCAAACAGACATTGCTCTGCAAACCAGATTAAAACTGAAATTGCCAGCAAGGTTTCCCGAGAAACTATACGTAGAAGAATTGTGGCATGTGGATTTAAAACAAAATCTAAACTTAAACGTAAGCCGCGGTTGCAGTCTCATCACAAAGACGCAAGACTAAATGGGCACAGAAGCACACATCATATAGGGATAAATGGCTAGAAGTAATCATCAAAAAATCTTTAGTGATCGAAAAAAAATGGAACCTGGATGGCTCCAACAGGTTTTCTTACTACTGGCATGATCTTCGTAAAGGTCCTGTGACTTAGTTTAGCCGAAGTCAAGGCGGTGGGTCAGTGATGGTTTGGGGAGGATTTTCTGT
This sequence comes from Oedothorax gibbosus, assembly GCA_019343175.1. Taxonomy (NCBI): domain Eukaryota; kingdom Metazoa; phylum Arthropoda; class Arachnida; order Araneae; family Linyphiidae; genus Oedothorax; species Oedothorax gibbosus. Next base: position 165,595 of record CM033280.1, on the reverse strand, counting down.
AAACGACCAGACTTCTTCAGCGTTTACAAAGGGGAAGCAAAACTCTGAAAAATACCAGGAAACCCTCGAGAGTAATTTGTAAATGTTGGGGGAGTTTTTATGTGGGCCTAACTGGAAATTTCAACAAGACAACGCCTCTATCAACACATCCAGCTCAACGAAAGATTGGTTTCGAGCCAAAAAAAATCACGGTTCTCGATTGGCTTACATATGGCCCCAACTATTATTCTATAGAAATTGTATGGGGAATTCTTACAAAAGTTGTATATGCCAATGGAAAGCAGTATACCAAAGTTTCTAAACTTAAAGAAGCTATTTAAACAGCGTGGTACGATATCAAGCCTACAACCCTGAAAAAGCTTTGTGCTTTCAATGAAAAAACGTTTTTTTGGAATTGATTATAAACGAGGAAGCTTTATCAACTATTAAAACTTTTCATGTGTTTCCAAAAATTAAAAAAAAAATTATTTGTGCCTAAACTTATGTGCAACGGATTTTTGTCATTTTCTCTATCTTTACGGCTACTTTGCCATATATTTCTTTTTTCATTTTCTAAATTTATATTTTTGAATATAGATGTGCGTATGTTTAAGTGTAATAAATAATAATTCTCCTCTTTAAATACTAATTTGTAAAACATCATATTTGTGTTGTGTCTAAACTTTTGTGCAGGACTGTACTGCCCTCAGAAAGTTAAAATTTATGAGATAGATTCCTTTTAGTACCTACGTGTGCACCTGAGGCTTAGTTTTTTTTTACATTTTTCTACTTTTAGCGAAAATTCGAATTTCTGAAAAAACCACACCACTTTCTCTCAAATCCGATTCGTTTTTCCTTTCGTGTTGCCATTCGGCAAAAGAAATTAAAATAAACATAAAAAACATTTACAATTGAAAATGCTTTTATTCTGTTGCTATAACCTTTAGGAACTAAATTCATTATTTGAAAAATAATTGACATGTTTCAGGTTATGTATTCCGTCTCAACTCCATTCCAGGATTTTATTGAGGGCTTTGGTGGTGATTTCTGGTTCTGTTGACTGCATGTAGGGACTAGAGATGCATATTAGTGTTTTATGTCTCCTTTATTTCGCCAAATACTTTTCCAAACTCGCCAAAATATTACCTAAAAACACGCCAAATGGTTAAAAGTACTTTTTTTAATAATTAAGCTAGACGGTTTGTTGTAATGGGCTTGTAGCTAAATAAGAAGCCTATGAGGAAATCGTCTAAAGTATTTGACTCATTTTTACATTGAGCGTTTCAAGTGTATTGGCTGTTTCCTCTTTTATTCTCCCAAGACACGCCTCTGTTAGTGGTTTCCGATAATTCTTATTTATCTTTGATATTATACTTTTTCCAATATATTTTCCCAATGCTCTCAGGATTAGAAACTCTTGGACTTATCTAGCTGATATTGTTTTTGTTATTTATTAATTTTTTTGAAAAACTAAATAAGATCCTTTTATTCTCATACTTCCGATGCAAAGTTAAATGTGAAACAAAATATTCTTGATTTTACTTTCGTTTCATATTTGTTTACTTTTTGAATAATAAATATAAAAAGTTTATTAAAAAAAGAATATTTTTCGTGTAGTTGTAGTGGTTAAAACAACCCATATGCAGTGAGCGCGGAAAAGTGACCTATCGGACAGCTATGACCTTTCGAGTTAAAAATGCCATAATATTCAAAATTTAAATATCTAGTGATTAGAGCATATATTAAATCGGTTGGTAGAATAGTTAGAATACAGTAAGCGATTTCTTATTTCTTTCTATAATGCAATGAAATGGAAAACAAGTAGGTTTCTAACAGAATCTGTCACTTAACCCGCTTCCACACAACAGTTATGTTTAACAGGTAAAAAGGCGCCAAACACAACATTAATATTCTATATTAAACATTTACAAGCTAAATTGGGCTAGTTTCATTTATTTTATTTCGAAAATTCAATAATTATTACTTATCGTTCGCAAAAATTAATTTATATTTCAAAGAATAAATATGTAATATTCCTCGCTTTTAAAATAGAATGAAAACATTTCATATCAACGTACAAAGAATCTCGTAGTGAAATATATTTGACGTCATTTCGAACTGATCGATGTCGCAAAAATATATTTATTTTAATTTATTGTTTAAAATAAAGTTTTATTTGTTGCGAATGGCAACGGTGATTTAATTCTAATAAAAATGGCTTCCTATGCTTTTTAAATGAGCATTCAATTTTACAGTTTTTTTTTAAATAATTGAAGTACGAATTCGAATTCTTTTATGAAATTTTCAATGTATTCTAATTTCGATGCGCTGAATTTTTTGACGTATCAAAATTGTCCGTAGCATTTATAGTTTGGGATATGAAAGTGGGTGACGGACGGAAAGGCAGACAGACAGACGGAGACTGAACGATTATAATACCTTCCACTTTTTACGTTATAAACGTAGCGTGGAAGCTAAAATCGGAACTAGCTTTAGTATTTCCTTAACCCTTTCAGTCCCAAGAGCAATTTGGCATCATCATTTTAGAATTTTTTTTTTTTTGATCGCCTATAGCCATTTATGATATCAAAAAGCACATCATTCGATTCTTCAAAGTTTTTTTCTATTCGAAAATATTTTTTATTAATCCCAATAGATGTAAGCCCTATTATTTTTTAAAAATTATGATCAGAAAAATGATGATTTCAAATGGCATCACTGGGACTGAAAGGGTCAGCTATCCAATACTGCTTCATATTCAATAGTTTCGATGTATCTTTCAACACATGGACCATTCGATTTTCTTTTCTTCCTTTCATTTTCCCTACGCCATGTAAGTTAGACGAGTAATTGATTCGAATACTTTTCCCCTTTCCCTATCAAACTTTTTTTTTTATTTCCCTTTCCGAATCTGCTTTTAGTGGGAGATATTAAGGAGAAAATGATATTTTCTTGATTCCCTAATATTTGTTATAAAAGAACATGCAGTCATGCACAATAGTTCTTGATATTATTAAAGAACATTCTTATGTAGGTCATTAAACTTATTTTTTCTTTATAGTTCTCTCAAATAAAAACAGATATTTTAGATTGTTTTGTTAAGTTGAAACATATTTAGAAGTTAGGACTGGAAACATGTAAGTGTAGTGTCCAGGCAATAGTAATTGAAGTATGTTTAATCCAAGATGGCGGCAACTGAGTCGGTGGGTGTTTTTGATGCTGATTTCTTGGTGTCTGCCTTGCATGATCTTTCGAGAATTTTCCTAAAGGTTTGCGAAAGAAAAAGTAGCACTGTTGCAGATAAGTCTGAGTTTGATATCATAAAAAATAACATTGTAGTATCTTTCAAGTCTTCTGTTCCACCTAAACAGCTCCTAACTGTTATTCCTCAGGATGCAGTATCTACCGATGTTATGACCAAACTTGATGAGTTATCGAACCAATTCCTAATAATGAAGCAGGAAATGAATACGAGGATTGACAAAATTGAATCATCTTTTAATCCTGTCTATAGCTATGCGGCCGCTGCTAAGTCTTCTGTTTTTACGTCTCCTATACAGCCTCTGCCGAGGTCAACAGGTCTAGTCACCGCAGTTGATCCCTCTTCGACTCAGTCTACTCTTACTGCCGCAGCAGTAAGGCAACCCGTCGGCGTCGTGGGAAACAAAGCCCAGTGGTTCTGGGTAAGCGATCCGATTCTTCGCTACGGGTTGTTAAGCCCGTGAAACAACGTCGAATTCTCGTGAATAAATTTCACCCTGGCACAACGGCCAGCGAAATTACAGATTTGATTGGTGATCTTGGTTTCTCTTTTGACTGTGTGAAAATTGATACCCGTAATAAGGACCTTTATGCCTCATTTGTCTTGTCTTCCGCAGCAGAAAATTACGACTCGCTTTGTGATCCCAATTTATGGCCGGATGGAATTAACATACTTGAATTTAGAGGATTCCCGAGGAGAACTATTGACAGTCCAATAAACACTAGCCCTGCGTCTGATTGACTACCTCATGTACATTTGCGTGCCAATAATAATTCAGAAATTCAATCAGGTAGAAACCAGTTAACTATTTATTATCAAAATGTTCGCGGCCTAAGAACAAAGTTTAATGAAGTTAGTATTTCTGTTTTGGCTGAAAATTTTTGATATTATATGCTTCACGGAAACCTGGCTCAATGATGATTTTAATAACTGTGTTATTATTGATGATCGGTATATCACGTTTCGCCAGGATCGGGATTATCGTACTACTAATGTGTCTCGTGGAGGTGGTGTTCTCATAGCGGCCAAGAGATCGTTGTGCCCAAAGCTTTTAATACAATACAATCATGTTGTTGAATGTGTGTTTATCTCTATTACCTTGGATAACATGAAAAAAATAATCTTCTGTGTGGCTTATTTCCCCCCTGGATCCAGTGTTGATATTTATTTAGACTTTTTTAACTATTTTACTCGTTTTAATTTGTATGACAATATTTTTATATGTGGTGATTTTAATCTGCCCATTACTGGTGATTTTTTAAATCAATTTAATCTTGATCCTAAAACTAGTGAACTTCGTAATTTTATAATGCTTTTTAACCTTAAGCAACTGAATACTGTGCATAATTGTTGTTCTAAATATCTTGATCTTATCCTAACCAATTTTCACGACAGCAATATTATGGTTGAACATAGTGATAATCCTTTAACTTTAGAAGATAATTATCACCCTGCCCTTTCTGTGTCTTTGCAGCATGTAGCTGTTCGTTCTAATGGGCAATTAAAGAACACTCCTAGATATAACTTCAAAAAAGCTGATTTCTTGAGCATATGGTTTTTGTTGTCTAGTATTAATTGGAATTTTTTAAATGCTTTTGAGGATGTCAACTATGCTGTTGCTGGTTTTTATAATATTTAAATATGATCTTTGATCAAACAATACCTTTAAAGTACCACTCAAGTAAGTACCCTTTGTGGTATTCTATTGATACTATAAAACTTATTAAGACTAAGGCTAAAGCTCGTAAACTTGCTTTACGTAATCATGACCCTGTTTGTATTCAAAATTTTAAATCCTTACGTTCATCTCTTAAGAATAGTATAGCCAGTGATTATTCTAGTTATATTAAAAATACTGAAAATAACTTGATACGTCAACCTGATAAATTTTGGTCATATTTTAAAAAAAGTCAGACTTTGCCTAATGAAGTGTTCTCTAATGATGCTTGTTTTGATAATGATGTTGACATAGCCAACGCTTTTGCCAGGTATTTTGGTTCTGTGTATAAACAGAGTACAGAACATAGTCCATGTTATACCTCTCTAAGTGATCTTGGGGACGTGATCAAAATTGATTGCATCACTCACACAGAGGTTGTATTAGCTATTCAAGATTTGAAATCCTCCCTATCTACGGGGGTTGACAATGTTCCATCATTTATTGTTAAGGGCTGTGCTGAGCACTTAATTTATCCTCTACTTATTATTTTTAATTTATCGTTAAAAACTTGCTCATTTCCCAGTTTCTGGAAAAATACAAAGGTTATTCCTGTTCATAAGAAAGGTGACGTCAGAATTTGTCAAAATTATAGGCCTATTGCTATTTTAAGTCCGTTTGCCAAAGTTTTTGAGATTGTCATGCATAAGAAGATCTTTTCGCAAGTTAGTGGATTTATCAATGTTGCTCAGCATGGCTTTTTTCCCCATAGATCAACTCTTTCTAATTTGTATTGTTTAACTAGCAACATTATTTCCGCTTTTGAGTCTAATTGTCAACTTGATGTCATTTACACCGATTTCTCTAAGGCCTTTGATTCACTTGATTTTGGCATTTTTTTAAATAAACTGTCCCATATGGGTTTTACGGCCGATCTGGTTCAATGGATATTCTCCTATCTTACGAATCGTTTTATGTATGTTTATATTAGAAATTCTGTATCTGTTGGTTTTGGTAATGGATCTGGTGTTCCCCAGGGCTCTAATCTGGGTCCTTTATTTTTTATATTGTTTATCAATGACCTGTGTAACTCTATTGAGCATAGTGACTATCTTCTTTTTGCTGATGATTTAAAAATATTTAGAAAGATACTCTGTAATTCTGATACTAATCTCTTACAAAACGATATTGACAATGTGTTTAATTGGTGCATTAGAAATAAGTTGGAGTTGAATATATCTAAATGTAGTGTTTTAAGTTATACGCGTAAATCTAAGCCTCTCCTTGTTTCTTATAATATTAACAATACTTCCCTGTTGCGTAATTTTTCTGTTAGGGATCTTGGTGTGACGTTTAATAGTAAACTTGATTTTTCCGAGCACATTCAAATTATTACAACTAAAGCTTACAAAATTCTAGGTTTCTTAAAACGCAAAACTACTAATTTCACCAGTCGAAAGGCTTTGGAAGTTTTGTATTTTGGCCTGGTTCGCCCTAATCTTGAATATTGTACCCCGATATGGGATCCTTACTACGAGAATAGCAATAGTGTCATTGAACGTGTACAGAATAATTTTTTACGTTTTTTGTATTTTAAGAGTTTCAACGCTGCTTCTCGGGAAGTGAATTCTAGTGTACTCCGTAATATGTTTAACATTTTTACCCTAAAGTCCAGACGTCAAGTTTATTGTCTTTTGTTTTTTTATAAAGTTATTAATAATATGATTGATTCCACTTACATTACTAGTACTATAAAATTTAATGTGCCTTCTAGAGTTACACGTAATCGTTGTTTGTTTTATTTGAGTTCTAATCGGAATAACTGCATTTTAAATTTTTGTCTATATAAATTTTATAAAACTTATAATAGTGTGTCTGAGGAACTTGATATTTTTTGTATGCCTTTTAATGTTTTTAAATCTAATTGTCGGAGGTTATTCTCTTTGTAATGTTTTTCTTTTTTGTGTGTTTTTGTTGTTTTCATTGTCTTTTATGATGTGCATTATAATTGGATTTTTCTGTTATGTGCATCTGAAACAAATAAATAAATAAATAAAATAAAAATGTTCCAACTTCGATAACACTCAAAGCACGAGAGTTTATCAGAGGTTAGTTATCAGAAAGATGAGTTTATTTTAGTTTTTCAAAATTTTAGAATAAAAAAAAAATATTTCCCCCCTACCACTGAAAATAAACCCCAACCTACTTTAAAATAACTTTCTACAGAACAATTTTTTTTTTATAATTGAAGAGCTTAATAGGAGAACGTGCTAAGTGACAAAAAAGTTAAAACGAGAAAATGAGCTCTACAATTTTTTATTTTCACTTAGATACGTTAAAAATGGCACTTGCAAAAGGTAAATAGTATACTTAACTTAAGTTTATGAAAATGGTAAATCTTGTTTTCTTTAAAGAAGGGAATAACATATAAGTTCTTAAAACAAACGAGCGGTTTTAACTCAGTCTGAGTTAATTTCCACTGCTTTCCGTGCCGAAAATGCACTTTCCCTATAGAAGTGGATTTCACTCTTTTTGCGGAGTTTGTAAACGAAATAAAAGAAAACAGTCTACGTCCTGCACTCTTAAAACGATCGGTTATAACTCAGTCTGAGTTAATTTCCATTTCTTTCCGGTGCCGAAAATGCACTTTCCCTATAGGAGTGGATTTCACTCTTTTTGCGGAGTTTGTAAAAGAAATAAAAGAAAACAGCCTACGTCCTACACTCTTAAAACGATCGGTTATAACTCAGTCTGAGTTAATTTCCACTTCTTTCCGGTGCCGAAAATGCACTTCCCTTATAGGAGTGGATTTCACTCTTTTGTTTTAGGAGTGTACTCATTGACACAAACATCTCAATTTTTTTCAAAACTTAGCACGTTCTTCCACTATGCTCTTCAATTGGTCTAGCTTTATATGCAGCTGTTTGTTAAATATAACCCAAATGTTGAATCAATCAGAGCTGTATTTTTTTCCATCCTATGTTCGGAAATGGTATCCGAGTTTCTTTAATTAGTGTCTTGTATGGGATAGGCCTTCGAAGTGAGACTCGCACTTGGGAAATGGTAAATCAATTTGTTTGATCAAACGCATCAGAATGAAATTGGATTTGAATTGGTTATTGTTCGGTTTAATTAAGATTTTTTTTATCATTTTTAGTCACAAGTTGGGCTTTTTTTACATCTATATAAAGTAATGTATGTGATATATCGTATAAATATCTATAAAGTTATAATATTAACCACACAAATCTCTATAATATTCTAATATTCAGTTCTTTCTTAATAACTCTCAGTTAATGTCTTGCCTATCCATCGAACAGTTCCCACGTTTTAATAGGCGTCAATACATTCTTTCCCAGAGAAAATGCGGACGCAGCAGACTTTGTTTTGACTTCTGATCCACTCTTCTTACAACCATTAAAAATATAGCCACTTTTTAATTAGGCTCCGACATGTAAGGTAGTGCTCTTTTGGGCGGGCCGAGCTACGGCTCCGGACTCCGTCCCGTTAAATACTTTAAATGATTTCTTTATAATAAAAGATCTTGGACGTCCAAACTACCTTCATTTCTGTAGTTAACTAAATAATAAGTATGCTCTACTGTGAAGTAGATGTTATTCTACTTCATGTATGTAGTTAGAATGAGGACAGTTATTTTATTTGTAAGTATGTGACAAACATAGACGAAGAAAAATTTTGAAATCCAATTCGATCTTAGTTTAAAAACCGACATAATTTAGCTAGTAGTTATTGATACGCATTAAGAATAACCATTTCAAATTCAAATATTTTTGTAAAAAATACTTGTCTAGTTCTAAAATTGCAAATAATATATTTCAGAGGATAAAAGGAAAAGTTAGAATTATTACATTATAATTGTTCAATGCATATTTAGTATACTTGATAAATGTTGTTAAAAAATACAAAGTTAAAAAACGAAACAAGTATGTTTGTAACAGAATCTGTCACTTAACCCGCTTCCACACAACAGTAATTGTGTTTAACAGGTAAAAAGGCGACAAACACAGCATTCATATTCTATATTAAACATTTACATGCTAAATTCGGCTAGTTTCATTTATTTTATTTCGAAAATTCAATAATTATTACTTATCGTTTGCAAAAATTAATTTATATTTTAAAGAATAAATATGTAATATTCCTCGCTTTTAAATAGAATTACATTTCATATCATTGTACAAATAATCTCGTATAGTGAAATATACTTGACGTCATTTCAAACTGATCGATGTCGCAAAAATAAATTTATTTTAATTTATTGTCTAAAGTTTCTCGAGCGATTGTTGCGAATGGCAATGGTGATTAAATTCTAATAAAAATGGCTTCCTATGCTTTTTAAATGAGCATTCAATTTTGCAGTTTTTTTAAATATTGAAGTAATTCGAATTTTTTTAATGAAATTTTCAATGTATTCTAATTGCGATGCGCTGAATTTTTTGACGTATCATACTTATCCGTAGCATTTGTAGTTTGGGCTATGAAATTGGGTGACGGACAGACAGACGGACTGAACGATTATAATACCTTCCACTTTTTACGTTATAAACGTAGCGTGGAAGCTAAAATGAATTCCTAATTAGTTAGTTGGTGGTTTAATCGGATACTTTGCATACTCTAGTGGTTATATTTAACGTTTTAATAATGCATATCATGTATGAAAGCAAAAGTTATGAATAATTTATGTCGATTTAAATTCTATTAGCTTAACTGGTGGTTACGCGTTTTTGATTTATTTAGATTCGTTAGAATCGATTTTTGATTCGTTAGTGAAATGAGACATAAAATTAGAGTGAATACTTGAAAACTATTGTAGTAACTTTTCCGCTACAAATTATAGTTTATAACAATTAAGTTAATCTACAGAGTATTTCCCAATTAGAAGATAAAATAATGCAATAAAATTGAACTATTTGTTTATTTGCTGAAATTCATATCCGATTTCATATGATATAATTACAAACTACACTCTTAAAACAAAATAGTGAAATTCACTCCTATAGGAGAAGTGCATTTTCGGCACCGGAAAGGACTGGAAATTAACTCAGACTGAGTTAAAACCGCTCGTTTTAAGAGTGTAGGACGCAGATTGTTTTCTTTTATTTCTTTTACCCACTCCGAAAAAGAGTGAAATTCACTTCTATAGGAGAAGTGCATTTTCGGCACGGAAAGGACTGGAAATTAACTCAGACTGAGTTAAAACCGCTCGTTTTAAGAGTGTAGGACGCAGATTGTTTTCTTTTATTTCTTTTACCCACTCCGAAAAAGAGTGAAATTCACTCCTATAGGAGAAGTGCATTTTCGGCACCGGAAAGGACTGGAAATTAACTCAGACTGAGTTAAAACCGCTCGTTTTAAGAGTGTAGGACGCAGATTGTTTTCTTTTTATTCTTTTACCCACTCCGAAAAAGAGTGAAATTCACTCCTATAGGAGAAGTGCATTTTCGGCACGGAAAGGAGTGGAAATTAACTCAGACTGAGTTAAAACCGCTCGTTTTAAGAGTGTAGGACGCAGATTGTTTTCTTTTATTTCTTTTACCCACTCCGAAAAAGAGTGAAATTCACTCCTATAGGAGAAGTGCATTTTCGGCACCGGAAAGGACTGGAAATTAACTCAGACTGAGTTAAAACCGCTCGTTTTAAGAGTGTAGGACGCAGATTGTTTTCTTTTATTTTCTTTTACCCACTCCGAAAAAGAGTGAAATTCACTCCTATAGGAGAAGTGCATTTTCGAACGGAAAGGAGTGGAAATTAACTCAGACTGAGTTAAAACCGCTCGTTTTAAGAGTGTAGGACGCAGATTGTTTTCTTTTATTTCTTTTACCCACTCCGAAAAAGAGTGAAATTCACTCCTATAGGAGAAGTGCATTTTCGGCACCGGAAAGGACTGGAAATTAACTCAGACTGAGTTAAAACCGCTCGTTTTAAGAGTGTAGGACGCAGATTGTTTTCTTTTATTTCTTTTACCCACTCCGAAAAAGTGAAAAGGATGAAATTAACTCAATAGTAAAGTCGTTTTAAGAGGTAGGACGCAATTGTTTTCTTATTTTTTACCCTCGAAAAGAGTGAAATTCACTCTATGAGAAGTCTTTTCGCACGGAAAGAGTGAAATTAACTCAGATGAGTTAACCGCCGTTAAGAGGTAACGCAGTTGTTTTTCTTATTCTTTTACCACTGAAAAAGAGTGAAATTCTCTTAGATCTTTTCCACGAAAGGATGGAAATTAACTCAGACAGAGTAGAAAGCTCGTTTAGAGTTAGACGCAGTTGTTCTTTTTTATTTACCCACCGAAAAGATGAAATTCACTCTAAGGAGAAGTGCATTTTCGCACGGAAAGGATGATTAACAGACTAGTAAACGCTGTTTAGAATTAACCAGTTTACTTTATTTATTACCCTCGAAAAGATGTTCCTATAGGAGAATCATTGCACGAAAGGGTTTTCAATTTAACCGTCGTTTTAAATTAACCATGTTAATTATTATTACCACCTGAATAGGAAATCATTCCAAGGAAAGGCATTTCCAAGACTGGTTAAAACCCTTTTAAAGTGTTTAAGAGTTGCGATTTTCTTTTATTTCTTTTACCCACTCCGAAAAAGAGTGAAATTCACTCCTATAGGAGAAGTGCATTTTCGGACCGGAAAGGACTGGAAATTAACTCAGACTGAGTTAAAACCGCTCGTTTTAAGAGTGTAGGACGCAGATTGTTTTTTTTTTTCTTTTACCCACCCAAAAAGAGTGAAATTCATACTATAGGAAAGTGCATTTTCGCACGGAAAACCGGATTTAGATGTAAACGCGTTTTTCTTTTAGTTCTTTCCTTCATTTATTATTACTCCTATAAAAGTATTGGACAAAGATGAATTACCATAGAAAAGTCTTTTCGAGAGGATGGAATAACTCAGTTTACTATTTATACCTCTTTTACAGAAAAAGAGGAAATTTTCTCTATGATTATCATTTTCGGCAAAAGAGTGAAATTACTCAATGAGTTAAACGTCGTTTTAGTGAGCGCGATTGTTTCTGATTTTACCATCCGAAAGAGTAAAATCACCTTAGGGATCTTTTGGCACGAAAGGAGGAAATTATCGTTTTAAACTCTTTAAAGTAGCGAAATGTTTATTATTTCTTACATGAAGATGATTGCACCAGGAAAGGACTGGAAATTAACTCAGACTGAGTAAAACCGCTCGTTTTAAGAGTGTAGGACCAGATTGTTTTCTTTATTTCTTTTACCCACTCCGAAAAAGAGTGAAATTCACTCCTATAGGAAAGTGCATTTTCGCACGGAAAGGATGGAATTAACTCAGACTGAGGAAACGTCTTTTAAGATGTAGACGCAGATGTTTTCTTTATTTCTTTTACCACTCGAAAAAGAGTGAAATCACTCCTTAGATGAGAGTGATTTTCTATCGTTAACACTGGAAAAACTCAGACTGATTAAAACGCTCGTTTTAAGAGTGTAGGACCAGATTGTTTCTTTTTCTTTTACACTCCGAAAAAGATGAAATTCCACTCCAATAGGAGAAGTCATTTTCGGCACCGGAAAGGATGGAAATTAACTCAGACTGAGTTAAAACCGCTCGTTTTAAGAGTGTAGACGCGATTGTTTTCTTTTTTTCTTTCTTACCCACTCGAAAAAGAGTGAAATTCACCCATAGGAGAAGTGCATTTCGGCACGCGAAAGGACGAATTAACTCAGATGAGTTAAAACCAAAAGCTCTTTTAAGAGTTGAGGACGCAGATTGTTTTTTTATTTTTTAAACCCACTCCGAAAAAGACGTAAATTCACTCCTTAGGAAGTGAAGCTGATTTTGCACCGAAAGGATGGAAATTAACTCAGACGAGTTGAAAAACCGCTCGTTTTAAAGTGTTAGAGAGATTGTTTTCTTTTATTTTTTTACCCACCGAAAAAGATGAAATTCACTCCTATAGGAGAAGTGCATTTTCGGCACGGAAAGGAGTGGAAATTAACTCAGACTGAGTTAAAACCGCTCGTTTTAAGAGTGTAGGACGCAGATTGTTTTCTTTTATTTCTTTTACCCACTCCGAAAAAGAGTGAAATTCACTCCTATAGGAGAAGTGCATTTTCGGCACCGGAAAGGACTGGAAATTAACTCAGACTGAGTTAAAACCGCTCGTTTTAAGAGTGTAGGACGCAGATTGTTTTCTTTTATTTCTTTTACCCACTCCGAAAAAGAGTGAAATTCACTCCTATAGGAGAAGTGCATTTTCGGCACGGAAAGGAGTGGAAATTAACTCAGACTGAGTTAAAACCGCTCGTTTTAAGAGTGTAGGACGCAGATTGTTTTCTTTTATTTCTTTTACCCACTCCGAAAAAGAGTGAAATTCACTTCTATAGGAGAAGTGCATTTTCGGCACCGGAAAGGAGTGGAAATTAACTCAGACTGAGTTAAAACCGCTCGTTTTAAGAGTGTAGGACGCAGATTGTTTTCTTTTATTTCTTTTACCCACTCCGAAAAAGAGTGAAATTCACTCCTATAGGAGAAGTGCATTTTCGGCACGGAAAGGAGTGGAAATTAACTCAGACTGAGTTAAAAGCGCTCGTTTGTTTTAAGAGTGTACAAACGTAAGGAGGCTTCGTCAATAAGAATACTAAATAAAAAACATTCATAATGCTATTTAAATTTTGGTAGAGATTTTACGAATAAAAATAAATAAATTACTGTTATTCAAATGGTTTCCCATTCAAATATGAAATGCTCACAAATATAGAATACACAATAGAAATATGGAATATTCCAAAATATCGAACGCACAATACACATATAACATATTTTTTTGTGTAATAATCAATAATATTTTAGCCTTAATTATATTACACTCTCAAAAATTCATCCTTTGATTGCGGAAATTTTACTATCAACTTTGCTGCTGAAATGCATTCGATAAATAAAGCCATTTTGTTTACTGTTACGAAGTCAAAATTAAGCGATACTATTTAACATTCATTTCCGATTAAAATAACACACATTATATATCAATAACACATTAATAACGAATAAAATCTAATTATAATAATATTCTATAATGATTACCTTGGAAAAATTTCTTTAGGATCCATCTTTTAAATGTTCTTTAAAACGTTCGAAAGTTTAATATTGAGATCCGAAAACTGCTGAATAATTTAACGATTGATCAAGCGCATGCGTGTCAAAGTAGCAAACGATTTTTCAATTAATTAAAAAAATGTCTGATTGAATATAATATTATATTACAATTATAAAAAATATTATTATTAATAAAAATAATATATAAATTATAATATATAAATTATCATTCAATATTTTAATTATTTTAGTGAAAATAAAGGAATTCCAAAACTGTTGAAAAGTGTAACGAATTATCGCGCGTATGCGCTTCAAAACCACAAAAGATTTTTCAATTAAACAAAAAAATGTGTGATTTAACAGTTAATTATTTTTGTGAAAATCAAGGAAACTTTAGTGTGTTTTAAAAAAGATGAATATTCCTGATAGTGTAGATGATATTTTGGAAAAAAAAGCATTATCGTTTGGTATGTTAACAACTGAATAGTTCAATGAAAAAATGAAATTAGAATGTCCACTAGGAACATTTTTGTGTATGTATTTCCCATCAAACTGTTGAAATAAAAATATTGGCTGAAAATTTTTATTTCAACATTTGGTTTATTTTATTTGGCTGAAAATAATACAACGGGCACTTTTTTCGGAATTAAATTATAAAATTGCGCATAACATTTTCTTTAAATGTGCGATTTTTGTAAGTGATTGGTGGTTTAATTTAATTTAAAATGACATTCTTGTGTTTTTTTAATGAGTATTATATTTTGTCGTTTTTTTTAATAATTGAAGTGCTTCGAATTTTTCCTGAGATTTTCAATGCCTGCTAGTTTCGACGCTCTGAAGTTTTTGACGTACTATAACACTTATCTACAGCATATTTGTAGTTTGGGCTATGAAAGTGGGAGACGAACAGACATGCTTCCACTTTTTACTTTATAAATCCAGTGTGGAATCTTAAACCAGATGCAAACAAATTGTGAACAATAAGATTAATTGGTAATGCCACATCTGGAATATGCTGTTCAGTTTTGGTCTCCCTTCTTTAGAAAAGATTGGAGAAGTTGTGCTTGAAAAAGTTCAGCATAGGGCTACAAAAATGATTAAGGGTCTATCTGGTATTGATTATGATAACAGATTAAGATCTTTAAACATGTATTCCCTGGAAAATAGGAGAGCTATGGGTGATTTAATTCAGTTATTCAAGTTTCATTAAACAGGGAGGCATGGAGGGCTTAGGTTTTACCTTAAATAGCCGGACCAGAGGACATGATCAAAAATTGAATAAATCGGGCTTTATAAGGGAGGTAAGAAAACCTTATTTTTACAATAGAGTTGTCAATGAATGCTTTATCAGATTATGTGGTGTATTCGAAGAGAGTAGAAGATTTTAAGAAGGAACTTGACGGTCATTGGAAACCGGTAATGCATTAGATTTATTTTAGACCAGCCTTGCTGAACCTCTGGTCTGTTGTTGGTCGACAATTTTTGTATTTGTATAAGAACTATACTATAAAATTTAAGTTTACACACATATTTACGATTCAATAACAAAGAATATTGATTTTGAAACTTTTTTAAAGATGGAAATCAATCTTATCAACAGTATCTCCTCCTTCATGAAATGCCTTAAACCAAATCGATTTTTCCCTCAAGAAATGGATCAAACTGATCTACGCTGATAGCAACACAAATACGTAAAGAGCTTCAAAAAGATTCGAAACACCTCTGATATTCCCCTTTTTTTAGGGTACCTACTTTGCTGAGAAACCCTAAAAGTTTTACTTAGAGATATTTTGTAAAAAACTTTTTTGAGCATTTAACTGATAAATTTGCTTTTACAAAGAGGGTAGAAAAGTCATTGAATTGCTGAATTTTGTAGATTCAATCAAAATTTATCACTAAGGAACTATTTCTAAAAATATGCCTTAGTGTCCATGAAAATTAAAAGCTAAAGAGAATTAAAATCTGAATTAAACATATTATTATTGTAGAGTACAAGGTCAAAGTGTAAATTAAAGTAGAGGTAATTAATAAAAAAATATGTGTTATTTTTGGGGGGAAATTTGAGATTTATGATATTAAGTTTCTCAGGTTTTTGATCCATAAATTTGAAATTTGTGCTTTTATAGATTACGATTACAAAAAAACAACATGACTTTCCAGTTTTAAATTCCAGAGTTCCCAATTGTATAGTAAATTTGAATATAATTAGCTTAATTTTGTATTTAAAAATAATAATTGCATAATAATATAGCAAAAGAGTTTTTTTTTTTATTAAGCTTACATACCACTTATTCCTGCAAAAAGTAGCTTCTGTTTTAAGATAGTAAATAATTGGTTTACAAAATCACAATAAGTAGTTGAAATGTACAAAAATCATTCCAATGCATTCGAATTTAAAACAACAATGAATTACCTAAAATGCAACGATAAAGTGATAATTGTTTCCCGGAGGTTCTGGCAATAGCTCTGCTGTTTGGTTTTTATGTCTCTCAAATTACTTTTGTTGATATTCGAAATTGAGTTTTTTAAAGAATAAGTTATTTTAGTTGTTATTTTTTAAAATTACAACTTCTTGCTGTGCTGTTGGTTGTTTTAATCATTTATCAAGGAAAACTTGCATTGAAAGAAATTGGAATTAAAAAAAATTAACAACTAAAATATTCTCTTCGAAAACTTACTCCCGAATACCAAAAAAACAGTAATTCGAGAGACAGGAAAACAAAACCGCAGAGCTATTGCCAGATCCTCCGTGAAACAACCCCATTGAGCACCTTTGTATCACATTTAAATTACACACTGAAATGCAAACTTTTTCATCAATTCAGCGATTTTCTAATCGAAAAACCCAACGCTAAAGTACTTTGCAGATTAATCCCCCTGCTGTGAAAAAACGCTTTAATTTTCTTTCTAGTATAATGACCGACTATTGTTGGCTGGCTTTTTCAGTGAAAAATTTCCCGTTTTAACGGTTATCACCACTTTAAAGCGAGGAAGCTCCGGTTTAAATTAATGACGCCGCAATATATTCAGTCAGTTTTAAATCATCGTTGCAAATCCGGTTTAATTTTACACCGGTGTAAAGAGTTTTGTTTCTTTTTTAACTGTCTTTTTTTTCCGCACTTCTAAAAGAGAGAATTGAGAGTGATTTACAAGTAATTATGATGGTTTATTAGCGAGGTGCATACATTCTGTTTTAATTATTTTTGCTTAGAAAAGTTAATTTTTGGAATGTTTTGTTGAGATAATAAATTTTTAAAATGAGTGCTAGGTGTTAAAAAGAATAATTTTTGAAGTGTTACTTTTATTTTGGGGTATTAGCCTGTGTTTTTTGTTATAAAGCTAACTAAACAGGTTTTGTTTTTTCCCTGAAGAACGTACCAATAAATTATGGTGCTGAAATGCTAAAAGTATTTAGGATGAACTGAAAAAAGTTTATAAGCAAATATTAAAATAAATAAAAGAAATAGCATTTTGCATAGAAAGCAAAATAGATTACTTTCTTACTAAAAGAATTTCTTCAGGTATTTAACTAGGTAATTTTTTTTGTCAAGTAAATATATATGCAAACTTTACAACAAATTCGTGGGTATTTGATTATTTCTTTAACTGTCCTTTTTTAGCACTTCTAAAGAGAGAATTGAGAGTGATTTACAAGTAATTATGATGGTTTCTTAGCGAGGTGCATACATTCTGTTTTATATATATCATTGCGTAAAAAAAGTTAATTTTGGGCATGTTTTGGGGGATAATAAATTTTTAAAATGAGTGCTAGGTGTTAAAAAGAATAATTTTGAAGTGTTACTTCCCGTTTTGGAATTTGTCTGTTTTTAGTTATAAAGCTAACTAAGCATGTTTTAATTTTCTGAACAACGTAATACTAAATTGTGTTGGTGAAATGTTATAAATCTTTCGAGTGCATGCACTATTTTTTTAAAAGAAATTTTATGCGCGCAAATATTAAAATGAATAAAAGTAAGTATACCATTTTGCATACAGAGCGAAATAATATCACTTTCTCTTACTACGAATATTTCTTAAGTGATCAAACTATTATATATTATATGACATTTATGGCGCAGACATAAATGATAAAAATTACAACGCAAACGATATATATACTTTGCCAGTCGAATTTTGTTGCATTGTTCTAGTAGGCACAGCATATGTAAATTTACAACCAATTTTTCGGTCATTTGATGTTCAGGCACATGGAATTTGGTTTGTTTTAAATATCAGAGTTATATGAAGGCTATTCAGTCATAATACCTTGCATTTGTTGTGGTTGAGTTAAATTATCGTCACACTAGAGCTACACGAGGACCATTTGCGACGGATGTCGCAATTTACAAACACAGATAAGTGACGAGCCGAACCTGAGCACAGCCTACTCAACTACTAAGGCCGAAGAAACTTTCCCAAACAAGCTCGGGGACGGAAATTTGACGTCATAGTTCCGAGTGACGTTTTCCGAAGATGAAGAAACCTGAACTCGAAACCTGTCGGATCACTCGTTCACGATGACCACATTTTAGGGTTCCGAATGCGTCGAACTGGTTTCTCTGTCTTCGCTCTGGAAAACAGTGACGTCAAAATTTCCGTCTACGCTCATGTTTGGGAGAGCTTCTCTGGCCTTGTTATTGAAGTTGGCCGTGACCTGAGTCGTCTCCCAACGCAACCCTTAAGGACGACATCGTACGCGACGTTGTTACTTTGAAGCATATGATACATATATGTATACACTCTCTCTACACGGGATTATTATTCTTTGGTTTTTTTAGCTGCTTATACCGGCAGGCAGTTTTTTTTATGGCAGTACCCGGGCAAGAACCTGGGTATCTTTCGAATGTAAGACAAACTCCTTACCGACTGAGCTCACCATCAGCCCCTGTTTACAATTGGTTATTTTATACAATGACGCTCAAAATATATTTATATTTACAAAAAAAATATTGAATTTAATTTGTTTCTTTTACGTAAATTAGCGGTTTCCCTTTGCTACATTATAAGAAAAAAAAACTCAATTAATATAGGAATGTTCTTACTTCACATGGTCATCTACCTTTGCTCAAATGAATCAGACCCTTACACAAGAACAACGCGAACTCGTTTAGTTCTATCGAACAAGATTTATTACCAACGAACTCTATCGAATCCATCTATTACATTTAGGGGGACAAGGAGCCCATACAAAAAATGGGAAACATTCAACACCTTTCGGTCCGGTCCCATTTCTGCCTAATGAGAACAGTTGATCAAGTTCCTTCTACATTCTTTCTTTCAACATTTTAGGTAAAGGTTACTTTTGAATTATAGCTACACGAGAGATATTCACTCTTAAAACAAAAGAGTGAAATTCACTCCTATAGGAGAAGTGCATTTTCGGCACCGGAAAGGAGTGGAAATTAACTCAGACTGAGTTAAAACCGCTCGTTTGTATTAAGAGTGTTGGCCAAGGGCTTCTTTATGTTCTGTAGATCTTATGTTTATATAGATCCACAGTGAAGTGACGCGCCGACACCTGAAGGCACTCAACGCAACCGTTAAGGGCAATATTGTACGCAGCGTTGGGACTTGGGAGCATATTTACCGTGCACTCCCTTTAAATGGGGTATTATTTCCGGACATTTTTTTTTATCTTCACGGGACGTCTGTAGATCGGCAGTTATTTTGAAGATGTCCCGACCCGAACCTGGGACCATGCGCATTCAACCCAAGCCCCTTACCTATTGAGTTGCCCAGCCCATGTTTATATTTCGTTATTTGATGCAAAATATATTTAGATTCGAAAATAAAAGATTGCATTTCATTGTTATCTTTTAATAATAATATTTTTAATAATATTTATTAAGACACACAGCCTAACAGATTTACAACCAATTATAAGACTGAGATAAGTACAATTTACAACCAAGTCTTACCCGGGAATCGAACCCAGACCTCAGCTCTGTAGTCCAGAGCTATAATCGTTACACTAAGAGCGATATTTATTTTTACGTAAATTAGCGATTTTCCTTCGCTACGTACGTTATAGAAAACTCAATTAATATGGGTATAATTTTACTGCCTTACCTTTGCCAACAAATCGCCTTACACAATAACGATAAGTAACAGGCGATAAGTAAACAAATCGATAAGTACACAATACGATAATACAGGCCTATCACGAATAATCGTAACGAATCGTGTTTCGGTAACAAATCGAACCTTTAAGTTACCGTCTGACTGCTGCTGATAAAAATTTCGTATAAATATATATATTTTATGTATTTCGTTGCGTCAAACTAATAACAGGTTGGCTTCTTCACTTCCTACAAATAGAAGAACAACGAGAAGAACACGCGAACTCGTTTAGTTCCATCGAACAAGATTTGTTCTCGACGAACTCTATCGAATCCATCTATTGCATTTAGGGGGACAAGGAGCCCATACAAAAAGGTGGATACATTCAACACCTTTAGGTCCGGTCCCCTTCTGCCTAATGGGAACAGATGATCAACCTTACCTACTGGCCATCGGCTTATTTATCTTCACTAGTTGAACCAATCAATGTAAAAATGGGTTAAGTCCTTTGGAGCATTTCCCTCTACGTTGGTTCCTTTCAAGATTTTAGGGTCAGTAACAAGAAAATGGTCTATTTGAGTACCGGCCGATAATTTAAATTAAAAAAAGTTTCTTAAACTACTTTTAGCTTCCATACTACGTTTATAACTTAAAAAAGTGGAAGATATTATAATCGTTGAGTCCGTCTGTCCGTCACCCACTTTCATAGTCCAAGCTACAAATGCTACGGGCAAATGTGATACGTCAAAAAAATTCCCCGCTTCGAAATTAGAATACATTGAAAATTTCAGAAAAGAATTTGAATTCGACTTCAGTACTTCAGTTATTTAAAAAAAATTGCAAAATTGAATGCTCACTTAAAAAGCATAGGAAGCCATTTTCATTAGAATTTAATCACCATTGCCATTCGCAACAATCGCTCGAGACACTAAACTTCTTTTAAACAATAAATTAAAATTAAATTATTTTTGCGACATCGATCCGTTTGAAACGACGTCAAATATATTTCACTACGAGATTCTTTGTACATTGATATGAAATGTTTTAATTCTATTTAAAAGCGAGGAATATTTCATATTCATTCTTTGAAATATAAATTAATTTTTGCAAACGATAAGTAATAATTATTGAATTTTTGAAATAAAATAAATGAAACTAGCCAAATTTAGCATGTAAATGTTTAATATAGAATTAATGTTGTGTTTGGCGCCTCTTTACCTGTTAAACATAACTGTTGATGTGGAAGCGGGTTAAGTGACAGATTCTGTTACAAACCTACTTGTTTCTTACTTAGTATCGAATTTTTTGTTTACATGTTTACATGTCAGATCGGCATTATTAACTTCTATAATGACTTCCGAGCTCAAAACATCTTTCTGGAAGAGTTATTCTATGATTGATTCGTTCACGTAGACTGCCTGCAAAGTTCCAAGCTACAATTCCAAAAATACCCGGCGGCAAAACAAGTGAGAATTTTTAATTGGATTTGTTTTATTTAATGCGTGCACTTTTCAGATCAGTGTAATACACCTTAAAATATTTAAATATTTTGTAGGAAGTGAAGAAGCCAACCTGGTTATTAGTTTGACGCAACGAAAAATACATAAAATATATATTATTTATACGAAAATTATTTTATCAGCAGCAGTCAGATCGGTAACTTTAACAAAGGTTCGATTTGTTACCGAAACACGATTTCGTTACTGATTATTCGTGAATACGTGTTTAAGACAACAACGTTCTTCTCTATATTTTATAGTTTTAATATATGATAGATATTATAATTTAATGTCGTCGTCAGATCTGTAACGCCTCCCTCACATCTGTAAAAATGTAATGAAAGAAGAAGTGTGTAAGGAAATCTTCCTTGTGAACTTGGGCATCTCTTTACATTGATCTTCACTAGATACAGGAAACAAAGATACACTCTTTATATAGTGTGGCCCTTTTTTATTCTGTTACAGGGTTCTCTTTCGACTGACCTTTCATTTGTTTCTGTTGGGGATGTCTTTTGGGATTGTTCGGTGGTATCTATGGGGATTAGAGGCAGTTGCTTTATAGGTTGCATTATGTGATACTCTACTATGCTTTCTAGTGAACAGGTAAAGGTATTGCTTTCAAATACGATAAGTGAGACTAGATTTTTTTTTCGGCGATTAGGTTAGGTTTGAATTATCGTCGCACTAGAGCTACACGAGGGCTATTGGCGACGGGCGTCGTATTTTAGAACCACAGTCAAGTGACGAGCCGACACCTGAATAGGCACCCAACGCAACCGTTAAGGGCGACATCGTACGCAGCGTTAGGACTTTGAAGGATATTTAACGTGCACTCCCTTACACGGGGTATTGTTCGTCGGACATTTTTGGCTGTACGGGCCGTTTATAGGTCGGCAGTTATTTTGGCGATGCCCGGACCCGAACCTGGGACCTTTCGCATGCTAGGCGAGTGCCTAACCGACTGGGCTCCCCAGCCCCTTTTTCGGCGATTAACTTTTTGACTTTGAAACGATGATTAAGTGGGTCCGGTACCTCGCACCACTTTTTCTTTATTTTTGCACTTACTGAATCCCAATTTTTCGACGTGAGCAACGTCTATAAACAATTCTCTTTAGCCCCAAAAAAACTTCAAATTATGTGCAAAATTTGACAAAATTGAAATTTTTTATTAATTTTTTGCCTTTTTTCAAATTCCTACTCCTCTTCGAATTTTCAATTTTGTGTGTTTAAAAATTTATTATAAATTCTTTATTAATATCCTAATAGATGTATGCATTTAAATTTTAGTTAACATGCACTACTGTTTTGTAAAAAAAATATTACTAAAAAAATCACTGATTATCATGGAAAAAAACAAATTTTCAACTTTGAACATTGTTTACGAAAAATCAAATGAAAATTAAGCAAAAATAATGCATACTTTTATAAGAAATACTATTTTGTATTTAAAAAATGTAAATACGTCAGTTTAAAGTGCTGTAGTTGAAAAGCCTTAGCATTTTGAAATAGATCAAAATAGGAAAATCTCGTCCGGAGATATATTAGCCTCTTAAGTTTCATTTTAACGTTACCAGAATACAAAGTTATTGAATAAAATCAATCATAACTCTTTTAGTATTATGAATTTTGTTATCTGGTTTGCCATGAATTGTACACTATTAGATCTATTATGTTTCCATACAATAAAACAAAAAAGTGCAATTTTACCAATTTCAATGTACTGGACCCCTCTTAAATTTTCATAAATCATATTTTATTTACTTTGTTTTTGCTTGAAAACCTCTGAAAAAAAAACTTAAATGGAGAATGTCTGCATAATTTATACAGCTATATAGTTGCAAAAATAGTAACGAACTAAAGTGTGCTGTGAATTGCAGTACGTCTAGTCTAGCTAAATACGAGTTTTCAAGGAAAAACGCTCTTATCAACATTGTTGGATAATTTAGCCTACGTGTTTCAACGGATTATCCCGGATTGGGCGAGGTTGACCCATCCTTTCATCCCTTAAGTGGGTCGATAAATGGGGTACCAAGCATGCTTGGAAACTAAACACTGGGGGTTAACCCCCAGTGTTTAGTTCCCAAATACAATGAAATTATTATTCATTCATAAATGTTAAAAAAAATCAAATTAAAAACAAATTTTTAAAAGTTAGTTTAAATTTCACGAAGTTCGATTGTAATAACTTTAGAATTACTTTATTACTTAAAATCCACATTTTCTCTTGCTCCACCATGCTTAAAGTTCTTAAGAAATGTATATTGTTTATGTCAGGTCATGCGTCATAAGATCAATGCAGTTTAACAAACCACTGTATTACGAAATATAAGTGGATAATACCTCTTCAACTATTCTACTGATATAACTTGCTATTGAGTCGCATTACGTTGTGTGTACGATTGAAATGCACATCTCAAGGCATAAATTCGTTTCTAGTGATATTATTTACTCTCTTACTGACATCAGTTTGATGAGATATCGGTTGCAAGCGATATCAGTAGAACACTAGTTCCTTCAATTGATATCACTAGCCACCTTACTGATGTCTGTTTGATGCGATATCACTTGAAAGTTACGTCAGTTGGGCACCAGTTCATTTCTAATGACATCACTTGCCCACCTACTGATATCAGTTCGACTCTACTGATATCTGTTCAAAATTCTATTGATATCACATCAGCTTCTACCGACTTTTCGACCAGGGTTCCGCGTGAGGTTGACCACCTAACCGGGACATATGCCTAGCACCCCAGAGCACTATGTCACGAAAGCTTAAATGGGCACAGCAGACATTGGCCCACTAATGGGCTGTTGCGCCGAGGAGTTTAGTTTAGTTTCAACGGATTGAACCTTTAACCGATTTGGCTTCAGTATGATAACGCATTACTAATTTCGATCCTTTCAAAAATTCTCGAACTTGACAGACAAAAGCTATCAACGGGCAAGTCTTATCTTCCCGTATTCGATACTTCACAACTACTTTATTAAATTTTTTTCCCAATTAATGACAATGCAACTCAACTTCACTTTTCAATACAAAATTGCTTCTTGTTTTAATGGGCTTGTTTCACATGGGATCTGGCAACAGCTCTGCGGTCTTGTCTTTGCGGATTTTTCTCGAATTACTTCTGTTGATATTCGAAATTGAGTTTTCTAAGAATAAGTTATTTTAGTTGTTATTTTTTAAAACTACAACTTCTTGATGTGCTGTTGGTTGTTTTAATCATTTATCAAGAAAAACTTGCATTGAAAAAAGTTGGAATTTTAAAAAAAATTAACAACTAAAATATTCTCCTTGAAAACTTACTCTCGAATACCAAATCAACAGTAATTCGAGGGACATGAAAACAAAACCGCAGAGCTATTGCCATATGTTCCGTGAAACAACCCCATTGTTCATCTCTATTTTTATTTTGTTTCACTGCTATGAGCTTCTACGAATCTTCTTTCCTACCTTTGCGAATTCGTTAGACATTTACTAAAGAATATTTCGGAATAAACCTTTGAAAATTACCAGGCGTTAATGCGAAGCATAATAATGATGGTTCACAAACTTAAGTTTGTCAACTGATTATAAAACTTCACTTTCGTAGAAAAGGGTTTCATGAACCCTGTCCTTATCCATCATAGTTGCATATTAAGGAGTTATGTAAATTCTTACGAGTAAGACATCTTCCATAAACTAGAAAATATGCCGCCTATATCCATCAATATTAAGAGGATTACTCTACATATTTGAAATGTGTAGGCTAGTTTAGGGGGGTTCTAACTTAAAAGGTGGGATCTGAATATTTCAACCCGAGAGAGAGGATCTACAGTCCCTGGACAAACAACAACATTAAACGAATATAACAAAAAAGCACTGACAAATTGACAACACTGAGTTTATATGGCGAGTTTCAATTGATCATATTAAGATGATGAATGAATAAAGGTATAGATACAGTCCCTGGACAAATTATTAGACGCACTGTATTTTTTTTTTAGTAATGATGAAAACATACCAAAGAATGCCATATATCATTAAAAAAGATGTCGATATATGTATGAAGTATAGCAGATAGTATTTTCTATTCAATAGCTTAAGTTTAGGAACACAAATGTCCTTCTAAAG
This sequence comes from Oedothorax gibbosus, assembly GCA_019343175.1. Classification (NCBI taxonomy): domain Eukaryota; kingdom Metazoa; phylum Arthropoda; class Arachnida; order Araneae; family Linyphiidae; genus Oedothorax; species Oedothorax gibbosus. The sequence continues at coordinate 139,935 of CM033280.1, read as the reverse complement.
GTAGTTTGGTCATCATTGATTGATACATGAAATCTTGCACTGCGTCTAATAATTTGTCCAAGGACTGTATGTGTTATATATCAAATACCGTATGCATTTTAAACTTAGATATGCATTCACGTAATATATGTACGTAACTGCATTTATTTTTAGGCGAGAAATCAAATTCCAAACGGCATCGAAAAACTTATGATGCATAAAAAAATGCACTAAATCTCTTAAGTTATTAATAAAAGTTTTAATAAAAACGCTTTTTTTTTAAACACGAAGAATTTTTTGAAGTCGGACGGTGAAGACTGAAAACGAAACAGACCATAGGAAAACAAACGGACGGACAGACGTACAAACTTACACAAAGTATAAGATAGGTATCTGATGTACAACTTTACTACCAAAAAAATATTATTTTCAAAATTAGACGGATAAAAAGTTTAAAAGAGGATACAGATCAGCGATGTCAATTCTAAAATTTCATATTTTAAGAAAAGAAAGTATGCTAATAATAAGTCTTAGAAAATTTTAAGGCATCATTTTTTTTACCCCATTAATTCGACAAGTTACACTCTTAAAACAAACGAGCGGTTTTAACTCAGTCTGAGTTAATTTCCACTCCTTTCCGGTGCCGAAAATGCACTTCCCCTATAGGAGTGGATTTCACTCTTTTTGCCGAGAGGGTAAAATAAATAAAAGAAAACAATCTACGTCCTACACTCTTAGAACGAGCTGTTTTAACTCAGTCTGAGTTAATTTCCACTCCTTTCCGGTGCCGAAAATGCACTTCCCCTATAGGAGTGGATTTCACTCTTTTGTTTTAAGAGTGTAGTTACACTTTTATGAAACTTACGCAAGTAATTTTCGCGTTGTTTATTGAGGGGAGGATTCATTTGCATGAATCAGATCTAACGAATCAATTGGAACCTCTTAGTTTGCATAAGTACATTAGGAAAAAAAAAGTTTATTTTTGGATTTACGCATATAACATCCGATTTGAAGAAAGTGTATCTAATTTCGGTAGAAAGAATATGGCAATATGAATTCAAATTGAGAGACATGGATAGTAAAAATAGTTTAGTTTGTTTACTGCTTTATATAAAGTTCTTGAAAATCGTTTCATAGTTTAGTCTTAAGATAAGGCCAGAAGTCGGCCGTCAAAACAAAATAATTTTTTGTTTTTGTACAGAGTGTACGTAAAAAGAATGTAAGAGTTTTAATGGTATATTACAGGAGTTTATTTTATACTAAATATAACAAATCTTACATGACATGAAGGAAAACTAACCTAGTTTTTCCTATAAGTGCTCAATGTGTGCGAGTTTAGTGATACGGCACACATCCAAACGAAAATGCATTTCTTCCCTTACTGTCTGCAGCAAGTCCGGAGTAATGGAAGCAACAGCCTGTGCAACGATGTAGCGGTACAAGCGCATGCGCTTTTCTGAAACTGTTGGAGTTATTCTTTATTCGTTACCTTCAACCACATTACAATTACACTTCAACCACAATACTATTACAATTTGAAACTCTGACATTCTTCTACGGACACCCTGTATTATACAATAAGAAGAAAATAATGTTCTATGCATATGTGCTCCAGATGTATTATTTTTTATAAAATGTTTTTCATGATATGCACGTCTTTTAAATGTCTCTATAAGTTATTTTTTATGAATTAGTTCGAGTATTTTTTTCAATATATAATTTTAAAATAAAATTTTCGAACCAATTTTAAAAACCCAAATTATAAAGACATTTAAACCAGCCAAATTTCTATCACATAAAAATACCGATTGTGAAAATATTCAATACAACTGAAGGATTTAAGCTTCGAAAACTAATTTTACCATTAAATTAACATAGAGAAATCTTCGATTTGCAGACCCGACTTTCGGTATCAACCCCCCATGCCTTCAAAACAACAACAAAAATCGTCATTTAACGAAATAATATCTTTGAAACAAATGGGAATTATCTTTGAAAATAAGTAAGGGCTAATCTGGTATTAACAATTAAGGAGGAATGGGCGCGCTGGATCCGGACTCTCCAAACTCAAGTGCCTCTGTGTTAATCCGATAGGAAAAAAAAAACTATTTTCTCTGCCACATTTCTCCGGCTATATTGAATATTTTTACAAACGGTTTTTTTTTAATAATAAATGCAGATAACTTACAGGTCTCTATCTTCCTACTTTTTGAAATTGCTTCGAATATTTAGGGTAAAGATATTTATTGAAAATTAAAAAAAATATTCAAACCCATTTCAAAAAGTGGGATGGTCGGGACTTGTAAGTCAGCTACATTTATCACACAAAAAAAATCCGCTTGCAAAAATATTCAATACAGCCGGAGAAATGTGGCAGAGAAAATATTTTTTTTCTCCATTTGATTAACACTGATACACTTTGCTTTGGAGACCCCCGGTCCAGCGCGCCCATTCCCCCTTAAGTGTGCGAAGCCAATAATTCCTGACATATTAAGGGGAGTCCGATGGTTCTATCTCGAACATGTTAATTTAACTAACTATAGGAACATTTTTTCTCATGAACTATACGAGATAGCGTTGAAAACTTTTTTATATTTTGTTCCTTATATATAGCTCTTTGATTTAAGCTTAGGATATTTCAAAATATAAAAAAAACTATTACAGTGATTTTTTAAAAAATGTATTGAAAAACGCAAAAAAATAAGATTTAAAGTTATATAATTTTTTTTAAAGCAGATATATTTAAAATTCCTCAGTTTAAATCAAAGAGCTATATAATGGGGAAGAAATAACAAGACAAAATATGTTGATATCTTTTATAGTTCCTGAGAAAAATGTTCCTAACTTTTGAAAAACCTTATATTTCAGGAAACGCAAAAGAAAATAAGGTTTAGGTAAGAACTGATATTAAGAGTTTCTGAAAAATGCTTATAAAAAGAAAACCACTAAACAGAAATCGATAATCTTGGTCTTAAATTAAAGCTAAAGATAAGCAGAATAAAATAAAAGGAAAAACAGAATATAGAAATTTTTGACCCAAACACCACCCGACCCCCTTAACAGTAATATTTAGTTGTTAGTTTTGAAAAGAGTGTCAGTAACCATTTTTTCAAAACAAACCTACGATATTTTTAGTAATATATATATATTTTTTATCTTGACTTCTTGTGATCTAGTTAGAGAAAAACTGATTTGGATATTTTATTTATTGCTATCCGGGTTCGAGTTCTGAATAAATGTCCGATATTAGCCAACTTCTCTCTGGGAGGAATAGCTAATGAATTGCATTTTTTGTGTGTGCTTTTACGGTATTTTTTATAAATTGTGTTTATATTTGCATAAATTAATTGTGGAGAGAGATAATAGACTGTGGTGGGAGAGTTGTACTGCTAAGAAAGGTGTAATAGTGAAAAATAGAAGTGTGAAAAAATATATATTTCAATTAATTTGATTCTCTTATTTAATTAACTGTTTGTAACTAACAAAGTAAAAGGAAGGTTCAATTACATTTTTTTACTTATGAAGTTACAGATTTTGTGAAAAAGATTTTTTTTTAAGAAAGGAGGTATTTTGTGAACATAGAAACAAAATAGGCACATTGTATTATTTAATCTTGATTTAAGTTTTAAACGCATCTCTTAAACTGCTCATTAGAATTCAGCATTGGACGCTTTAAACAATTTGTTTACAAATAAAAGGAGTTTTATATAAAGTATTTTATTATAATGTTTGTTAGAAGGACAATTGAAGTTACGTAATATCAATTATATCGCATTTACAGTCCCTGGACAAATTATTAGACGTACTGTATTTTTTTTAGTAATGATGAAAACATACCAAAGAATGCCATATCATTAAAAAAGATGTCGATATATATATTAAGTATAGCAGATAGTATTTTCTATTCAATAGCTTAAGTTTAGGAACACAAATGTCCTTCTAAAGGTATTTTGTTCATCATTGATTGATACAGGAAATTTTGAAGTGCGTCTAATAATTTGTCAGGGACTGTAATATCAAATCAACTAAGATTTCAAATATATCTTATTTTTCTATGTGCATCAGTTAGATTGTCAATATAATTAAAATTTCGAAGTTATAAGATTTTAACTTTACACGCAAAAAGTAAAAGGTTTTATTTAGACAGAAAAAAAATAAAAAATCACCAATCGATGAGATAATATAAAATTTTTCAACCTTTAAAATAATTAGGAAAAATGAAATTTGTTAAGTTGTTTCAGCATTAAGAAGTTTATAATAAGAAGAAACAACATTTTAAAAATAATTTTACTATTTTAAATTGATAACTTTAAATAATGAGGCCCAGTGGCTTAGTGGTAGTGCTTCGCATTGCCACGCCACAGGTCCGGGGATTGAATCCCGGATTGGGCGAGGTTGACCCATCCTTTCATCCCTTGAGTGGGTCGATAAAATGGGTACCAATCATGCTTAGGAACTAAACACTGGGGGCTCCGCGTGAGGCTGACCACCTTACCGAGACACTACCCCAGAGCTCTAGGTCACGAAAGCTGAAATGGGTACGGCAGGCCTTGGCCCAGTAATGGGCTGTTGCGCCGAGGAGTTTAGTTTAGTTTAATTTTAAATAATAGATTTACTAACTTTATTCCAATAGTATTTTTAAAACGTCAATTTTTTTTTTAAAAATAAAGCATTACCCAAAACAGTAACTCCAAAAGCAGGAAAATGTACATACTTCAAAAACGGAACACAATTTATAAATACATTTAAAGGGAATTGAAACATTGGCCTAATGGTAAATCTGTTTTCACTGAACAAATACAAAACTCAACAAATACAAAAAAGGCAAAATAAACTGAATTTGCATTCTCCTTAAGAGATGTCATCCATAGAGATAAAGCATTAGTTTGAATCAAACTTTGCAAAAGTATTGCTTTGCAATGTTCCATTCTCACCAGGTATGGAATCATCATAACATCCATTTAAAAAAAATTGAAAAGAAACTAACATCAGGTTATTAATTATTAATTATAAAATTTTTAAAATATGTTTCGCCATCTGCTGTAATTTGGCATTTTAAAACTTCAAAAATACTAAATTAAATAGCTAGATAACATTCGTTTCAATTTGTTCATTTGAGTTGTGTTGATTCATACCTGGGGGAAGGGCTAACTCAAAAGCAAATTTGGGAAGTTATTTTAAACTTAATTATTATCATTGGGACTGACAATTCCTCTTTAAAGACGCATACAAGTAATTTAAGATCTATGAAAAAAATTAAAACAATGACACACACAAAAAGCAGAAAAGGATCAATCTTCATTTCTTTATTAACACACATTCAATCTTTGACTTAGGTTTAGCTGTGATATTACTTTAATGTCTTCAGGACGATATTTAGATATTGGGAGTGTAGTGTAGAATATCGTATGCTACAAGGATGGATTTACGCGTTTCGAAAAGAAAAATTATTCATGGATAAATTTTAAAACCCTCACTAGTTATAATTTTTCTTGTTAAAATATATTTTATTAATATATTTAATTGCTAAATTCTTCGTGTAGTAGTGAAAATATGTTTGCAGAATCATTAAAATAAACTGAAATAGCAGGTTAGATCTTACGAGTGCAAATTACTAACTATTAGGGTATTTTGAAGATTTGCGAATGTTTAAGAGAGACTCTCAGTCCTATAGAGCTAATGCTTTAGTTTTGAAATCACAACTTTTGCAAAAGAATTGCTTCGCCATGTTATCCCATTTTCACCAGGTATTTGAATCATCATAACATCAATTTAAAACAAAATTGAAAAGAAAATAACATCCGGTTATTTAATTATTAATTTATAAAGTTTTTATCGCCATCCCTTCTGTATATTTTGGGCATTTTAAAACTTCAAAAATATATAATAAAATAACTAGATAACATTTTCGTTTCAAATTTGTTTCATTTCAATGTTATGTTGATTCCCGTACCTGGGGAAAAAGGGCTAACTTGGCAAAGCAATACTTCTGCAGAAGTTGTGATTCCAAAACTAATGCATTAGCTCTATGGGACTGACAATTCCTCTTAATGAAATGCGTTGAAAAAACTTGTCTATTAAATACTATAAACAAAACGGAAGTATTGGTTTAATTAAATGTAGCGTAACAATAAAGCTAACGACTGCAATCGTTCAATAAAATACTGACTGAGGCCTGCTTTCGTTTATATTCTTTACTTGTTCTTTGGTACTTTTGTGAATGAACACTTTCGAATTGCGCACTCTTCAAAATCTTCTTCAAGCTATGACAATATTTGCTTTCAAATCGACAAATTGTTGCGCTACTTTATTTGTTTACGAACCCCTCTTTTGAGTTGAAGCGCACTTGAAGAACGTTTGAACTTGTTTATAAAAACATTACAAGAATCGTTCAAAAACATTAAAAGAATCGTTCAAAAACATTTTTAAGAAACACAGTTGCAGTTAAAAATATCAAGATAAGTATTGTTTTGCATGCGGTGTAAAAAAATTGTTACGTTGGAAAAAAAATCACTTACTTTAATTAAATTTGGAGAAAGATTGATGTTTTTCGGTGCAGCAAAACATGAGGTTGTAAAAAGAACTTACCTGAAATCAGAAAAAAAAGTTAAAACACCAGTTGATGCATAATTATATAAATGCATAATTGAATTTATTATATCAAGTTAATGACGAATGAAAATAAAATAAAATACAATCGGTTGCAATTGATAAAAGGTTTATGTTATTTTGTTTATAAGTTAAAATTTTAATTGTCAAAGACTAAATCTGTGAAAAAATTCCACAAGTTTTGCTTAAAAAAAACCAAGCGTATTTTTAGCTTCCATACTACGTTTATAACGTAAAAAGTGGAAGGTATTATAATCATTCAGTCCATTCGTCACCCAATTTCATAGCCGAAACTACAAATGCTACGGACAAGTGTGATACGTCCAAAAATGCAGCGCATCGAAATTAGAATACATTGAAAATTTCAGAAAAGAATTTGATTTCAAAGTACTTCAATTATTTAAAAAGCTGCAAAATTTAATGCTCATTTAAAAAGCATAGGAAGCCATTTTTATTAGAATTAAATCACCATTGCCATTAGCAACAATCGCTCGAGAAACTTTAATTCTTTTAGACAATAAATTAAAATAAATTTATTTTTGCGACATCGATCCGTTTGAAATGACGTCAAGTATATTTCACTATACGAGATTATTTGTACGTTGATATGAAATGTTTTCATTCTATTTAAAAGCGAGGAATATTACGTATTTATTCTTTGAAATATAAATTAATTTTTGCAAACGATAAGTAATAACTAATGAATTTTCGAAATAAAATAAATGAAACTAGTCAAATTTAGCATGTAAATGTTTAATATAGAATAATTGCTGTGTTTGGCGCCTTTTTAAGTACACTCTTGAAATTTATTGATCTGTGTCATTTAACTAAAAAAATCAAGAGATTAGTTATTATATCGTTTCTTTTCGGCAACTTATACTCATATAAAAAAACACGATAAAAAACAATTTATTGCAAAAAAAATCGTGTTTTATATACAATTTGTTGCATAAAACGCGAATGTTTTTGAATACTAGTTCAAAACGCCATAGAGTTTTTATACAAATTATCTGAACTTTAAATAAAACGTTTCGAGTACACTAAATTTAAATACAATTCAAACTACTTTTTTTGCTTTAACTAGGTATTAGGTTTTAAAACAAACGAGCGGTTTTATCTCAGTCTGAGTTAATTTCCACTCCTTTCCGGTGCCGAAAATGCACTTTCCCTATAGGAGTGGATTTCACTCTCTTGTTTTAAGAGTGTAGGTTTTAAAAACCGAAAACACTAGAACTGCATCCCTTCACAGCCCCCAACCACAAAATACTACTAATAAAAACTCTCATATGCAAACGTCATGCCCCGTTCATTCACTGCGGATCATATCCGTATGGACGCCCATAACTTACTCCAGCAAAAATAAAGGAATAATTTCCCAATGGCGGCATTTTTTAAAGCCCATAATTCCCTGCAGTGCACTACAGTTTCATGGTCCTTCCTGAGAAGTACGCTACAGACTTATATTGGCCCACATATATCGCCCTCTCCTGCTTATTTCCTGCTATCCCCACCAAACGATATTAAAAAGCAAAGATGATTTAATATATTTCTTTCCATCTCCCCGACAATTTGGTAAAGTGTGGTAGTCGATATTGTGGGGTGGGGAAGATATCAGTGAAATTGGTATTGATGTAGACTCTTAATCAAAAACACTTCCAAAAACTTTCGTTTTCTTGATTGAAAAAAAAACTCTTTTAAACATTTTGAGCTTGAAAAGGTAGTGCAGGAATGATAGTTGGAAGGAAATGCGTCACTTAAAACAAGTCAAATACTCTGAAATTGTGATACTTTAAGGCCTTATCACACGAGAGCTCGTTCGTTCAGCGACGTCTGTACGCCATATTAAAAACTGGTTTTTGGAGCAGTTTTTGCTCGATGAGCATTTTCGAGTCGACTCGAAAAAATCCGGCTCATTTTTGCTCTTCGAACGGCTGCTCCAATCAGAACGAAGTTCAGTCGTGACGTCGTGGCCGAGCCTCCTCCTCCTCCAATACCGCGATAATACTGCTTTTAAGTTTGTGATGTCACGCATGACGTAACCGTTCTCTTGTGACGTTTTTGCTGTCCCAAAAAGTTGTTCGACGAGCGACGTTCGTACCGTCTGATAAGGGCTTAAGAGGGGGCATGTTTCATTTGGTGAGTGGCAAGAGTTCTATTGGTACTATTTTAATGATTGGTCCTCCTGGAATAATATTTTTTTTGAACAAAATAATATTTTCCTATCTTACTGCAACGAATGTTGTGCAAAAATTTTCTTTCAGTCCAGCTAACTTTTCTCTGTTCACTACAATTTCGCTTCATTTTTCCGCATATGTCAAAATATCTTCTAAACCGAAGTTTTTCGGCCACATTAAAGTTTGTTAATGCTTTGCACACTTGAAATTTAGTCGAATTAAAACCGATAACGTTTTAGAAATAGCAGGAAGAAAAACATATTGAAGAATCTAAAATATAGTACAGCAGACGAAAAAACTCGCTTAATTTGAGGGTGAAATCGAAACAACCAATATATCACAGAAGAAGCAAGAATAAAAACAAAAGAGTTGCATCATTTGAAACTGCCCTATTGTTTTCAGGGTAATATTAAGAAAACACGCCGCCGCTAGACTTCAGGTCTGTAAATGAGACATCAACGGAATAATAGTTATTCTAACATGAGGACTGAAAGCTTTTATAACCACATTGCAAAAACTTAAGTTAAAAAGAGACATTGTATTTGAAAGTGTTACAATTTTCAGATTTTGTCGCACACTACACACTGATAAATTAATATCGTTAAATATCGGTATATTAAGTTTATATAATAAAATTTAATCAGTTCGTTATAAATTAAATTTTTCTTAGCTATGCATCAGGAACTTTTTTACTATGTCAACAAAACATACGACTAAACGACGAGAAACTCCTAAAAGTCAAATAAATATCAAGACACAAAAAAAAAATCCACAACCGGAATAAAAAATACACAATACTTTTACAATCGAATCTTCGATTGTTGAAGAAAAAGGCGAAAAAATCCTTTGAGATAAGAATAAGGTAAAGATGTTGCCTGCTTAGAAAAGTATGCAAAACTTGTTTAGAAAGTGAAGTTATTGATCATGTATGCAATAAGCCCAAACCATTAAATACTTTTGGTCCACATTAGATGCAATAAAATTAATATTTAACAATTTAATTTTTTTTAAGAAGGGCAATATTAAAAACTTGTTTCAATTAAGAAGGCTAGCTAGTTCATAACTTATGTTTTTTTAAACTACACTTTTATACCAAACGAGCGGTTTTAACTCAGTCTGAGTTAATTTCCACTCCTTTCCGTGCCGAAAATGCACTTCCCCTATAGGAGTGGATTTCACTCTTTTAGCGGAGTGGGTAAAAGAAATAAAAGAAAACAATCTACGTCCTACACTCTTAAAACAAGCGGTTTTAACTCAGTCTGAGTTAATTTCCAGTCCTTTCCGGTGCCGAAAATGCACTTCCCCTATAGGAGCGGATTTCACTCTTTTGTTTTAAGAGTGTAGACTTTTTGTCTCCACCTGTCTATCTGTACGTTTCTTTCAATTTCCGTTTTAACCAGCTCATATTAAAAATTCTTTTTAGTTTTATTTGAAAGGAAATAACTATATATAAAGACCAGCCTTTAACAAATTTTATCCGTGTGTCTGTTTGTAAGTCCATCAGTCGGCCTATCCACAGTACAAAACATTATATGAGTACTTAGGGCAAAGTAGGCTATTATAAAATCTTTAACAACCTCTTGTGTTTCCAAAAATCTCTTTGATAGTTAACTGCATTATTTTCTTAGACGAAACGAATAGATTTGGCCACATTCACTGCCTACTCAACTACTAAGGCTGAAAAAGCTTTCCCAAACAAGCTCGGGGACGGAAATTTTGACGTCATAGTTCCGAGTGACGTTGTTCCCAGGATGGAGACAGTCTGTCTCGAAACCTGTTCGGAACCACTCGTTCACGGCTGACCACAATTTTAGGGTTCCGAATGCGTCCGAACTAGTTTCTCGATCTTCGGCACTGGGAACAGTGACGTCAAAATTTCCGTCTACGCTCATGTTTGGGAGGGCTTCTCTGGCCTTGTTATTGAAGTTGGCCGTGATCGAATACATTTGGCTACAATCAAAAGGCTTCACTTTTTTTTCAAGCGAAGCATCACGACATCCCATTCTAGCCTCCAAAGTCGACAAACATCGGAATTCCGAAATGAAAATTTCGGATTCCTCCTTTCACTCCAGTTCTTCCCCTAATCGAGGGAAATCCCGTTGAAGGACAAAAGATAATAATAAAAGGCGCAGGGGATTCCGCAGTACGAAAGGGAATTTTTTTCCTGACTTGTTTTATACACAAAAGTCAAAAAAGGCCCCTTTGAGAGAAAGTAAAATTGAATTCTTACTGGACTGGTAAAAAATAATAAAATCATTTACTACTAAACTCTTTTGTTTCAACATTTTCGGTGCGTCGCGATTTGAGTGTCTTGCATTGTTGGTGGAGTCAGTAAAATTAGAATAGGGAGCGACTGTTTTGTGTTTTTTTGGAAGACATGGCGTAATATTTCAGTTTAATAAATTTCAAACAAAGCGTTTGTGGAACATATTTTAAAAGCGGCTGTTAGTATAACAGTTTTGAGAAGCTGAGAAACACCTTTTGATTTAAAATATATTTATGTGTAGCGATGTCAATTATTATGTAGTTTTGAAATTCAGTAAAATTAGAAACGGAAGCGTCTGTTGTGTAACAGATTTGTGTTTTGAAGACAAGGCCCAATGTTAAGTTTGCTTTCAATATATTAAAAAAAACATGTTGATAAAGCATATTTTGAAAGCTACTGTTTAAATATAAGTTTTGAAAGGATGGAAAAGATATTTTGAATTAAAAGATTTTTTTTATGTATTATAGAAGAATTGGTAAGTAAATTGGCTCATCATGCTTTTGTTACAAGGTGTATTATGAACATCAAAGCATATTTCATCTGGTATTCGATTCTTATATTTTCGTTAATAATGGCGTGCAACACCACTTATAACTCATGACACTATTGGTCTTACAATAAAAAAATATAAAAAATGCTGAAGTTGGTGTGTATCCTGCCTTTACAGACATTTAAAAAAATTTGACATCCTTTACACAGATATAGGCCTGCAAGCTGAGTTGAACTATCGTCGCACCAGAACTAGACGAGCCGACACTTGAGTAGACACCCAACGCAACTTTTAGGAGCAGCTTCGTATGCAGCGTCATGACTTTGAAGAATATTTAACATGCACTCCTCTGCACGTAGTATTATTCGTCAGACCTTTTGTCTGCACAGGCCGTTTTCGGTAGTTTTTTTCCCGAACCTGGGACTTTTCGCATGCAAGGCTAGTGCCTTACCGACTGGGATCCCCAGCCCGGCCTGCAAGCTTAAAAATTCCGCAAATACGAATCCTTCTTGAAGATATAGGAATAACTCAACTTTGATAAACCCCGAGTTTCTCTTTATCAAAAGAAGTCTGGGGCCGTAGTGAGCCTAGTGGTCAGCGTCTCGGGATCGGAAGGTCCTGCGATCGAGTCCCGGTACCACTGAAGACCTACCGAGTATATGCGGAGTACGTGCTCGTTAAATCTGTTGGGTCCGAAAGTCCTCTAAGTTCCCATACCAAATCAATACCTCTGGGGGTGACAAGCCAATTCTGGGGATTCTCTAGTTGGCCTCTGTCTCTAAAAATTTGATGGATCCACTTATGTGTGTGTGTTGTCTGTTGTGTCTGTCTTACTTGACGAAGGTTTATAAGCGGGTCGCTGACCAAGCACACAAACCTGAATATATATGTCTACCAACCAACCAACCAAAAGAAGTAACTCCATCATATTTTGCATAAACACATTTAAGAAACCCGGGTAGAAATTTTTCAACCTCGACCCTCCCTCTGAGGTAATTTGACCCTGTGAAAAACTTTAAATCATGCACCCCCCAGAAGTCGATGAAAAATCCCTTTATGAAAGAAATCCCCATCTTCAACTTTCGAAGTCAGGCTCAAAATGAGGGTGGGTATTGCCTCAGTGGGTTTCGAAAACCCTACCCCACACACACCCTTCCCTCCCCTCTTCTGTTCTTTGAGAAAAGGGGAATGTTTGCATAATTGTGTTGTTTTCAACGAATGGCAAAAGATAAGAAAAAATCTTGTGTCATGTTATATGTATGTTTCTTACCTAACTTGAGTATCTCAAATCCCTGTTTTGCATGATACAATTTAGGGGTTGCCACATGAGTCCGCCATGAAGGCCTTTACACGTTAAGAAGGGACTCGCACTGAGGTGATTGATACTATAATTCCTGCTTTCACTGCAAACCGAATGCTTATATATGCTCCTTAAAACGAGCGGTTTTAACTCAGTCTGAGTTAATTTCCACTCATTTCCGTGCCGAAAATGCACTTCTCCTATAGGAGTGAATTTCACTCTTTTTCGGAGTGGGTAAAAGAAACAAAAGAAAACAATCTGCGTCCTACACTCTTAAAACGAGCGGTTTTAACTCAGTCTGAGTTAATTTCCACTCCTTTCCGGTGCCGAAAATGCACTTCTCCTATAGGAGTGGATTTCACTCTTTTGTTTTAAGAGTGTACATGTCACGTTAATTTCAGCTAAAGACTGGGGATGAGTAACGATACACGAATTTCAATTAGCACTCAATAAAACAATACATTTAAACGGAAATTATCTGCCGTATGAGGAAATTTCAATAACTGTAAAACTTAAAGTTCTATGGCAGCTGCCGTTTGCGCATTTGTGATTTTCTCAAAAACCCTATTATGACATCCGACAGGTACTGGGAACCACGTGTACCAAATTTCAGGTTTATAGGTCTTTTATTTTTTAGCTGTAAAGTGGTTTCAGACAGACGGATTTATATTCAAAAACATTTTTTTTCCGAATCAGTACCTTTCAAAACGAGTAGAAGCACAATATCTCCATTTCGGATTTTTGACCCCATCACAATAATTTCATTACCTTACATTTCATATTAGGTAATTGAAAGTAAAAAAAGCGTTTTACATGCTTTATAATGCATGCCACTTTAATTTCTATTAAATAACTTTTTAAAAAATTACTTAAATAGAAATATGTGCAATATTTGTGTATCAATGCTCTACTATATACACCGCCAGAACACAAAGCATATTTCCTAAGCGGCCCAATCTCGGTGTCATCCTCCCCAGTGATCCGGTTCTAATCCGGGAGAGGATGTTTTCCGGTGATAAAACGGGAGCTGAGGCAGGATTCGGGAGCGATTAGGTATTCATGGTCGATCTCACAATAGGATCAAACCTAATCCGGGATAAGCTCATGTTCATGAATGCTGTCCCATGGTGGATGACTTTTTGTTTCAATTTTTATCTGGTGTTTGTCATACATGTAAGCGAAAGTTGGATATATGATAATTTGTTATTTGTTCTAAACTCTTAAAACAAAAGAGTGAAATACACTCCTATAGGGGAAGTGCATTTTCGGCACGGAAAGGAGTGGAAATTAACTCAGAATGAGTTAAAACCGCTCGTTTTAAGTGTGTAGGACGTAGATTATTTTCTTTTATTTCTTTTACCCACTCCGCCAAAAGAGTGAAATCCGCTCCTATAGGGGAAGTGCATTTTCGGCACGGAAAGGAGTGGAAATTAATTCAGACTGAGTTAAAACCGCTCGTTTGTTTTAAGAATACGTTGGATTATGATAATTTTTATTAGTTCTATAGTGCTTATTTAATTCGCATAAAAAATTACATTGGCAGAAACATAAGGGATACAGACATTTATACCTGTCACGTGACTGACAGTTTTTCCAGCAGTATATGTAATTTATAAAGATTAATTAATTTTGAAATTTCTTTCAATTTAACTAAACAATTTAAATTGAGGAGGTGTTTAATACTATTTACTTTAATTTACAAAAATTGCGACAGACAAATTACTCCAGCTGGCCACATTCTCAGGCATGATTATCACAGAAAAAGATTTACTAAAAAAGCATTGAAATAACCCTGGCAGAAAAACATAAACATACTGCCTAAGTACATAAAACACACAAAGTGAATAAAGGTTTAAAAACACTCAATTAACATTTAATAAATATAAGAGGGGTAAAAGTAAACTTAGAATCAGGTTTGCATAACACCAATTATAAATTCTTTAAAAAAAGTACAAGTGTGGTTGGTCACCTCACGAGCCGATGAGGCATCAGGCAGTGGACGCGAAGGTACTAGTTGGGCTCACGAATAGATGTGGTGGCACAGAAGCTCGGGACGTAACCCCATGAGACACTAAGAAGTAGACATGGAAGTTCATGTGCGCGGACAGGTATGACTCTTGACAAGGCACAGGGCGAATCACGGAAACTAACGTCCCGTCGATTGCAGAAGTAGGGTTGGGTCAATTGCAGACTAGGCATCGAACGGATCGAGGAAACTAACGCACCATCAATTGCAGAGAGCCTACATGAGCTTAGTCTTCCGTTAGAAACATTTCTCGGAAACCCACAACAAACGAATGAACGACACAATGAGCCGCGCATCACCAGCTTTTATGAAACACCCCCATCTAGCCGACTCTACATTCTCGAAGGGGCCGTAGTGAGCCTAGTGGTCAGCGTCTCGGTCTCGGGATCGGAAGGTCCTGCGATCGAGTCTCGGTACCACTGAAGACCTACCGAGTATATGCGGAGTACGTGCTCGTTAAATCTGTTGGGTCCGAAAGTCCTCTAAGTTC
Source organism: Oedothorax gibbosus (assembly GCA_019343175.1). Lineage (NCBI taxonomy): Eukaryota > Metazoa > Arthropoda > Arachnida > Araneae > Linyphiidae > Oedothorax > Oedothorax gibbosus. Next base: position 124,601 of record CM033280.1, on the reverse strand, counting down.
CCATACCAAATCAATACCTCTGGGGGTGACAAGCCAATTCCGGGGATCTTCTAGCTGGCCTCTGTCTCTAAAAATTAGATGGATCCACTTATGTGTGTGTTGTCTGTTGTGTCTGTCTTACTTGACGAAGGTTTATAAGCGGGTCTCTGACCAAGCACACAAACCTGAATATATATGTCTACCAACCAACCAACCAACATTCTCGAAATTTGCATAACCCAACTCGACAAGTGCCACAATACCCAACTTGGTTGAAACACAACAAGAACTAGAACCATACACAAAAACTAAACCGCTTACGCAGGCATAACACAAAGGGATAAAAGTTTACAATTTGACTAAAAATCTTATCCTTCAGATTGTTGATGGTGAGATACATATCGCAAAATACCTTAAACTTTGTCAAAGGGTTAATAAATAATTATGTCTATTTAATGAAGTTTAAGGTTTTTGTTTTTTTATGTAAATGATATATTTAATACTCTCAAGGTAAAGAAAGGATACGTAGAATGTGTGTGTGTGTTATATGTTATACACATTTATCTAGAAGAAACGTGGAGTGAGGTGTGTGATTCACTGAACAGGGCAGCAAACGAGCCGGTTCAATAACGAAACGCGGAGGAATACACGGCATTGCAGCAGAAAAGAACCGGGCAGAAGACTTAGAAACTTGCCTATTTCGCTATTGGGTTCGCCTTCGCTGGTTCTTAGTTAGTGATCCACATGGTCATTTCTTAAAAAAAGTTGGAATTAAAGTTAAAGAAAGTTAATTTCTTTCGAACTAAAAATGTTAAAATACATTTAGGAGCCCAAGTCAATATGATAGAGGGGTCTCATACAAGCATTGCATACAAGTGTAGGGAAAATAATCCTTTTCTGCCCGGTTCGCTCAAAAGGGTGTGAGTGGGTTTTCGGCTTGCTGACACCTCACTCCAGTTTCACTTCTAGCTCAATGGCTATACATTTTACAGGTTTTTGAGAAAGTAATATTTTTCAACTGTTTTTTAGATCGCACGTATTAAGAACCATTTGAGGGACATATAATGTGGATATCATATATGCAATAAATAGAACCGACTTTGGTATTATATATTCCGGTTTATTCTTTTTTATGGGATATAACTAATCCCATATAAGCTTCGACGATGCTTATGATAATAAATGCAGTCCCTTTCTCGTCGATGATGTCCCATTTTTCAACTGGATCGGGTACTGGTGTATTTGGTCGTTATTGTTGTCATAAACAGTAATGGAACAATATTTAATAACGTGCATGGTGATCAAAGGGTTTCTGGATAATAGAATGTGTGTAGATATTTTTATGGAATAAATTTAAATGTTTGGCTTTATTTTTGCTTGAAGTAACGTTGAAATAGGGCTAAATATTTCTCATTTTAAATTATTTATATTTCTGTTTTCAAAATATTATTGCTTGTGGTCGTAAAAAAATATATTTACTGTGATACAGTTTTAATCATGCATTCATTGCGAACACCCCCAACCCTCAATAAAACCACACAAACTCTTACCCAACCCATGGAGTATATAAAAAGAGATTTGTAACCATACTAACTCCGAATAAGGAAAAAAAATACGAAGCCAGCATTAAAGTCACCCTCGTTTGGAAAGCAGTGAGTAAAGAGGCACTTAGATATCAGTCTCACTAAAGGATCCATCGGCCTACAGATAAGGGAAAACTACACTGCTCAAAACAATTAGGGGAACTCATGGTTTAAACCCTTTCACCCCTAATGATTCCATTTGGTATCATCAGCTTGCGATTTTTTCTCTCACTAAGTTGAGCTCGCACTTATTTATCTTTAGATAGGAGAATCATGTCTTTTGAAGAATTAAATAATATTTGTTTCAATTAAATGAAAATATGAAAAACATGGTAAAATAAAATTCACTCCCAAAAAATTTTATGAAATATATTGACTCTAAATTCTTCACGCTTGCATTCTTAGACATTTAAAAATTAATTTTACCTTTTTTTTTCAAAAAAAGTTTTGAAAGAATTACTGTTATAATTTATTCAAAAGTTATGATTCCAATATTTCCCCCCTAAAATTTTACTTAAAAAATTAAGATTTTCCCCCCTATATTTTTTACCATTTCATTATGGATACACAACGAATCTATTTCAAAACTTAGATTTTTATAATAAATAATAAGAAGTTGGAACTGAAAGGGTAAACAAAAGTACGCAAAGTGCTCCCCTAATTTTGAGCAGTGTATCCTTTAATGGCATTTTAAAGAAAAAACTAGGGACATATAACATCACACGATTTTCAATTACCACAATATAAATCAAAAAAGTATATAAAGGAAATTATATACCGCGTAAAAGAAAATTTCATTTACTTTAAAACCTAAAAAGTTCTATGACAGCCACCATTTGCGCATGCGCGATTTTCCCAAAATCCTTATTTTGACGTCCTACAGGTACTAGTAACGCGTGTATCAAAAGTGAAGTCTGTATCTCTTTTCGTTTGCAACGCCATACCTTTGAATCCAAATAAGTGGGGCCCGGATGGCCGAGTGGTTTGCATCGCAGACCATTGCGCTAACAGTCTGCGCGCTGTAACGGGTGCGGGTTCGATTCCCGCCTTCGCCCTGGGTGTACTTCCTTTCTCTGTGACAGTAAAAATACTTTCTGTGTCTGTCTTACTTGACGAAGGCTTATAAGCGGGTCACTGATCAAGCACACAAGCCGGAATATATATGTACCTACCTAAAACCAAATAAGTGCTATGGCAGCTACTCTTTGCGCATATCATTTTCATATTTAAATCGTTTTAATTGTGATATATATTCAATGTTGACACTTTCACTGGTTCGCAAGCAAGCACCTTGCCGACTGGGCTTCCCAGCACTCTCATAGATTAAGAAACATGACTTTAAAATAGTTATGTTCAGCCTACTTTTCTTTCTTTAATTCGAAAGAATTTAAAAAAATGAAAAAGTATGAATTTACATGCTGTCGATGTCCGTCTGTCCGTCCGTACCCTCCTTAAAAATCGGTTCTATTCGTCGGATCTCAAAAAAATATTTGTTTTTCAAGAAACGTACACTCTTAAAACAAAAGAGTGAAATCCACTCCTATAGGGGAAGTGCATTCTCGGCACCAGAAAGGAGTGGAAATTAACTCAGACTGAGTTAAAACCGCTCGTTTTAAGAGTGTAGGACGTAGATTGTTTTATTTTATTTCTTTTACCCACTCCACAAAAAGAGTGAAATCCACTCCTATAGGGGAAGTGCATTTTCGGCACCGGAAAGGAGTGGAAATTAACTCAGACTGAGTAAAAACCCCTCGTTTTAAGAGTGTAGGACGCAGATTGTTTTCTTTTATTTCTTTTACCCACTCCGAAAAAGAGTGAAATCCACTCCTATAGGGGAAGTGCATTTTCGGCACCGGAAAGGAGTGGAAATTAACTCAGACTGAGTAAAAACCCCTCGTTTTAAGAGTGTAGGACGCAGATTGTTTTCTTTTATTTCTTTTACCCACTCCGAAAAAGAGTGAAATCCACTCCTATAGGGGAAGTGCATTTTCGGCACCGGAAAAGAGTGGAAATTAACTCAGACTGAGTAAAAACCCCTCGTTTTAAGAGTGTAGGACGCAGATTGTTTTCTTTTATTTCTTTTACCCACTCCGAAAAAGAGTGAAATCCACTCCTATAGGGGAAGTGCATTTTCGGCACCGGAAAGGAGTGGAAATTAACTCAGACTGAGTAAAAACCCCTCGTTTTAAGAGTGTAGGACGCAGATTGTTTTCTTTTATTTCTTTTACCCACTCCGAAAAAGAGTGAAATCCACTCCTATAGGGGAAGTGCATTTTCGGCACCGGAAAGGAGTGGAAATTAACTCAGACTGAGTTAAAATTGCTCGTTTGTTTTAAGGGAACTGGGTAGTCTGCGACAGGGAAAATTTCCAAAATTGAAGTGCTTATTAAAAGCTGTACCACACATTTAATATTTATTTAATTAAAATAATTTTTGTTATGCAGATTGTTTGAATATATTTAATAAATAATTCATTAAAAAAATTAGTTGAATAAGTTCTAATTTATATTAAAAAGAATTATTTAAACATATGTTTTTATCGGTTTTCACAAAGTGACTCTGGTTAAGGTGCGCACGAAGAAAAAAATTAGCATTATAATTGACTTTTCTGCACATGTTTGTAACAACAATAGTTGAAATTTTATATTCATTATAAATTTTTATTGAAAAAGAAAATATTTTTAAAGTTTTGGCATTAAAATTACACAATATCTGAAAAATCACAATTTTCTTCCGATATAATATCCCGTAAAAAAAAATTGGAATGGATTTTTTTACTGTTTTTTGTTTTAACATAATGATTAGAGATAGATATAACTACATGCAAAATTTTAAGTTAATATCTTTGATACATTTTGCGTCGTGCGCACCGAAAGTTGAAAAAACGACAATTTGTGAAAACGGTAAAAATAGAAAATGCTAGCAATATTCACCTATATCTGGAAATTTTAGCATATTCCACTGCCATAGAGGGATGTGTCCTTTTTTGCGACTGTCTCCAAAACCCTTTGCTGATGCTTTTTTTGCTTCCTGGCCTCTTTGGTATTGCTTTTAAAAATTCGTTCAGCTTCGGCAACTCGACGCATGTCAATCCGCTTGAAACACTGCAACATGTTGTAGCCCGGTAAAATGCCTAATTTTTCTAGCACTAATTTGCGATTACTAGAGCCGTCGTTGAAGCATATTACTGCATCTCTCACACCGATTTCTAGAGCAGCAATTCCTGCAAAAGTAGTCTTTGGTAGTCGATGCCACACAACTCTATTAAAACTCTCATTTGGGTTTTGCGTTCTCCCATGAAGACACCTTTCTAGCAGTTCTTTCTTCGACAATGCACGAAACACAGGTTTGATTGCCAGCATAACTGGTTCAGGCAAACTATTTCTGTGGCTGTAGCTAGGTCCGCCATGAAGGAGGGCTTTCTGGTAGTTGCACCACGTTTCTTCATCAGTCGGACAAAGTCCATGCTGTGGATAATCGTCGGTAGAAAGTTTGTGGAAATAGATTGCCCACACGGCTCTGCTCATTGTAGTTACATCTTTGTTGACGTTATCTCTGATGGCCTTCCCATAATACCTTTGGAAAGCATCGATCTCTTCTTTAGTCAGCCGGTTTCTTCCGCCAAGAGACTTGCCATCCGACAGCTTCTGCTTCTTGTAGTCTTTTACTACACTCCTCAGACGTGTTCCCATCCGTTTCTGGACGTGTCCTATACATTCTAGTTTGTTTATCGCAACGTCATTTCCATATACTTCAGCTGCGGCAACAGTGTCGTAGGCCTTCGAATCACCGTCGCCAAGGTAATTCGTATACCGGACAAATCTAGATTGTTCCGACCTTTCGTAGATATTCATGACACCATAAACTTCCATCCCTCCACTTGTACCAGAATAGTTAGCTTGACACTCATGAGGCACAGCTGGTTTCCGCGAGCACAAATAACAGTATTTTGTCAAGGCTTCCACGTCGAGCACCTTACCTTCGAGAGAAGTCACGACGGCAACACCATTTTTTGAAGTATGTCCTCTCTTCTGCCAAGTGCCATCAAAGGCCCCACAAATATCCCTGTTACCTTCGTTGAGATGAACAGTTTCTTCCACTGCAGACAGCATAGACTGCTCCGAAACAGCTTTCACGCCATCGAGTAGTTTCTCGTAGTAGCTCGCAAACTTGGTCGGTGGAGGCGGCAAGTTGAGAATACCAAGAAGGGTCTCTGCAGCATTTTTTGCCTGCCCGATACAGCGCATGCCATACACAAGACGAACATTCACATCATAAGTATTGTTAGTTTGCGATGACGACATGGTGCTTGAAGCATTATTACATGAATTGCACTTTATAAGAATATTGGAAGCCAGTCCTTTTCGACTACCTACAAGTTCTTCGATAACAATTTTACCTGTAGTATCACAAAACTTACACTTCACAAATTTGTTGATAAACGAGGATAAAATACCAACTTCAATGATAACTCTGTTTTCACTCATGTCACTTTTGATAGGCTGTTCACACTGTTGTGACACTTCTATCTTTTTTTTGGATGCACTGCAAATTTCTTGATCTAGCAAATAATTTTCGTATTGCACAGAAGAATTCCGGTGTTGATTTGGTTTGAATTTCTTCTTACCGAATGCTTTTTGTCTGCCCATATTTTTATAAAATAAGGAAATCGATTTTGAAATAATTGAGAAAGATCGCAATTGAAAAATATAGCACGTCGTGAAAATAATAAATATCGCACGTGAAATAAATAAATACATGCGATAAGTAGTCGCAGTTACAGTTAAACTAACTTCTAACATAAATATTCCAAATATATCTAGTTATTTTAAAAAAAATTCAGATTTATAAAGAAAACTATTACTAAAAACGAAACCGAAACTAAAATAGTGTTTTTTAATTTATTAATTTTACCCGGTTCTAGATGGAATTTTATCAAAAATTTGATATCATTCGAAAGCTTAAGATGTCCTCCAGGAAGGCCAACCGAAATTGGAAATTCGAAATTTTGGTGATTTTTGACTACCCAGTACCCTTAAGAGTGTATGACCTGAGACACCATACTTTCAGACTTTTCGTCCGCTTGTCTGTACATACATCTGACTACCGTCTGTCGGCGAATTCCCCATTGAATTAGCATCGAAATTTAATTTCAAGTCATTTAATAGAAACGGTTATTGATGACATTTACCGTTTCAAAACCTACTTGTTTTCCGATAAAAATTTCAGTGAGTACTTAAGTAACAGGAAAGTAAGCTATTTTAGTTCTTTTAAAAATTTGTTAACTTTGAGTTTTTTACTGATAGAGTACAGTTGGATTGCTATTGTGTTTTTCCAATCGGAGTTCTTAGTAGGTTGAAATTTTAAATCGAATTCCGAAATCCTCCCCCCCCCCCCCCTCTTGGGACCTATTAGTTCCGCAGCAAAAAACGCGTTGTGAGCGATTTTAATGAAGCCCTTCCATTCGGGGCTGATTTCGTTACTAGCAGGTTCTCGGGTTTCGGTTTGTCTGCATCGATTAGGTGTGAAGCCAGTGCTACAGGGAATTGTGGAAGAAATTGTGACATGAGCTATAGTTCCCGCCACCCTTATTTGTTACACATTAGGGATGGAAAACCGAAACCGATTTTTTGCCCTCGGTTTTGACTGAAAAACCGGGTTTTTTTTCATGGGGTCGGTCTAAACCGGAAACCGGTTTTCTGCGTGGAAAACCGTCTAAAAACTGGAAATCGGTTTTTTCTCAAAAACCGCCATCAGCGTGTTTTTTTAATTATATAATTTTTTTTAAAAAAAAATCTTAGTTTTGCACTATGTTAACGGCATAGATAGCAAATGGGAGGAATTAAATTTAAAAAAAAGGAAAGGAAATAGAGATGGAATAATGCAAAGCTTAATAAAAATACTCAAAACGATTAGAAAAACCTGAATAAAAAAGGAATAACAAAGTAAGAATTAGGAAGAAAACCTAGAACTTAGTTTTCAACAAAACACTTTAAACATTTAAAATTGACTGTGAAAATTGTTTTTATTTTTTAAATTCGAATGTAAAGTTTACAATTTAATTGATTTCTTCAATTAATTATAAGAAACTGAAAAACCGATTTTTTGCCATTTAAAAACCGGTTTCGTGGAAACCGGTTTTATAAATTCGGTTCGCCGGTAAAACCGGGTCGGTTTTACCGGCGTTGTAAAAAAAAACGGTTTTTGGAAAACCGGTTTTTTTTCTGAAAAACCGCCATCTCTAACTTGTTCTAATTTGGTTGGCGGCGAGTATAATAGTAGGATCAAGGATGGTAATAGTAATCAAGGATGGAGTTACCCTAATTTTAGGAGAAACATTGACAGTATGAAACACGATCCATATTGAAAACGAAAATCCCTTAAACTTCATTAAATCAACATCTTTCTAAACTATATAAGGGTCATTCTTGAGAAAACGTACAAAAACATGTCCCCGCAAGATATCTTTCATATGAAGAAAAGTTATGCTTCCTTGAATAAATTAAGATAAGGGACATTTCTTCTACAAACTAGCGTTGAAACGATTAAAAAAATTATATATTTTGTGTAAAAATTTGTGTCCACAGACTATGACAAATCATGTCCGTGGGATGTCTCATTGTCATGTCCTTGGTCTGTTTTGGTTAGTAAATCACAATTAAATCCCTATTTTTTATAATAAATGTTTTTTTTATTAAATTGGTATTACTCGAACACACAAAACACAAAATAAAATCATTATAAAAAAATATAAATATATAAATTCTGTGAAAATAGAATGTCCCACAGATTTTCGTCATCTCCGTGGACAACGTATTATTTAGCAGGTATAAATATCTAGAAATGACAAGAGTACTCTGTTTCAGTTTTATTAGTATTCAATCGTACAGGCAAAACGGGGCAAACTATCAAGTCGATAGTTTGAATACCGCAGTAGATTGGTTGGTTGGTAGACATATATATTCAGGTTTGTGTGCTTGGTCAGCGACCCGCTTATAAACCTTCGTCAAGTAAGACAGATACAACAGACAACACACACACATAAGTGGATCCATCTAATTTTTAGAGACAGAGGCCAACTAGAGGATCCCCAGAATTGGCTTGTCACCCCCAGAGGTATTGATTTGGTATAGGAACTTAGAGGACTTTCGGACCCAACAGATTTAACGAGCACGTACTCCGCATATACTCGGTAGGTCTTCAGTGGTACCGGGACTCGATCGCAGGACCTTCCGATCCCGAGACCGAGACGCTGACCACTAGGCTCACTACGGCCCTAACAGTAGATAAAAAGTAATTTGAAGTTAAAAAAAAAAGGCTTCTGACAAGATCATAGCGTCATTTCTGTGGTCAAGATATAAGAAAGCAAACCAATGATTTGAACTTATAATTTGTTATTTGTAGAAATAAATAGGTTATATAAGCTTAGTTTGCATGCTTCGTTCTCTTAAGCCTAAAACTTTTCCGTCTGTAAGCCTTTATTTACGATTTCATCATGTCCGTGAACCATCATGTCCGTGATTTTTAGACCCCCGGACATGATTTTTGTATCCACGGAAATGACGTTTTAATTATATAAGAATAAATTGATTAAATATAAGTGAAATGCATTATACTAACACTGTATTTAATAATTTAACTAACTGAACTAATATAATAAAGTAAAGCTGAAATTTTATTAAAGTGTAACACATCAATGAAATATTTTATGTGAATTTTGGGGGTTAAAACTTTTCTAAATGAAACATTATTAAATTAAGACTTACTATCAGAATAATTAATATTAATTGTATGATCTGGACCGATGCTATATTTCGAATGTAGTATGTGAGTGTAACTCAAATCCAAAGTTTCAAAAACTTTAATAAATAAATTTTTTTTCGAGATTTTTCGCCTCAAATTGTACGTTTTCTCAGGAATGACCCATATATTCTCTCAAACTTTGATCACGCATTACAATGCGTAACAAAATGAATACATCTTTAATCTTCTGAATAACTAATTCAATTGGTTTTAATATCCCACAAGAAGCATACAAAAATTCATAATGTACTACAATAACTAGAGTAAATAACCTTATTCCAAACCTCGGTTTATGTTAAATAACGCTTTGTTGCTGCACAATGAAACAACTTAATACATAACTATAATATAGTCTATATATATATATATTATAGTTTAGTTTAGTTTAGTTTGAATTATCGTCGCACTAGAGCTACACGAGGGCTATTGGCGACGGGCGTCGTATTTTAGAACCATAATCAAGTGACGAGCCGACACCTGAGTAGGCACCCAACGCAACCGTTAAGGGCGACATCGTACGCAGCGTTAGGACTTTGAAGTATATTTTACGTGCACTACCTCTACACGGGGTACTATTCGTCGGACATTTTGGGCTGCACGGGCCGTTTATAGGTCGGCAGTTATTTTGGCGATGCCCGGACCCGAACCTGGGACTTTTCGCATGCTAGGCGAATGCCTAACCGACTGGGCTCCCCAGCCCTTATATATATATTATATATATACTATAATATATATTATAGAAGAACCAAATATAGTCAATGGCTGTCTTAAGAGGGACTGTCAGTCTCATAAAGAGGCATTAGTTTTGAAATCACAACTTTTGCGCTTTGTTATGTTTTCCCCACCAGGTATGGGAATCATTATAACATCCATTTAAAACCAAATTTTAAAAAAATAACATCCGGTTATTTAATGAATTGATTTTTAAAATAGTGTCGCAATATGCATATTTTTAGCGTTTTAAAATTTCAAAAATATAGAATTAAATAACTAGATAAAATTTCAAATTTGTTTCATTTCGATGTTGCGTGGATTCCCATACCTGGGGAAAAAGGGCTTACATGGCAAAGCAATACTTCTGCGGATGTTGTGATTCCAAAATTATTGCATTACCACAATGGGACTGACAATCCCTCTTAACTCAACAATTACTGTTTCAAGTTCTAATTTAACATCCATCGCCTTAAGGTAATAAAATACACTATAACAATAACTACCCAATCATTAACGATCTACTAATTCGATCACTTCTGAATTTTCAACAAACCCAAATAAAATGTGGAACACAATTTTCTGAAAAGCCCTTACTATAACAACGATAATGACAACACACAATTGCGTGATAAAGTGGCGCATGAGAAATTAAATACTTTTATCGAGTTTGGGTTGAACTAACGTCACACTCGAACTACTACTCTTTTTTTTAGAACCACGGTCGAGTGACAAACACCTGAACTGGCAACCAATGCTACCTTACAGCAACATTTCATGCGTCGTCAGGACTTTATTGGACGACGGTTTTTATCGTGCACCAGTCCCATATACAAGCAACATCTTTTTTTAGAGAAGGTATCTGCACTTTAACAATGACGGGGTGGAAGTAGTCGCATCTAACCAATCCCAAAAGCGCAAAGCAATGCCAGGACATCATTCGCAAATAAATGGTCAGAGTGGACTACTCTTACTAAGTCATACATAAAATAGTAACGTATGTGAATACTGTGTAATAAGCACTGACGAACTAATCAGAAACGACACATGTATCCACAAATACCCTTAGAAATCATTTACAAAACTACCGATTTCACAAAAATCCGATTTTACTTAATTTACATAGTTAAGGAGATTTCCATTTTAGAATGACATCAATCGATACCTTAAAAAATAATAGTTATTTAAGCAACTAGTGCCGAAAATAATACTTTATTAAGCGAGTGGCTTTTATTTCACGAGACCGTAGGTCGAGTGAAATAATGACAAGAGCTTAATAAAGTATTATTTGGCACGTGCTTGCTTACAATATTTTTTATAATAACGTGCAAAAAAGTATTTCTACCAATGAGTGATTTTCATGACATCATTTAGTTTCCATTGCGATATTTGTTTGGCGTAAAATTTGTGTTCTTACTTTTGTCTTATTTAATTTCCTTTAATAATTTTTGTAGTACTTGTAGTTTCCATGGAGATATTAGAAAATGCAAAAGTAATGAACCAATAGAAATAAGTGAGTTTCATGACATCATTTAGTTTCCATGGAGATATTCATGACATTTTGTTTTTCTACCAATCAGAAACTCTTATTTAGTTTACCGCACTAGTGCCGAAAGTAGTACTTTCGGCACTGTCTGTGACGTAAGCACGTAAAGTGTCATTTTCGCAACGATTTATAAATGAATATGATATAAACTTTTTTGCACGTTGTTATAAAAAAAATATTTTACTTGAAAAGTTATATTTGGTTAAATACGTCACTTTTCCCGATTACAGTGTTCATTCCTTAAGACGTTGATTCAGGTCTCTCTCCAAGAAACTTGATGCAGTCCCGACCTTAGGGGCATCTCGATGGTGGATTCAACTTAAAAGGGGGGGGGGGGTGCTTAGCTAATCACAAATTCCGAGCCACGGTCTGAGCGGTGTTTGAAATGGCTGAGTCGCCCCCCCAATCAGTTAAACAAACTGGTGGTGTGGAGACGGGATGTGGAAAAGAGAAAAACTAGTTTTATGGTGGACCCGCTCTTTGAGTCTGGGTTTTCGTAAGTATCCTGTATCGTAACCGTAGCATTCGTCACGAACGTCGCGTTGCTTAAAAAAAAAACCCCTCATAATAAGCTATCTCTATACGTTAAAATTTCTGTGACGTTGCTCTATTTTCTTTGCATTACTAGAAGGCCCTTATCCTAAGATTCCTTTAAGCAATATTGTTTCCAACATTGGTTTACACTCTTAAAACAAAAGAGTGAAATCCACTCCTATAGGGGAAGTGCATTCTCGGCACCGGAAAGGAGTGGAAATGAACTCAGACTGAGTTAAAACCGCTCGTTTGTTTTAAGAGTGTAGGACGTAGATTGTTTTCTTTTATTTCTTTTATCCACTCCGCAAAAAGAGTGAAATCCACTCCTATAGGGGAAGTGCATTTTCGGCATGGAAAGGAATGGAAATGAACTCAGACTGAGTTAAAATCGCTCGCTTGTTTTAAGAGTGTAGGTTCTTTGCATTACTAGAAGGCCCTTATCCTAAGATTCCTTTAAGCAATATAGTTTCCAACATTGGTTTACACTCTTAAAACAAAAGAGTGAAATCCACTCCTATAGGGGAAGTGCATTTTCGGCATGGAAAAGAGTGGAAATGAACTCAGACTGAGTTAAAACCGCTCGTTTGTTTTAAGAGTGTAGGACGTAGATTGTTTTCTTTTATTTCTTTTATCCACTCCGCAAAAAGAGTGAAATCCACTCCTATAGGGGAAGTGCATTTTCGGCATGGAAAGGAATGGAAATGAACTCAGACTGAGTTAAAATCGCTCGCTTGTTTTAAGAGTGTAGGTTCTTTGCATTACTAGAAGGCCCTTATCCTAAGATTCCTTTAAGCAATATTGTTTCCAACATTGGTTTACACTCTTAAAACAAAAGAGTGAAATCCACTCCTATAGGGGAAGTGCATTCTCGGCACCGGAAAGGAGTGGAAATGAACTCAGACTGAGTTTAAACCGCTCGTTTGTTTTAAGAGTGTAGCTATACGTATAAACTTGATGATGAACTTATCAAACTATTTCCCCCCCCCCCCCATCTTAGCCAACAACGTACCTACAGTAAATAACTCCATAGACTTTACTCAACTAATCAAACTACTTGTGTGGAGATGGTATATGAAGGATGAAACAACTCGTTTTATCATTTTATTCATTCAACTCAATCCTCAACGCAACTTCAACTTTTAATCTCAATTTCGATTTCGCGAAGTTGTATATTGGGTAGCTTTCGTTGAATGAACATTTGCTCTAATTTTCTTTTTTCGGGCAGTCATAATTAGAACTTCACCACTCTACAGTCCAAACTAAAACAGCTACGGACTTCAAATTTGGTACACTAGTCCCCAGTACCTGTCAGTTCAATTAAGTTTCGAGAAAATCGCGTATGCTCAAAGGGCCATATAACTTTTTAGGTTTTAATGTTATTGGAATTACCTTATTGAGAATATAATCAATTACCTTTAAATAAATATTGTGAGTGAATTGTGTGTGTCAAAGTTGTGTAGTGTTATACATCTCTAGTTTTGAAGACATTTAGTATAGCTTATTTAGTAACTGAGTTTCAATAGGAAATTTGTATGAACCATTAGTGGTTATTGTTTTTTCAATAATTATGTATTTAAAGAGCATTCAAAGATGCCTTCATTTCTTTTCAAAAATTTAATGCTTTTTATACAAGCAGTTTATTTGCATTATATCGTACATTCAATATTATTTTACGGCGTGAATAGTTTAAAATACAACGAGAGCGGAAACTTTTCCCTCAAAAAAACTATTTAAAAATTCTTCAAGGAACTAAAACACAAAGTAACTGGCTCTTCAAAAATACGATTCCCACAACTCGACAGCTACACACTGAGCCCCGCAGGGCCCAAAAGCTTCGATAGAGTTTAAAATGTTCGATTTCTAGGGGTAGATCGGGTTTGTTCTTAAGAAAAAAAAATGAGTTTGGTTTCGAATTGTGCTCTGTTTGGTTTGGATAATTTATTGCTTGGATTAGTGAATTTCAAATGGATAATTATTCATTATTTTAAATGGTAAAATAAATAGATTACACTCTTAAAACAAACGAGCGGTTTTAACTCAGTCTGAGTTAATTTCCACTCTTTTCCGGTGCCGAAAATGCACTTCTCCTATAGGAGTGAATTTCACTCTTTTGTTTTAAGAGTGTAGTTTTGCTTCAGATAATGTGTTGTGTTACGTTACTTCGTAAAAGTAATAGCTGCCTCGTTAGTAGAAGTTTTATTTAGTAACATCACACTAAATTTATGGAGTAGCGCTGCACAAACTAGAAGATAACTCTTTTTTTTGTAGTTGTCAACAGCGTTAGAAATTTATCAAAAAAATTTAGGCGCAATCTATGCGACTAACCTAAAAAAACTGGGCGCAAATGCAGAACATCTAGGCGCAATTGTTAGAAAAAAAATTTATTACATAAATTCTATTTTTTATTACATAAATGCTATTTTTTATTACATTAAAGCTATGTTTATTACACATAAAAGGCATTTTATTACAACAAACATACTATTTGCGCATTAGTTGTCCATAAGCTCTGGACGTCTCTAACAACTGTGACACCTTCAAACCAAAGCTGGATTGCATTTCTTGAATTATACTCATCAGTAGATGTACATTTAACTTTAATCATCATCAAATCACTAAGGCTACTGACATTTAGTCTATTTCGACTGTCGGTTTTAATTACATTAAGAATACTAAAACCTTTTTCACAAATTGCTGTGCTGAATGGCAAAACTTTAAGAAATTAAATTAAAATCAATAGTCTGTATGTCAATCTTGTTAAGTCTGTATAGTATATTGTTGTTGTTTTTTTGGAAGGGGATTTGTTATTTCGTAGTATTTTTTTCCCGGTAGGATTTTTTTATTCTAATTTTTTAAAAAAAGTGGAGAAAGTGTATATTGACGATTCTTAAAACTAGTCGAGACAACTGCGACTAAATTAATTTTATGGTCGAAAAACGAAAATATCTGGTCGCATTTTGCGACTAGCGACCGGGAATTTCGTACCCTGGTTGTGAAATTCTTTCATGAATTTGGTTTAATGTTACTCCATAAAACTGGAGGCAGCATTTGCATACTAAATTTTTATGTTGTTTTTTTATTGTGTTTTTGCAGCAATGGTATATAGTTTACAGCATTTCTTTTAATGACTTCATTTCAACCCATTACCGACGATTTATAAGAAAAATTACCATGCTAAATTGATGTCTTTACTTAATTTTATCTAAATATAGAAACAAAATATAAGACAAATGAAGACTATAGTTCTGAACAATCTATGCAGGACAAATTAAGTTACACGACAAAAGATGTCTACAAAACTTTTTTATTCGGCAATGAAGGTGTTAATGATCTTCACAAATTATGATTGGTAATGGGTTAAGAATTGAAATTACAACTTTTGCAAAAGAATTGCTTTGCCATGTTATCCCAGTTTCACCAGGTATGGAAATCATCATAACATTAATTTGAAACAAAATCGAAAAGAAAATAACATCCGGTTTTTTAATTATTAATTGAAAAAGTTTTAAAATAGTGTGGCCATCTGCTGCATATTTTTTTGGCCATTTCAAAACATCAAAAATATATAATTAAATAACTAGATAACATTTTCGTTTCAAATTTGTTTCATTTTGATGTTATATTGATTCCCATACCTGGGGAAAAAGGGCTAACATGGCAAAGCAATACCTCTGCGGACGTTGTGATTCCTAAACTAATGCATTAGCTCTTTAGGACTTACAATCCCTCTTAAGGTTTACATAAACAAGATTTCATTTATAAGTTTTCCCCTAACTAAATTATTTAAATTTAGTGTTGAGTTCTCCAATGGACTTGAACCCTTATGTTCAACAATTCATTAACAAAAAAGAAAATTCAAAACTTTTGTCACTTTTTAAAATTCTGAAATTCAATCTTTTTTGTCGTGATAGAACAGCTATGATATAAAGCCTGGTATCGATTTGGCGATTTGCATTACGTCGCCATGCAACGAAAAGGCCCAAATGTGGTAAACATGCCCCTTCATATTTCATGCAACTCAATAGGTATAGCAACCAAATGATAGATTTTTTTTTTTCAATATCGCCAAAAAACGCTAATAAACAAATATCATAGATGTACCCTCGTCATTATGAAATCTGGAAATAGCTAAGTTTAAGTCGGTTGCATAAATTTAGAAGATTTTTTTTTTCTCGTAAATACTTGATTTTGTATTTCTGTTCGATATATTTTACGTATCTATATACAAGATAATTTTTATTTCATATATTTAAATAAACAACTTAATCATCGACAACTTTTTACGTAAAAGTAGGAAACTAAAAAAATGCAAGAATTTTTTTTTAAATTCTAATGATTGAAACAGTCTCAAATGTATTAAATTATCTAAAAGAAACTTAAAAAATATATAAATCTAAAAGAAATATAAATATTCATAATTGGTGAGAAGAAACATAAGTGAATTAACTTTTATTCTTGGGGATTATTTGGCCTTGGTTTTTCTTAATTGCTTTGAAGCCCACTTATAGCATAATTCGTCTTTTTTTAAATCTTCTTTCTTCTCTTAAGTTATTTATTCATTAAGTTAATAATTAAATGCATGATACATTTAAAAAAAAAATGTTTTTCCTTTAATAAAAAATATCATACAAATAAAGGTTTTCGTTATTTTACACGTATTTCGTTATTTATCTTAGCCTTCAGAACGACCTGGGAATGAGTAAAAATATATGATTGTTTTTTCTCTGTATAAATTTTAAAAATATTTTTTTAAAGATTTCATATTTTTTTTAGAAAGTCAGAATTATGTTTGAAGAGATGATTTTCTAAATGATAAATATAGAATATAATTTTTTTTTATAAAATTTAAAAATATGTTTATTGCTAAAGAAAATGTGCATAAAGTATGGAAAAATCCGGGTCTTACGCTAAGAAAAAACTCATCGGCGCAACAGCCCATTAGTGGGCCAAGGCCTGCCGTGCCCATTTCAGCTTACGTGACCTAGGGATCTGGGGTGGTAGGCATATGTCCCGGTAAGATGGTCAGCCTCACGCGCAGCCCCCAGTGTTTAGTTCCCAAGCATGCTTGGGAACTAAACACTGGGATTATGAATGTTATGTTACGCAATGTTTCTGCATTTTCATACTTTCAGTTGGTCTTAAGGATCCACAGCTGGTGCTCCTCACTCAGATTCCCAGCAGTGGTTTGCACTTATAAACAAAAGCACACATTTTCCACCAGCACAAATCATTTTATAGAACAGCTGGCAGATGGCGAGATTCGAAGTTTTATACTCTGTAAACATTATTGCTTATTCCTCAAGCATTAAATAAATATTCCGAAGCTATATCGAAACTAAACCAAACGAAGTCCACGAATCGCTACTCTTGGGATAAGATACGCTGTAGTACGACTTTATTTTAGCCAACCAACAAAACTAAGCACGACTATGTCAAATACCTGTTCTAAATAACCCGAAAATTCTTACCAATGGTACAGTATTAACTGTTAGCCTACTTTTGGGCCATCCTGAATACCAAAATAAAGTACATATAATAAAAAATATATTCGAGTTACAACCAAAAAACAAAGGATCCATCAAAAATTCCACCCAAAACAAAGACTAAATTCCAAAACACCCAAATTCCTCAAATTCCACCTCCTATATTCCATTCGGTCGTTAAAAGTCCTTCGCCCGTCGCATTGTTGAAAGGCAAAGTATGAATTATGATTCATTGTTACGGCATGTTGCGTCAAATGAAGGGAGGTTGCAACAATGAGTGGACGTGACAAGTGTAATATGACACGGTTCATGTGAGGGAAATGTGTTTTGTGTTTGGTATGTATCGATTGGTGTTATGAGTACTTATGGATGATTCGGTGATGGGTTTGGGTTTTGTCGTTTTTATTTAGTTTTGAACTATAATGTTTATGAGGTAGTGAGGCATGATATTAATTAAAAACATTAAATAAAGTAGTTTTCATTATACAGTACATTTTTGCTTCCACACTACGTTTATAACGTAAAAAGTCGAAGATATTATAATCGTTCAGTCCGTCTGTCTGTCCGTCACCCACTTTCATAGCCCAAACTACAAATGCTACGGACAAGTGTGATACGTCAAAAAAAATTCAGCGTATCGAAATTAGAATACATTGAAAATTTCAGAAAAGAATTCGAATTCGTAGTACTGCTCATTTAAAAAGCATAGGAAGCCATTTTTATTAATATTTAAATCACCATTGCCATTCGCAGCAATAGCTCGAGAAACTTTAATTCTTTTAGACAATAAATTTAAATAAATTTATTTTTGCGACATCGATCAGTTTGAAATGACGTCAAATATATTTCACAACGAGATTCTTTGTACGTTGATATCAAATGTTTTAATTCAAATAAAAACGCGAGGAATATTACACATTTATTCTTTGAAATATAAATTAATTTTTGCAAACGGTAAGTAATAATTACTGAATTTTCGAAATAAAATAAATGAAACTAGCCAAATTTATCATGTAAATGTTTAATATAGAAGTATCAATGCTGTGTTGGTCGCCTTTTTACCTGTTAAAACACACTGTTGTGTGGAAGCGGGTTAAGTGACAGATTCTCTTACAAATCTACTTGTTTAACTTCAACAATATCAATTTCTGTTGATATTATATTAAACAACTCCACAATTCATTGTCAAAACAATGTGAGCAAAAGAAACAATAAATTCCTCAAAATGTATAGCTTATCACTGCTGTCAGCGGCAGCATTCTTTGATCGAATTTATCTCTCGTTCCGATGAAAGCCATGCATTTGACACGTTTATTGCTCGACGAATGAAAATCTGACAAATGGGACAGAATTTCAGTTAGGACTAATTTCTCAATTCTTGTATTGGATTCTTGTTTTATTACTTGTAATACACTTTCATAAATTCTCAATTTTAACTGAAGCTAAACTTTTTTATGGTATTCATAAAATGCATTAGTAAAATATATGAGATAAAAATATAATTTGTGGTGATCCCAAAATAAAACTCAAAATTTTAGGAGTTTTAAAGGTGTACAGTTTCCCCTATGTATGTAAAGGGTAGTACCCCTATGTTGTAAAGGGTAGTACAGTACCCCTATGATAATGGTCTTCTTGTAATAATAAATAAATAAATGGAAAATAAATGGTCAGAGGGGACTACTCTTACTAAGTCATACATAAAATAGTAAAGTATGTGAATATTGTGTAATAAGCACTGACGAACTAATCAGAAACGACACATGTATCCACAAATACCCTTAGAAATCAATTACAAAACTACCGATTTCACAAAAATCCGATTTTACTTAATTTACATAGTTAAGGAGATTTCCATTTTAGAATGACATCAATCGATACCTTAAAAAAAATTGAACACTTAATAGTTATTTAAGCAACTAGTGCCGAAAATAATACTTTATTAAGCGAGTGGCTTTTATTTCACGAGACCGTAGGTCGAGTGAAATAATGACAAGAGCTTAATAAAGTATTATTTGGCACGTGCTTGCTTACAATATTTTTTATAATAACGTGCAAAAAAAGTATTTCTACCAATGAGTGATTTTCATGACATCATTTAGTTTCCATGGCGATATTTGTTTGGCGTAAAATTTGTGTTCTTACTTTTGTCTTATTTAATTTCCTTTAATAATTTTTGTAGTACTTGTAGTTTCCATGGAGATATTAGAAAATGCAAAAGTAATGAACCAATAGAAATAAGTAAGTTTCATGACATCATTTAGTTTCCATAGAGATATTCATGACATTTTGTTTTTCTACCAATCAGAAACTCTTATTTAGTTTACCGCACTAGTGCCGAAAGTAGTACTTTCGGCACTGTCTGTGACGAAAGCACGTAAAGTGTCATTTCCGCAACGATTTATGAATGAATATGATATAAAAAAGTGAACTTTTTTGCACGTTGTTATAAAAAAAATATTTTACTTGAAAAGTTATATTTGGTTAAATACGTCACTTTTCCCGATTACAGTGTTCATTCCTTAAGACGTTGATTCAGGTCTCTCTCCAAGAAACTTGATGCAGTCCCGACCTTAGGGGCATCTCGATAGAGGATTCAACTTAAAAGGGGGGGGGGGGGGGGGCTTAGCTAATCACAAATTCCGAGCCACGGTCTGAGCGGTGTTTGAAATGGCTGAGTCGCCCCCCCAATCAGTTAAACAAACTGGTGGTGTGGAGACGGGATGTGGAAAAGAGAAAAACTAGTTTTATGGTGGACCCGCTCTTTGAGTCTGGGTTTTCGTAAGTATCCTGTGTCGTAACCGTAGCATTCGTCACGAACGTCGCGTTGCTTAAAAAAAAAACCCTCATAATAAGCTATCTCTATACGTTAAAATTTCTGTGACGTTGCTCTATTTTCTTTGCATTACTAGAAGGCCCTTATCCTAAGATTCCTTTGAGCAATATTGTTTCCAACATTGGTTTACACTCTTAAAACAAAAGAGTGAAATCCACTCCTATAGGAGAAGTGAATTTTCGGCACCGGAAAGGAGTGGAAATTAACTCATACTGAGTTAAAACTGCTCGTTTTAAGAGTGTAGGACGCAGATTGTTTTCTTTTATTTCTTTTACCCACTCCAAAAAAGAGTGAAATCCACTCCTATAGGAGAAGTGAATTTTCGGCACCGGAAAGGAGTGGAAATTAACTCATACTGAGTTAAAACTGCTCGTTTTAAGAGTGTAGGACGCAGATTGTTTTCTTTTATTTCTTTTACCCACTCCAAAAAGAGTGAAATCCACTCCTATAGGAGAAGTGAATTTTCGGCACCGGAAAGGAGTGGAAATTAACTCATACTGAGTTAAAACTCTCGTTTTAAGAGTGTAGGACGCAGATTGTTTTCTTTATTTCTTTTACCCACTCCAAAAAGAGTGAAATCCACTCCTATAGGAGAAGTGCATTTCGGCACCGGAAAGGAGTGGAAATTAACTCAGACTGAGTTAAAACGCTCGTTGTTTAAGAGTGTAGGACGTAGATTGTTTTCTGTTATTCTTTACACTCCCAAAAGAGTGAAATCCACTCCTATAGGGAGTGCATTTCGGCACGGAAAGGAGTGAAATTAACTCAGACTGAGTTAAAACGCTCGCTTGTTTTAAGAGTGTAGGTTCTTTGCTTATATTCAGTTTTACCCACATTACCGCAAAAAAGAGTGAAATCCACTCCTATAGGGGAAGTGCATTTTCGGCACCGGAAAGGAGTGGAAATGAACTCAGACTGAGTTAAAAACCGCTCGTTTGTTTTAAGAGTGTAACTATACGTATAAACTTGATGATGAACTTATCAAACTATCCCCCCCCCCCATCTTAGCCAACAACGTACCCACAGTAAATAACTCCATAGACTTTACTCAACTAATCAAACTACTTGTGTGGAGATGGTATATGAAGGATGAAACAACTCGTTTTATCATTTTATTCATTCAACTCAATCCTCAACAACTTTTTATCTCAATTTCGATTTCGCGAAGTTGTATATTGGGTAGCTTTCGTTGAATGAACATTTGCTCTAATTTTCTTTTTTCGGCAGTCACCACTCTACAGTCCAAACTAAAAGAGCTACGGACTTCAAATTTGGTACACTAGTCCCCTGTGAGTTCAATTAAGTTTCGAGAAAATCACGTATGCTCAAAGGGCCATATAACTTTTTAGGTTTTAATGTTATTGGAATTACCTTATTGAGAATATAATCAATTACCTTTAAATGTATATTGTGAGTGTGTGTAAAAGTTGTGTAGTGTTATACATCTCTAGTTTTGAAGACATTTAGTATAGCTTATTTAGTAACTGAGTTTCAATAGGAAATTTGTATGAACCATTAGTGGTTATTGTTTTTTCAATAATTATGTATTTAAAGAGCATTAAAAGATGCCTTCATTTCTTTTCAAAAATTTAATGCTTTTTATGCAAGCACTTTATTTGCATTATATCGTACATTCAATATTATTTTACGGCGTGAATAGTTTGAAATACAACGAGAGCGGAAACTTTTCCCTCAAAAAACTATTTAAAAATTCTTCAAGGAACTAAAACACAAAGTAACTGGCTCTTCAAAAATACGATTCCCACAACTCGACAGCTACACACTGAGCCCCGCAGGGCCCAAAAGCGTCGATAGAGTTTAAAATGTTCGATTTCTAGGGTTAGATCGGGTTTGTTCTTAAGAAAATAGAATGAGTTTGGTTTCGAATTGTGCTCTGTTTGGTTTGGATAATTTATTGCGTGGATTAGTGAATTTCAAATGGATAATTATTCATTATTTTAAATGGTAAAATAAATAGATTAGTTTTGCTTCAGATAATGTGTTGTGTTACGTTACTTCGTAAAAGTAGAAGTCTAGCTGCCTCGTTAGTAGAAGTTTTATTAGTAACATCACACTAAATTTATGGAGCAGCGCTGCACAAACTAGAAGATAACTCCTTTTTTGTAGTTGTCAACAGCGTTAGAAATTTATCAAAAAAATTTAGGCGCAATCTATGCGACTAACCTAAAAAAGCTAGGTGCAAATGCAGAACATCTAGGCGCAATTGTTAGAAAAAAAATTTATTACATAAATTCTATTTTTTATTACATTAAAGCTATGTTTATTACACATAAAAGGCATTTTATTACAAACATACTATTTGCGCATTAGTTGTCCATAAGCTCTGGACGTCTCTAACAACTGTGACACCTTCAAATCAAAGCTGGATTGCATTTCTTGAATTATACTCATCAGTAGATGTACATTTAACTTTAATCATCATCAAATCACTAAGGCTACTGACATTTAGTCTATTTCGACTGTCGGTTTTAATTACATTAAGAATACTAAAACCTTTTTCACAAATTGCTGTGCTGAATGGCAAAACTTTAAGAAATTTAATTAAAATCAATAGTCTGTATGTCAATCTTGTGAAGTCTGTAGAGTATATTGTTGTTGTTTTTTTGGAAGGGGATTTGTTATTTCGTAGTATTTTTTTCCCAGTAGGATTTTTTTATTCTAATTTTTTTAAAAAAGTGGATAAAGTGTATATTGACGATTCTTAAAACTAGTCGAGACAACTGCGACTAAATAATTTTATGGTCGCAAAAACGAAAATATCTGGTCGCATTTTGCGACTAGCGACCGGGAATTTCGACCCTGGTTGTGAAATTCTTTCATGAATTTGGTTTATTGTTACTCCATAAAACTCGAGGCAGCACTTGCATACTAAATTTTTATGTTTTTTTTTATTGTGTTTTTGCAGCAATGGTATATAGTTTACAGCATTTCTTTTAATGACTTCATTTCAACCCATTACCGACGATTTATAAGAAAAATTACCATGCTAAATTGATGTCTTTACTTAATTTTATCTATATATAGAAAAAAATATAAGACAAATGAAGACTATAGTTATGAACAATCTTTGCAGGACAAATTAAGTTACACGACAAAAGATGTCTACAAAACTTTTTTATTCGGCAATGAAGGTGTTAATGATCTTCACAAATTATGATTGGTAATGGGTTAAGAATTGAAATTACAACTTTTGCAAAAGAATTGCTTTGCCATGTTATCCCAGTTTCACCAGGTATGGAAATCATCATAACATTAATTTGAAACAAAATCGAAAAGAAAATAACATCCGGTTTTTTAATTATTAATTGAAAAAGTTTTAAAATAGTGTGGCCATCTGCTGTATATTTTTTTTGGCCATTTCAAAACATCAAAAATATATAATTAAATAACTAGATAACATTTTCGTTTCAAATTTGTTTCATTTTGATGTTATATTGATTCCCATACCTGGGGAAAAAGGGCTAACATGGCAAAGCAATACCTCTGCGGACGTTGTGATTCCTAAACATTAGCTCTTTGGGACTTACAATCCCTCTTAAGGTTTACATAAACAAGATTTCATTTATAAGTTTTCCCCTAACTAAATTACTTAAATGTAGTGTTGAGTTCTCCAATGGACTTGAACCCTTATGTTCAACAATTCATTAACAAAAAAGAAAATTCAAAACTTTTGTCACTTTTTAAAATTCTGAAATTCAATCTTGTTTCGTAAATACTTGATTTCGTATTTCTGTTCGATATATTTTACGTATCTATATACAAGATAATTTTTATTTCATATATTTAAATAAACAACTTAATCATCAACAACTTTTTACGTAAAAGTAGGAAACTAAAAGAAATGCATTTTTTTTTAAATTTCTAATGATTGAAACAGTCTCAAATGTATTAAATTATCTAAAAGAAACTTAAAAAATATATAAATATTCATAATTGGTGAGCAGAAACATAAGTGAATTAACTTTTATTCTTGGGGATTATTTGGCCTTGGTTTTTCTTAATTGCTTTGAAGCCCACTTATAGCATAATTCGTCTTTTTTTAAATCTTCTTTCTTCTCTTAAGTTATTTATTCATTAAGTTAATAATTAAATGCGTGTTACATTTAAAAAAAATGTTTTTCCTTTAATAAAAAATATCATACAAATAAAGGTTTTCGTTATTTTACACGTATTTCGTTATTTATCTTAGCCTTCAGAACGACCTGGGAACGAGTAAAAATATATGATTGTTTTTTCTCTGTATAAATTTAAAAAATAATTTTTTAAAGATTTCATATTTTTTTTTCAGAAAGTCAGAATTATGTTTGAAGAGATTACTTTCTAAATGATTAATATAGAATATAAAAAAAATACTTTTTATAAAATTTAAAAATATGTTTATTGCCAAAGAAAATAAATGTGCGTAAAATATGGAAAAAGCCGATAAGAAAAAACTAAACTCATCGGCGCAACAGTTCATTAATGGGCCAAGGCCTGCCGTGCCCATTTCATTTTACGTGACCTAGGGCTCTGGGGTGCTAGGCATATATCCCGGTAAGGTGGTCAGCCTCACGCGAAACCCCCCCCCCCCCGTGTTTAGTTCCCAAGCATGCTTGGTCCTCATTTTATCGACCCACTTAAGGGATGAAAGGATGGGTCAACCTCGACCAATCCGGGATTCGATCCCCGGACCTGTGGCGTGGCAATGCGAAGCATTACCACTAAGCCACTGGGCCTCTTATTCAATAATATTAGTAAAAATGTGCATAAAATAAGGAAGATAATGAGCCTTACATTAAGAAGTAAAATTTTCAAATTAATGTCAAAGATGTATAAACATACAGACATATGAATCGGTAAGAGTGGCAATATTTTTGGTATCTTTTCCCCTTTCTCTCACCCCAATACCAGACATAACCTGAATACGAATTCTGCATACAAACATATATGGGCAATTCTACCATAATTTTTAATTGAACTAATACTATATTTTAACAAATTCCTTCCATAAAATTTTGGCCTTTACTATATATAATGTGTATTTCTCTTCTCCTAACATTGTCCCTGAACTTTTGCGCCTTGCTGAACTTTTTTTTTGTAATTCTAGAACCCTTATAAACCTTTTTACAAATATTTAAAGTGATTTTGAAAAAATAAAGTTTTTTATACCTGAAATTAAAAATTATGGTAGAACTGCCCATATACCAAAATAAAATACATATAATAAAAAAAAATATATTCAAGTTACAACCAAAAAACAAAGAATCCATCAAAAATTCCACCCAAAAACAAAGACTAAATTCCAAAACACCCAAATTCCTCAAATTCCACCTCCTATATTCCATTCGGTCGTTAAAAGTCCTTCGCCCGTCGCATTGTTGAAAGGCAAAGTATGAATTATGATTCATTGTTACGGCATGTTGCGTCAAATGAAGGGAGGTTGCAACAATGAGTGGACGTGACAAGTGTAATATGACACGGTTCATGTGAGGGAAATGTGTTTTGTGTTTGGTATGTATCGATTGGTGTTATGAGTACTTGTGGATGATTCGGTGATGGGTTTGGGTTTTGTCGTTTTTATTTAGTTTTGAACTATAATGTTTATGGGGTAGTGAGGCATGATATTAATTAAAAACATTAAATAAAGTAGTTTTCATTATACAGTACATTTTTGCTTCCACACTACGTTTATAACGTAAAAAGTGGAAGGTATTATAAGCGTTCAGTCCGTCTGTCTGTCCGTCATACCCACTTTCATAGCCCAAATACGGACAAGTGTGATACGTCAAAAAAATTCAGCGTATCGAAATTAGAATACATTGAAAATTTCAGAAAAGAATTCGAATTCGTAGTACTGCTCATTTAAAAAGCATACACTCTTAAAACAAACGAGCGGTTTTAACTCAGTCTGAGTTAATTTCCACTCCTTTCCGGTGCCGAAAATGCACTTCTCCTATAGGAGTGAATTTCACTCTTTTGTTTTAAGAGTGTAGGAAGCCATTTTTATTAATATTAAATCACCATTGCCATTCGCAGCAATAGCTCGAGAAACTTTAATTCTTTTAGACAATAAATTAAAATAAATTTGTTTTTTGCGACATCGATCAGTTTGAAATGACGTCAAATATATTTCACTACGAGATTCTTTGTACGTTGATATCAAATGTTTTAATTCAAATAAAAACGCGAGGAATATTACATATTTATTCTTTGAAATATAAATAAATATTTGCAAACGGTAAATAATAATTACTGAATTTTCGAAATAAAATAAATGAAACTAGCCAAATTTATCATGTAAATGTTTAATATAGAAGTATCAATGCTGTGTTGGTCGCCTTTTTACCTGTTAAACACAACTGTTGTGTGGAAGCGGGTTAAGTGACAGATTCTCTTACAAATCTACTTGTTTAACTTCAACAATATCAATTTCTGCTGATATTATATTAAACAACTCCACAATTCATTGTCAAAACAATGTGAGCAAAAGAAACAATAAATTCCTCAAAATGTATAGCTTATCACTGCTGTCAGCGGCAGCATTCTTTGATCGAATTTATCTCTCGTTCCGATGAAAGCCATGCATTTGACGCGTTTATTGCTCGACGAATGAAAATCTGACAAATGGGACAGAATTTCAGTTAGGACTAATTTCTCAATTCTTGTATTGGGTTCTTGTTTTATTACTTGTAATACACTTTCATAAATTCTCAATTTTAACTGAAGCTAAACTTTTATATGGTATTCATAAAATGCATTAGTAAAATATATGAGATAAAAATATAATTTGTGGTGATCCCTAAATAAAACTCAAAATTTTAGGAGTTTTAAAGGTGTACAGTTTCCCCTATGTATGTAAAGGGTAGTACCCCTATGTTGTAAAGGGTAGTACAGTACCCCTATGATAGTAAAGGGTAGTACAGTACCCCTATGATAGTAAAGAGTAGATTGTAAAGGGTACCCTTATGATTGTAAAGGACTAATTTCTCAATTCTTCTTGTATTCGATTTTTGTTTTATTAGTGTAATACATTTTAGAAAATTCTCAATTGAAACTGAATCTATACTTTTATTTATCATTCATAAAATGTATTAGTAAAATATATTAGATCAAATATAATTTGTAGAGATCACAAAATAAAATATCAAAATTTTTGATTTTTAAAGGTGTACCCCTATGATTGTAAAGAGTAGATGTCGTAGGTTTTTTTTTTGTTTAAAATTATTGAAATGACCTCACGCTTGTATGGTTAACCCTAAATGTATATTTATTTGTTGAATGGTTATAGAAAGTCGCGTTACACCAACCTAGTGTTAGGGAGCTAGCCTTTGGAGCCTCTGGGTTCGGGTTCGAATCCCGGTAAGGCATGGATGTTTGTGTTTGTCGAGTATATGCGGAGTACGTGCTCGTTAAATCTGTTGGGTCCGAAAGTCCTGTGGGCGGTCATTGCGCAGTTTCCCACGGGTACAGGTCCCTGGAGACTATTTCCCTCCCCTTCAGGGACATGTCTAAATTGTGGAGGTGGCGATAGATGGCAGCATCTGTCATATATGTGTGTGTATGTCGTGTCCGTCCTTCTTGACGATGGTTTATAAGCGGGTCTTTGTGACCAAGCACACAAGCCTGAAAATATATGTATAAAAACCTACCAACCTAGTTCTCAAACTTTGAAGTACATTGTGAAACTTCACATTTTGTTGGTTACAATTTAATGATAATAATGTAATAATAATGACTAAAATGTAAATAATATTTAGAAAATGAACTGTCCAAAAACATTTTATTTTATAATATTTTTGGATTAAATATTATGTAATATTTATTTGTATATTTTTTTTCCTAAAAGTGATCATTCCTTTCATTTCATTTTAAGTTTTATATTTTATTCATACTTCCCAAAAAAAACTAATGTAGCAGTAAAAGATACCAAAATTATATTTTTAAACTAAAAGTTATCATTAAATTCGAAACAAGGTGTAAAAAAAAAAACTTTCACTTACTAAAACTACTGAATACCAAAAAAAAATCTAAGAAAACCAAAGATGTGGTGAACATTGATCAAGAAACGAAAAAAAAAGGTGCAAAGTCAACCGCTCCTACCTACAATCAGTGAAAAAGCCCCTAAAAAAGAAAAAAAAAAACGCCAAGTGATAAAAAGGAAAAGAAAAAAGAACTAAACCAGCAATTTAACGCACAGTAATGGCGAAAGATCCGACTTTGTTTCCGAAAAAAAAGTTCGAGAGACATTTTTGTGCTGAAAATGTCAGCACACACGCTACGGGGGTCTCATTTCTACAATCAAGGGTACACGACACCTTGTTTAAGCACAGGTAAGATAAGATACGGACACGATTCCCCATTAATAAGAAAAGGAACGGGAAATTTGGCGTCGCAGATAAGGGAAAAAGTGTGTCCTTGGCGCTTTCGAGTTGGCGGTGTTAGCATGGAAGAGATGTAACTAGCACTTGTACTAATTGGTAAACTTTTTCCCCCCAACGGGGATGCTTTATTGGCGGCCAAGCCTTTGCAGACTCGGCATATTCCCCAGAACTAAGAACCGTTTTTATTTTTTGTGTGTACCATCTAGGTGAGATTTTGACGTACAGATTACAATGAATCTGAGCTCTCTGTGGATGTTAAAGTATGCGGAGATTTAATTTTGCCGAGAGAAACCAAGCCATATGGTTACTCAAGGGATTTTTTACATGTCAAATAATCATATGACATGCGTGCCCACGATTTTACCATCCAGAATATCTGACGACTCAGCTGGGGCTTAAAACCTCGATTTTGGGCTTATGAGCCGCTCTAATTGCTAAGCTATTTCTATATTATGGATTAGACACTTAAAAACTTTTGATAGATACAAACGTGCATGGGTTATTTTCCCAAAAGTGTGTTATTTTTTCAGTTTGTGATTTAGTGATAACTGATAAATAAAAGTTGAATTTTCAATTTTTTTTAAAACTAACTGTAGATAAGGTAGTATGTTCAGGGTAATATGCAGCTTTCCGTCATGAACTTTAAATCTGATTTTTTCCTACTACTGGTACTTCAAATTTGAACAGTAGGATACATTTGACATTTGTGGTAGAAAAAGTATTAATACCCTTTTGTACACTTTATTAAGTTAAAATTGAAAATATAACGTACCAAAAATTAATGTACACTGCTCAAAAGTGTTAGGGGAATGCATGGTTTATACACTCCTAAAACAAAAGAGTGAAATTCACTCCTATAGGAGAAGTGCATTTTCGCACCGAAAGGATGAAATTAACTCAGACTGAGTTAAACCGCTCGTTTTAAGAGTGTAGGACGCAGATTGTTTTCTTTTATGTCTTTTACCACTCCGAAAAGAGTGAAATTCACTCCTATAGGAGAGTGCATTTCGGCACGGAAAGAGTGGAAATTAACTCAGACTGAGTTAAAACCGCTCGTTTTAAGAGTGTAGAACGCAGATTGTTTTCTTTATGTCTTTTACCACTCCGAAAAAGAGTGAAATTCACTCCTATAGGAGAAGTGCTTTTCGGCACGGAAGGATGGAAATTAACTCAGACTGAGTTAAACCGCTCGTTTTAAGAGTGTAGAACGCAGATTGTTTTCTTTTATGTCTTTTACCACTCGAAAAAGAGTGAAATTCATCCTATAGGAGAAGTGCATTTTCGCACGGAAAGGAGTGGAAATTAACTCAGACTGAGTTAAAACCGCTCGTTTAAGAGTGTAGGACGCAGATTGTTTTCTTTATGTCTTTACCCACTCGAAAAGAGTGAAATTCACTCTATAGGAGAATGCATTTTCGGCACGGAAAGAGTGGAAATTAACTCAGACTGAGTTAAAACCGCTCGTTTAAGAGTGTAGAACGCAGATTGTTTTCTTTATGTCTTTTACCCACTCCGAAAAAGAGTGAAATTCACTCCTATAGGAGAAGTGCATTTCGGCACGGAAGGAGTGGAAATTAACTCAGACTGAGTTAAAACCGCTCGTTTTAAGAGTGTAGGACGCAGATTGTTTTCTTTATGTCTTTTACCCACTCCGAAAAAGAGTGAAATTCACTCCTATAGGAGAGTGCATTTTCGGCACGGAAAGGAGTGGAAATTACTCAGACTGAGTTAAAACCGCTCGTTTAAGAGTGTAGAACGCAGATTGTTTTCTTTTATGTCTTTACCACTCCGAAAAGAGTGAAATTCACTCTTAGGAGAAGTGCATTTTCGGCACCGAAAGAGTGGAATTATTCAGACTGAGTTAAACCGCTCGTTTGTTTTAAGAGTGTACCCTTTCACCCCCAATGATTCCATTTCGAATCAACAACTTGCGATTTTTTTCTCATTAAGTTGAGCTCGCACTTATGTAGACCTTAAAAAATGTTTGTTTTAACTAAATGAAAATATGAAAAACATGTTAAAATGAAATTAGCTCCCAAAAACTTTGATGAAATAAATTGACCCTAAATTCTTCACGCTTACATTCTTAGATGTTTAAAACTTGATTTTAACTTTTTTTAAACCAATAAAGTTTTGAAAAAAAGTTTTTATTCCAATTTTCCACCTTAAATTTTAGTTAAAAAAATAAAAAAAATTCCGTGATTTTTTTACCATTTCATTCTGGATGCATATTGAATCTATTTAACACATTTTAGATTTTTAGAATAAAAAATAACAAGTTGAAACTGAAAGGGTTAACAAAAGTACGCAAAGTGCTCCCCTAATTGTTTTGAGCAGTGTGAGCTAAAATATAAGTTACAAGTTTGTCAATCCAACACACTGGTTCCGGTGTTGATGGTAATGTGCGTGTTCTTGTGTTCCCCTCTGCGCTTCTGGAATTGCTTTGAAGACAAAGAGTATTGTCGAGATAATGTTCTTCTTGCAATAAAAATTAATTCTATTTATTTCTAGCGGGTGGCTTTTCAGAGTCACAATGCATGTCTCTCTAACTTTTTTTATTATGTTAAATTCATTAAATAAATCACTAATGTTTGAAAACTTTATGTATTTAGCAAAAGCTTAGATAATGCTCCTGTATTATGATGATGATTATAGTAAAGGTTTTTATAGGTATAGTTAAACCTTTTAAAATCAAAAACCTCACCCTCTGAGGGATAAGCAAATTAACTGAAGTGTAAATTTGTTTTCTCTGCACAACAGATTTTAATTACAATTTTAAACTAGTAATTTAATTTATTAAATTTTAAAAAGTTATATTTCTGTAGTAGATGGTTATAAATGGCTCCTCCATGTCTTAAATTTTAAAATTTAATACAATTATTACATTTATAAATTTTTAAAAATTATGTGTGTTGCTGGAAAACCTGACATTCAGGTGACGGGTTTATACGTCTGTATCCCTCAGAGGGTTAATGGGTCAAGTAACCGATTTTGCATTACATTATTTTTCTTTACATTTTTTCTCTGTTTTTAAAGCAATCTGTATAAAAGGTATATAATTAAAAGTATTTTTTATTACTAAACATATGCCTTTCTACTGTATATTTTTAAAATGTATTACTACATTTACCATTAATTTCTGTGTTTCTGTTCTCAGTACACTTAATTAATATCCACGGAAACACTTTAAAAGTCCTACAAATACATTAAGGGAAAAGCGCTACTTTCTGATAACATACTGAATGAATGGTTAATGTTATTCTGGCACTTGTCACTAATGGCTTCTTTACACAGAAACTCTCTGAAGTTATGTTACTAGTTTTCTGAAAATATTTATAAGGAATAAATATTTTCCATTTAATTTTTGTTGGAAAGCTTTGTAGTTTTACCTAATTTAGGGAACTGTTAGGTTGGTAATAAAGTAGTTCCAAGATAAGAATATTTAGAAATACGTTTTTCCAACGTTTTAAAAATCGAAAAAGTACAAAAATCTTTTTTAAAAAAAGGGCGATACTTTTGATAGAAAATACGAGTATTAAAACTCATCAGAAGAAGTACTCGTAAGCATAGCTCTTTCGCTGTAGAACTTGTTTTGCTGCGTTAAGACACTCGTAGAAAAAAGCAAACTTGCAGGGTGAGAGAATGTACCGGAAAACTAGACTTTGGGGTAAGCTAGGCTAGGTATAAGTGTGTTTGTAGCTATAGCTCTTTTCTCGCCAAATTCTTACCAAAAAGGCACCAAATGAGCTAAAATCTTTTATATGTTTATGAATTACAATACA
Source organism: Oedothorax gibbosus (assembly GCA_019343175.1). Lineage (NCBI taxonomy): Eukaryota > Metazoa > Arthropoda > Arachnida > Araneae > Linyphiidae > Oedothorax > Oedothorax gibbosus. The sequence continues at coordinate 91,966 of CM033280.1, read as the reverse complement.
AATTACAATAACTACAAATTACAAATAACAATGGAAATTACAATAACTATTATGCATACATTTTATAGCGTATGTTTTTGTTTTGGATTTTTAAGGTAGTATAAGTAACATGATTTTAAACTTTATAATGAGCGGAAACAATAACATGACTTTATTGTTCTAGAATGGATTAAATGGTACATATACTTGGATCGATTACAACTTTTTTTTTGGTCCGTGTGGAAAACGGGTATTTATTTGCTAGTTAATAATAAAATTAAGCATATTCATAAAAGGTTTTTAGAAATTTTTGCATGTATTTTGTATCGTGTTAGTACAATAGCGGTTATATGTAGTATTTCTTTCAAAAAAGAATTTATTCCGTTTAACCATATAATAGTCACTTATGTGACATGCACATAATATTTTTTTATGCAAGTTACATATAAAATGAAATGATTAAAATATAACAATAATTGTTACAGAAATATTATGGACTATAGAATAGGTTATCCGATTACAAGTTATATATTTTTATAATGCGCAAAAATAAAATTTAAATTTAAATTTTTGCAGTCTATAGAAGTTATATAAGTATGGTTGACATCTAGAAAAAAATGTCAAGTTATTTGCTAATATGGTAATAGTTTAGTTTGAATTATCGTCGCACTAGAGCTACACGAGGGCGACGGGCGGCATATTTTATAACCACAGTCAAGTGACGAGCCGACACCCGAGTAGGCACCCAACGCAACCGTTAAGGGCGACATCGTACGCAGCATTAGGACTTTAAAGGATATTTAACGTGCACTCCCGCCACACGGGGTATTATTCGTAGGACATTTTTGGCTGCACTTTTATAGGTCGGCAGTTATTTTGGCGATGCCCGGACCCCAACCTGGGACCTTCCGCCTGCTAGGCGAATGCCTAACCAACTGGGCTCCCCAACCCCCAATATTAAACCTAGAAATAAGTCTTATGACGAGAAATAAATTCTCATACATGTCAGAAAGTTGTCATCTAAAGACAATGCAGACCAAAGATTATCCCCTCCCCCGGGTCTTTCATGACGGAATTTAATTATCCTCAACGAGTGACATCGTACGCAGCGTTGGGACTTTGAAGCCTATTTAACGTGCACTCCCTCTACATGGGGTATTATTCGTCAAAAATTTTTGGCTGCACAGGCCGTTTAAAGGTCGGCAGTTATTTTGGCGATGCCCGGACCCGAACCTGGGACCTTCCGCATGCTAGGCGAATGCCTTAACCGTCTGGGCTCCCCAGCCCCCCATTGCGAAACTAGATTTCAGAGACCAACATATGACGGGAAATAAAGCTCCATATATATCAGAAAGTTGTCATCTAAAGACAATGCAGACCAAAGATTATCCTCCCCCGGGGTCTTTCATAACGGAATTTAATTATCCTCAACGAGTGACGGGACGGGGCTAATGACCTTCGAAGATGAGGATAATAAAATGCTTGTTTTATCTTTGTCCGGAATTAGGGATCGGAATGGGGTTTGAGAGGGTGTGATCAGTTTGATAGGGTAATGGTGGTGTTACAGGTTGGTTTGTTATCTATGGCATTGACTTGCTGTAGATTTGTGTTTTAGATTAGCGGAGTGTTGATTAATTATGGTTAACTAGCAAATAAATACCCGTTCTTCGCACGGACTAAAAGAATATCAAATCGATCCAAGTATATGTGTCATTTAATTTGTTATAGGATAATAAGCTTTGCCTTTGTTCCCGTTCATTATAAAGAATAAAGTCCCGTTACTTATTTTGCTTTAAAATTCTAAAATAAAAATACATCACTATAAAATGCTCATCCTCATATCACAAAAATCTTCCTCAATATAAACTTACTTTCATCGCAATTTTCTTGATAAATTCAAAATTAACCATAATTGTATAACAATGTTATTTCACGTCAAAACCGCCATTCTGGGTTAAAAAAAAAACATTTAGCTCATTGGCACGTTCAATTATTTTTCAAATCATTAATTTAGTTTCTGAAGAATTAGTTTTTGTGTTCATTTTAATTTCTTCTGTCGAATGGCAACACGAAAGGGAAAAAATGATCGGATTTATTGTTTTTTTTCCAGAAAATTAGAATTTTCTCTAAAAATGGAACAAATATGAAAAAACCAAGCCTCAGGTGCACACGTTGGTATTAAATGGAATCTATCTTAAAAAAATTCGAATTTCTATGGGAAGTATAAGTAGGTCTTTTACGATCCACAGACATACAGACTATTTCTTTTATTATTATAGATAGTTATTTAAGAGGGGCTGTCAGTCCCACAGAGCTAATGCATTAGTTTTGAAATCACACCTTTTGCAAAAGAATTACTTCGCCTTGTTATCCCATTTTCACCAGGTATGGGAATCATCATAACATCAATTTGAAACTAAATTGAAAAGAAAATAACATCATCCGGTTATTTGATTATTAATTGTTAAAGTTTTAAAATAGTGTCGCCATCTGCTGTATATTTTTGGCATTTTAAAACTTACAAAATATATAATTAAATAATTCGATAACACTTTCGTTTCTAATGCGTTTCATTTCGATGTTATGTTGATTCCCATACCTGGGTAAAAGGGCTATCATGGCAAAGCAGTAGCAAACTGGCAAAGCAAACTGGCAGTCCCCCTTTAATGGACGATACTAACGGGGCGAAGCGTGTTTTGCTCGTGGGTTCGAAAAAAATTTGACGTATAAATAAAAAATTCAGTTGCAAAATGTTTGATAAAATTCTGTGCAAAAGGAAAATTGTATTTAAAATGGAGTTCAATAAGTATACAATAGATTATAACATACATTTTTTTTTAAAATTCTGGTACAAGGAATCATTTCAATGGGCTACAACGTATTTAGCGTTTACCAGCCCTTCCCTACACATCAACAAAAAAACACAACCCACAATGATATATTTTTCATGGCAGAGGATACGCGCACGGGCACCGTTTACGCATTACGTGTATGGGTATTTACTGCGCATGCTCAAGGCGGGACTTACTGGAACCGTGTATACATTGCGTGCACGGTCCTGAATTATACTTGAAAGTTGAGATAACTCTTTTTTGGGCCCCGTGCAATTTTATTTTCTCTAAAAAACATCAGCATCCAACATGAGGCAGTATTTTAGGCGCATTGAAAGCCTAAACACTTGTTTGGGGCCCCGGGAATTTTATTTTCTCTAATAAAACATCTTCTAGCATTTGTAATAAAAGTTGAAAAAAAAATTAGAAATTTAAATAAATCATGGAAATTTACAAAATGCAAGTAACTTTTTCAGGACAACTTTAAATACGATGATCTTCTAGGGTGAAATAAAAATGCTTATTAAAAAAATTGTAATTCAGCAGACAGCGCGTATTTGAACCCGAGACCTTTTAATTACGAACCGCTTACGCAACCACTAAGCTGCAACGGTTCGGGGAAACAGAACTAAAATTGCTAATAAGCTAATAAGCAGTTATTACCCGTACGCGCAATGCGTGTACGGTGCCCGTGCGCGTAGAAACTCCGATTTTTGGCATTGGTGTTCGGAACAATTTAAAAATTTGGTTTCATTCGGAATAACTAAATTAAAATATTTGCCTACAAAGTGTGGCTATAACCACAGAGAAGTAGCTTTTTGGGAGACGTCTCCCCCCTTTTTAATTTGTCGTCACATTAAACTTAAAGGGAGAAAGATCTTTTCAAGGAGATCATGAAGAAACACACCCTCGGGAAAAAACCGCAGGGGTCATATACAAATATGTAAATGAAAAAGTGATGTGGTTTTTAAGTGGTGAATATTCGGGTAGAGAAAATAGTTTTCTTTTTTTTTAGTTTGCATTATTGTCGCACTAGAGCTACACGAGGGCTATTGGTGACGGGCGTCGTATTTCAGAACCACATTCAAGTGACGAGCCGACACCTGAGTAGGCGCCCAACGCAACCGTTAAGGGCGACATCGTACGCAGCGTTAGGACTTTGAAGGATATTTAACGAGCACTCCCTCTATACGGGGTATTATTCGTCGGACATTTTTGGCTGCACGGGCCGTTAATAGGCCGGCAGTCTTTTTTTTTACTAACAGAGTTTATTCAGAAAATATCTTCTACTTTGCGCAAGAAACATAAGAGTGAAGAAAATATTTTTTTTAGTGTACATTGCTGAAGAAGGTGAGCCTCGACTTGCCGAAACATGTACAATTCCACCAAATAAATCATTTGCGCTAATAATTACGTTGATTTTCTTCACTCTCGTGTTACCGAGTTTAGTTCAATTATACTGAAGCTATTCGAGGTATATTGGCGACGGGAGTTCTAATTTAGAAGCACAGTCAAGCGACGATCTGACATACGAGTAGGTACTCAACGCAACTGTTAAGGGCGACATCCTTTCGCGGTGTCGGGGCTTGGTGGTACATTTAGCGTGCACAGCACTGGGTATTATTAATCTTTTTAGCGGCATAAACCGTATAGGCCGGCAGTTATTTTGGTACGAATCTAGGACCTTTCTCACGCAAGGCAAGCACCTTACCAACTGGTTTAGTTTAGTTTGAATTATCGTCGTACTACAGCTACACGAGGGCTATTGGAGACGGGCGTCGTATTTTAGAACCACAGTCAAGTGACGAGCCGACACCTGAGTAGGCAACCGTTAAGGGCGCCCCTCATACCAACTGCCCTCCCAAACTTTAAATAACAGAATCATGTTAAATATATAATATTATGATCTCTAGTATAAAGCAGATAAAGTTACGAAACATTTTCGATATAATACATGTAATTACCATTTATTTAACATTGAAAGTACAATAGAAATATTTGGGGTAATACGTTTAAAGAGTAAGTAGCTCAAGCTAATTAATAATTTGCAAGTCTATTAAACTTTTAAAAGTTTTGTGTGCATTCACAAACATGATTTCATTATTTTTTCAAGAAATGACATTTTAGAATGTGAAGAAACCCAGTCCAAATAAGTTAGTTATCTTACTTACGTTCCGGATATCTTACTTACAAATTGCGCGCAACATTTTAGCCTGATTTCCCCACATTTTATTTTATTATGGGATTGAGATATTGGTCGTGATTTTTAGAAAACTTAATAATACAAACATTGAGAAAGGGAATATTCATTTTTAATAGAATATTAAAAATAATGCAAGATTCATAATGTTTTGTAATGATTGACAAATTACAAAAAATAAACGTCATTCTTAAAACAAATTTGTTTCATATGCTCCTTAAATAATCAATTTGAGTATAGACTTTGAACACTTATATTTTGAGTTCAATAATACGAAAAGTTAGGGTGATTAGACGTACTGCATATTTCTACACTCTTAAAACAAAAGAGTGAAATCCATTCCTATAGGGAAGTGCATTTTCGGCACCGGAAAGGAGTGGAAATTAACTCAGACTGAGTTAAAACCGCTCGTTTTAAGAGTGTAGGCCGTAGATTGTTTTCTTTTATTTCTTTTACCCACTCCTCAAAAAGAGTGAAATCCACTCCTATAGGGAAGTGCATTTTCGGCACCGGAAATGAGTGAAAATTAACTCAGACTGAGTTAAAACCGCTCGTTTTAAAAGTGTAGGCCGTAGATGGTTTCTTTTATTTCTTTTACCCACTCCTCAAAAAGAGTGAAATCCACTCCTATAGGGAAGTGCATTTTCGGCACCGGAAATGAGTGAAAATTAACTCAGACTGAGTTAAAACCGCTCGTTTTAAAAGTATAGGCCGTAGATTGTTTTCTTTTATTTCTTTTACCCACTCCTCAAAAAGAGTGAAATCCACTCCTATAGGGGAAGTGCGGCACGGAAAGGAGTGGAAATTAACACAGACTGAGTTAAAAATTCTCGTTTGTTTTAAGAGTATATACAGTTCAGTTTGCAATTCAACTATCCCCCTAAAAAAGTTGTACACATAGTCTCCGTTTAATTATTTTTTTAGTTTTATTAAATAAAAACATCGTAAATAAAATAAGATGATATTGAACGGGGTAAATTTAGCCCTTTAGGGTAACTTTGGCCCTAGCGTAAAAACCTAGTACTACCTTTCTTCTTGATTTAAAAAAAAGTCAAGCATAATTTTAAAGAGTGTATTTAGTGAGAAGTTATTTGCTTGAAAGCTTTGACCAGAGTTACCCAATTCGACCATACTTTTTTCCCAAACATTCTTGTGTTTTAATTAGTGTGTTATATTGGTGTTAGATAACACCAATGATGACTTCATGGATGAAAAATTAATCACTGAAACAAATATGGTCAGTTGATGGACCTATGTATGGTATACTATAGAACTAGTGTTTTCGGTTTTTAAAACCTACACTCTTAAAACAAAAGAGTGAAATCCACTCCTATAGGGGAAGTGCGGCACGGAAAGGAGTGGAAATTAACACAGACTGAGTTAAAACCGCTCGTTTATTTTAAGAGTGTACAGAATACATAACCCTCGTCTTTTGGGATACCACGTAATTTGCGAATTTTATTGTTTTTAGAAGCTAAACTCAGTTATATTTTCTTGGGATTTTTCTTTATTTTACAAATTATCTATCCTACGAACTATGCTATTGTTTTACGCAAGTTTTTTCTTTACGTCTGAAAACACCCCAACAATTTGTAAGTATATTTAAGTACGATTTATTACAAAGAAAAATTCAAACTGTTTTTAAAAGTTTCACCATTAACACTTAGAAGCCAAGCAGACGTAAATCTATGTTCTGCAAATAAAAAGAGAATCAAAACAGTCATGGTCTGATAAAATCTAATAAATAATTTTTAGAACCGATTTTAACCTATCTTGTTACAATTAAAACAATATTTTCTGCTTATACTTATACTTGAAAAAAAAATTTTAAGGAAAAAGGCTACAAGTGAATTAGCACTTTTATTTAAGTAGTTATTATGTGTAGATTAAAAAAATAAAGAGTACATAAAAGTTCCTTCACTATGGTACAGTGGTACAGTGTGGCCCAGCGGGTAGTGTTTAAAACAAATGAAAAAATAAAAACAAATATGAGACATGAGAAGAATTTAATGACGTTTATTGAATGGACATATTGGGCAATTTATGATAAAGATGTTCGAAGTGCCCGCCATCTTTAACAAGGACGGCAGTTAGGCGGTTTTCGAATACAAAAATACTCCATACTCCTTACAAATACCCTCCTCCTTCCTCCATACTCCTTTTGTTTGACCAATTCTTTTTGTGGGAAGCTTTTTTTTAGCTTTTGTGAGAAGTTTCACAAAAAGAATTGGCCAAACAAAAGGAGTATGGCAGGAAGGTATGGGTAAAGAGTATGGAGTATGGTTGGATTCGAGAACCGCCTAACTGCTGCCTTGGCGGGCACTTTGAACCTCTTTATCATAAATTGCCCAATATGCCCATTCAATAAACGTCATTAAATTCTTCTCATGTCTCTTATTTGTTTTTATTTTTTCATTTGTTTCAGACACTACCCGCTGGGCCACCCTGTATTTGTTTAGCCCTGAACTCTAGTTCTTTTGCGATTTCCACACAGTCCCGGTGATTTCACTGTGCCAAAAGAAAACGAGCGAGGGGCCATTCCGAGAGCAGTTTCGTCGGAGTTTTCTTATCTGAAACCAGCAGACAAAAACGAAAAGAGCCATTTTCAGCCTCCTCGACACCACGGAGGCGAAACGAGAGGCAGTTGAGGGGGGAAATAAGTTTGCCTTTTTGAAGCAGTTATCGCTTATTGCATGCGCCCAAAATAGAGAAGAGAGATGTTAGCTCTATAAACGGATATATATTTTATATATATATATATTATATATATATATATATATATATATATATATATATATATATATATATATATATATATATATATATATATATATATATATATATATATATATATATATATATATATATATATATATATATATGTTAAAAATTATGCACTTTGTTTCACTAAAATTATGGTTCCTAGTAGCTGAAACGGATGTGTGGTGAAACGTTAAACCATATTTTTGGTATTCGGTTGAATGATTTCTCAGGTTTTTGTTTCCAAATCCAGAAAAATGGTTCAACCAAACACCGAAAAAAAGGTGAAACATTTCACCATACAGCCGTTGCAGCTACTAGGAACCAATATCATGGTGAAAGGAACCAATATCATGGTGAAACCAAGCACAAAATTTTTTTAACAGTGTAGAGTCTTGACAACTTTGGAGCTATTTCAACATGCATTCGCCAAAGTGATTATTCTGGTGACCGCATGGCGGATCGCTATTGGGTTAGAGGGGACTGGATTGGTACAAAATTTTCTTGGGTGTACCATTCACATAGAAAATCGAAAACGATCTTAAAAAAGAATGTTAAACGAAGCTATTAAGAGGAAAACAGTGTAAAATAACTTATCCAAGTGATACTATGGTTGATTTTACGATGAGCCAAAACAAGAGTAAGTCTCGTACAAATATAGGTACATAAGATTTCCAAGAACTAATAAATATCGAGTAAACTTATTGCCAATTTATTGCTCCTAAGCCAATAGAAATCCTCCATTTCTTACACATAGTTGAAAACAAAAGTTACAATATAACATAAGTTTTTACTCTGTATACTTTATATAGACTTTATAGTGACTCTAATCAAAACAAACTGCTGGGCAAATGATTTGACCTCCATTGTACAGTCCCTGGACAAATTATTAGACGCACGGCAAGATTTCATGTATCAAAATCAATGATGAACAAAATACCTTTAGAAGGACATTTGTGTTCCTAAACTTAAACTATTCAATAGAAAATACTATCTGCTATACTTAATACATAATATCGACATCATTTTTAATGATATGGCATTCTTTGGTATGTTTTCAGCATTACTAAAAAGATACAGTGCGTCTAATAATTTGTCCAGGGACTGTACAATGAACATTCTTGAATGATCGCCACAACAGCATCCCATACTAAATTTTATTTACTTAATAGTTGAGCAGTTTGCTTCAATTAATTATTGCGCTGCACCTACATCATGAATCATGATTAAATCATTAGTTTTTATGCATCGAAGAGAGTACTTTGTTTAAGTCCTGAAACGACTGTATGTTTGTTTTTTACGATATTCTATTTTCATTTTAAATACTTTGCTATTTTAAAACTCTTATTTGTTTTGTATTTTAATACAATTTGTTATTGAGTGACTAATTTTCATTACATTGACTTGGCGATCTCCTTTCTCGCCAAGCAATTCCATCTTATTGCATCTCCATCCCCAACACTTAGGGGAAGAAAAAGACACTTACGTTCACTTCTATTCTAAAACAGTCTTTATTTAAATTACTTATCTGCGCCATTTCTTTTTAAAACTTTCCCCTTTTTTTTAAAGTTGTTTTTTAAAGCTATCATCCATTACCTTGCATTTTTTAAAGGGCTTTAATTACTGAACGGCTTTTTTTGTATTATTTAAAGAGCAAATCGTTACTTTAGAATAATAATAATAAAAAACTAAGTTGTGTTAGTCATTGTGTGATTTTGCGATTTTTTTTAATCATGAAAAGAAAAAGGTGTAGTAGAAAAACGTTCGATAAAGTTCTTTGAAAAAGGAAAATTGGTTTTTTAATGGATTTGAATACGCATACAATAGGTTCCATTATATATTTATTTTTAAATTCTGGTAGTTCAAGTATTGAATTATAATTGTTTTGCAATTGGATTTCTTTGAATGAGACAATGTAGTTAATTTAAAAAGGTTTTTTTTAAAGTCTGTATCCTTAGGAAATACATTGTTATATTGTTTATACATATTAACTTGAAAAGGTAAAATGTGGAGGACTTTTTGAAAGTTATTTAAGAAAGTATTTTAATCACTTTTTTCACAATGATTATTTCTTTTTTCTGATTGAGAAAGAATTGACTGTTTTTTTTTAACATTTATTGTTGCACTGTCAACGGCATTTAACGCAGTTATAAACGTAATAGTAGATTTAGAAAGTTTTAAATGTTTTCATTTCTGCTAATTTGAATGTTTCTACGTAAACGGGGAAGTGACTGATTAAATAGTTAAAACACAAGAATGTTTGGGAAAAAGTATGGTCGAATTGGATAACTCTGGCCAAAGCTTTCAAGCTAATAACTTCTCACTATAAATACACTCTTTAAAATTATGCTTGACTTTTTTTTTAAATCAAGAAGAAAGGTAGTACTAGGTTTTTACGCTTGGGCCAAAGTTACCCTAAAGGGCTAAATTTACACTCTTAAAACAAACGAGCGGTTTTAACTCAGTCTGAGTTAATTTTCACTCCTTTCCGTGCCGAAAATGCACTTCTCCTATAGGAGTGAATTTCACTCTTTTTCGGGGTGGGTAAAATAAATAAAAGAAACAACCTGCGTCCTACACTCTTAAACGAGCGGTTTTAACTCAGTCTGAGTTAATTTTCACTCCTTTCCGTGCCGAAAATGCACTTCTCCTATAGGAGTGATTTCACTCTTTTTAGGGTGGGTAAAATAACTAAAGAAAACCCTCGTTCCTACACTTAAGAGCGGTTTTACCAGTTGATTTAATTTCGACTCCTTTCCGATGCGATAAATGCCCATTCTCCAAAGAGTGAATTCACTCCTTGGGATCTTCGGCGGAAAGGAGTGAAAATTAATCAGATGAGTAAAACCGCTCGTTTAAGAGTGTAGGAGCGATTTTTTCTTTTAATTTGTCTTTTAACCATTCCGAAAAAGAGTGAATTCACTCTTGGAGAAGGTCATTTGCAGACAGAAAGAGTGGAAATTAACTCAGATTGAGTTAAAACCGCTCGTTTGTTTTAAGAGTGTAATAGTTGGATTCTGTATTAGTATATACCTTAATACCGACATCGTCATTAGATCACGTTTTAAAATTACTAGGTCCTCATTAACATACATGCGACCGCGGGAGGTGTTCTCCTTCAGTGGGAAAAACAAGAAATGAACAAAGAGTGGATCAACTCCCCAGGACAAAAACACTCTAAAAGCATGATCAAAGGATCATCAGCAAAAATTGCCTCTGAAATTCTTAGATACCCAAAACTGAAGATACAAATAATTGTGGGCTTTATCACAGGGCACTATCATTTCAGAAAACATCTTCATACGATGGGACTTCTTCAACAAGAACCTACATGTAGAAAATGTCATAACAAAGAGGGCACATCATATTTGAATGTGATGCCCTTTCCCATACTCGATTGATAACCTTAGGTATCATTAATGATAAAGAGTTACACCTTAGCTCTATCAGGGACCTGGTTGACTTTATCACTAAAGTAGGAGACCCTAACAAATGGAGCTAAGGAACTTTTTGGGTCTGGGGTATGGTACAAAATGCTACCCAAAAGCAGAGGTGCCACATATCGGACGAACCCAAATTAAAAGAAGAAGAAGAAGAACATACATGCACCTCTAGTACGGGATTTTCTTCAAAAAACCTGTAACTAGTAGGTTTTTCCTTAACCAAACCTAACTACTAAAAGGGCCTGGGGAGAGGGTTAAGGCGTTCGCTTTGCATGCGGAAGGTCCCAGGTTCGGGTCCACGCATTTCCAAAATAACTCCCGACCTATAAACGGCCCGTGCAGCCAACAATGTCCGACAAATAATAACCCGGTGCACAATACTTATTAATTAGTGACTCAAAGTGAGCGATCCCAAAATCCTGCGAAAAACGACGAACAGTTGACGGCGTGTAGCACGTGCCCAACTTGTTCCACGGACCTGTACAATTTACCTTCCGGCTACGAGTTTACAACAGTTTACTCTAAATTCCCCATTGAGGTGAACTGACTGAACCCCACTGAACAGGGCAGCAAACGAGCAGGTTGAATAACGAAACGCGGAGGAATACACGGCACTGCAGCAGAAACGAACCGGGCAGAAAACCTAGAAACTTGTCTATTTCGCTATTGGGTTCGTCTTCGCTGGTTCATAGTTAGTGATCCACCTGGTTATTTCTTAAAAAAATTGAAATTTAAAGTTAAAGAAAGTTAATTTCTTTCGAACTAAAAATGTTAAAATACATTTCGAAGCCCAAGTCAGTATGATAGAGGGGTCTCATACAAGCATTGCATACAAGTGTGGGGAAAATAGTCGTTTTCTGCCCTGTTCGCTCAAAAGAGTGTGAGTGGGTTTCCAGCTCGCTGACACCTCACTCCAGTATCACTTCTAACTCAATGTACCCCGTATAGAGGGAGTGCACGTTAAATATCCTTCAAAGTCCTAACGCTTGCGTACGATGTCGCCCTCAACGGTTTCGTTGGGTGCCTACTCAGGTGTCGCCTCGTCACTTGACTGTGGTTCTAAATTACGACGCCCGTCCTCGTGTAGCTGTAGTGCGACGATAATGCAAACCAACCTAACTACTAAATTAGATATGAAACGCTTCAAAAACAAATCGGCTGGTCATTGTTCCCCTTGCATTCCCTTCCACGCAATTACTTTCCGCTCTAGATTCACATCTCGAAATTGCGATGCAAATGGAGTCTACGGCTTTTGGATTCCGCAAATCCGATCTCACTGCAGCTTAAATTCGAGTTGTAATTAACATGTTTGGACTAGTAATTACTCCCCGGATTACAATAGGATCGAATGGAGTGGTTAGAATTTCAGAATGCACGTGGTAGAGATGTTTTAAGTGCATTTGAGAGTGGTGCGAACGATTGAAGAATGAGCGAATGTGTGTGGATTACCGGTTAATAAATTCAGGCTTTAACCAAGTCAGTATAGGCCTCCCACCACTTCTTGGCATCTATGACGTGTGTTTTAGACGAGTCCAAATCATCACTCGCAAAACAAAAAGGGGTAAGGAAGATTTTGGTTTCAGCCAGAGTTACTATATTGGGCGATTCATTGCTTTTGCTGATGCATATTTCTTTAAAGTTTAGAAACAGTTTCTCAACTGAAGGGCAGTTCGAACTTGCATCGGGTTCACTATTATTACATAGCTATTTTTTTTTAACTTATAGCGTTACCCGAAGTGATACTGAATATGGTAAATAATACATACTAGAGATGCAAATCTATTGACGGTAAGTCAAGATAAAAAAAAATGCACGTGTAGTTGATGACGACCTTCAGCATTTAACTATAATCCTCCTTTCACTAATAACCTATGTGTAGTTTTAGTGTGACACATTATTTCCAACCAAACTAACCCAACAATACGCAGACTCGCCAAACACCATGGGATTGGCAACCCTACCTCCTTTAGGTTCGCTACCTTTTTACAAAGTGGACGCTTCGACAATCAAAATATTTGGGGTGCTAAGTTGTGGCAGGCGGACTATATAAAGACTTTTAGGAAAATTGTTTTAAGAAACGTAAATATTTACATTGCAATTTGGATTCCGTGAATTTGACGAGGAAAAATTAATTAGTTGTACAAGGTATATAAAATTATTTTTATGTAAGTGAAGGTCATTGCTAATTGACCAGATTTAATGTGCATCAGCTGCCTTGAATTGTCGTAGTTATGTGATGCAAAATCATTAAGTAACGTTAAAATGGAACGAAATGGTTATGTACTTTTTATTTTTTAATCTACACATAACAACTACTTAAATAAAAGTGCTAATTCAATTGTAACCTCTTTCCTTGTAAAATTTTTTCAAGTATAAGTAAAGCAAAAAATATTGTTTTAATTGTAACAAGATAGGTTAAAATCTGTTCTAAAAATTATTTATTTGATTTTATCAGACCATGACTGTTTTGATTCTCTTTTTTTTTTTGTAGAACATAGATTTACGTCCACTTGGCTTCTAAGTGTTAATGGTGAAACTTTTAAAAATGGTTTGAACATTTCTTTGTAATAAATCGTACTTTAATATACTTACAAATTTTTGGGGTGTTTTCAGACGTAAAGAAAACTTTCAAAAACTTGAGTAAAACAATAACATAGTTCGTAGGATAGATAATTTGTAAAATAAAGAAAAGTTCCCAGAATATATAACTAAGTTTAGCTTCTAAAAACAATAAAATTCGCAAAAGACGAGTGTTATGTATTCTGTACACTCTTAAAACAAACGAGCGGTTTTAGTCGGTTATTTTTTCCGAAATCACTCCAAGGGATTCTGGAGTGGTAAGAATTCTACTCCACTCTAACGAGGTTTAATCAGTCTGAGTATTCATCTTCGTGCCGAAAATGCACTTCCCCTATAGGAGTGGATTTCACTCGTTTTGTGGAGTGAGTAAAAGAAATAAAAGAAAACGATCTACGTCCTACACTCTTAAAACGAGGGTGTTTTAACACTCAGTTTCTATGGAGTTTCAATTTCCACTCCTCCTCTTAAACCGGTGGCCGAAAATGCACTTCCCCTATAGGAGTGGATTCACTCGTTGTGGAGTGTAAGAATAAGAACATCTACGTCCTACTCTTAACGAGGTTTAATCAGTCTGATATTTCATCCTTTCGTCGAAATGCATTTCCTATAGGGTTCACTTTTGTTAAGTTATTAAAACTAGAATACTTTATACATACATTACTACTAAAGTTTTACCCTCACATATTGTATAACTTGACGTTAAAATCATGTAACACGACCTCGTCACTAATCGATCAACCTTATAAAAATCGCATCATGTGAGACACAAAACAAACAACTTCAAGTACCAAATTTCCTCCTCTTTAATAAACTTCAGGTAGCAGTTTTGACACTAATTAACGTTGTAAGAGTTACGCAAAACTTTGCTAGCATTTTTTTTTTCAAAAACACCCTCGTCTTTTTCTATCGCTTGTTTTAATGAAATTTCTTTCAACTCATTTACTCTAAAGAGGTTTAGTTTTCTAACTAATTATTAGATGCACTTTCGACGTCAAAAAAAAAGATGAAATTTGATGAGGATTATCGATTCGAGTCGTGGTTTGTTTATTTATTGATGAAAAGTGTTACTTGATATGTTAGTTTACTTTATAGGATTGTTGTAAACATGTAAGAAAGTGTTGGTCAATGTGTTAGTGTAAGAGGGTTATCTATTATCATGCTGTCAGAGTCAGAAGATAGCTTATAATTAATGTGTTTACTTATTAGAAAATTATGATGGCGAATCAATGGTAAAAAATTATCTATTAAGGTTTTAGCTTCCACACTACGTGTATAACGTAAATAGAGGAAGGTATTATAATCGTTCAGTCCGTCTGTTCGTCACCCACTTTCATAGCCAAACTACAAATGCTACGGACAAGTGTGATACGTCAAAAAAATTCAACGCATCGAAATTAGAACACATTGAAAATTTCACAAAAGAATTCCAATTCGAAGTACTTCAATTATTTAAAAAAAAAACTGCAAAATTGAATGCTCATTTAAAAAGCATAGGAAGCTATTTTTATTAGAATTAAATCACCATTGCCATTCGCAACAATCGCTCGAGAAACTTTAATTCTTTTAAACAATAACTTAAAATAAATTTATTTTTGCGACATCGATCAGTTTGAAAGACGTCACATATATTTCACTACGAGATTCTTTGTACGTTGTAATGAAATATCATTGAAATGAATCATCATAATGAAATTTTCATTCTATTTAAAAGCGATAAATATCACATATTTATTCTTTGAAATATAAATTAATTTTTGCAAACGATAAGTAATAATTATTGAATTTTCGAAATAAAATAAATGAAACTATCCAAATTTAGCATGTAAATGTTTAATATAGAATTAATGCTGTATTTGGCGCCTTTTTTACCTGTTAAACGCAACTGTTGTGTGAAAGCGGGTTAAGTGACAGATTCTGTTACAAACCTACTTGTTTCGTAAAAGAGATATAAATTAGCAAAAAAATATTTATCCCCTTAGGATAATATTATACATCTAGACCTTTTACTATCTTTACCTTACAACTGACGTATTTAAAGATCCCTCTTTTTTAATTAAGTCTTAAATGTTCAAAAAACAAGTATAAGCATAATTCTGGATAAAATGCCTCCGTTAATATCATTAATTAAAAAAATAAAAGAACGCAAATAATTATTACCAAATTTGCATATCTTTTAAACTTTACATAAAAGTTAATATTTTAAAATATATCTTAAAGATTATTATTTTACACCACCTATATATGAGTGGTGTGAGTTCTAGCATTTAAAACTTAATTTTTTAGGAAGAGTATTCAAAATCGCATAGTTGGAAATAAATATATTGTGTGTTAATAAAATACACATATGGGCAATTCTACCATAATTTTTAATTTTATGTCCCTTGGGCATAACTAAAAAAAATTAATATTTCTTTTCAATTGTTTCTTATTATACTAATAGACTGGTCCTTATATAATTGCAAAACGTAATTTTAAAGCAAAGAAACTCTAAAAATATTTAAGGTCACAAAACAATTCAGAAAATTCCTTACCTACCCGTGTCCCGAATGTTAAATTTTTATTTTAGGGCTCAAACAAACACATTTTCGAGCTAAAATTTACATTCATTTGGATTTTAAATTGAACTAATACTATATCTTAACAAATTCCTTCCATAAAATTTTGGCTTTTAATATTTAAAATGTGTATTTATCTTCTCCTAACTTTGTCCCTGGGTTTTGGTACATTCACTGACCTCATTACTAAAGTGGCGAAGAGAGGCACTGGATGGAGCTACAGTGTTTCTTCAATCATGAAATCTGTATTGCAAAAAACTAACATTTCAGTTAGTAGCCGCATTTTTTTGCTATACTTCACCAATAAGCCCAAAAGTTAAAAACCCCAGTAAAATGAACTGCGTGGCTTTATTATTTTCCTTACAATCCTCTATGGTTAAGGTTAATTTTTGCTTAATAATTGGAATTTTTTTTCTATAAATATGTTTAAGTGGAGTATAAGGAGTAGTAAAAAAATCCATTTTTATTAAACTGGAGTTAGTTTCAACTAAAAAAGACCAGAAAACATCGTGAATTTCCTCACCGTCCGTTCTTTACCTTCCGTTCCTAACCGTCACAATGATATAGGGATGGAAAACCGAAACCTGTTTTAAGACTAATCGGTTTGTTCGTGACTTCGGTTTCATTAAAAATTAGTTATTTTCATAAGACCAGTTTAAACCGGTTTCTTTGAAACCGTTTTTTTTTTTTTAAACTGCCATCCCTAAATTTTTTGTAAAAAAACTTCAAATGAGCCTTGCTGAACTTTTTTTTGTAATTCTAGAACCCTTATAAACATTTTTACAAATATTTAAAGTGATTTTGAAAAAATAAATTTCACAAGTTTTTTATATTTGAAATTAAAAATTATGGCCCATATATACTAGCCATACTGCCCATATATAAGTAGTAAAGTAATAAAAAATATACTAGAGTAATAAAAAATACCAATGTTCAAGGTTTCGTAAAGACAGTAGACATTAAATTACTTCTTAACAGTTAAATTAGTTATTTCTAAAACACCAGTGCGATGTTATCCCAAAAGCTTGAAGCCACAATAAACTGATAAACAATTATTAAATTCTGCGAAATATTTCGCAAACGCAATCTCCCTGTATCTTTGACTTAAGTCTTAATTAATGGCTAAATGTCGGAGAAACCACAATTTATCTCCTCGCTTGGCGAATGGCCATAACTGGGCTACCAGGTAAGATGTAGTAAAACTGATCTAGATGTGTTTGAAAATGTTACAGGTTGTGATATTGGGTATTTACAGGGTGGCCCAGCGGGTAGTGTTTGAAACAAATGAAAAAATATAAACAAATAAGAAACATGAGAAGAATTTAATGACGTTTATTGAAAGGACATATTGGGCAATTAATGATAAAAAGGTTCGAAGTGCCCGCCATCTTTAACAAGGACAGCAGTTAGGCAGTTCTCGAATACAACCATACTCCATACTCCTTACAAATACCTTCCTCCATACTCGTTTTGTTTGACCAATTCTTTTTGTGGGAAGCTTTTTTTAGCTTTTGTGAGAAGTTCCACAAAAAGAATTGGCCAAACAAAAGGAGTATGGAGTATGGTTGGATTCGAGAACTGCCTAACTGCTGTCCTTGTTAAAGATGGCGGGCACTTCGAACCTTTTTATCATTAATTGCCCAATATGTCCTTTCAATACCGTCATTAAATTCTTCTCATGTCTCTTATTTGTTTATATTTTTTCATTTGTTTCAAACACTACCCGCTGGACCACCCTGTAGGTGATACAGCATGGAAATATAATATATTAAAACCATGTTACATCGACAAATTGCTCATATAACGTCCTAAAAGTATTGAAGCATGAAACTCTTAGTGATTTGAAAATTAAACGAATTAAAAAAAAATACATTTTTGACCGAATTTTTAACCGCGAATTAGGATTCTTGATGGCTTTTTCTATAAAGATAATCTAATTAAGCGTAAATTAGGTTGCAATTCCCCATTCCAGAAATTCAATTTTTGAAAATTTTAAGTAATATTTCTTTTATTGAACAGTTGGAAATAAATCTCTTAAGTGCAATAAAAAGCACTGTAATAACCAAAAAAAAATGAATTAATTAATGGTTTAGATTAACCAGAATTTCTAAAATGAGGTAGAAGGGAATCATTTTTAAATAATTTACCAGTGCGATGTTGCTCCTAAAATCTACAAACCACAATATACTTATACCCATTCATTAAACGCTGCGAAATATTTCGCAAACGTAATCTCTCCGTATCTTTGACTTAAAACTTTAATTAATGGGCAAGTGTCGGAGAAACCACAATTTGTCTCCTCGCTTGGCGTTTAGCCGTAACTGGGCTACTAGGTAAGATGTAGTAAAACTAATCTAGATGTGTGAACCATGTTACATCGATAATATGTGTATAACGTCATAAAAATGTTGGACTATGAACCTCTCATTAAACAGTGTTTAATAAAAGTATTTTTTTTATAATATCGTGAAAAAAAACCTAACTTTTTCAAATCAATAATCGTGGCAAAAGTGATGCTTTTAACGAAATCGTGTTTCAAAGTTACTTTTACGCACTAGTGCGACAAAGTAAATAAGAGCATCTGATTGGTGTGAAATTCTTTATTTGAGCGTGATATTTTATTCGGCGGCTTTGTGATTAGTGCAAAATTCTTTATTTGAGCGCGATTCTTTATTTGGCGTCTTATTTCAAATGCCAATCTAAGAAATACTTTTTGCACGTAATTTTAAAATAATCATTAATATAAATAATCACCTTCAAATCATTTGAACGTGAAAATAATTAATAAGCCAATCAATAAATGCTAATTTTTTAAAAAAAATACTTTTTTGCACGTTATTATAAAAAAATAGTGTATGGCAACACGTTGAAAATAGCCTTTTTTAAACTCGTGAATTTATTTCACTCGCTCGTACCTCGCTCGTCAAAATATCTTTTCGAAATCGTTTTAAAAAGTTACTTTTCCACTAGTTGCGCAAAATAACTATTGTTTTGAACTGCTCATTGAGCTAATATCGGTTTTATTTTCCAAAAAATACTCCACTATTTAATAATCATTAAAGTAAGAAATATCCTTCAACTCATTTGAACTGAAAGTTACAGCATCAATAACTCTAAAAAAAAGTACGTATTTTGCACGTCTATAGGAAAAGTGATTTGGCAACGGAAATAGTATGTGAATTTATTACTCACGACTCGCTGTTAAAAAGTCTTTTAAACTGTTACAAACAAAGCTTTACTTTTTCCTTTTATTTCTTTTAACCTCACACCAACAAAAGAATATTGTTCAAATTCACTCCATACCAAAGTCTTTTGAACGGAAAGAGTGAAATTTACTCAATAGCCTCATTTGTTATTAAGATGTAAGGGACTGCGCATAAATCACGTGATGCGATTTGTCTATTTTTTAACCCCCTCCCCCCCCCTATAGTGATATTTAGCGTTATTTAGATTGACCCCCCCTCCCCCTCCTCTGTAATCTCACGTGACATTTTTAAAAATTCGTATTTTTATTTGAAATTTTTGCTTTGGACGCTTGATTGCAGGAAACACATACCAATCGACGCCCAACCCCAAACTTGGTCAGTAAAAACAGCAGCTGCATCCCCTGGTGATGGTGGGGAAGAATACTTAAAAATATTTTGTCTGCTGCTTTTGTCCAGATATCAGACGGCTTGTTTCTGCTACGTCACGATGCAGAAGGTAGGTAGGTTTGAATTATCGTCGCACTAGAGCTACACGAGGGCTATTGCGACGGGCGTCGTATTTGAGACCACAGTCCAGTGACGAGCCGAACCTGAGTAGGCACCCAACGCAACGTTAAGGGCGACATCGTACGCAGCGTTAGGACTTTGAGGTATTTAATCGGCACTCCTCTACACGGGTATTATTCGTCGGACATTTTTTGCTGCACGGGCCGTTTATAGGTCGGCAGTTATTTTGGCGATACCCGAACCCGAACTTGGGACCTTCCGCATGCTAGGCGAATGCCTAACCGACTGGGCTCCCCAGCCCTCTCGATGCAGAAGGTTATACTGCCGGCCGAGGGGTAAGTAAACTGCAGAACTTCGACTTATGACTTGGATCAATGTTGTAAGTACTCAGTAACTCTAACCTAAACGATATCAGACGCAAAGACTGATTATTAACGGGCCAAAATGGTCCAATAGGGTACTTGACAGTATCGCTAAAATACCTTCCAATATTAATTAAATTATAGTTTGAACCCAAATATAACAAACGTATCTATTTTTTGGCAAAATAAATCTTTAAATAATTAATAACAATCATTTTTAAATGGCTTATTTTTCATCGGTACGTCACGTGATCACAAACACGTCGATTTGGCTGACGTCACCAGTATGTATAAACAAACCGGTGTGATGTTTTTTGTTTGTAATTAAACTGGTTTTAGTCAAACTTACTATTGAAATAAGAATTATATAGATTATGGGTGGAGGTGTTACAGAAGCGGATAGTTCAAATTTGCTTAAATTAGATTCCAAAATGGTGTTTCAAAGTTTGTTTATAGTCACTAGTGACATCATAGATACCACGTGACAGCCAAAAAGCGTTTTCGGAAGTGATTTTTCGTTCTAATTTTAAAATTCATTTTTTCCCCTTTTTATGGGATATTTGAAAAAAAGAAAAAATACGGGTCTAATATTTTTAGCATAAGAATATTTTAAGCCAATAAATTTTTTTCAGTCAAGTACCCTATTCTATGATGTGCATTTTACCTTCCCACGGCAGAGTACTTTTTAAAGCAAAGAAACACGCAGTCAGAAAATTGTAGTCTCGATTGTACAGACAACCACCTAGACTTATACAAAATCATTTACTTATTGGTTACATATAAAAAAAAATTGTTTAATATAAATAGTATAGCTTTAAACTTCTCTAAACAACACCATATCCATAGCAATATTCCTACAAAATATACTCCAAACCACCCCTTAAAAGTTTAAAGCAAGTCTTCATTTCATAGCCCCATCGGTGTCATTCAAAGACAAAGAACCGCTTTATCAATGCGAAAAAAAAGCGCCCCCTGGGGGTGATTGAAAAACCGAAAGATATGAACAAAACTTTTTTCTTTAGCAATGACTTTTAACTCTTTGAAATGGACGTAGGTCTATTCGTTTCTTTGTAAGAAAAAAAAAATAGTCTAGATATCAATTCTTAACAATGGTGGACTTCTGAAAAAGACTTTTTGAAATCATTTTTTGTTTTAGAAACTAAAAAGAAGTTCGTGTAGTTACTGAAACCATAACTGTGCGATAGTGAGGGTGGAAGAAAAAGTGATGTTAACTGACAAGGGAACATTTTTCTTTATCGGAGGTTGCTTTAAAAGTTGTTTTAAAGAAAGTTCTTTTCTTGTTCTATATTTCCAAAAAAGTTTGTTTTTTCTTTAGTTGAACTTGCTTTAAAAAGCAGAATTACTGAACAAAAAGTAAAAAGAAAAACATAGTTCTAAAAATGTACATATTACGGCATGTTACATTATTCAATGATAAATATATATATATATATATATATATGTAAAGTAAGTCGACCGGGAAACTTGGATGTAGTATAGACTATTTAATTTAACAGCTAGACATGGGGAGAAGTTTGAATTGTCGTCTGCAGTCGACGAGAGAGTGTGACCGAATGCCTACAAAAATGGCGAAAAGTCTCGAGCCCTGATCCGCTGACCAATCAGAGTTATGAGAAAGTTTGAAAAGGTAAACTTTAAAAATGTGATGACTAAACAGTTTCTGTGGGAACGATTGATCTAGGCGACTGTTTGTCGCCGACAGGGGGTGTGGATGGGATGTTAAAGTACTAAGTGATATTAAGGATATATGAAAAAGGTAATTTAAGTTGTTAAGTTTAATGGGGTTAAAAATATAAGATATTAAGGAGAGAGAGGGTTAAGTTATAATATATGTCATATATTTAGTTTATTTGCGAGTGTTCCAAAATATAGTTTAATAGCTTAGTTTGACAGAGAGGGACCTACTGCTATTTCAACTTGGGTTAGGTCCAATGTGGTTATGCCCCCAATTACTTCGGATAATTGGAGTTCTACTGTAACAATAATTAGAAACCATTGAGCTAGAAGGAAAACTGGAGTGATGTGTGTGATTCACTGAACGGGGCAGCAAACGAGCCGGTCCAATAACGAAACGCGGAGGAATACACGGCACTGCAGCAGAAACGAACCGGGCAGAAAACCTAGAAACTTGCCTATTTCGCTATTGGGTTCGTCTTCGCTGGTTCTTAGTTAGTGATCCACATGGTTATTTCTTTAAAAAGTTTGAATTTAAAGTTAAAGAAAGTTAATTCTTTCGAACTAAAAATGTTAAAATACATTAAGGAGCCCAAGTCAATATGATAGAGGGGTCTCATACAAGCATTGCATACAAGTGTAGGGAAAATAGTCCTTTTCTGCCCGGTTCGCTCAAAAGGGTGTGAGTGGGTTTTCGGCTCGCTGACACTTCACTCCAGTTTCCCTTCTAGATCAATGCTTAAAACATCCTAATTTCCCTATACAATGTACCCTTCACTTGAATCAGTAATCATCACTAATTAGCATCTTCCCTATACCAACCACGCAACTCTCAAACTTTTGATGCCTCGCAATTATCCACCTATCATCTAGCGTGACATTTTTAAGGATCAAGAGTATCCCTGATCCAAAAATCCAATTAGTGGACAAAATCTCGCCACCTGGGCTCCTTTTGCCGAAGATGTCTCGCCAACTTAAGGGCGGATTTGATGGATCGTGGTTTTGGCGACAGTTGGCCATTAATTAAAGTTTTAAGTCAAAGTTAAGGAGGGAGGGGATTGGGATTGTAGGGATTATTTTTGGGGAAGATTTTTGATGGTTTGAAGACGGGGTTGGGGGGTTAACGATGTTGTTTAGGTTCTGTATAGTCACGCATGTGAAATAACATGCATTCATTTGCATCAGTACTTAAGATTTTTTAAATTTTTAAAAACTAGTTTTCCTTTATATATTTAAGGTAAAACATACTATTAAGTTTAGTTTAGTTAGAATTATCGTCGCACTAGAGCTACACGAGGGCTATTAGCAACGGGCGTCGTATTTTAGAACCACAGTCAAGTGACGAGCCGACACCTGGGTAAGCACCCAACGCAACCGTTAAGGGCGACATCGTACGCAGCGTTAGGACTTAGAAGGATATTTAACGAGCACTCCCTCTATACGGGGTATTATTCGTCGGACATTTTTGGCTGCACGGGCCGTTAATAGGCCTCACGCATGTGAAATAACATGCATTCATTTGCATCAAAGATCAAGATTTTTAATTTTTTAAAAATTAGTTAATCTTAATCGTTTATGAAAAACATACCATTGAGAATTTTGTGCAAGACTCGGGTGATGTCTGTATAATCAAGTCTACCCCTTTCTGACTGTGCGTTTCTCAGCTTTAAATACTAGTACACTGCCGCGGGCATGTACACTCTTAAAACAAACGAGCGGTTTTCACTCAGTCTGAGTTAATTTCCACTCCTTTCCGTGCAAAATGCACTTCTCCTATAGGAGTGAATTTCACTCTTTTTCGGAGTGGGTAAAAGAAATAAAAGAAAACAATCTGCGTCCTACACTCTTAAAACGAGCGGTTTTAACTCAGTCTGAGTTAATTTCCACTCCTTTCCGTGCCGAAAATGCACTTCTCCTATAGGAGTGGATTTCACTCTTTTTCGGAGTGGGTAAAAGAAATAAAAGAAAACAATCTGCGTCCTACACTCTTAAAACGAGCGGTTTTAACTCAGTCTGAGTATATTTCCACTCCTTTCCGGTGCCGAAAATGCACTTCTCCTATAGGAGTGAATTTCACTCTTTTTCGGAGTGGGTAAAAGAAATAAAAGAAAACAATCTGCGTCCTACACTCTTAAAACGAGCGGTTTTAACTCAGTCTGAGTATATTTCCACTCCTTTCCGGTGCCGAAAATGCACTTCTCCTATAGGAGTAAATTTCACTCTTTTGTTTTAAGAGTGTAAACTGTAGTAACCACAACAATCAATTGGAAGATTTTGGCCCTATTATAATCAGTCTATTAGTATGATTTTTTTTATGTTATAGTTACTGAGTGCTTACAGTCATTGGTCGAGATACTGCAGTGTACCTGCCCACAAAAATAACAGCCGAAAATAGTACACCTTTTTATTTCTTCATCGCGCCTAAAGTAATGGTTTCCTAAGATAACGGCTCCGTCACCGTAACTGTACGCGTGACGTCACAGATTCGCGCGCTACAATTCCGATCGTAATGTTTACGGCGAATGCGGATTCCTCGAAATGAAGAAACGTAATCCGCAACCGAACCAAACGTAAACAAACCGACACATCGTGATTTTTTAGCCGGTTCGTAACTTCAATCAATATAAAAATGAGTTTGGATTATGAAAATTTAGCTCTGCTAATACTGATGGAGGATGAGGAATCGGATTTTAGAAAGTAGCCGGCAGAGGGAAAGTGAAATTTTCAAACATAGGACAACTGAAGGGGCTTTCATATCCTCATACGTCGGCATCTACGAAAAAGATAACTTTTTTAAATCATGTGCGCGAAGATTTAGTTTCGAAGCCCTACAATCGCCACAAGAATCCTATAGCCCCAGAAGAGAAAGGCCGACTGAGAAGCGCTCTTTTCGAACATTTTCCCTCGCAAAAGTAGCCGTTACGTGTCCGAAAAACGTGTGAAGAAGAGTCGGAAAAGCAAGAACGTCCGTGACGATGGTACAGATCCGTTACGGTTACGATTAACGTGTTTGTTAGGAAACCATCGCCATACATTTGTACGTAAAAGTTTTCTGTGACGTCATACGTAACCGTTACGAATCTGGCGGATGACGGCACGTAATCTTAGGAAACCATTACTTCAGCAAAAAAATCGATTTCTAGAACCTTGGTTTCTTTTAGTATTTCTCTTACATCTATCAAAATAAATTGTAAAAGTTTATAAAGATTATTTTAGAATAATTTTTTTTTAAATATAAATTAAAAAAAATTTGCAACGAAAATAACTTTACCGAACAAACATATTGCCTTTAATAGTCAAAGTTTTAATTTCGTAAGTCATTTCATTCGTGATATTTTTAACAAATATTAGTCAATTAGCATATTACACCCTCAAAAATTGAGATATTTTGTCCATGCATTGTTTTCGTAGAAATATTTATATTTTCTTAGCAAAAAAGGAATAGGGAATGTTTAGTAAAATGTCGTATGTAAACAGGATATTAATTTTTTTAAATGTTATTTACAAAAGTATTAAAGAGAAATTATTTAACGGTGATTCACTGTTCGACACTTTTATAACGTTATAAGTAATTTATCAATAGTTTTTTAATACATTATATTGCTATGTTGTATCACTTAAGGGGGAATGGGCGCTCTGGACCGGGGGTCTCCAAACTCAAGTGCATCAGTGTTAATCCAATGGCGAAAAAACTATTTTCTCTGCCACATTTCTCCGGCTGTATTGAATATTTTTACAAACTTTTTTTTTAAATAATAAATGTAGATAACTTACAGGTCTCTATAATCTCACTTTTTGAAATGGCTTCGAATATTTTGTGTAAAATTATTTATTAGAAATTATAAAAAATATTCGAACCAATTTAAAAAAGTGGGATTGTCGGGACTTGTAAGTCAGCTACATGCATCATATAAAAAAATCCGCTTGAAAAAATATTCAATACAGCCGGAGAAATGTGGCAGAGAAAATATTTTTTTCGCCATTGGATTAACACTGATGCACTTTGCTTTGGAGACCCCCGCTCCAGCACGCCCATTCCCCCTTAACTACCCAAGTCAGAGCCTGAAACAGTTCTATTTCGGAGTATTTTGGAGCGTTTCATGGCTGGGCATAAAGATATTGTGGTTTCGAGCATGTTGGATTGGATTGCACTGGTAAACAATACAAAGCTTACCACATTTTATTGATCAGGGACAATTTAAACATTTTTTTTTGTACTGCTTCTCTTTGCATTTAAGAGATTTATCTCCAACCATTCATTTTTTGATTTTTTTTTAAAATTTCTACAAATTGCTGGAATTGGCCTTAGTTTTATTTAGTTAGTATTAAAAATGAGCCTTAATATTTAAAAATTAACGTTTATATTAAGTTTGAAAAACACAATAACTCTTAAGCGCAATTTCAAACTAGAATGTCTGTTAACGTTTTATTGGCATCGGTGCTATTATTATTAAAAAATACGTATAAAAAAGGAAATCGTTAAAAAATTATGAGCCATCATTATTAAGTTTATTATCTTATATTATTTCTACTTTCACACAAACAAAGTCTATTTATTATCTAAAATATTATATTACTTTAAAAATATAAGAAAATGCATTTAATTTACGTTTTATACTACCACTAATTTTAAATTTAGGAAAGAAGATGTCAGAAAAAACGTAAAATGAAATTTCATCGTTTATAAAAATATAATCTTAGGGAATTGTGGGAACAAACATCGTTAAATAATACAACCATAAGTCTAAAAGTTCTACACATTGACTTTGTAGACCCAATATTCAAATAAAATTTTTAAAAAAAGGGCTGGGCAACGAACTCGTTTTTCGCAAGCGCAAAGTCCATACGTTTTAGCTGGGAAATCGAAAAAATTTGAAATATTTTCAACAGTTTTCGTAAAAATAAACATTCACAGCAATTGACCGAATAAATTGAAGGGAAGACAAATAAAATAAACACCCCTTTTCCTTTCCTCAATTTACCGGTAAATAATCGTCATTTCCGGTACGTCATGATCGCCATTCTCTATCTGATGAGACACCAATTACTGGAAATAGAGTGTTGAAAATTCTTTTAATGAAACAGTTTTGCTTTGTTTACGTTGTTTCTTAAAAGTTCTGTACATACAATTTGTATTGTCATTCAAACAAGTATTTCAATACCGGAATCATATTTTTTTTGATTATAGGTTAAATTACTAATGGTGACGTTTTGACTGGCAACAGTTCCGCAGGAATGAAAATAATGTGTCGAAAGGAAAGGTTAATCAATGTAGGGGGTGGAGCTTACCGTGTCATTCCACCAATCACTAAATCTACTACAATTTATCATACAAACAGAATGAAATGTCACGGTCCATATAGGATGAACGTGATTCTTGGCCCGGAAAGGAAGATGGAAATTAATCTGCAGACTGAGTTAAACCCAGTTTTAGATGTAGTGAGAGGAACGCAGTTTTTCTCTTTTATTTCTTTACCCACTCCGAAAAAGATGTAGAAATTCAATCCTATAGATGAAGTCATTTGTCAGCATCGGAAAGATGGACATTACTAACTGTGTTTAAATATCCGCTCTGTTTGTTTAAGAGTGTACCAAATGTTATCCAGATATGAAAGCAGGAATGAAATACGTCACGTAAAACAAGTGAATTGTCCGTGTTATATCATTAAAATGGCATGTAACGGAATAAAAATACATTTGATCCCAGAGAATGCATGTAAAGATTTAACTGTTGAATTAATTCATGCAACTATAATATAAGCCAAAACAAATTTTAGTTTGTCGCATAGTGAGAGGTAAAGTACAGTTTGTTCCCTACTTTGTATTAAACATTTCGCCGAAGGGATTCTCCGCAAAATTATTTAGTTGGTGATAGCTAAAAAAGAAAATTTGAAGTATTCACATCATTTTTGTAACGCATATTAACAATATTTTTTGGCACATTACATAAACTGTTTGTAAATTAATTCCGAAAGCTAAAACTTGATTCAAATGTTTATGAATTTCAATTGATTTGCTGCAAAATATGCATTTCATAACAAAAAAAAATCACTGCGTATATTTTTTTTTGGAGCAATATCAAAAATCATATGAAAAAAACTATTTTTTTTTATGTTGATATATTTCTAACGTTCCAAGTTGTTGAGCGTCTTAAAAGACGTCTTTTTTAACACACGCCATAAAAAATATTTTTTTTGTTAAAAAAAACTATTCAATTTTGAAGAACATGTCTGAAATATAATTTCACTCGCTTCTTTTACATCCGTCTCTACTTCAGTCCGTTTTTCCAATCTAATATTCACGAGCGACATTTCTATTGTCTCAACTTTAAAGAAAAGTCTATCCGAAGTATCGCAGTAATAGAGTTGGAGGGTTTTGTTTATTCGAAGGTGGAGATCACTCGGGGATGGGTCCAAAGGCCTTTTCCCATTTTCAATACACCTCTGAAACGACAGGGTTTTCCGAAAGTGAAGTAAATCGCCACAAATAGTCTCCGATGTTATTAATTCCTCGAGTATTTACGTTTAAACTTTTCGCTTCACTATACATACGGGGGCCTTAGTAGAATTCTCTTCATATCTTAATTTCACAATTTTTCTTAATACTAACCTTTCTATTCTCTTTCCCCTTCTACAAACTACAATGTTCGTGCTTTCAAAAAATACCAAAGCTTAAACAGCTGATTAATTGATTAGAATATTAAATTCCATTAAATTCGCGAGCCACTAAGTAATTTATAAACTTTACATTATTCCAAATTACTTACAAATCATACCTTTAACTATAAAATTATCTGAAAAATCATATAATTATAATTAAATGTCTCATAATTGAAAGGGAAATACAATTGGGCAGGTTTAACGTCTTGTGGCAATAGAAATACTGAATGAAAATAAATTCTTTGTCGAGCCTTGATTGGTGATTCAATGTCATGTGGGAACAGAACACTAATAGAAAAATCAATCAAAGGGGAAAAAAGGAATGAAAGCTTTAAAGAACTACTTTACCTGCAACAAGCCAACATTTGTAAAATGGTTTTCAACAGAGAAAATACATTATTTAAAGAGAGCGAAGGCATAGTTCGAACGAGTTTATCTGTTTTTGTTGTTTACAAGTTTGAGACAATACATTTGGCATGAATGAAAGCTGGAAGGAATTACGTCCTCTGAAACAAGCCATAGGGGGATTTTTTTTCCGAATAAGTAACCCTCACACCCTTTTGCTAACTCTAAAACAAATACAGAAAAAATAAAAATCGAAGAAATAATTTTCGGCCCCATTTCCTCGCGCTTTCACCACCCCCTAAGCAATCCAAGATCTCCAATGTTTATTGCTACGCACTCAAACTAACGGTCTTGATCGAGATCAGAAGTCAGTTTCTCTTTATTTATCTCGGCTGAAAATTCGAATGAATTCTTTGACAAAAGGTTATGCTTTCTCGGCCTCCCCCATTGGAAAATATAGTTTGATGATCTACGTGAATACTTCTGGTGGAAAATACTAAGCAATCCGATTTGAAAAAAAAAGTATTCACCTAAACTCTATGTTTTACAGAACAAAACAATATCAAATTACATCATTTTATTCATTTTGAAAACAAAACCGATAAAACTGTAGCCAATTTCACAAGCAACGAATCCAGTAGTTATTGCAGATTGCTTGATTCGAACGGGTCCTATTAAGTTAAGTGGAGCTTTTACACCCATTTGGGAAAATATAGTACACACGATTTTATTAATATAAGCAATGGAGATGTCAACGTTATCTATTTTGAAAATGCACGACACCGTCGTCGTATTCATTAACCTTACTTACTTATGGTTACTATAAAGTAGTACGTTATTTTTTTTTTAGCATCGCGCGTGTGTGAAAGCTAATAGGTATATTAGTATTAAAATTTTCATATAAATGGCGATTACTTGAAAATACCAGTCTGACCCTCTACCCCACCATAGTCAGATGCAGTATGACACTCAGATTCAGAAATTGGGTTTTTGGTGAAGCTTATAAGACCTATTTTAAACCCTTTTAATTAATGGAGCTTATTAATAATCCCTTAAAATCAATTAAAATTCATTGTTAATCAATTAAAATTCATTGTTAATCAATTAAAATTAATTGTTAATCAATTAAAATTAATTGTTAATCAATTAAAATTAATTGTTAATCAATTAAAATTAATTGTTATTCAATTAAAATTAATTGTTAATCAATTAAAATTCTATCGATAGAGCAATTTTTTTTATGGCAGCGGAACCTAAATTATACTATTTATAATGTCAAAGAAGTTAAACAAGAGATTGGCCTTCTTGTATATCACAGCTTTTTTAGCGACAACTTTCATAATGACTTGCTTTTTGTTATGAAACAAGTGCATTAGGATTTTTTTTTTAGATTGGCGCTTGTTTACTTTGGTGGAGATCAATCGGGGATGGGTCCAAAGGTAACCTCTTTTTAATATAACTGGAACGAAAGGCCCTTTACAGAACGTACGAGGAAAAAAAAAAACAACAATCTCCGATATGATTAATGAGGAGAAGTCCAGTATATTTTTAGATTTTTAAATCAAATCAGAATGTGGAAAAACTCCTAAATTCACTCCTAATTCTGTGCAATATTTACTAAATTACAACGACTACTTCTTATAAAACCAACATAAAATTGAAAATCTAAAAAATACTGATCTTCCTCGTTCCTTGTTAACTTAGTTTAAATACTGATGCATCGAAATTAATTATTTTAAAACGTTATCCATTGGGCCAATTTGGCTTTTGTCCGCCAAAGAAAATATCAAAAAAAAAATCATAAATAAAAATACAATTGGCGATGACTTGCCAAACACGGAACCCTCGCGCCATTTCAATAGTACCAAAGCGAAGAAAAAATAAACATCAAAGAAATAATTTTCGGCCAATAATTTTACACCACCGGAAGCACTATGTTTCCTCTGTGGCTACTCTTCGTGGGTAAGTGCCAAGTTAATTCATTTTTGACAGGAAGGGCACTAAAATTCGGTAGGAACGTATAAAGTTTAGATTTTTGGTTAATTGGGTCATCTACTATCCAACTGCTAACCTAGGTTTTCATTTATGACTGTATTTCTTATGTCTCCCACACTTATTGACATTAGTATATTAATTGTTTGTCTATGTTTAAATCTCCCAATACACAAGATTATAGAGCTGTTTTAAGAGTCGAAAATGTTTGTAACGGTCAATTTGACCCCATTAGGAATGCCAATAAACACAGCTTTATATTATACATTAGTCTACTTAATTATTTCCAGTGTTTCAGTGTTTTCATCCAGGGAATACTACCACTTACGATCACATAAATAAATGATAGTTTTACGACCACTGGTTGACAAGAACAATACGTCAACATCTAAATTTAACATTTACAAAATTATAAACAGGAGTATATAATACACCTGATAGACCCCCTGATGGTCCCTATTTATTGTCCTGATAAGTAGTCCCTAAAAGAGTCATAATACGTGGTACCGACAAAAGAGTCCTGATAATCCCGATGAGAAGTCAAATTCTCTTTATTTATCTCGGGCGAAAATTCGAATGAATTCTTTGACAAAAGGTTATGCCTTTCTCTGTTTCCCTATAGGAAAGGAGTTTCTGCGATGCTCCTAGTGTACAATAACTTCCAGGAAATTCTCTGTAATGCTTCGATAAGACTGGTTTTACACCCAACGTATTCCGGTATTTTTGCCGTATTAACGGTAAAGCATGATCCAAACTGTCCATATTAAGTTAATTGGAGCTTTTACACGCTATGTGAACACGATTTTATCAATATTCGTCAAGCAGCGGCAATGTTAACGCTACCTGTTGACAACGAATACCATCAATGTCAATTTACCTTACTATTTATATCTTTGATAAAACCATAACTAACATATTTTTCACCGTCGTGTATGAAAGCTATAAATGGCATATTATTTCCAGTTTCATATAAATGGCGATTACTTGAAACTTACTTACCGCCACAGTGCGACAACCCTCACACAGTGGCAGGTCCAGAAATTGGTTTGGAGGGGAGCCTAAGGCCTATTTTCAACCCTTTTAATTAATCGAACTAAATAATTATAATTATCCTGTAAAATTAATTTAAATTCATTAATTTATTATAAATTATAATAAATTAAAATCTAACAATTATCCTTAAAATTAAATTCCATTTATTATACATGTTTTCATTGACATATTATTTATGTAGTGTAGGTAATTTCACTTTGGGGCCTTTCACTATGTCCCCCCCCCCCTCCTTCTTAAATCCGCTATTGCCCGTACACCATCTCAATAGCACCAAAACGAATATAAAATAAATGAATGTACAAAAACAATTTTTAGCACCTTTGCCTCGCGCACTCACCATCCAATGTTCATTGAGACAATCAAAACTAATGGTCCTGAACCCGATGAGAAGTCAGCGTTTCTTTATTTATATCGGGCGAAAAATCGAGTCTCTTCTTTGACAAAAGGTTATGTCTTCTCTCCCCCCCCCCCGCCCCCCATAGGAAAGGTGCCTTTGTTGATCTATGTGACAGGTCCGATGCGAAATAATGCCAGAGCAATTTTCTGTAATAGTTTGGCAAAAGTGTAAAGCCCTGGTTTGTGAGGACTGAAAACGCACGTCAAAGCGTTAAAAAAAAAAACCCGCCCTGCTCATCGATACCAGTGTCTTATCTTCGTGTGGGTGGTTTGTTAGAATTCACGTCTAGGGCGATGCGGGCCGCATCTAACGCATGCGTAGTAAGCAAATGCCACCGTTATCTCATTCGAATAGGTAGAAACATCGGCCATTTCGCACGTTTTGGACGCTCTAATCAAACCACGGCTGATTCGAGATTTTCGAACGCTGAGATCAACGTTAATTTTGCTGCCGCGGTCACGTGACAACTAGGGCCAATAAGAAAGCGGAAATTTCGGACTAGAGTAACTTTGGAAGGACCCAATTTCTCTTACCTATCAACTGAATCAAAAATCATTCTTTGAAATACAAATAACTGTACATTGAATTTTCGATGAAGAATAGTTTGTTTAATTTTGACGTTTAAAAGTGTAATATAGATTTAAATCCTATGCTTAGCGCTTTTTTTTAGATGCGTGAATTTTGTGTGGAAGCAGTTCTAAGTAATAGTTTCTGTTACAAACCTACTTGTCGCGTTTTAGGAACCTGTTCAAGTGTCGATTTGCCTCTGAAAATTTCGGACCCCTTTACCATTAGATAGCCAAAGCAAAGCTTTATTTAAAATGTAACCCAACTAAATTAATTTTATGCAACCTGATCGTTATAATCCTTAAGTCTAGACGTCAAGTTTATTGTCTCTTGGTTTTTTTTTTATAAAGTTCTTAATAATATGATTGATTCAACTTACATTACTAGTACTATAAAATTAAATGTGCCTTCTAGAGTCACACGTAATCGTTATTTGTTTTAATTGAATTCGAATCGTATTTTAAATTTTTGTCTATATAAATTTTATAAAACATTTAAGTGTGTCTGAGGAACTGGATATATTTTGTATGCCTTTTAATGTTTTTAAAGCTAATTGTCGGAGGCTATTCTCTTTGCAACGTTTTTCTGTTTTTTTTTTGTGTTTTTGTTGTTTTTCATTGTATTTTATGATGTGCATTGTAATTGGATTTTTTCTGTTATGTGCATCTGAAACAAATAAATAAATAAAATAAATAATCGTAGCGAGAGACGTCCAGATGGTGCCACAGAAAAATGGCTCTCAGTTCTGGGGACTTTGCCGAGTCTGCAAATACTTAGCTGCAAATAAAGCAGCCCCGTTGGAAAAAATAAATGATTTTATGTCAGTTCAGGGTCTTTCAAACCAACTCCCAACGAATATTTATATGCAAACGATTTATGGGTTGGGACTCATAAGAGGGAAAAACAACTTGCAGGGATTTTTATCGCTTGATGGGCTGGTGATATTTTGTTAGAAGAATATTGGTTTTGAATTTCTCAGGAAAATTGTAGATATGTTATAAATAAAAATGAATAAATAATTCACAACTTTTAATACAACAAAATGAAAAAAAATATAGATAAATGGCATAACAATAATTTTAAGGATATTTTTAAAACTGATCTACCTGAATGTTTTGATTTTACGCATATGAATTGAAAATAAATGTATAACTTAAACAAAGTCACTTAAGGGGATACGGTACCCAAAACATTATTTCTAGAAATACTAACATAAACTTGTAAATTATAGTGCTTTTATATAATGTTCACTCTAAATAAACATTTTCTAGCAATAAAGAAAATATTTACAAGTAGTTTTTCATTTATATTAAAAATAAGTCACAATTTAGAACTTTTTTTAAAACGCTACTCCTCTTTCAATTTTGAGAATAACTCCATCTAACTTTTATAGTTTATTTTTAGTAATATTTGTTCAAGAACTGTGCATGGATTTTAAAATGTGAGCTACAGTTAAAAAGTAACATGCATTTATACTGAAAATCACAAAAAAAAAAAATACAAAATATTGAATTCAACATTTAAAAAAAAACTATACATAGTAGACCTTATTCCATGCACAATTTTGTGCACCATATATATAAGAACACAGGTTAAAATTTCAAAATTCTAACTTAAATAGCAAAAAAGCCTTAAGGATTTATTAAACACAAGAATTGAAAAATACGAAACAGAGAAAAAAGGTTGAAAGCTTTCGAAATACGTATTCAAACTTATAGGAATGACTCCAGAAAATATTTAATAATTTTTTTTCTACAAAAGATTTCATTATGAAACTTTCAGTAAATGTTCAGAAAAATATTGTAAATAATAAGAAGTAAAAACTGAAAAATCGATATTTTGACCAATTTTTGGGTACCGTATCTCCTTAAAGAAAAAACAGCAATAAATAAAATTTTAAATTTACCATATTATCAAAGATTGCGCGCCGAATGACTTTCTAAGTTAATAAACTTGTAAATACACGTTCAAAGTAATTCAATTAATAGTATATGATTTATATTTCAATTGATGTCTATTGAATTCTTCATGATTTCTAAAAAAAAATAATAAATGAATATAAAAACTGTCTGAAGCAAGAGCCCAGTAGTTTGCCAAGGTCTGCCGTGCCCATTTCAGCTCTTGTGACCAAAGGCTCTGGGATATTAAGCATCTGTTCAGGTTGGGCGGTCAACCTCACGATGACCCCCAGCGTCTAGTTCCCAAGCGTGCTTGAGCCTCATGATTGGTTCTAAATGATTTACACGTTTTATTATTTTTTTTATGAAATCATATACTAAAAATATACTCAAACTTGATTTTTTTTCTAGATTGCAATGCGTGAACTTAGGGTGACGAGAAGAAAAATCTTTTTACTCTGAAAACCCCAAATAACCATTATGTGCAAAAAAGTATTACTGACGGCCCAATCTCTATATAAATTCGAATTCATGTGTCATCACTTCCATTCCCAACAACCCAGGGCCGGATTTAAAGATTTGCCGCCCCTGTCACAATATTCTCCCCCGGGGAAAGTTAGCTGGTTAGCTGCAAAATAGGGTCGTATGTGCTGTTTAAAATAGATACACATATTAGAATCATTTATGTAGTACCTTTACACACCAAATCAAAGGCGAAAAAGGCGAATTTTTTAAACTGTTCTATATAAATTTTTCTTTCAACTTCCAAATCCGGGGGGAGAGGGTGCAATTGCCTCGCAGCGACCATGTTTGCTACGAAATATTAGTGTACGTTTACGGTTTACGCATTAATGTGAATTATTTGTTTTCTTTCTTAAAAAGTATTCGTATCTTTATAATAATTTTTTTTATGCCAAAGCCGCTTTAATGGGTCGTAAAATTTGCCGCCCAAAAATATTCGCCGCTCTTGGCTACAGCCTACTTAGCCTATATAGAAATCCGGCCCTGCGAACAACCTTAACCAATTGACACCAGATTCAACAGTCGCAACGACATAACACAATTAAATGATCATGACTCACAAATTGAATAACGACCCATACCATGGCAAACAGTAGTATTACGTACACTATCCACAAAAGAGCAAATAACAGGGGACGGGATACGAAGTTCGTAGAGCTGACGAGTATATTTAGTTTTAGTTTGAATTATCGTCGTACTAGAGCTACACGGGGGCTACTGACGACGGGCGTCGTATTTTAGAACCACAGTCAGGTGACGAGCCGACACCTGAGTGGGCACCCAACTCAACCGTTAAGGGCGACATCGTACGCAGCGTTAGGACTTTGAAGGATATTTAACGTGCACTCCCTCTACACGGGGTATTATTCGTCGGACATTTTGGGCTGCACGGGCCGTTTATAGGTCGGCAGTTATTTTGGCGAGAGGCTGGGGAGCCCAGTCTGTTAGGCGCTCGCCTAGCATGCGAAAGGTCCCAGGTTCGGGTCCGGGCATCGCCAAAATAACTGCCGACCTATAAACGGCCCGTGCAGCCAAAAATGTCCGACGAATAATACCCCGTGTAGAGGAAGTGCGCGTTAAAATACGCTCCAAAGTCCCAACGCTGCGTACGATATCGCCCTTAACGGTTGCGTTGGGTGCCTACTCAGGTGTCGGCTCGTCACTTGACTGTGGTTCTAAAATACGACGCCCGTCGCCAATAGCCCTCGTGTAGCTCTAGTGCGACGATACTCAAACTAAACCTAAACCATTCCTTACATTAACCTTCCAAGCTTTAGTTGAACTAATCGAATATTTTAACAAAATTATGTCTTTTAAAAAATTTTTTCAACAAGGTATAAGATGCATAATTCAACAAAAAAAATATAAAACAAAATTTTCCAGAATTTCGATTAAAAAATGAACATTTTTAAAGGTTTTCAAGCAATTTTTTAAATCGCGACAAAAACGTTTAAAATTTAAGATTTTTCAGTAAAAATACTCTAAAACGATATTCCAAAGTGTATATTTTTTTCGAAAAATATATCTCTTTTCACGAAATGAAAATCAGGAAATTTTTGTTTTAAAGAAATGTAAGCTTCAACTGATGAAGGGACTGTTTTGATTTGAGAAATACACAAGTAAAAATAATTTTACTGTTATAGTTAAGTTGACAGTAAGTACTGTCTAAACTACAATTTACGAACTAATTTAAGCTACTTAGTTTAAACAACTCGTTTTGGAATAAAAAAAAAACCCTCCAAATTCTTCAAAGAGAAAGAGGGATCCTTATTTTTAATTTTCTTTACTGTCTTTCGACTCAAAGACTTCAAAGTAAATAACAATTCACAAATCTGCTCTAAATAAGAAAGAAAAATGTAGCATTACTGAACTATACAACATTTGAACGATATAATATTTAAAAAATCCCCCCTCCCCCCCCCCCATACAAGGATTCCCGGGGGAAATTATTTTTCCCCCGGCCTAAAGGTATAAGCAAATTGGCTATAGTGTAAACTTGTTTTAACTCCACGAGATTAAAATTTAAATTTTTAACTGAAAAGTTATTCTTTAATTAAAAAAAAAATCTGTAGCAGATAATTATAAATGGAGGGATTATTATAAAATCCTTACATTAATTTTCAAAAATTTAGAAAATTTATATACATAAAAAATTATGTGTGTTGCTGGAAAACATGACCGTCATTTGACGGGTTTATACATCTGCATCCTTCAAATGTTTAGGAGCAAAAATGGTATTGTAAACAAAACAATTCTTTAACAAACGGCTTTGTTTACTTATCACCACCAAAACTGCCACATCATCTATCATAATAAAAAAGTCCTGACTCACAACCTAAACCAACACCAGTATAATGGCCAACAGTTCGCATAACGGCA
Organism: Oedothorax gibbosus; assembly: GCA_019343175.1. NCBI lineage: Eukaryota > Metazoa > Arthropoda > Arachnida > Araneae > Linyphiidae > Oedothorax > Oedothorax gibbosus. Next base: position 54,036 of record CM033280.1, on the reverse strand, counting down.
AATAACAGTGGGGGAGTCGAAAATCATAGTGTTCATGTCCCTTTTCCCATATATTAGGGCAGGGTTACCAGACTTGGCAAAATTAGCCGGTTTGGCTAATTTTTAATCAACTTACTAGTGAAAATTTAAATCATTAGCAAAATTGTTTTGGCTAATTTTGAATAGCCCACAGATGATTTTGGCTCAAAATTGAGTAATTTTTTTTAGCATTGTGTTCGGTTTTGGCCTTTGAATGTGTGTTTACTTGGTTTTTTAAATGCACAATTCACGCATGTTTGGTAAATTTTTCCCGGAAGTACTTCATGAACCAGAAATGACGTAATAAAAGTTACATTTGGTTTTTGCTTAGTTTTAATTTAGTTTGAATTATCGTCGCGCTAGAGCTACTCGAGGACTATTGACGATGGGCATCGTCATTTAGAACTACAGTCAAGTGACGAGCCGACACCTGAGTAAGCACCCAACGCAACCGTTAAGGGCGATATCATACGCAGATTTGGGACTTTAACGTGCACTCGACTCGACACGAGGTATTATTAGTCGGACATTTCTCGGTCGTTTATAGGTCGGCATGAATGGAAGTTTTTTCCCGAAGTGAAGTACCGCAAAAGTACTTTATGCACCAGAAATGACGTAATAATAGTTTCATTTGGCTAATTTTTGCGAATTTGAGCCTCAACTTGGCTATTTTTTGAAAATTTCATCTGGCAACCTAGCATTCGGGCGAAGTTTACAGTGAGTGACCACGTACAATGGGTACGAGGGGGATTCGCTTGCTGAGTTCGGACCATGATAATTCTATTAAAGAGTGGCTTGTAGGGTGAGTCATACTTGGCTGGGGGGAGTTTTTGCTTGTTAAATGTTCGTTTGGGTGTGAGTTTTAATTGGGAGAAGGGGGTTGCTATGATTGGCATGTTATTGGTTGTTTGACGATTTTTGTATGAATGCAGTTGTTTATTTTATATTTGCAGAACCCCTTTATTGCATAGGAATTGCATTGTCTGCATCAGGTCTGCTTGGCCAAGATAGCGAGTCACCGCCTAAAATGGTGCAAAGAAAAGTTTTGCCTTGATTCTTAAAGCGCGGCGCAAGGGTTTACTAGTTCTACAATAAGCGAGTTTCACGCAGACTAACGTCTGGCGCTTGAATCGCGGAAGAAGAACCAATGGAGAAACCGTTTTCCGATAGCTACTACTTGCCAAGCCAACCTCAATACGGACGGATTACCTGACGATGAAGGGGTTTTTCCCCTGTACTCTCCATTTGAGATTAATAATTAGCACTTGAATTTTTAAAAAATATTAGGGTTTGATTTATCTACAATAACCTCTTAATTAAAAAAGAGTTAGCATTGTTAATAATATATAATAGTTTAAGTTATATTTTGTTTGTTTTTTTGGGTAAAGATACTTAATAATTAATAGTAACGTAAGTTTAATTAGTAAAATTTCAATTTGAATGAAAACATCTAAATTCTTTATTTGAATTTTAAGGGGGCTGTGGAGCCCAGTTTGTTGGGCATTCGCCTAGCATGCAAAAGGTCCCAGGTTCAAGTCCGGGCGTCGCCAAAATAACTGCCGAGCTATAAACGGCCCGTGCAGCTAAAATTGTCCGACGAATACTCCGTGTAGAGGGAGTGCACGTTAAATATCCTTCAAAGTCCCAACGCTGCGTACGATGTCGCCCTTAACGGTTGCGTTGGGTGCCAACTCAGGTGTTGGCTCGTCACTTGACTGTGGTTCTAAAATACGACGCCCGTCGCCAATAGCCTTCGTGTAGCTCTAGTCTGACGATAACTCAAACTAAACCAAATATATGAATTGTAACGCTTCATCATATTTACTCCACTCGATTTAATTATGTTGGATGTTCGTAAATGAAAATAAATGTAGTAGGACATCAAAATTTCAGACATCAGCAACTAACAACTGTCAAAATTACTTGATGAATTTTCATTTGGTGCGAGTTTGATCAGATGGCAGTTGTTTTCCTTCTAGGATAAAGTAATAATATTTATGGGTAGGTTTGTTGGCGACTCTTGGCGATCGCGAAAAATTAAAGTAAGCTTGCTATGCGTATGAAGTTTTGTTGAAGTGGAAATTTAAAGGATTTTCCCGGTTTCATTACTTAACGCCAATCATCAAATTCAGACCGGTCGTTGTTGCTGTATCATAGCTGTTTAGTGCCTTATGAAGGGTACACCCGTGCAAAGCCGGGTATATAAGTCTAGTATAAATATGAAACTAGTATCAATATAAGTCTAGTATAAATAAATATTAAAAAAATTAAAAGTTCTATGTACAACTTATTTTATAAATCAGCAAAATCGATAAATTTGTTAATGAATGCAAAAACAAAAGAAGACAAATTTTTTCAACTATTTTTTAAATACTTCTAGTACGAATATCAACTATCTCTTCGTAAAGTGCGAGTCAATTCGGAAAATTTGGCCTTCATTATAAACATTATTTGTTATTTATAAATATAACTCCAAGCCGTATAAACCCCCCATTAAAACGTTCCAAACATCTTCATCTCATAAACCAACACTACACAATCTGGCGGGAAAAGCGAGGTCACGTGATTTACATGCGGCCATTAATCTCGTCATCATGAGGAGGCGCCATAATTTGTTTCGGAATAGGGGGGCGACAGTATTAGTGTCTTAATGTGGATTCTGCGTGTGGCTCGGAATGGATGGCACCGCACGAGATATCTCGGTTTTCGAGGGGTCACGGAACGATATTATACGGGGAGATGTCTTACTAGGCTATGCAGACACAGTACTGGGTTCTTGGCAGATAGAATGTCTTGCAGGCGTTTAAAGATGGTTCTGAAGATCGTTGTTTAATTAGTGTCACAGTACCAATATTATTTTCCTTATTTATCAGCTAATTCTTATTTTATTAAACTTTGCTTTGAACACATTAACGGAAACAATCAGTGCAATTATTCAAGAAAACTGATCTTTAAGTTCAAACTTAACACTGTCTTAGCCCAGAATATGCAATAAAGATTTTCAATATTAGTGTCATGTATTTTCATGTATTAGTGTCTTAATGTGGATTCTGCGTGTGCCTCGGAATGGATGGCACCTCACGAGATATCTCGGTTTTCGAAGGGTCACGGAACGAGATTATACGTGTGTTAGCACGAGGAGAGATGTCTTTACTTGCTATGAAGACACAGTACTTGGTCTTGGCATATAGAATGTCTTGCAGACTTTTAAAGATGGTTTAAATGATCGTTATTTAAGTATTATCACAGTTTCAATATTTTAAAATTCTATAAAAGTAATGTACAATACAACTTATTTTATAAATCAGCAAAATCGATAAATTAATTTATTAGTGTAACGCAAAAACAAAAACAGAAAAGAAGACTAATATTTTCAACGTCTTTTTAAACTTTTATGATTGAAATAATAACTATTTAATGGTAAAGTAATAATAATTTGTTTCGGAATAGGGGGACGAGAGTAATAGTGTCTTAATGTGGATTCTGCGTGTGGCTCGGAATGGATGCCGAGATATCTCGGTGTTCGAGGGGCACGGAACGAGATTATAAGGGGAGATGTCTTACTTTCCACGAAGACACGGTACTGGGTTCTTAGCAGATAAAATGTCTTGCAGGCGTTTAAAGATGGTGTTAATGATTGTTATTTAACTACTGTCACGGTTTCAATAGAAAATTTTAAAATTCTTTAAAAGTACTATGTACAACTTATTTTATAAATCAGCCTAATCGATACATTAATTTGTTAGTGTAATACAAAAACAAAAAAAAGACTTCAAAAAATTTCAACAATTTTTTAAACACTTCTGGTACAAATATTAACTATTTAATCGTAAAGTAATAATAATTTGTTTTGGAATAGGGGGACGAGAGTATTAGTGTCTTAATGTGGATTCTGCGTGTGGCTCGGAATGGATGGTACCTCACGAGATATCTCGGTTTTCAAGAGGTCACGGAACGAGATTATACGTGTGTCAGCACGGGGAGATGTTTTTACTTGCTATGAAGACACGGTACTACTTGGTTCTTGACAGCATAGAATGTGTTTATAGACGTTTAACGATGGTTTTAAGAATCGTTATTTAAATACTGCCACAGTTTAAATATTTTCCTTAATTATAAGTTTTTTTATTATTATTTTACTTAGTATGGATGCATTAAAACAAACCATAAATTCAATTATGCAACAAACCTTAGCTTTAAAGACAAACTCAACACCGTGTAGCTCTAGTGCGACAATAATTCAAACTAAACAAACTCAACACTGCATTAGGCCAGAAAATGCTTTAAGAATATTTCAACAAATTCTAATTCGAAAAAAATTAGAACTCCTTAACTCTCAATTGTTAAGTATACTATTCTCATTCTATTTTATGATTTCAAATTTTCATTCGATTTTATATCAATTCAATTATATTTTCTTGCTATTAATCCCAAAGCATTCGAATAGGGAATTTTTCAGGAACGGAAGAATCATTAACCAAAGGTTGAATAACAATAATTTCCCTGAGAAAAGAATAGTCTCCTTTTATGAAGACCGAACTAATAGAATTCATTTCTAAATAAGTTTACTCCCATACATTTAAAAGGGATTGTCAGTCCCATAGAGCTAAAGCATTAGTTTTGGAATGGCAAAGCAATTCTTTAGCAAAAGTTGTGATTTCAAAACTAATGCATTAGCTCAATGGGACTGACAATCCCTCTTAATTGAAATAAATTTTCACTGAATTGTGAATAAATTTCGCTAAATTGACGAGTCCTTCAGCACTATTTCTGACACTTTTCTTTGATTTTTATTTATATCATTATTGAAGGGAGGAAATCTTATTTTATTTTTCATCCAACATCTACTAAGAGACAGTAAATACACACAAAGCCGAAAAAAAAGCCGATTTTATTTGAATATTGCGCTGACATATTTCTTCAGCATTTAACCTCCATCAAACCAAAAAAGGCCTTAGAATTGTAGATTGGTTCGGCATAAACAATCCATGAACTTGAAATATTTGATTGTGCAAGAAAATTCAATCACTTCTTCAATTTCGAAGATGGACGATTGTCAACACTTTTCACTGTTGTTGCTGAAACCTAAAACTTCTCTTCTAAAGTCAATTACCATCCTTGAACTGTAAGCTATCTTCTTGAAAAACATAATTTCCACTGTATTTCAGAGATACCTTCATCTACATGCGAGAAATGGCTTGGTAGAAACAGCATGTAGGGCAGTTGACCAAGAGCTTGCAATTATGCTTTTGCACCCTCAGCAGGCTGAATCCTAGACTCAGAATAAAAACTTGTATTTTCACAAGAAAAAAATATCCTTCTATTGTCATACGGCAGTATAAAAAGTGCCGTTCCAGAAACTGTATGTAGCAATATAGCTTCACCCACCAAAAACTCGAACTTGGTAGCACTCTCGTAAAACTGAGGAAGGGTTGGAAAGGAAGTAGATAGCAGAAACTTCGTGTTGATGTGTATAACAATTTATCAAGAGCTTATTTCCATAATGAGAGGTCTTTTTCGTGCTTCACAAAATCTTTTGGCACCGGATCTTGGAAGAATGGATGTTTCAGTGCTTCTTCGGCAGACATTCTATTGTGGGGATTCTTATGAAGGAAGGCGTGTATTAAATCAAGAAGCGCTTTGCAGGTGTTTTTATCAATTAGCGGAAAATCTTTCTTGAAATATTTTTTGAAGGATTTTTTGCTGAGAGCTTTTCGAAGTGTCGGATAAAAACACTTATTCCAGTTATTTCCTTTTACTTTTGAATGGGCGAGAGGAAATCTGGTGAAAAGTTCGACGAGCATTACACCGAAAGCCCAAAGATCGACGGCCTTGCCATCCGGGATTTTGGCCTCGGCTCCTTCAGAAAGTGATGCTTCAGGTGGCCTGTAGGCCGCTGGAGCGAGAAAGCTGGCGTTTGTTAGGCCTTTGCTTTCGGCAACAAAGCCGAAGTCACACCACACGGCCCCATGCTTGCCGATAAGAAGATTGTCGGGCTTTACATCCAAATGGCACATGCCCAGACGATGGAGGTGTTCAAGCCCACTTAAGGCATCCAGGAGATATTGTTTCATTTTTGGAAATTTAGCTTTGTATATGACGTCGATGAGGCGATATTTCTGTCTCGGGCTAACGAATATATGGTGTTTGCCGAATGGATGCTGTTCAATGAATTGTAGTAATGTCGGGTGGTGCAACTTCGGCCAAACGTCAGTTTCTGCAACCGTGACTTTATTGGATGGGACGACTTTTGCCGCCACTCCTTCGCCGGTCTGTTTATTTCGAAGTTTGTACACTTGACCGAATCCCCCCTTTCCCAATCGGCCTTTGTAACTATAATTGTCCTTAAGTGGTTCAAGTTCTTCAGGCCATGGTTTTGGTGTTCTCTTGGGTATGGGGGATGGAATGATTTCAAGACGACTTTCAGTGGCGGTGGTCTGACTAGGTTTAATTTCTTCCAGACCTCTTGGTGGATCCGCAGGAGGCAAGCTGTTGGATGGCTCAAGGTTTTCCGTCGCTTTCTCTAGACTTTTTGGAGGTTTAGGATTAGAGACACATTCAGTGGAGCCTTGTATCCCCGAGCCCTGATCTTTGTTGATGGGATGGTCCAGTTCATGCTCCACTTGTTGGATTATATCCTCAATAAGTTTAACTATTTCTTGAATTTGTGTTGTGTTTTCATTGGCTTGATCATCCTTCAAGTTTATCTCAAGTTGTTGAGGAATTTCTTGTTGGAATGATATGTTAGATTCCACTTGTTGGATGATGAATTCGAGTGTTTCAATTATTTCAGGTGATATTTTTGTTTCTTCTTGATTTACCTTGATATTTTTGTTATCACCAGCACTGTAATTATAATCTTGCCCTATTTCTAGTTCTTTTGCGAGGTTTGGTCTTTGTTTTACACTTTCAGTGTTTGTAATGAGAACATTATCATTCTCCTTTTCATATTTGGATTTTTTAGATCCACGACGGCGAAAGAACTTGCTGAAAAAAACGAAATTTGAAATTAAAACCACAAATTTCGTTATTGTTTTGATACATATATTTTTTAATGTTGTAAAACTAACAGTTTCGAATTTAAAAAGTAGATAATATTAAACTTTAAATTTTGGAATCAAAAGTAATAAAAATAATCTTCTAATAAATATTATCTATAACAAAAGCAATAAAACTAACTTGTGAGCGAAGATAGGTTTAACGTATGCGTTTAGTGTGTAAAAGTTTTTTCTATTATTTTGCTCATACATTATAGCATTAATAATTCACTCTTATTTACTAGCACTACGACTTTTGTACCTCATTTTATGCACTTACTCACAACTTAGTTACTTAAAAAATTAGTTTTCAATTTTGGGGATGATTCATATTGTGAGTAAATATGACAGCTTTAAAGGGCAAACATATTTCGATAATGCATAGATATCGGGTTTTCGTTAAAATATATTTCATTAAAATATAAAAAAATATATTGCCTTTTGCTTTGTAACCAAATTTTTTATAGAAATTTCTTTGGTTCTGATCTAAACAATTTTGTATTTAAATAAAAGTAACACGGGTAAACATAGTCACTCTAATTCGAATAACTCTTAGAATGATAACTTATTTCTACCAAACCTACTACCACATTTTGACAAGGAATGGATTAAATAATTGTGATTCTTTTTTAATAGTTTTGCAATAGAATACGTTTGCATAAGTAGAAAATAACTATTTTTTTTAACATAATATGTAAATTTAATAAAAAAAAAATAGTACTTACTTTATTCTTCTAAAAAAGTTTCTGACTCGTTCCATTTTGTCCCAACAGTTTGATGGATTTTAAAGTTGAGGAACTTTAAAAAACCGTTTGATATTATTTAAACGGTATGAAAAACTTAATGCAAGGATTAAAAAAGTGTGAAAAACACTTTGAAAGGTTTGACAAGGTTCAAAATATTATTTTGAAGAAAACAAAATCAGATAGTTTTTTTTAGCAGCTTACTTCACAAAATCTATCGACACACAACAAAATTCAATTGTTGAAATTAACTAAAGTGAAAGTTTGTTCAAACAATACCTTTGTTGCTAAAATAATAATATCTTAAAACAACAAAAGTTTGTGGCTATACTTTGAATCAACAAGTAAAAGTATTGTTCGGATGAGTGTAAAACATTGTTGCACATGTCAAGGTTAGTTTGCCCGGTTTATTTGTGTTCGCAATACTCAATGAATACAAATAATAAGACAGTTAAATATGAGTGGGTGACGTTGTACCCAAAAAATTAAATCCAGTATATTTATCACACTAGCATGCAAATTAAACTGTTTTTACAAAGAACTAACCTTAAATAAACATATGTTTCAATATTGATTATTTTTTTGAATAAGTTTGCAGTTTTTTAAATATTTAATTTTTTTTCAAAATGCTTTGTAATAGCAATTTTTTTTAAAAATTAGAATGGTTTTTTTTGCAAGATTTTCCCACAACATCTATTTATAAAATTGAGTATGGATATTGAGCTATTAGTTAAACAAGAACATTTATGTAGCTTTATTTATAATAATGGCAAAAATATATATATTTAAAATTTTCAACTTCATGTAGAAAAAAAAACTATTCACACTACATCTTATACCATACCAATTTGTGTTAATCATATGTGTCTCCACAGAAGATAAAATGTTTGGAGCGCTACATTTATTTACCTAAAAGCCTTAGGGATATAACCATTCACAAACTGAAAAAAAAATTAACTGAGAAAATCAACATACCATTTCCAAAACCATTTTAACAAACCACCATATCATTTTCCATAAACCTCAACCCTATAAAGGATTCCTTCTTTTTTTTTTAAATTTCCTTAGCTCGCAAAATTTGAGGATGTTTAATTATTTTCTGAGCAGCCCTAAATTTTGGGTACTGCGTTCCTTCTACAAGAATTAAAATGGCGTAAGCCATTTTAATGTACATGCACTCTTAAAACAAAAGAGTGAAATTCACTCCTATAGGAGAAGTGCATTTTCGGCACCGGAAAGGAGTGGAAATTAACTCAGACTGAGTTAAAACCGCTCGTTTTAAGAGTGTAGGACGCAAATTGTTTTCTTTTATTTCTTTTAACCACTCCGAAAAAGAGTGAAATTCACGCCTATAGGAGAAGTGCATTTTCGGCACGGAAAGGAGTGGAAATTAACTCAGACTGAGTTAAAACCGCTCGTTTGTTTTAAGAGTGTGGAGGCTGATTGTCCAGGGCAGTATTACACAATAAAAGTTTTTATTATTTGAAAATCTCAATAACATTTTAACTGTGTTTTTTTTAATATTATTTTTTATGATTTATATATCCTTTTTCAAAATACATTTTGAAATGTTTTTTTTAAAGCTTTTGCGTTATATACACTCTTAAAACAAAAGAGCGGTTTTTTAATTCAGTCTGAGTTAATTTCCACTCCTTTCCGGTACCGAAAACGCACTTTCAGTATGGGAGTGGATTTCACTCTTTCGTTTTAAGAGTGTAATAACAAATATAAGTGTGAAATACACTTTAAAAAATCTGCTGTTGTTACAGAAAAAAAACTTCCAACTGATGTGAAAGAAAATTAAGGTTGGAAAAAAAAAATCTGTTTAATTTAGGAGAGCAATCTGCAATTTTAAAGCAAAAGCTGTTTTTAACAGACGAATTTAAAAGAAAGAATAAAATTTTACCACAACCCGGCGGGAAATTGAATCCATGTCACCCCAGTGACAGGCGACGATACTGACCACAATACTACACTGCTCAAAACAATTAGGGGAGTGCATGGTTTAAACCCTTTCACCCCTAATTATTCCATTTGGAATCATCAGCTTGCGATTTATTTTTCTTACTAAGTTAAGCTTGCACTCATTTATCTTTACATGGAAGAATCATGTCTGTAGGAAATTTATAAAATGTTTGTTTTAATTAAATGAAAATATGAAAAACGTGGTAAAATAAAATTCACTTCCAAAAATATTTACGACAGAAATTGACCGTAAATTCTTGACGCTTGCATTTTTAGATGTTTAAAAAATGATTTTAACTGTTTATAACACATAAAGTTTTGAAAAAAAAATTGTTATAATTTATTAAAAAATTATGATTCCAATATTTTCCCCCTTTAAATTTTAGTTAAAAAATTAAGATTTTCCCCCTGTTTATTACCATTTCATTATGGATGCATAATGAATCTATTTCACAAATTTTAAATTTTTAGAATAAAAAATAAAAAGTTTGAACTGAAAGAATTAACAAAAGTACGCAAAGTGCTCCCCTAATTGTTTTGAGCAGTGTAGAACGACGAAACTGCCGAACCCGAGTTCGAATCATTAGCTTTTACATCTTCAGTCAAACACTCTCCCAACTGATATATTGCGGTGCACAGAGTTTCAACAAACAGTTAAAATTTTGAAGGAACAGTTGTTCTTTTGAAAGTCTGGTAAAAAAAAAAAGTCATAGTTTAGCCTAAGGACTCTTTTGAGGCCCTGCTTCGTACCAGGCGCACAGTCAGGGGGGAGGGAGAAATCATGGGCTCCTTTGTAATTTTAGTGCATTAACACGTAATTTGTGAATAATATGTTATCTATTTTATTCCTTATCAAAGGCAAGAAACTCTTCAAAATTTCACGGACATAAATTGCTTAAATTCAAGTAATTAAAAAAGAAATCATAGATAAATATTTTTCATTTTTATTACGTTGCTTCTGTGCAGAGAGATAACTTAAATAAGAAAAAGAAATAAGAGCCCTTTTAAAATTAGCAAGCATTCTTCTTCTTCTTCAGTGGCGCGACAGCCCAGGATGGGCCCTGGCCTTACTTAAAAGTCCTTCCCAGGCCGATCTTTTCTTGGCCAACGACGTCCAGTTCTTCACTTTCAAAACTTTAAGGTCCCCCTCCAGGCAGTCGACCCACCTGAGTTTGGGTCTGCCTCTAACACGAGTAGCTATGGGCTTAGCAAGGAAGATCTTTTTTGTAGTCCTGCTGTCTTCCATTCGAACTACATGTCCTGCCCATTTTATTCGTTGGATTGTTATGTACTTGACTATGTCTGGTTCATTAAAGCATTTGTATATTTCTGAGTTTGTTCTCCAAAAATTTCCTTCCTTGATTCCACCAAATATACTTCTCAAAAATTTTCTCTCGAAAATTGCTAATGTTTGTTTATCGTTCTCAGTCATTATACAAAAGAATTAATCAATATAAAAATTAAAATACTTCAAAATTTGCAATCTTGAACAACGTTATTGTGTTTTTTTTTTCCGGGTGAGTATTTATCATTTTAGCAGACTGCGGATTCGTCACTAATGATATATTTTAAGTGTGTCAATTTATCACATATATCCATTGATGAGTACAAAAATAAACTATACCGAAATTTTTTAATGAATTATACTTAACTTGAGCGAAATTTAGTCAAACTTAAAACAATTATTTCTTTTATAAATAAGTTTTTTTTGCACCCAAAGTTAATTCGTCAAGGGGAAAAAAATACAAGTTCAAAAAATTTAAAATTGAAGCGTTGTAGGAAACTCATTATATGCTCATTAACAGGCATCATGTTATTACTATCAAGATAATTTAGGTATGTTATTATCGGATAATTGGAGTTCTACTGTACTCAAAATGGATAACTTTCCCAAATTAAAGTTTTAACATCTATAATAATAAAAATGAAATTTTGTATGTATGTGTGTGTGTCTTATAGATTCATAAACTAGACATTTGTTTGACTCGTAGCTTGGCACAAATGTGTAGTTCCTACTTAAGTTACAGATTTTGAACTTTCAGAGCTCAAAATGTTCTATTTTTAGAGAAAATTCGAATATTCTGAAAAAAATACACCACTTTCGCTCAAATCCGATAATTTTTTTTTTACTTTCCTGATGTCATCTGCTGAAAAAATTAAATAAACTTTTAACGAAAATATTTAAAATTGAAAATGTTTGCTTTATTCTGTTGCCATTACCTTCTTTTTTTTTAGTCCGCGCGAAGTACGGGTATTTATTTTCTAGTAGCTGAATATAAGGCTACTGAATTACGCCTTCAAATGACCCTAACGATTTCCTAAACACCATTTAGGCCAAACGTATATAATTACGACATAATTTATTGATTAATTGACTAAAGTTATCATCGCGTGGGCATATGAAAGCATTTATTTCAATAATTCAAACCAGAATCATAATTTGGTTTGCAGATGAACTACCAAATTCATTGCATCGTCTATCAAGTGAAATGCGTGTTGCCAGCCTAGGTAAATAAATAACGATCACGCGATGTTTTCTGGTAGGCAGAAATAGATCTTGTTGTGGCCACATGGTAGCACACATATTTTTCATTGAGTTGGATTTTATAGACAGTTGTATTAAGAGAAGATTGATAGTTTTTTTTCGGCACATAATTAGTGTCACGTGATGCGTTCAGCAATATAAATATTTATAAAACATTGATGGTTTTCAATCGATGGCTCGGGTATTATTAGTTGTCATAGAATAGTCGTGAGTGCCGAGATTTTGTAAATTTACTACTCGTTGGTAGCAAGCGATATTGTTTTAAAAATTCATTCCACGAGTTGTTTTTTTAATGGAATAAATTGTAGCGATTTCCTAGTATTAGGGGTTGACATACTTTTAACCAACTAAATAAAATGTCAATATGTTTTACAAACCACCTTACTTAGGCAAAATTATTTTTATTTTCCAAGGGGCTGGGGAGCCCAGTCGGTTAGGTATTCGCCTAGCATGCGAAAGGTCTTCGGGTCCGGGCATCGCCAAAATTACTGCCGACCTATAAACGGCCCGTGCAGCCAAAAATATCCGACGAATAATTCCCCGTGTAAGGGAGTGCACGTTAAATATGCTTCAAAGTCCCAACGCTGCGTACGATATCGCCCCTAACGGTTGCGTTGGGTGCCTACTCAGGTGTCGGCTCGTCACTTGACTGTGGTTCTAAAATACGACGCCCGTCGCCAATAGCCCTCGTGTAGCTCTAGTGTGACGATAATTCAAAATAAACTAAACTTATTTTCAAAGACAAATTACTCAGGCTCTATCGAATATTTTTGCAGGTTTTTTTTAATCTGATAAAGTTATGTAGCTTTCTTACAGCGGCCCTATTGTAACGTACCTGATCCGTGGCCCTCTAGCGGCCACTCCAGAAGTTCCCCGCCGAAACGGAACGACAACAGAACTATTTTTGGAACTGGATGTTATGGACGAATAGAGAGCTTGTCCGAAATGGACGTGAGGTTGATTAAGAAGGAACCTGTTTAAATGGTTTTTAAATCTAAATTGTTTTCTAATAAAATTGAAACGTTAATGCTTGGTAAATCGACTCGTTAATCGACTTGTCATCGTTGGTGGTTGTTGTGTTTGGTTGTTGGTGGTCTCCTGATCACGCTACTACATTACACTATATAGCTCCTTTTTTTTAATTTTTTTTTGTTGAATATTTTGTTGTGAAATTATTTATTGAAAATTAAAATAAAAATATTAAAACCTATTTCAAAAACGGTAATTATCAAAGGACCCGGGTACTGCTCCCATTGCTCCCTAATGGGAAAATACTATTTCCACAACTTTAGGAGTAATTTTACAGTCCACTGCAGTAATTTTAGAAAACAAACTTTCTGTTAAAAATTACATGAAATATTTTCTAACAATTCTTCTTACAGTTTACCTAGATTATGTTATTAAAATCCTTTATTCATTTTATCCGCTTTGATGAACAAATTGAAGTATTAATCACGGATTTAAATTGCTTAAATATAAAAAGGTCGATTTGAAAATTTCCCACTGGGCTTCTTTCTTTGACTTTATAGTGAAAAAAAAGAATCGTGTAAGGGAATATCTCTAAGGACTTGACAATTTTTTTACGTTTAGCTAATCAATTTTAGTGGAAGTTAATTTTCTTGCAAGTAATCCGGGGGATATTGACTTAACCACCGACGATTAATTTAAGAAGTAGGCTAATAGGAACTTGTCATTTTTTTTGTGTGTGTTGAAGTAACTCTTTATTGCTTGGGATTATGCATTAAATTGTTGAATTGAAAGGCAGCAGGTTGGAAAACTTCGTCGATAATAAAGGAATTAGTTTAGCAACGGACTGTACCTCGGAGGCAGAAATTACTTTATAAGGGATTGTTTATTTCTTCCAAGTGTCAAAGTATAAAGTACATTATTATTTGTATTTAATATAGTAAAAAATAATATCAGACCTTTAATAAATACTCAACCCATATTGATTCGAATGTTAAACTGTGAACCAGAAAATTTTGATAACCCGATTTTAACTATAAGAAAATTAGACGTATACAATAGTCTTCTATATTTATATAAAAACATATCATTTTGCACCCTTAAAGACCCTGTAAACTACAATTCAAGAAATGCAACTATTTACAATATACCTAAAGCAAATAAAGAAATCTTCCACAGAAGTATGTATTTAGCACCCAAATTTTTCAACTCTCTGCCTGAACAACTAGTAAGTTTAACTCTAAAGAATACATTTAAAAAAGAAGTTAAGCGTCACATCTTAAATATTGATGTAGAGATTCTTTTCAAATCTGTGATATAATTAAAAAAATAAATTGTATCACGTCCTGTCAACTGAATTATATATATCTTATTTTTTTTTTATAAAACCAATAGTGAAGTTATGTATTTTACCGTTCTGTAATATGTTTGTGTATCTCGTGTGTCCGATCTTTAGCCAGATTTTGTTAGTTTTTGTTTGTTATTTATATTTGTTTTGTTCCCCTTTTGTTTGAGTATAATGTGAAATGTTGCTTTTAATTTTCCTTGATAATTTCGATTGTATAATTTTATGTGTTGTCTGGAAGGGCCTTGGGGCCCCTTGACAACCAATGTATTCCGTTTTTGAAAAATAAAGTTTCCTTTTCTTTAAAAAAATATATATTTGGGTCTTAATATCCATAGTAAGTATCCTACAGATAATGCAGAGTAAAGGGATTCTGAGGACTTGATGAGAATGTTTCAACTTCAGAATGACAATAGAAATGAGGAATGAAATTAAATTCTTTCTAGAGCTACGATTGGTGAATAAATGTCACGTATGAACAGAGTACCAATCGGAGCAAGAATAAAAATGAAATCTAGAAAGAAATACGCCAACTGAACAATTGTTTTAAGATAGTTACTCTTATTATATATTTTTTACTTGCATTTTCTTTTTTATACAGTCCCTGGACAAATTATTAGACGCACTGCAAGATTTCATGTAAAATATTAATTACCGGGTGATATTGTACCGTTTTATTATTTTAAATTGATTTCTTTATATTTTTATATTATCCAATCAGCTACCGATTTATTGGACATAAATAAAATAGCATTTATTTAGAAAAGCATAAGTTTATTAAGTTTTAAAGAAAAGTGACATTAATTTTAGTAAAAATCAATATTGAGTGAGCCACCTTTAGCCGCTATCAAAGCTTTCATTCTGCGCGGAATGTTATCAATGCAAGACTGTACTGTCTCCTACATTTGAGGATGATGATTACAGGACTGATACAGGTTTGTACTTGTTTACGTTCATGTATCACTTTGTCAAAACAGTGTTGCCATATGTTAAAAAATAAATACAAATATGTAGTCTACAACAATTCTTTTAAATTAAAATCAATAATATTGTAGTTTAAATATACCATTATTGCATGAAAACTCTTAAGAAATATAAAATTACTAAAAAATAAATACAGTGCGTCTAATAATTTGTCCAGGGTCTGTAAGAAAATAAAATGCTCCCGAAAAATATTTATAACTTTTTGTCGGTTATGATTTGTCAAATAGGGCTGAAATAATTGTAGGTTTAACATAGATTTGTAATTAATTTTCACTGCCAAAGCCAAATACAGCAATTAACTTCAAAACATGTAGGTCCTACCCATAGTCTCCAAGGATAGACATAAAGTGACCTAAAATAAGCCATCAACACGATCTCTTGGCGCCAAGTGATTACAACAATCCAAATTGGCTTCATAAGTGACAATTGGTGATCCCCTCAATCGGGGCTGTGGGGAGCCTAGTGGTCAGCGTCCCGAGATCGGAAGGTCCCGCGATCGAGTCCCGGTACCACTGAAGACCCACCGAGTATATGCGGAGTACGTGCTAGTTAAATCTGTTGCGTCTAAAAGTCCTGTGGTCGGTCATTGCGCAAATTACAACGGGCGCAGGTCCCTTGAGATTATTTCCCTCCCCTTCAGGGACATGTCTAAATTGCAGAAGTGGCGATAGAAGGCAGCATATGTCTTGTATGTGTGTGTATGTCGTGTCCGTCCTTCTTGACGAAGGTTTATTAGCGGGTCTCTGTGACCAAGCCCACAAGCCTGAAAATATATATGTCTACCCCGTACAATAAAAATAGTCTCTGGATAAATATAAATAAAAACAGGCTCTCTGTATACATTACTTTTGACACTTGAAAGAAATAAACAATCCCTTATAAAGTAATTTTTGCCTCCGAGGTAGAGTCCATTGCTTAACTAATTCATTATTACAGACGTAGTTTTCCAACCTGCGGCCTTTCAATTCAATCTGTGCCCAAATAAGGTTGTAATGACTGGAGCTCATGTGATTTTGTGTACCATTATAAGGATATTATACTCGTTTGTCCTTACTAATCGTATAATAAATAAGTAAGTTTATAACAGAATGAGTCTTTCAGAGCGGCTTCCACACAAAATGTGTACCAGTCGGGAAAAAATTTACCTAAAACACAGCATTTAGTTCTATACCCATAGATATAGCTAAAGTATTAGATTGGCAGATCACGTGACCTCTAATGCTAACGACGGGACGCGCATGGAGGCCAAATAAGAGGGCAAAATGGCCAGTGTTGGTGCCACTTTAAGGAGAAATTTACTACGAAATTTACTACGAAAAAATACTATTTAATTCTAAAATTACAAAAAAAAAATACTAGAAAAGGATTTAAAGTCACTAAAAAGATTCCAAAATGCAGCTAGTATTTTTACTATATTTTTTTGTAAGTTTAGAATTAAATTGAAGGAGAAAAATACTACGAAAAAATACTATTTAATTCTAAAATTACAAAAAAAAAAAATACTAGAAAAGGATTTAAAGTCACTAAAAAGATTCCAAAATGCAGCTAGTATTTTTACTATATTTTTTTGTAAGTTTAGAATTAAATGGTATTTTTTCGTTATATTTTTCTCCTTAAAGTGGCAGCAACACTGGCCATTTTGCCCTCTTATTTTGGCCTCCATGCGCGCCCCGTCGTTAGCATTGGAGGTCACGTGATCTGCCAATCTAATACTTTAACTATGATATCTATGTCTATACCACAATTATTATTTATCGTTTGCTAAATTAATTTTTATTTCGAAGAATAAGAGTGAGAAACGTTAGATGTTTAAATAGAAGCAGCAATTTTCCTATGAACATACTGCAGCATTGAAAAATCTATTTCCTTTAAAACCTAAATCAACGGAGTGATAACTAAATACTTATTGAAAAAACATTTGAAAAAAACATGGATTTTTTTTTAGTTTATACTGTGAAAGTGGGAAACGAACAAACTGAAAAAATATAACACCTTCCACTTTCTACGTTAGATGTTTATTTGTTTAGTTTGAATATCGTCGCACTAGAGCTACACGAGGGCTATCGGCGACGGGCGTCGTATTTTAGAACCACAGTCAAGTGACGAGCCGACACCTGAGTAGGCACCCAACGCAACCGTTAAGGGCGACATCGAACGCAGCGTTAGGACTTTGAAAGATATTTAACGTGCACTCCCTCCACACGGGGTATTATTCGTCGGACATTTTGGCTGCACGGGCCGTTTATAGGTCGGTAGTTATTTTGGCGATGTCCGGACCCGAACCTGGGACCTTCCGCATGCTAGGTGAATGCCTAACCTCTCCCCAGCCCCCTTTCTACGTTAGAAAAGTAGTGTGTAAGCTAAAACCAACTGTAAATAAAACAACCTCAAATTATTCTTGGATTTTTACAAGTCCTTAAAATCTTTTTTTTTTAATCCTAAATAAATTACAGTACACGAAACAATGTTGTTTTACTCCAAATTTTTTTTTCATAAAAGCTATCATTATTCAATTTTTAAGCTGCAATTTGTCGTCGCCAATGTAACAAAACATGATGATAAATTGCGCTTCAATTGTTTACAGAAACAACATTTTTATTCTATACAAGTGAAGGATTACTTAGTACTAAAATATAATTAATGATGTTAACTTTGTCTAACTTTACTTAAAAAAATTGTTTTCTTTGTATTCGAGAAGTAAAATGTATGTTTTTTTTAAACATATTAGTCCGAAGATATTGCGTCAATCAATAATAAACGAACAAAAGGGATATAAAACCTCGCGTCGAAGATAGTTTTTTTTTAATCAAAAGGTACGATATTTTATTCGTGTCAAATTTTATATTATTAAAATATTTCTACACCAATATGCAACAATCGAAAAAGTTTTTAATAAAAATGACTGTCAACAGGGATTCTAAAAATCTCGTCGCCAACTGGATCCAGAAATGCCATCAAAATATTCCTAAAAAAATATTAGAGGCAAAAAAAAAACAGGTTTTAAACAAAATTTTAAAATTTTGCAATGGGAGCGTGTACTTAAACAAATAATGCATTTCAAATTATGCATATTCATCAAATGAAACTGTTAATAGCTTGTGTTTCTATAAAACTTGCATTCGGGGAAACAAAATTATCCATATTTTAATCATAATAATTCTCTAATTATCATTATATTTTAAACATAAAACAACATATCTACAATGGGCTGGGGAGCCCAGTCGGTTAGGCATTCGCCTAACATGCGGAATGTCCCAGGTTCGGGACCGGGCATCGCCAAAATAACTGCCGACCTATTAACGGCCCGTGCAGCCAAAAATGTCCGACGAATAATACCCCGTGTGGCGGGAGTGCACGTTAAACATCCTTCAAAGTCCTAACGCTGCGAACGATGTCGCCCTTAACGGCTGCGTTGGGTGCCTACTCAGGTGTCGGCTCGTCACTTGACTGTGGTGCTAAAATACGACGCCCGCTACCAATAGCCCTCGTGTAGGTCTAGTGCGACGATAATTCAAACTAAACTCTTATTATCATTATATTTGAAACATAAAACAACATAAGTACAATGTTGGGAACATAAAGAATTACTTGTTGCAACGCATGTTTCTCCGATTCCGTGATTTAACAGTTTAAACGCGATTAGAATAAATACCATTGTCAGCAAGATTTCTGCAAGTTTGCACTCTGCGGCTTTCCTTGTTTGGCTTCTTCACGGATAGGGTTGAAACACGCAAGGGTTGAAAGTAGAATTAATTTCAAGGGGAAGTGTTGTTTTACATGTCACTTTAAACTAATCTAAGTTAATACTTAACCCTCTAAGGGGTAGACAAATTGGCTGAAGTGTAAACCTGTTTTCACTACATGAGATTTAAATTAAAATGTTTAACTTAAAATTTAATTTTCTTAATCTTTTTATAAATTATATCTACACTCTTAAAACAAACGAGTGGTTTTAACTCAGTTTGAGTTAATTTCCACTCATTTCCGGTGCCGAAAATGCACTTCTCCTATAGGAGTGGATTTCACTCTTTTGTTTTAAGAGTGTATGTAGTAGATGGTTGTAAATGCCCCCCCGTTACTTTAAATTGTAAAACTTCAAAATATTAAATTTAGAAATTCTTTTTTAAAAAAATTACGTGAGTTGCTGGAAAACGTGACAGTCAGGCGACGGGTTTAAACAATTCGAAAAAAAAAATTCAGTGTTGAGTTTGACTGTATTACAATAGTAAAACAAAAAGAATACTTTTTACTAATTTCGTAAAATAATGCATTTGTTTTTATATGTTTCATTTTTTATGAATGTAATTCAATATTTCTTTCTATCCTTATCTCTTTCTATATGTTCATCGATTTCGTTTTCTCTCTATTTTTTTTTAATTCTTTAACAAATTTTTTTTTGTTGGATAGCTAACATTTGGCAGTTACCCTTTGCGCGATTTCCGTTTGGTTTTCACATACTTTTAGTGTATGCATACCAGCTAGAGTGGACCGACGGCCAATTTACAGGTACCGGGTGCAAAAGGTAGGTAAATTATAAGTTTACTTATGTCATTTTCTCAAGGCTGATTTTTACGTATGTTTCAGAAAATATTGTTAAAAGTTAATAACCAAAACTCCCAGACACTCTCTGCCGGCCGGCCGGCCGAAACTTTTGCCAGACGCTTTAAAGGTGATTGTAAAGTTCAGACTTTGTCCCACGCATCTGGTGGCGTGATATGGCGCTACGTATTTTCTAACTAAACAAAAATCAAATTAAATTGAAATGACAAACTTTCTTCGTTTTTTTTGGGGGGGAGGACTGTAATTGTACGCGTTACTTTTATGGTGACAGAAATAAAGCTGAGTCGATAAACAATAAAAAATAAAGATTATCATTTCGATTTAATATAGAATTAATGCTGTGTTTGGCGCCTTTTTACCTGTTAAACACAACGGTTGTGTGGAAGCTGGTTAAGTGACAGATTCTGTTACAATCCTACTTTTTTTAATAAATTCAAGTCTGAATCTTGTATTTTGTTTAGCTTATATTTAACTAGCAAATTTATACCCGTTCTTCGCACGGAATTAAAAAATATCAAATAGATTCCAAATATGTGTACCATATACCCTGTTATAGGATCATAAACTTATTGTTTCCGCTCGTTATAAATTATAAAATCCCGTTTCATTGACTTAAAATTCCAAAATGAAAAATACGTCATCACAATTCCCTCATAAATACATAAAACCTTTTAGCTCATTTGGCGCGTTTTGGGAAATAATTTGGCGAGAAAATAGATATAGCTACCCACACCCATTATACAGCTCTAACACAATGACCTTTGAACAACCGACCAGCTTATAAATTATTTATAAAAGAAATTGCCTATTTGGCGAATTTTAGTTAATAATTTGGCGAGTTTGGCAACGTATTTGGCGAAAAAATAAAGACATAAAACACTAATAGCTCTAGTGCGATGGCCTTTATTAACCAAGTTCAGTAATAGCTTAACTATACATTTATTGCTTAAATATGCATACATGCATTCAACAGAAAAATCAATGAAAAAATCATCAAATAAACCCACAATAAAATCCGGGAATGAAGACTGGCGGAATTACGTCACTTGAAACATGTCAATTATTTTTCAAATAATGAATTTAGTTTCTGAAAGTAATGGCAAAAGAATAAAATAAACATTTTGAATTTTAAATGTTTTCGATAAAAGTTTTATTTAATTTTTTCAGCCGATAGCATCAGGAAAGAAAAAAATGATCGGATTTGAGCGAAAGTGGTGTATTTTTTTCAGAAAATTCGAATTTTCTCTAAAAATTGAACAAATATGAAAAATCTAAGCCTCAGGTGCACACGTTGGTATTAAAGGGAATCTATCTTGAAAATTTCGTATTTCTGAGGACAGTATAAGTAGGTCTTTTACGATCCGAAAACAAACACACAGACACACACACTCTTTCTTTTATTATTATAGATAATGAGCACTTTTCTAGTTTCTAAAAGAAGAAGATTTTTATAAAGCTATTTCTCAAAATATTTTTTTTTCATTATTATATTTTTA
The DNA here is from genome assembly GCA_019343175.1 of Oedothorax gibbosus. Taxonomy (NCBI): domain Eukaryota; kingdom Metazoa; phylum Arthropoda; class Arachnida; order Araneae; family Linyphiidae; genus Oedothorax; species Oedothorax gibbosus. Next base: position 32,377 of record CM033280.1, on the reverse strand, counting down.
AACTAGCAAATAAATACCCGTTCTCCGCACGGACTAAAAAAAAAGTTGTAATCGATCCAAGTATATGTACCATTTAATCCATTCTAGAATAATAAAATTATGTTATTGTTTCCGCTCATTATAAAGTATAAAATCATGTTACTTATACTACCTTAAAAATCCAAAATAAAAACTACGCTATAAAATGCACGCATGAAAGTCATCGTAATTTCCCTCATAAACATACAAAACCTTTTAGCTCATTTGGCGTGTTTTTGGTAAGAATTCGGCGAGAAAAGAGATATAGCTATAAACACAATTATTATACAGCTCTAGCACAATGGCCTTCGAACAACAAAACAGCTTATAAATTAAAAAAAATAATAATCATCATCATTTGGTGCGTTAAGGTAAGAATTTGGCGAGTTTTTCAACGTATTTGGCGAAAAAATTAAAACAAAACCCTAAAATGTAGCTCTAGTACGACGGTCTTGAACAACCATCAGTTATAATTCACGGAAAATAGCTTAAATATGCACATTTGCAATCGACAGAACCATCAATGATGAAATCCATCACCTAAATCCACAATAAAATCCTAGAATGGAGACTTGATGGAATTACGTCACTTGAAACATGTCAATTATTTTTCAAATAATGAATTTAGTTTCTGAAGGTAATGGCAACAGAATAAAATAAGCATTTTCAATTTTAAATATTTTCGTTAAAAGTTTTATTTAATTTTTTCAGCAGATGGCATCAGGAAAGTAAAAAAAAAAATGATCGGATTTGAGCGAAAGTGGTGTATTTTTTTCAGAATATTCGAATTTTCTCTAAAAATAGAACATTTTGAGCTCCGGAAGTTCAAAATCTGTAACTTAATTATGAACTACACATTTGTGCCAAGTTACGAGTCAAACAAATGTCTAGTTTATGAGTCCACAAACACACACAAAACTTCATTTTTATTATTATAGATTTATCTCCAAATTAGCTTCATATTTTATAAACTAATATTTTTTTATTTAAAAATTTGTTTCAATATTATTTAGATGATATTTTTATGCTAAAGAATAAATCATTTAAATTAATCTGCACATCGATTTGAAAAAACCGAAGCAGGAACTTATAAAACAATTTTTTAAGGAAGATTTGATTGTGAATGTTTCATGTCTGTAGCGGAAACAGAAATTCTGAATGAATATAAATGCTTTCTCGAGTTTCGATTGGTGAGTCAAAGTCTCGTTGGACAGAGCACTAATCGAAGAAAGTGCATGAATGAAAAGTGGAAGGAACTATTTCACCTAAACAAGGCAATTGGATTATTACTTCTATTCATTCTCTATTCATTTACGACAAGCAAAGAATATAATTATCACGGCATTGTATTCAAGAATAAAGACACGAACCTAACCCATGTGTCTTTTTCCACTTTATACATTTCATTTCTATCACTTTTTATTATAAAAAGTAATTGAAATAATAAATTATTCAAAATTAATCATCGCCGTACCAGAATTTTCTCTTAGAATTGCGTGACAATGATTTTAACCTTCCGTTTATTCTTTTTTTTTTTACTGAAAGAAGTGACGCAAAATGATAAAATACTTGGTTCATTTCAGAAGAGGTGGTTTTTTACGAAAGTATAAACGATGAGATATGTTTTACTTCTTATTAAAACAGCATAAGGATACTATGTTATTGTGTAGTCCTTTAGATACTTTTTGTTGAAATCACATGTTTTACAATACAATTGGTTGGTTTCAGGTGACGTAGTTTCTTAAAGCTTTCATTCCTTCATTTCCTACGTTTGGTTCTCCGAAAGGTGCTCCATTTTCACATGCCAGTAATTCACCAATCCCGGCTCGAGAAAGAATTTAGAATATCGGGAATTCACTCAAACCATGAAACAGGCCCATTGTACGGAAATATTTAAAACTTATCCTATTCAATAACTTTTGATGTATGCATAATTTTTGATAAAAAAAACTTCTAAAATAAAATAATAAATTAATTCTAAAATAATAATAATTCTAAAATAATTCTAAAATAAAATAATAAAAGGCTATAAATATAATAAATTATAAAAGTAGATAAAAGTTTTATCAAGAATTCAAAAAGCAAAAATAAGTGATAACTGCTACCTGAAAACACTAACATATGTGATGACACTTTCAAACATTAATTAAAAAATTTAAGACAAAGGAAAGAAGTGGAAACAACTTTGCTGAACTCAACAATCTTTTGACAAATAACAAGAAAGGATTTAGGTTTTGGTTATGCTATTCATTTCTTGTGATCTTGGGTGTGTTAACGCGTCAATTTCTTTTCAAAAAGTCTTTTTTTATCATCTCCAGTGAAAAATGATGAATAGTTTAATTGCTTCTTGTGCTGGATATATTAGATTATTTCTGTAAAGTAGAGAAACTACGAAGTTCAGATAGTATAACTTTTGAATAAGTAGTAATATTGTCACTTTTTTCGAAATGAGCGCCAATGACAATTGACATTTTTAAATATTACTAAAATTTTAAAAGCAATGAAAATACTCCCTATTGAGAATACTGGATATATTATACTATTGAGATACTATTGAGAATACTACACCTAAAATTAACGAGAAAATTAATTGTTGAAAAGTGTGAGGTGTGTTTGAGTCTAAAACGTTTACATCAACCTCCAGATAAAAGTTATGAAACCCGTCGACAATAGGCCTTGTGACGTTAACTTAACGAAACCAAAACTACTATAAAAACACAAAACCATAAACCCTGAACTGTACTCCTGAACTGACTGTATCCAACGAAGACTAGAGATGAGAGGCACAGTGGCCTAGTGGTAGTGCTTCGCATTGCCACGCCATAGGTCCGGGGATCGAATCCCGGATTGGGCGAGTTTGACCCATCCCTTCAGTGGGTCGATACAATGGGTACTAAGCACGCTTGGGAACTAAACTCTGGGGGTTCGGCGTGAGGCTGACCACCTTACCGGGACATATGCCTAGCACCCCAGAGCCCTAGGTCACGAACGCTGAAATGGGCACGGCAGGCCTTGGCCCAGTAATGGGCTGTTGCGCCGATGAGTTTAGTTTTAGAGATGGAAAGACCGGCATCTTTCTCTCCACCATTATAATAACAAATACAAATACAAATACAAAAATAAAGGACCAATAACAGGCACGAAGCCCAACAAGATTGGTCCTGTTTACAGTCCCCCGACTATATCCCAGTGTCTGTCCAGCTTCTTTTTAAAAATATCAACACTGTCAGAACTCACAACATCCTCTGGCAGACCATTCCACTTATCCACAACTCTAACATAAAAGTAATGTTCCCTCAAATCCCTATTAAAACGTGCTTTTCTCAGTTTTAAACTATGACCTCTAGTCCGGTTATCAGAATAAAAAACAAGCAGGTCAGCATCCAATGACCTAATAAATTTAAAAAGCTGAATCAAATCCCCTCTAACCCTTCTCTCCTCCAACGTGTACATATTTAACTTCTTCAATCGATCTTCATAACTCAAATTCCATAAACCATAAATTAATAACATAACTGTAAATTATTTCTCGCTTTTAAATTACAATTTGTGAAACCACATAGCGGCACACACTGAACTCTTCCTATTTTAAGTTCCCAATAACACAAGAGACACTATAAAGCCCAAGAACGACTGCAGTATATCAAAGAGATAACATCGAATAAAATGTCTCAAAATGTCGTATTTTTAAATGCGAAAGACTTCCGCCCTACCATTTTCCCGGTTTTCCGGAACCTATTTCGGGAGAACAAAAGCTAGTTCGGAATTCCCGGACATAATAAATCCGGCCTCTATCTGGCCGGCACATCTGCCCACCTCTTTTCATACACCAGTTGGGGAAGAATGTTCCGTACCTTTTAAACGACAAAGCTGGGATGCGAGAGTTTGTACAGTGTTGTTCATTTTCATGCGTTGTTTTAACTATGCAGAAGGAATTGAAGTATGGACGTGGTAACTTTATCCCGCAACCGATAGTAAACACTCAACAGTTCTTTAACCCCTTATGCCCCGAATTAAGATTTAATTTGAATTATTTGTCTGTAAATATTTTAATGAAAGCTATTGCAAATAATTAGAATATAAAAGGGTAAAAAAAACAGTTGGGACATAAAATGCACTTCATTTCCCGAAATTATTTTATTTTTTCTCTCTACTTTTACTTACTAAATTACACTGATTAACAATGACATTTTGTTAAACGAATTTATTTCGCCTTTTTAGTGTTTAATGTGTTGAAACCGCATACTGCATTAATAAAAGCCCATACTACACTCTTAAAACAAAAGAGTGAAATTCACTCCTATAGGAGAAGTGCATTTTCGGCACCGGAAAGGAGTGGAATTTAACTCAGACTGAGTTAAAACCGCTCGTTTTAAGTGTGTAGTACGCAGATTGTTTTCTTTTATTTCTTTTACCCACTCCGAAAAAGAGTGAAATTTACTCCTATAGGAGAAGTGCATTTTCGGCACGGAAAGGAGTGAAAATTAACTCAGACTGAGTTAAAACCGCTCGTTTGTTTTAAGAGTGTACCATCTATTTTCCCTCAAAACGAGCAATGAAAAGTAAAACAACGGCCTTATGTGTTCAAACTGAGTTTGTCAATCAAAAGGTTCTATTTATCCCCGTTTTCTCTAAATCGAACAATATAAAGAGAAACATCGGCTTTTTAAGTGGTACTTATAAGTACCGTCAGTACATAAAGGGTTAAACATGTGTTATCTGTTCGTAATACTTTCATTACCTTTTATTTCATATTAGGTAACTGAAAGTAGTGAACTGAAAATAAATGCACAGTTGACGTGATCATTCAAGTAATGTCCTTATTCAAAAAAACATAGTTGAGAAAAATTGAAAGTATGAAATATAGCGCCAAAATATAAATGTTTGTATAATTAAAATAATCCTCCAATCTACACTTCATGTAGTTTTTTGCTTTTAAATTTGACTGAAATCCTATATTTAAAGACTGGCTTTTTTGTAATCGACATGTCTAATTTATATACTTTTTCTTTGCATCCAAAAAATAATAATTTTTCACTAGTTTTTTAAAAATATTTTTCCAACCCAAAAAAAAACAAATAGCTATAAAAATTTGTACTTAAGCTTGAGTCAACAACGGCCCAAAAATTGAGATAAACAGGTAAGGGAAGTATATATTTTCCGAAATATAACGCCTTGTTTTACTTTTAAGTAAAATAAGAGTCCTGGATATTCTACGAATTTTTGTATATATTTTCCGGTTTTTGTGACAGACAAGGAGAACTGGAATTCGATTTCTGGTGTGATCCTATTTGTAAAATAGGATAGGGTCCACCTACTTTATTTTACCAGAATGAAGGTCAGTTCTGAAATAAGTATAGAATTCACACGAGAATAAGGATTTAGGTTAGGGTTAGTTATTTCCTTAAAAACTTATGGGTTTTTTTTCGAAGTGATATATCAAATCTCAAAATAATGTGCTATGAAAAGGGGAAACTGTTTTCAAATTCAACTTTTTGTCCCAACCGTTTCTCTATTATCATTACTTTTCTGGATAAGACCGTTAGTGTTAGATGAGTTATGTCTCAATAAACATACGATAGCATCCAGTGTTTTCTGATCTGGTGTGAAGAATGGAGACTGTCGGCGTTCTCTCACAGATTTTATTTACAATTTAAATCTTTAATGTTGTTCTTAATAATGTTCCATTCCTTAATTTTGTAAGCCTCGTGGATTACTAATAACTTCCTTGTTATAAATAAAAAAAAATAAACGTACACTCTTAAAACAAACGAGCGATTTTAACTCAGTCTGAGTTAATTTCCACTCCTTTCCGTGCCGAAAATGCACTTCTCCTATAGGAGTGAATTTCACTCTTTTTCGGAGTGGGTAAAAGAAATAAAAGAAAACAATCTGCGTCCTACACTCTTAAAACGAGCAGTTTTAACTCAGTCTGAGTTAATTTCCACTCCTTTCCGGTGCCGAAAATGCACTTCTCCTATAGGAGTGAATTTCACTCTTTTGTTTTAAGAGTGTAGCAAATATGGAATGGTGAGAGCGCAAGGAAATGGTACCAAAAACTATTTTTATTGGTGGGTATTTCTTTTATTACTTTTAGTTACCTAATAGGAAATTGTTTTCTACACAGTTTGCATGATGCCGACTTTAAAAAAGCTGTATTTTATCATTGCTTAACATAACATTATTCAAGAGTACAATATTCCAAGAGCCCTGGGCCCCCAGAACCAAGTTATTTTCTCACGAATGAAATGTATCGAATTAGGTTTGATTTTCATATAATTTTAGTATATGCATACCCACTAGAGTGGACCGACGGCCAATTTAAATGTACCGTGTGCAAAAGGTTGTCTAGTTTCATTTATTTTATTTCGAAAATTCAATAATTATTACTTATCGTTTGCAAAAATTAATTTATATTTCAAAGAATAAATATGTAATATTCCTCGCTTTTAAATAGAATGAAAATATTTCATATCAACATATAAAGAATCTCGTAGTGAACTATATTTGACGTCATTTCAAACTCATCGAATCCGAAAAAATAAATTTATTTAAATTTATTATCTAAAAGAATTAAAGTATCTCTAGCAATTATTGCAATGGCAATGGTGATTTAATTCTAATAAAAATGGCTTCCTATGCTTTTTAAATGAGCTATAAATTTTGCAGTTTGTTAAATAATCAAAGTACTTCGAATTCGAAATATTTTCTGACATTTTCAATGTATTCTAATTTCAATGCGAGGAATTTTTTTTGACGTATCACATTTGTCCGTAGCATTTGTAGTTAGGGCTATGAAAGTGGGTGATGGACGGACAGACAGACGGACTGATCGATAATAATACCTTCCACTTTTTACGTTATAAACGTAGTGTGGAAGCTAAACAAGTAGGTTCGTAACAGATTCTGTCACTTAACCCGCTTCCACACAAAACTTGTGTTAAACAGGTAAAAAGGAGCCAAACACAGCATTAATGCTATATTAAACATTTACATGCTAAATTTGGCTAGTTTTATTTCTTTTATTTCGAAAATTCAATAATTATAACTTATCGTTTGCAAAATTTAATTTATATTTCAAAAAATAAATATGTAAAATTTCTCGCTTTTAAATAGAATGAAAATATTTTATATCAACATACAAAGAATCTCGTAGTGAAATATATTTGACGTCATTTCAAACTATCGATGCGAAAAATAAATTTATTTTAAATTTATTATCTAAAAGAATTAAGTATCTCTAGCATTATTGCAATGGCAATGGTGATTTAATTCTAATAACAAACAGGGCCGTTAGCTATTTGTAATTCAAACTTTTAAACGCCAAAATTAACTATTTTCATTAATCTTCTTTCTCAGATTTAATAATTAGACTTTATCGTTTGCTAAATTTGTTTCAAGTTCGAAGAATAAAAATGTAATCTTTTTTAATAAATATCTTTGTGTCGCTATAATTTACCATTTACATTGCTTTCGAAAATTCAGTCATTTATTGATTGTTAAATTAATTTACAGTTCAAAAAATATATAATTAGTGCAAGTGATGCTTTAGAAATAAAAGTGAAATTTTGCATATTTTTTATGCCAAGTTAGAATTCTCTATGCATCTTTCTTCATACATATATAATAAACCATCAAAAGAACTCTGTGATATTATAACAATCCAAACTGAATTATATCGCATAAATAAATATTCTTTCAAAAGTGTTTATTTTTATTTTAAATAAAGTTTCTCGTACGTTTAACGAAATGGCGACAGAGAAAATATTGAATAAAAATGGAATTTGAATGTTATTTCAATGTAGATTTAATTTTTAGTTATTTAAATTTTAAATAAACTTCTAATTAAAATTTTTTAATGAAATTTGGAATGTAGCCTAATCTGATTTTTTGCTTCCAAATACGTATCCCACTTGTCTGTGGGACTTGTGGATGGCAACAGTTAAAATATGAATAAAAATGGAATTTGCATGTTATTTTAATGTAGATAAAAAAAAAATTAGTTATTTAAATTTTAAATAAACTTCTAATTTAAATTTTTTAATGAAATTTGGAATGTAGCCTAATCTGATTTTTTGCTATAAAATGACGTATCCCACTTGTTTGTGGGACTTGTGGTTCTTTCTGTGAAAGTGGGTGACAGACGGACTGAACGATTATAATACCTTTCACTTTTTACGTTATAAACGTAGTGTGGAAGCTAAAAATGATATTTCCTACTGAAAACGAAGATATAAAAAGATAACCGATGACTTATTTTTCTCTACTTGGATTTTTAAAAAAAATGACAAGTGCTAAGCAAAATGTGTTTCAAATTATATTTTGTTCTCAATTTACAAAATCCCTGTTAAAACATTTGGCATCAAAGTTGTGTTTTGAAACCGAAACAGTGCGAATGTTCAATAAGTTGTGCCCATTTAAGGAATAATATATTTCAAAAGATTGTAATATGAAGTTTGACATTGCAAAACATTGTCTAAATGCGTAGACTGTTAGACGGCTCTTTATTATAATTGTTATTTTCTTTTTTTAATACATATTTTCCTTTTTTTTAATGAGACGAACTTTTTAAAAAAAATGGTAAGTAGGTATTGACATAGTGGAGATTTCAGTCCGTCTGTACCACCCTTCGAATTACGGTTCCTATTTAATTTTTTTTGCCAGAAAGATACGACCTATTTTTAATTTTTGTACGTACAGTCCCTGGACAAATTATTAGACGCACTGCAAGATTTCATGTATCAATCAATGATGAACAAAATACCTTTAGAAGGACATTTGTGTTCCTAAACTTAAGCTATTGAATAGAAAATACTATCTACTATACTTAATACATATATCGATATATTTTTTAATGATAGGGCATTCTTTGGTATGTTTTCATCATTACTAAAAAAAATACAGTGCGTCTAATAATTTGTCCAGGGACTGTATGTTTGGTTTTCCATCCGATTGTTATTCTTCCTTTTAACAGTTTGTTTTTACTTCAGTTATTGTAAAAGACCTATTTTAAAAATTCCTTTTTTTTTTAGAACGATATTACAGACTTTTTTTTAAATATTTTTTTTTACCCGTACTGTAAGAACTTTAGTAATTGTCATAGTAACAGGAAAGTAGGGTATATTCTAGTTCATTCAGAACTTGAAGTTAAAAAAAATCAATTGTATAAACTTCATTGTCTTTGTGAGCAGAAAAAGGTTCTTTAACAATGAAATCGACCTCTTTTCGCTGGTTAATTGCGAAAAATTCAAATTTTCAAAAACTCGTCAATGATAACCAGTTCAGTTTGAATTATCGTCGCACTAGAGCTACACGGGGTCTATTGGTCAATGATAACCAGCGTAACAAAACATTAAAAATAATAAGATATTTAAAGCACCTGTGCAAACTTAGAGGGGGGATTTTATAATCCCATTCTAAACAAGGCTATCAACACTTTCCAATGGCAACCCTAAACCAGTCCTATGGCCGGGGCTCTAATCGGGATTACTTTATCAACAATTTTAAGTCAACTCAGTAATCGCATCAACAAATTCACAGCTCCAGTGTTGATAGCTTTGTTACGCTACCCAATATTAAATCGCAATAAGCCGGCCCAGAGCTTAGTAGCATTTGATGGACACGGAGACTACAATACAGAGTTGTGCTGTTGCGAGTCAGAAATAAATTTTATACAGGAAAGTTAGAGTACTAGATACTGTATGTACTACTTACGTAGACAGAGTTGTGACAACTTGGTGGATCAGCGATTGACGTTAACTAAAGACGCCTTGGTGAAGGTTTCGATTAAAATTTCGATTTCTAAAATCAAAACATTATTTATACCCTAAGAGGCCCAGTGGCGCAAAGGCATTGCTTCGCATTGCCGTGCTACAGGTCCGGGGTTCGAATCCCGAATCGGGCGAGGTTCACTCAACCTTTCATCTCTTAAGTGGGTCGATAAAATGAGGACCAAGCATGCTTGGGAACTCAACATTGGGAGTCCCGCGTGAGGTTGCCCACCTAACCGGGACATATGCCATAGCATCCCAGAGCCCTTGGTCACGAAAGCTGAATTGGGCACGGCAGGCCTTGGCCCACTAATGGGCTGTTGCGCCGAGGAGTTTAGTTTAATTTATATCCTAAAAATGGTGAAAGGTAGAGTAAAAAAGTAACTATGAATGTTATAGAATGCCATTACTTCCATTAATGCCATTACATTGCTTATCATTACTTTGCCAACTGACAGTTCCTTTAATAAGAAAAAAAGCTTTAACACTTAAGATTTTACTAGAAAAATCTATATTTCCTCAAAATGGCTTAATTTGTGTCCTTAGCACAATTAACCCATTAACATTTGTGACCACCATTAACACCTTAATTTCCGTATTAAAAACGTTAACTTTAAGTATTTTAAATTCACTTTTAAATTTATTAAATTGCAGTTACTTTACAGCTGCAGTATGTTATGATTAATTTTGATTGTATCAGAGATTTTGTAGTGTAAAATATTAGTTTCAGAGTTATGTGAGGGATATCAATAAAGCAATTTTCTAAGATTTTTAGCCTACTTTTCTTTTTTTAATTCGAAAGAATTAAAAAAATGAAAAAGTAGGTATTGACATGCGGTCGATGTCCGTCTGTCTGTCCGTCCGTACCCCCCTTCCAAAATCGGTTCTATCCATCGGATCTTAAAAATTCTTTTTTTGTTAGAAAGCTATGACCTCAGATACCCGACTTTCATACTGTTTGTCCGTCTGTCTGTACGTCCGGACGGACATAAATCTATCTTTCGGCGAATTTCCCATTGAATTAGCATTGAAATTCAATTTTAAGTCATTTAAATCACTGTTGCCAAATCATGCTGTGTCCTGACTACGACATCAAATGCCACAAATTCAACAAAAGTTTTCGACCGCCAAGGGCGCCAAGCAATGCAATAGCATGTGGCTGAACCTGCCAAGTCGCCAAGTTTTGTTGCATTTGTGGCATTTGATGTCGTAGTCAGGACACAGCCTTAGGGAATGACAAGTTCACAAGTGCCAAAAGATAAAATAAAATTGACTTCAACCTTGAAAAAAAAATCTTCTTGGAAAAAATGACAGAAATAAATTTTTTTTACTGAATCATAAATATAAATACTATGACTCTTTATGATAAATCCCCAAAAGAGAATAAACTATCGAAGGTTTCCAAAAGAAAAACCCCTGACACAGCAGCAGGAAGAAAACTCCTCAACTCCGGAACCACCCTTCTTGAGATATCGCGCTGCGAGTCGAGATATTCCAGGCCTCATTACCGCCATTCTTTTGATGCGTCCGCCAGTTCACGTGACCACAACGTCACTGAGGAAAAGTAGTTCTGTCAGACAGATAAGACCCGAAAAAGGGGAAAAAAGGGAAAAAAGAAGGGAGGAGTTTATCCAAGTGAGTTATGTTGTTTATCAAGAACAGTTTTCGTTACTAAGGGAGACAATGGTAACAAACAGTAACAATTGTATATAAAGACAATCCAATAAATTTCCAAGTTTTTTCCCCTTTCAATTAACTACTATAAAATAAAAGGATTGAAAATATTACGAAGAGGTCCAAAATCTGACATTTAGGTTTCGTGTTTTCTACACGTTTTGAAGGGTGCTGATTCCGAAAAAGTGTTTTTCGAACATTAGTCCGGCTATCTGTATGAAACATAGATATAGGAAGAGTAGCAGATATGCCCATCGATTTCGCAATCCCCGTACAACGCAATACAAATCTATCGCGATTGTGTGATGAAGCCGCTTTTCGCCGTTTTCGCAATGCATCACGGGATACTGGTTGGAAAAAAACTGCTTTTGCCGAAGAGTTACATGCAATAAAAATTGCATTTTTAAAATGCTTCTTTTCTGAATAAAGTGAATAAAATATCCAGTGATAAACTTATGCTAGCAAAACTGACAAAACGTTTTAACTAATATTTAATATATATTTTTTATTAATCGAATTTATCTCATGGTGCCATCTGGTGGCTTATGGCACGCCATGGGCGAGCGGGTTGTTTTGGCTTGCGAACTGCCTTATGGGATCCTGGTGGAAAAGTGCCTTCACCTTTTCCCCTAGGGGCATATCTGCTCCTCTTCCTATATCTATGGTATGAAACCGCTCTACAGTTCATACTAAAAGAGCTATGGGCTTGTGTGAATGTTGTATATACTAGTTCCCAGTACCTGTGGGGCGTCATAATAAGGTTTTTAAGAAATTCGTGCATTCGCAAATGGTAACTGTCATAGAATTTTTTAGGTTTCAAAAATAATTGGAATTACCTTATAGATATAGGGTATAGGGTACCTTATAGGGTTACCATATTGGGTATACAAATCTTTAAATATATTTGGTTTCTTTTAGTGGAAAATTGAAACTTGATAGTTGTGTAGTGTTACTCACAATTTATGTTTAGTATGGAAAAATGAATTTGTTTAACTTACCGCACGATAGGTGTTGTTGCGATCATCCTTTAATTTTTGTTTATGTATTTCCGGTTAAAGTTTACTGGTATATATATATATATATATATATATATATATATATATATATATATATATATATATATATATATATATATATATATATATATATATATATATATTTCCAGTTTACTTTTTCCCATAAGATACTTATTTCCGGTTAAAGTTTACTTATATATTTTTGCAGTTTCTTTTTCCATAAGTTCACTTATTTCCAGTTTACTTTTTCCATAAGTTCACTTATTTCCAGTTTACTTTTCCCATAAGTTCACTTATTTCCAGTATACTTTTTTCATAAGTTCACTTATTTTCAGTTTACTTTTTTTATAAGTTTACTTATTTCCAGTTTACTTTTTCTATTAGTTTACTTATTTCCAGTTTACTTTTTCTATAAGTTTACTTATTTCCAGTTTACTTTTTCCATAAGTTTACTTATTTCCAGTTTCCAGGTTAACCCAGTTATAATCGTGTTATTTTCCTCCATGTCCCACCTTCCATGAAGAAAATATCAAATAAAAAGTGAAAACTTTGGAAGACAGTTTAGTTTTTCCTCTCGAGTTAGGTAAAACCTTCTTCTAGATTCCATTTTACCAGCATAGGCATCTGTCGAACTAAAAAGATCTTATTTTCTTAAGAAATGGATTACTTCTTCAACTTTATGGCGTTAGAGTAAATACAGTACAATTATTTGTTGTTCCCTTTAAAGAATAAATAAAGAATATTGTGATACAAATGCGGGTTCCTTTTTTTTATGAGTTTTTGGATAAAAAAATATTTTAAGTTTTAAAGAATTAATCAAAAGATGGCTCCGGATATGAATGGGAAGGTTTACTTTGGGTGAAACGCTGCAATTGTAATATATTCGGGAGGTTTTTGGATAACGGAAAAGAAGTTTTTGATGGTTTGAAAGCAAATAATGTCGTTGTGAAAATAAGATTATACCTCGAATTCTATAGAAATTTTTATTTGCCCTTCGGAGCATCGTACCCAGCTTTTCCAAAATTTACGAACCAGTTTTCTAGCAATTAACATATATTTTAAAATTTTATAAAATAATGATTTTAATGGATATAAAAAAAATTCAATTGCAAAATAATGTAAGATCATCTCTTCAAAAATAAACATTTATGATTTCCTAAATAAATACGTATCATTATAAAAAAAATTTTAAAATGTATGCAGAGAAAACAACCATACATTTGTACCCATTTTCAGGCAGTTCAGAAGGTTTGTATCTCTTCCCTTAACTGAAATATTTTTTTTGTGATTGCACTGGTAAATGGTAAATTTGTTTACTTATGGAAATGGTATTTTTAAAGTTGGGTAAAATTGGTATTGGTATTAAAATGGTATTTTTAAAGTTGTTAATAGTATTGTTTAGTTAAATTGAATTGAATTAACGATTTGGAAAGTATTATTCATCACACTTTTATATATCACTCTTAAAACAAAAGAGTGAAATTCACTCCTATAGGAGAAGTGCATTTTCGGCACCGGAAAGGAGTGGAAATTAACTCATACTGAGTTAAAACCGCTCGTTTGTTTTAAGAGTGTAGCCTTTAAGGATTATAAAAGTTGGTCAGTCAAACGGTAAACAGTCTGAAAGCTCGTAGCTCTCCGTAGCTCTGAATATCACCAACCGAATTCAGCTACTTGACAAAAGAGGGTAAAGCATTTACAATATTTTCCACTCTTTACATGAAAAATTTATTGCGAAAATATCAATCGCTTATCAAAGTAAAAACTATTTTTCCGTTATTTTCTCTCTTACTTATATAGAGAAAGATGTTTACAAATATAACAGTTTTAAATTAGGCTTCATTTGATAAATTTTACCTAGCTTAAATACTAATTGTTATTCATATTCATTTAAGAAATTATCCGTAGCTCTGAATATCCCTAACCGAATTCAGCTACCTGACAAAAGAGGACAGAAAAACTCACGGACACTTAAGACTAATCTGTTGTGTCCCAAATGCGACAATATGTCTTATGGAGATTTTACAAGTTAATTTGATTAAGTGGTAAATGGATATTTTTGCCAAAAATGAGTTTTCGGACCATGTCCATATTTTGGATCTATAAACTTGAGAATGCTATGTACATTCTTTGAGGATGTTTAATTTTCATACTTAAAACATGGATACACATTTGTGGGCGTATGTTGCAATTACCACATTTTGGAGAAACTAATTGGGCGGAATAAATGACAGGAAATCAAAATTTATGGAAAGTATTTCAATTGACAAAATCTGTAAAGTTTAATACTCATTTTTAAAAAAAAAGCATAAGAGGGCAATTTTCGAATTCTGAATGGTGTGGAGTGAATTCATGTTAACGTCACATACTTTTCTAGCGTTTTTTGAAGATGGGATCATGGTGACTATCTCTTCCTTGTATCAAAGTACACAACATAAAAAAAAATTTGGCATTTCATTAGGCATTGGAAAGAATTGGAAAATTGATGACATGAATGATTGAAAATTAAATGTGTATTAAACTTTACCAGATTTTTTTTTATTTGAAATACTTTTTTTTCTGGGATTTTCGATGACTTTTTATTTTGATGCGATGCATTTTTTGGCGCTTCGCACTATTTCTGTAGCATTTGTAATTTGGGCAATGAAAGTTAATGACGGATGGACGGACATAGTCTTTATAAAAGCTTCCACTTTTTGCGTTATAAGACACTGAAAGATAGACCTAACATTTTAAAGTTTTAACTATAACAATCATAGATATCATAGTTAAATTATTAGATTGGCAGATCACGTGACCTCCAATGCTAACGACGGAACGCGCATGGAGGCCAAAATAAGAGGGCAAAAGGGCCAGTGCTGCTGGCACTTTACGGAGAAAAATACTACGAAAAAATACCATTTAATTCTAAAATTCAAAAAAATATCGTAAAAATACTAGATGCATTTTGGAATCTTTTGAGTGACTTTAAATCCTTTTCTAGTATTTTTTTTTTGTAATTTTAGAATTAGATGGTATTTTTTCGTAGTATTTTTCTCCGTAAAGTGGCAGCAACACTGGCCATTTTGCCCCCTTATTTTGGCCTCCATGCGCGTCCCGTCGTTAGCATTGGAGGTCACGTGGTTTGCCAATCTAATACTTTAACTATGATATCTATGATAACAACATATTCCTTCTATGATTCTTATCTTCACTTATATAGAAATTAGTTACACCTCTTTCATCCCGACGCAAGCTCGGCAAGTTGTTTGTCCGAAACCTCGTATAAAAGTGCGCTGATTGTCACTTTAATGGAGTGTCTAATATTAATTGCGACGGGGATAATGTTACGAGGGGTTATTTGCGCGTGTTAAAAACGGGATTTATGTGGCTTAGTGCGGCCGCCGGCCTCGTTAATTGCGCGACACTTTCGTTTGGGGTTGCCGGAATATGATGGATATTTGGCGCGTTTGTAGCCAAATTGTGTTATATGAAATAGGTTTTCTCGTTAACACTAACACTCTATTTTTTAGGGAGCTAATGGCCCTCGGTATCAAAATATGGGGTAGGATCATAGATATCATAGTTAAAGTATTAGATTGGCAGATCACGTGACCTCCAATGCTAACGACGGACGCGCATGGAGGCCAAGATAAGAGGGCAAAATGGTCAGTGTTGCTGCCACTTTAAGGAGAAAAATACTACGAAAAAAATATCATTTAATACTAAAATTTACAAAAAAATATCGTAAAAGTACTAGCTGCATTTTGGAATCTTTTTAGTGACTTGAAATCCTTTTCTAGTATTTTTTTTGTTGAAATTTTAGAATTAAATGATATTTTTCGTAGTATTTTTCTCCTTAAAGTGGCAGCAACACTGGCCATTTTGCCCTCTTATTTTGGCCTCCATGCGCGTCCCGTCGTTAGCATTGGAGGCTACGTGATCTGCAAATCTAATACTTTAACTATGATATGTATGGGTAGGAGGGAGCTATTGGATTTGGGAACATTTGGTATACCTTAACTATATTTTAAAACTGTATAATACAAGGTTTTAAAAAAATAGACGACGTTATGTATCACAATTATTCATATGCATAGGAATTATAAAGGCATAAATAATAGTTTAAAATATAAAAAAATGATGCTGAAAATGAAAATTTGCTTGAAGTAGTCGTCTTTAGCAAGGGTTCTTTTTTTTTAATTTACTCTGCCCCCCCCCCCCCCCCCCAACCCACCCCCAAAAAAACTTTTAGAGTATAAATTGGCAATATTTAAAAAATCTTTTGCGTTTAAAAGTAACATTTCCCTCACTATAAGCAAACTAAAATATAACAAAACAATTTCGCGCGACCTATTGGCCATTTTTTTTATAAACTCAGAAATAACTTGTTTTCAAGCAGCATGAGTGGAACGCAAGTACTGTGTAAAAATGGCAATATTGCATTATTATGCTTTTCAATACGTACAAGAATTTGTGTCGTTCCAACACTACAAGCGATAGCGAGAGTTCACTCTTAAAACAAAAGAGTGAAATTCACTCCTATATGAGAAGTGCATTTTCGGCACTGGAAAGGAGTGGAAATTAACTCAGACTGAGTTAAAACCGCTCGTTTTAAGAGTGTAGGACGCAGATTGTTTTCTTTTATGTCTTTTACCCACTCCGTAAAAGAGTGAAAGACACTCCTATAGGATAAGTGCATTTTCGGCACGGAAAGGAGTGGAAATTAACTCAGACTGAGTTAAAACCGCTCGTTTGTTTTAAGAGTGTAGTATCAGTTTTAGTTTGAATTGTCATCGCACTAGAGCTACACGAGGGCTATTGGCGAAGGGCGTCGTATTTTAGAACCACAGTCAAAAGTGACGAGCCGACACCTGAGTAGGCACCCAACGCAACCGTTAAGGGCGACTTCTTCGCAGCGTTGGGACTTTGGAGGATATTTAACGTGCACTCCCTCTATACGGGGTATTATTCGTCGGACATTTTTGTCTGCACAGGTCGTTTATAGGTCGACAGTTACTTTGGCGATACCCGGACCCGAACCTGGGACCTTTCGCATGCTAGGCGGACGGCTAACCGACTGGGCTCGCCAGCCGTGAGGGCCCAGCCCCTATAGCGAGAGTAGACGATTAGTATATCCATGAGCGATTGACGAAGTACTGTAAACTATATTTTGTTTTTCTAAAATAATGTATAACATTCATTTTAAAGTAAAGTAATACATATATTTTAAGAAATATTATTTATCTATGTTTATCTAAAGCAATAAAGAGCAGATTCAGTGCTGGACTACATTTCAGAAGAAAACATGCTTGCCACGCCTTCACCTTGTTTTTTTGTTAAGCAAGCATTAATATTTGGTACGTCGGATATTTAGTCCAACTTGCAATAACTGAGAAAAGCAAAAAAAAAAAAAAATCGTAATGAAAGTAGTAAATTTGTTGTTAAAGTATACTCTGTTTTACTGTTAAGGGTAAATAATTCCAATAGAAGCAAAGGGTTTATATTTATTAAAAAAAATCGTAAATAAAAGCAATATATCGCCAACTTCTGTTCCCCTACCTTAAAATTTCAATCGATATTGCCTACCTTTTCCTTCATCCTATACAGAATCAAGTTAAAATATACATAAAATGGGAAAAAGGGATCACTTTAGTGTAGCGAAATTTTACTTCCTCGCAGTCAAACTATTACTCTTTTGGGAGTGGCAACAGCGTAATAGAGAATGTCGCGTCCTGAAAACTAATAAAAACTTTTAGGGCGTTTTAATGTTCTAGGGAATGGAGAAGTTAGTGTAGTCAAATGTGTGAATGTTTGGCTCTTTAGTTTTGTTTATCTTGGATAAGTTGGATATTTTATTTAGTTGGAGGCGAAGGTTAACAGTTTTGTTTAATATAAAGTTGAAATTCCTAAAATAAAGGGTTTAGCTTTTTTACCCGGTTCTTTCATCAACATATGATTATCGGATTTTCGCCAGTATGTAAATATAGTGTTTCATTATATGTGCGTCACAAAAAAGGGCTTAATAATTAGGTGTCCTTGTATCTAAATATTTTTTAATTAAAAAGCACAACTTTCAAACACCCCTTATTAAAACAATACACATTTTAAGTTAATTATTTTATAAGGTAATTTCAATAACTTCAAAACCAAAAAATTTATATGGCAGCTACCCAAACCATCAATAAATGCCTTATTTTCATTCCCGAGGAACTGTTTAAACGCAAGTCGTCAAAAATACTCTTTTATAATTTAAGCTCTCCTGAAATTATTTATCTAAAAATGAAGGAAACTCATAAAAAGAACTGCAGCCTGATAATTTGAGTTACTTTTTCCGATGCTGGTATATATGAAAACAAAAACATTATTTAATGCACTTCAATAATTAAAACTGATTAAAAACATTACTCTTACATATTTTTTTCTTTGGGAGGAGTTTTCTTTGGGAGGAGTTTTCTTTGGGAGGAGTTTTCCTTGGGAGGAGTTTTCTTTGGAAGGAGTTTGGAGGGAAGGGAGGGGTTACTCGGTTTAAAACAAATTGTACACAAAAAAACGAAAATTAGTGTAAATGCTTTTTTTCCTAGCTCATGGTCTATTTTTAAAAAACCGTACCCGTAAATAAATATTTATCTGGAAATGGTAATTACAAATTTCGCTCTTCCGAAGAAAATGTCATTTTTTTAAAATAAAGTTTATAAACCCATAATCCACCTAAATTCTTACACAAAATCAATTTTTGCATTAATAACGGTTATCATTTTCTAATATTACATCCCCAAGACCATTAAAACAAATTAACGACGTACTAATTTCAATTAATAAAATACCCATATCAAGCAAAAAATCAATAATAATGGTAATTATTCCTACCAATCGAAACTCGTCACATTTATTTATCCCACATCCTTTAGGGAAATACATTTTTAAGAGGTTTTTAATAGAAAAAACCCCACAAAATCTTTTCAAATTGCACTTCACTTAGGGGACACACATAAATCATTTAAGTAAGTTTAAATAAACCTAGACACTCGTTGTGGTACTTTGACAAACATGTTAGTAACAAATTAGCTGAATTTCCCGCAAGCTTATCCAACCCCAATTAAATTCAAAAGAGCAAATCTATTTAAAGAAAAAAACCTTAATAGTGTCTATAAGGCCATTTGAATCCAGATTCTGTTAAATCAGTACCTTACACAGTTATCAGTTACCTTGGAACACTGTAATTGTTTGTAGGAATGGAACATTTTTTTTAAAAAGTTCAAATTAAGTTATTTTTCTCTTCAGTACCATACTATTAAATTCCTCAGTAATAATGGGCATTCAGAATCTTTTCTTGACACATTGGTAATTATATTTCTTCTATCCCAAAATACTTTTATTTCTCACCCCTCTTTACTGAAACTTTAGTAACCACGTTTATTTAATGAGGTCTGGAGCTCTGTTTGTGATACAACACCTGGAATAAGTTTAAACTCTTTCTAAACTATTGCTAACTGTAATTTAAAAAAATATAACTTTGATGCACTCATGAACAAGGCGTTATCGCGTATCTATCTTAATTTACAATCCTGTTATAATCTAGTCATAAATTATGTTTTTTTTTGCTAATCAATTAAGCTGCTAGCTTACTTTACTGACAAACTTGACTGTAAAACATTCTATCTATAATAATAAAAGAAAGAGTCTGTGTCTGTATGTCTGTGGATCGTGAAAGACCTACTTATACTGCCCTCAGAAATCCGAAATTTTTAAGATAGATTTCCTTTAATACCAACGTGTGCACCTGAGGTTCAGATTTTTCATATTTGTTCCAATTTTAGAGAAAATTCGAATTTTATGAAAAAAATACACCACTTTCGCTCAAATCCAATCATTTTTTCCCTTTCGTGTTGCCATTCGACAGAAGAAATTAAATTGAACACAAAAATTAATTAAAATTGAAATTGCTTTTATTTTCTTGCCATTACCTTCAGAAACTAAATTAATGATTGGAAAAATAATTGAACGTGCCAATGAGCTAAATGTTTGTTTTAAACCCAGAATGGAGGTTTTGACGTGAAATAACGTTGTTATACAATTATGGTTAATTTTGAATTTATCAGAAAAATTGCGATGACAGTAAGTTCATATTGAGGAAGATTTTTGTGATATGAAGATGTGCATTTTATAGTGATGAGTTTTTTATTTTGGAATTTAAAGCAATATAAGTAACGGTATTTTATTCTTTATAATGAACGGGAACAATCTGATAACAGTCCAGATCAAACACTATTTAACTTACAGTCAGCAATAGTTTAGAAACATATTACTTTGATGCACTCACGAACTATAGTACGGTGCAATTAGACCCGAACCCGGACATCCAAAGTAAAAGTTTCATTCCATGTCCAAATTGTTCTATACAGCCTACATATTGTTTGGTAAAAAGTCTCACCATTTTGAGCGTCGGGTTTGGGGGGGAGGGGGGGGAGAAGTTTGAAAATTGGTTGTTTTTTCAGTTTTTCTTTAATATTTCAAAAAATATGTGGTTTAGAGCAAAATATTCAACTAAAAAAATATTCTACATTAAATTACAAACAAAATGACTATTTACATTATTATTGTAAAGTGAACGGTTCTAGAGTTACAACGGGTGTAAAAGTAGCATTTTGGCGAACTTTTTCAGATTTTTGGAAAAAAAGACATTTTAACTACGATGTAAACAAAAACGTTATTTAAAAAGAATATTGTTCGATTTTTTTTGTAGTATAATAGAGGATAAGAAGCACCACAGAGTATTACAATTTAAAAAATACTGAAACTGCGAAGAAGAACAAATTTATTAGCAATAAGCCACCTACGCCATTTTACACCTGCCGTTTGCCCCTTCCCTCTGTACCGTTGTGTAAAGATATGATGGTCGAATGAAGAGTGATTTCAATGAGCTGTCATCAGGTGCTGCTGCAACTATTTCACGTGCTTTAGCGTACAATGGCTGATCAAAAGTAACCATTGTCATGCTTGTCCCTTTGGTGGCAGCTTGAAGAGCCGTGTAAATTGATGACGAATTTGAAGGAGCCAAATTGATGAATGGAAGAGGGACTACTGCTGAAGTTTGGAACTCTTTCGTCGCATACAGCATTTCCATGCAGCCACTCCAACTAAGTTTACATTCTTCTTGGCCTTCCAACCAAGTTCCCCTTAACCAAAACAAATTGAGTATTCGACCATGTTTATATGACAGTGGTTTTTTTTCCAAGGAAGCCATGTTTGTAGCAACTATTTTGGAACACCCAGACTCATTTGGGGCTATGTAAGTTTGCAAGTCAAACAGGCCTCGTTTTTCTACAGCATGAGCAGAAACTTCCTTTCTAGGTACATTGTCCTCTACCTGAACAGCGGTTTTAGGAGTTATGCAAGCAATTCCACCTATAACATGAAACGTGTTATGGCTATCCAAAGTGTGGACATTGTAGTCTGCATTATCAAAAACAAATTGCACGTACCCGTTCTCAGTTCTTGTGCTCTCTTGTGAAGTGACCGATCTCTCATATTTTAAAACTTCCATGTAAGGTACAGAAACACCCAAATTGCACAAGATATCAATCAATACCTTTGAACCAAATTTTCTGTGCAATAAAACGCCTGTTCCAAGTTGGACAGGGAACAAAAATGATCTTGGGCGTGCAGCGTCGTGTATTATACTGGTAGCATATTGCGGTTGTTTTCCATTCAGTTATTTGTTTCGTACTTTGAATTTTCTCGGTTGTTTGTCTTTTAGAAGTAGGACGTATTATTTCGGTTATCAAGATATTGAGTACTTCAGGTATCAGTTCAGCTCCTCCTTTAGATATTTCTTCAATTTTTGGAAACTGAGAATAATCATAGCTTTTAGACTTGATTTCACGTCGAATAATAGCTGCTGCAGTTTTGATCACTCTCGCTTCCTCTTGAGATTAATTGTCACAGTTCCGATTTCTGTACCAGTTATCTGATAAAATATTACTATTTGCTCCAGAAAAACAAATAAAATTTCTTTTCCCTGGTAAAACTGCAAAATTCAAGCTATTACCATAGCGCTGGATAAGTTTTCTTTTCAAATGCTTGTCGGTATGCGGCTTAACTTCAGGACTTAGTTGAAGGAACATACTTTGCAATTCTTCAAAATCGTACTGACATTCATCATTTTCCTCCAAATAATCACACAGCTTTTCAAAAGCGCGTCTTCTCTTTTGGCACCATCACTTAACCCACCTTTCGTTGTTTCTGCTGCTTTTCCTGGCCCCAATGATCCTGGCTTTTGAAATGTCTGGTAACAATGCCAGTGGTATCGCTCATCAGAACTGACAAGGTCTACTTGAGAGAGCCCTCACATTTATCTCGTCTCCCCAATTATCGTGCCTGTTATTTGCTTCTGTTCGGATATTTTCAACCAGTTCAAGTTTTTGAACTAAGCTCCACTTTTCTTGTGTTGGATTCCTACATTTAGATACATCTACACACTTGCGACCACAAGAAAACATGAGGTTTTAAAATTAAAAATTTCTCGGAATTTTCTCGGGAGGTTTCTTTTCCTGTTGAAGTGGCTTTGGACGCAATATATAAGTTTTTCGACACTTATTATGTACTTGAAGAGAGGTATTCTGCAGGAACTTTTCCTTAACATCATATTTACGAATTTCACTACACTGAATTATTTTGTCCAATGCATTTCTAGTGAGAGTAATTACTTCACCACCCTTGTCTTTACAAGGTTTCAACACACTCCGCCATTATTCACACACTTTTGAATGATTATTGACTTTTGAAATCGTGATTTGTGAGTGGTGTATCGAATCTGCTCCCTAACTCTTTGTACAAAAATGTAACAGTCTGTAAATATTGGCTGTAGCATTACGTTGAATAAATAATGAAAACGCTACCACTCGACCGTCATATCTTTACACAACGGTACAGAGGGAACTGAGGGAAGGGGTCAAACGGCAGGTGTCACTTCTTCCATCGTAAATGACGAAAGGAGGGTTCGAAGATAATCTAATGAGCTACTTTATTAATGAAAACGACATAACAGCACATAATTACAGCACACACACAGAGACAATAGAAAATATGGAGCGCCAAACTGCGCATCTTCTTCTCATCAGAGCATCTTAAAAAGTCTACCTTAAAGGGGCCTCAAAGGAGGGAGTTCAGGGTTAAATCTCTCCCAGCGCATGCGCGTGGGAGAAGCACTCTATTAAGGACACAAGCACTCAATTCAGGACATACTCCCACCTTTGAAGTTTTTAACTTAAAAAATTCAAATATATTTAAACATACATTTAA
This sequence comes from Oedothorax gibbosus, assembly GCA_019343175.1. Taxonomy (NCBI): domain Eukaryota; kingdom Metazoa; phylum Arthropoda; class Arachnida; order Araneae; family Linyphiidae; genus Oedothorax; species Oedothorax gibbosus. The sequence goes on along the minus strand of CM033280.1, from coordinate 8,616 downwards.
AAAGTACTAGAAAACTAAACACTTGAATAGAAAGTATTTTAAGCAATTATTCATAAAGAAACAAGTAAAAACTATAATACCGAATGAAAACATTACACACAACATTTCAATGATATAGTTCACAAACGGTTGGGTGGCTTAGAAATTCGGCCACTTCTAGTTTTCACAATTTCACTATTAATTAACTCTTCAGCCTTATCATTAATAGGAATATCAAGTTCAAGTCTATAAAGTCTTTGTACTGGTCGTAATAGTTCAGTTGTTTCAGTTTTTATTAGAGCAAGTCTTTTATGACCGTCTTTACCAGTAATCAATTTTAACACTCGAGCCATACTCCAGAAGGTACGTTTTTTGTTTGGATCCTCTAACAAAACAATATCACCTACTGCAATTGGGTTTTTTAATTTATCTTTAAAAGACTGTTGGCACAATTGACCCAAGTATTCTGATCGAAATCGTGATCGAAGCACTTCACGTATCTCTTGCAGATGTTTTGATCTCTTATTTAACTCGGAGTTATCTACCTCATCAATATCCGGGACACCTGACGTCTTCACCTCATGTAAAAACATGGATGGTGTTAATGGAGCTACGACGTCAACGTCTTCGGACACATAAGTGAGAGGTCTAGTATTTACCACTTGCTCACAGTCACAAATCACTGTAAGCAGTTCCTCGTACGTAAGGGCTGCGCGTCCCAGTATTTTCCTTAATATTCTCTTAACCATTTGAATAAGTCGCTCCCACCATCCGCCCCACCAGGCGGCGGAAGGAGGGTTAAACTTCCATTGGATCTTATGGTCAACTGCCTGGGAACTCACCCGCTTCCAGTCGACGGCTTTAAGCACTCTGTTTGCCCCCACAAATTAGTTCCGTTATCGGAATAAATAATTTTGGGTCCACCACGCCGAGCTATAAAACGCCTTAATGATTGCAAAAAAGCTTCTGTAGACAAAAGCGTCACTAGTTCTAGATGAATTGCGCGATACACAGCACAAGTGTATAAAACAATGTAGGCTTTTTGTCCACCTTTAATGTAAAGTGGCCCCGCCAAATCGACTCCCACTATTTCAAATATTGCCGTATCACTCACCCTATCTGCTGGTAATATGCCAGGTTGAGCTTCACTATGTTTGTTATTAAATCTTTGACATATTGTACATTTTCTTAAACAATCACGAATGGTCTTACGTGCTTTTAAAATCCAAAACTGTTCACGTAAACCCGACATTAACATAGAAGTACCAGCATGTAATAAGTCTTTATGAAAACTCATAATCAACAACTTCACCACGGGGTGCTTTGATGGCAATATTATAGGATATTTAAAGTTATGCGTATCATCTCTGAATACAAGGTTAGTTTTAGCTCGCAATAACCCTTCGTTATCTATCATTGGTTTGAGATTTTTCAATTTTGGATCAGAGCATCCCGTAAATGACTCTTGTTGAATGAGTCTGAACAAATATTTTTCTCCTCGTTCAATTTCACTTAAAGACAAATCTTTCGTATAATTAATATAAATTTTCCTGGTCTTATCAACAAATCTTAAAATCCAGGCAATCATTCTTATAGTCTTTTTATACGAAGAGAAATACTTATAATACCAATTAGAATCATCTACAGATTTGCTCAAGTTCACTACAACCGACTTACGCATTTCTGTGCGTACTATTTCCTCGTTCGGATTTTCATTTGACTTAGGCCAATTTTCCTCACTTAAATAAAGCCAATCTGGTCCTTCCCACCAACGTCCCTCTAACAACTGTTCAATAGAACAACCGCGGGAAACAAGGTCTGCGGGGTTATTTTTACTAGGGATATGTTGCCATGTTACCGTAGAAGTTAGAGATTGGATTTCTTTGACCCTATTTTGCACAAAAACTCCCCAATTTTGATTTCGTTTAATCCAACTCAAAGCGGTAGATGAATCTGTCCAACAATTTATTCTCATATCCGGAATGTGTAAATCATTCAAAGTTGTATATAATAACCTGGCCCCGATCGAACAAGCCAAAAGTTCCATACGCGGAATTGTAGTTTTAGTTAAGGGTCGAATTTTGCTTCTAGCACTTAATAAAGTTACTTTGACATTTTTATCTACTTCAACGCGTAGGAAAACACAACAAGCATACGCCAATTGGCTTGCATCACAGAATAGGTGACAGCTTATTATCTGATTTATAGGCTCTATTGCCAGCCACCGGGGTACCCTTATATTTGACAGTAAGTGTAATTGGCTAATCCACTTTTTAAATTTATTTGCCAAATCATCGGGAAGAACATCATCCCACTTAAGTTTTAATTCCCAAGTTTTTTGGAGAAGGAGTTTAGGCAATAACAACACCGGAACAGTATACCCTATTACATCAAACACTTGATGCACCTTAGACAAAACGACTCGTTTAGTAATCAGCCCTTCCAACTCTGAAACTGGTTCGATTTTACATGCAAGTGTGTCGTTCTCTGTATCCCATATCAAACCCAACACTGGGACTTCCGCTTTATGACACTCGTTCATAACAGAAAACGGAACATTAGTTTGCCAACCCCGCAAATTGAAAAGTCCGGCAGACATAATAATTTGCGACTCGGTAATAAATCTAACCATTTCAACCTCCGAATCTACACTCGCGAGGCAATTATCAACGTAAAAGGAAGACCTTAAAACGTCCGCCGTTTCTTTTAAATTTTCTGAAACCGTATTTAAATGATATCTTAAAGTAGCAGCTAAAAGATAAGGACTGCAAGTTAATCCAAAAACAACTCTTTTATGCCGATATGTAACAAGTTTATTTAAATTATCATCCTCCCACCATAAAAATCTTAAATAGTCTCGATCGCTTTCCTGAATACCCACCATGCAAAAAGCTTTCTGAATATCCCCGGAAACTGCGATTTTATTTTTCCTAAAACGATTAAGAATGGAAGGAATTTGTGAAATCAAATTAGGTCCAGTCGCTAAACAAGCATTTAACGACAAAGTGCCAGCCGCAGCGGAACCAGCGTTGAACACGGGACGTACCGGGGACTACTTCCCTCCTTAAATATTGGTCGGTGTGGCAAATAATGACAACCCATTACTTTTTCCTCATTTTCCACCCTCTCAATAATTCCCAAGTCCAACCACTCAGTAAAAACCGCTCCGTAATCCTTAATTTGATCAGACCCAATTAATTTCCTTTTCACACTCAAAGCGCTCTTCTCTGCAATGTTTTATTTAAAGGCAGTCGCGCTTTATCCAAAACAAATGGTAATGCTATTTCATACCTCCCGTCATTATCTAAGTGTATGGAGCTCAAAAAATGGTTTTCAACTTCTTTCGCCATTTCGTCGTCGTTAGAATAAACAGGATCATTAATACCCAAAGAATCCAATCGCCATAAGTCACTTATGCAACGATCTCTTGTTAAGAGATTCACCACATGGCTCGCCATATTTAAGTTTACAAATCCATTAGATTCATTCCTCGTTCCCACGATCGACTGAGCGTTAGTGTCAAAACATTTCCCAAGGAGCACCCAACCCAACTTAGATTCAATAGCAATCGGACCAGACGGCAAGTTAATCATTTTCCCCGTTAGTAGTTTTGGCATAAAATCGGCCCCAATTAAAAGTTTGATCTCTGGGTCAACATCTGGATTTAGTTCTGTGAAATCCGAAAGGGGAATCTTTAATCTTTCACAGTCTTGCGCAATAACATTAGAGGAAATGCGATTTATTTTTGAGCATATCTGTGATTGATTTAACGCTTCAATTTTGCATTTATATGAATTATCAATATTACTAATATCTACATGAAAAGTTTCATAAAGTTTTTCAGTAACTTCAATACCTCCAAACAAAGATTGTTGTAATTTAATCTCATTTACTGGTTTAAAATTCATACTGTTAATTACATCTTGTCGTAAATATGAACGCATAGCACCACTATCATAAATGCCTCTTATGAGCATTTCTTTACCATGATTATGAACTTTTACTACTAAAGTTTGGAGCAATACATCTGAGAATTGTTTACCCTTAGTTAACGCATTCGTAGTTATTGTTTTTTCTGCTTCAACCGTAAAGTTTTCAATTTGTTCCTTTATAGGCACTTCCGGACACAATATGCAAAAATGTCTTTTTCTGCATATTATGCATTTAATCTTAGAAAAGCACCGGTCAGCAAAATGAGAATTGGTTTTTAAACACACATAACAGCCGTTTTTTTGCTTAACTATATTTTTCCTCTCTGCAACAGACAGAGAAGAAACTTCACCACAATTCTCAGATATATGCGATGATTTCTCACAAAATATGCATTCATTCTTTTATTTTATTTGAATTATTAAAGTTATAATCATTCCAATTACCTTTATTATTTTTAGTATTCATAGTTAACAATTCATGTGCAACAGGAGTCTGTTGTTTACGATATGGTTCAGAATATTTATTCTTATTTTTAAACTGATTACTATTATTATAATTTGTTTTAGAACCATTACAATTAAATGACTCTCTTGCAATTTTAATACGCATTTCGGACTCAACTTCATTTTTTAAGAACTCAATTAATTGGTCTAAATCCGACTTACCAGTATTGTTGACCTTACCCCTTTCTCTCTCCCAAGCTTTGAGGATGTCGATGGGGAGTGCCGATTCCACCAAAGGGTAGAGGAAGTGTGCATAGTTGTTTTGCGTAACACCCAAAGATTCTAGTGCACGCAATTGCGTTTGCAACTTATCGTAAAGAGTCGATAAGTCAATGGTGGAAGTCTTGTTTACAATTATTAGTTGTAACAAATCTCTGATATACACTTGGATGAGCATACTTTCTTGGCCAAAACGTTCTTTTAGATACTTGATTGCTGGTTGATAGTTCTCTGCACTCACAGGAAAGCTGGAAACTATTTCTCTGGGCTTGCTTCCCGGCTTTGTAGAATGGAGCAGGAGCTGGAGTTTGTAGTCCTCTTCCAGGGTTGCATCGGAATGGATCCTCTTGAACTGGTTCCAAAATGTAATCCAATTTCTCGGGTCGCCATCGTATTTCAGGATTTCAAATTCTGGAAGTCGTCGGTCCACTCGATGTGCTGGAGCAACAGCGGCAGGTGTCACGGCTGTGACACCCCAGATGAGTCGGCTACTGGAAAACTTCTCTGTTGTTTTCTCTGCCTTACAGAGACTCTTTGGAGAGTATACTTTTCTGGTACTCTTCATTTTCATGGAATTCCTTCTCGAACTCCTCTTGGGTTACATCAGCATCTTGAAGCAAGTAAGGATCAACTCGTCGGAGACCCTAGCTGTTGAACCCTTTCTGTTAACAGTTCTAGAGAGGCTTCCAGCGTACTGTCTGCAGACGACTCATCATCTAACAGTCCTGAAATCTATTGTAGATTCTCGTAAAACTGCGTTCGCTGGGCTGCTCTCTTCTGTTTTACTTTCTCTAATGTTGGCACCGAAGTCATTGTCCTAGTAAATGCGTAAAATGCCTTCGTAAACAACTAATTCGTAGTGTGCATGTGCTGAACGTTCATTAAAAAAACAAAGTGTTCGTAGAATAGCTCAGTTATTAACGTAAAAAAGAGGAGTCACCGCACAAATATATTTTTCGTAAAAATATGTGCGTAAATTCCTTGTTACCGTAAATATAACGTAAATGTCAAAATGTCACTGCAGGGGATGCCAGAAATGTCACTTCTTCCTTCGTAAATGACGAAAGGAGGGTTCGAAGATAATCTAATGAGCTACTTTATTAATGAAAACGACATAACAGCACATAATTACAGCACACACACAGAGACAATAGAAAATATGGAGCGCCAAACTGCGCATCTTCTTCTCATCAGAGCATCTTAAAAAGTCTACCTTAAAGGGGCCTCAAAGGAGGGAGTTCAGGGTTAAATCTCTCCCAGCGCATGCGCGTGGGAGAAGCACTCTATTAAGGACACAAGCACTCAATTCAGGACAGCAGGTGTAAGATGGCGTAGGTGGCTTATTGCTAATAAATTTGTTCTTGTTCGCAGTTTCAGTATTTTTACAATTGTAATACTCTGTGGTGCTTCTTATCCTCTAATATACTACAAAAAATCGAACAATATTCTTTTTAAATAAAGTTTTTGTTTACATCGTAGTTAAAATGTCTTTTTTTCCAAAAATCTGAAAAAGTTCGCCAAAATGCTACTTTTACACCCGTTGTAACTCTAGAAGCGTTCACTTTACAATAATAATGTAAATAATCATTTTGTTTGTAATTTAATGTAGAATATTTTTGTAATGGAAAGTTTTGCTCTAAACCACATATTTTTGAAATATTAAAGAAAAACTGAAAAAACAAACCGATTTTTCAAAACTTTTCCCCCCCCCCCCCCCAAACCCGACGCTCAAAATGGTGAGACTTTTTACCAAACAATATGTAGTCTGTATAGAACAATTTGGACATGGAATGAAACTTTTACTTTGGATGTCCGGGTTAGGCCTTTTTTTGGACTAATTGCACCGTACTACTAGCTATAATGAACTGTCGCGAATCTATCTTAATTTACAATCCTGTTATAATCTGGCAATAAATTATGTTTTTTTTTGCTAATCAATTAAGCTGCTAGCTTTCTTTACTGACAAACTTGACTGAAAAACATTCTATATTTAATAAAAAAAAACTACTTTAGCTTGGTTTTTTTTAAAAATTGGAAAAAGTCAATGCTAATAATATTTTACTGACAAAAACATTCTTTATAACAACATTTAAAATTCCGTTTTATTTTATTACTGCAAAAATCAAGAATGTCTTTAAAAACACATTTGACTACACTCTTAAAAGAAAAGAGTGAAATCCACTCCTATAGGGGAAGTGCATTTTCGGCACCGGAAAGGAGTGGAAATTAACTCAGACTGAGTTAAAACCGCTCGTTTTAAGAGTGTAGGACGTAGATTGTTTTCTTTTATTTCTTTTACCCACTCCGCAAAAAGAGTAAAATCCACTCCTATAGGGGAAGTGCATTTTCGGCACCGGAAAGGAGTGGAAATTAACTCAGACTGAGTTAAAACCGCTCGTTTTAAGAGTGTAGGACGTAGATTGTTTTCTTTTATTTCTTTTACCCACTCCGCAAAAAGAGTTAAAATCCACTCCTATAGGGGAAGTGCATTTTCGGCACGAAAGGAGTGGAAATTAACTCAGACTGAGTTAAAACCGCTCGTTTGTTTTAAGAGTGTAAATTTTTCATTTCCAATGTTGTCACCCAACCCGGAAAACTCGAGAGAATATCAAAATGCCTTTTCAATTCCCAGCCCATTTCATTTAGGGGACATTTCCATTAAAAGCGTGCGCGTCATAATTCATTTTCTCTTTTTTACTCAAAGTATGTGGGGAAATATTCGGGATTGGTAAGATAAGAAAGTTGGAAGTAAGGGCTAATTGCAAGAGTTAAGTGATTAGGGGATTATTTTAATGAAATGTGATTATCAGATTTTGAGTTTCTAGATATTTGGAGAGAGATTACCAATGGAATTGAGAGAAAGAGTCGAGAATTAATTGACATTGGCATTTTCAAGTGAAATAACGACAATCAAAAGTAAAAATAAAATTATAAAATTTATGTTAAAATAAACATAATACTATGATATTTTTTTGAAAAATCATCGTTAAGTCTACAATAATTTTGCATGTATATTGCTGTATCATGGTCAGATTTTAAAAAATTTCTTTGCTCGGAATGGCAACAGCATTTCATATCAGCGGCAAAGTTAGGCTTAATTAAAACTCTTAGTATCCGAAACTAGGAATAGCGGTATTTTTGACTTTATTGAAATTTAAAATGTGCAACCCTAACTATGGATGCTACCCTCAAACCCCTATCCTCCCTTTTCCCCTCAGGGCAACTGACTTCTAGTCAGTGATACTTGAATATCACTACGTCATTTTTAATTCGAATATAAACGACTGGTACCTGAAAAGTGCTTCGAAATCGGTATTTTTGAGACGCTGGAATATTCTCGTCTGTAATGCAAAAGTTTTGTATAAAGATACACGTGATATAAAATGGTGTAGGGAATTCTACAAAGGTCCACGTATCTGGACATCTTAGTTATTGTTAGTGGGGGAGTTAAGGTACAGGGAACAAAACGACCACTCAAAATCTCGAATTTTCATTTTAACTTTAGTTACTGAATCGTGCCTTTACGAAAAAACTTCCATAATACATTTGAATATGGGGTTGGAGTTTGCAAATTTGGTAGTTAATTTCAATATAACTTTTTGCCAGCTTTAAATGCATTATTCCAAAACACCAATATTCGCCTTAAGGTACACTTTTCTCTTTTTCTATTTTACTAGAAGGGTTGAAATTTTTCTGTGATGTCGTATTTATGTCTATTTAACACAGTGAATCAAAAATATTCAAAAAAATATTAAGCGAGTAAAAATAAGACGATTTTTCTAATTTAAGAAAGGCGCAAAATTTCTATTTATGTTAATACTTAAAATTATGAATGTTTTATCGTCAAACTTGAGGTTCATTGCGTTGAATAGACTTTTTTATTTCTATAATAATTATTTTTTGATACACGCAATAGTTGTGCTGGAAAGTGTACCTAAAAGCTAAAAATCGGTCTTTTAAAATAATGACGTATGAAGCTGGA